>JAAGEH010000016.1:15303444-15418186 GCA_011751065.1 Lasiurus cinereus | reverse complement strand
GAGAGAGAGAGAGAGAGAGAGAGAGAGAGAGAGAGAGAGAATCATGGTGGATTGGCTGCCTCCTCTAAGTCCCTCACTGGGAATCAAGCCCACAACCTTGTCCTGTGCCCTTGACCAGAATAGAACTTGGGACCTTTCAGTTCACAGGCCAATGCTCTATTCACTGAGCCAAACCGGCTAGGACTGCAATTTTATTTACAATAACCAAGGTATGAAAACAACCTAAGTGTCCGACAACAAATTAATGGATAAAGAAAATTAAGCGCTCTCTCTCTCTCTCTCTCTCTCTCTCAAATGAATATTATTCAGCCTTAAACAAGAAGGAAATCCTGACATTTATGAGAACATGGGTGAAACTGGAGGATGTTATGTTAAGTGAAATAAGACAGACAGAAAAGGAAAAACATTGCACAATATTACCTTATGTGTGGAATCTTAAAAAAAAAAGTCAAATTAGAAACAGAGTAGAGAAATGGTTGCTGGGGCTGGGGAAATAAAAAGAGGATCCTAAAAGGGTACAAACTTTCATTATAAGATGAATAAGGTCTGTGGCTCAAAAGTATAATATAGTGACTATAGTAGCTAACACTTGTATAATTGAAATTTGCTAAGAGAGCATAACTTAAATACCCTCCCCCCACATAAAAAAAGGTAAAGATGGTAATGGAAGTGTTAATTAACTCAATGGGGAGAATCCTTTTATAAGGCGTACATTTAAGAAATCATCACATTGTACATTTTGAATATCTTATAATTTTAGTTGTCAATTATACCTCAATAAATAAAAATGCCAACAGCAATTATCTAAATACAGAGATGATGGGCATTTTTGCTTCTTTTTGCTTAGGTCTACTTTGTAATCTTTCTATAATAAATGTGAACTATTTTGTAGTAAGAAAAAATTGCTACTTGTTACCTTCTTTTTTTTTTTAAATATATTTTTAGCCCTAGCAGTTTGGCTTAGTGGATAGGGCATTAGCCTGCGCACTGAAGGGTCCCAGGTTCAATTCTGGCCAAAGGCCAAGCCTGGGTTGCAGGCTTGATCCCCAGTAGAAGGCATGCAGGAGGCAGCCGATCAATGATTCTCTCTCATCATTAATGTTTCTATCTCTCTTTTCCTCTCCTTTCCTCTTTGAAATCAAAACAAAGTATTATATATATTTGCATATATATATACACATATTTAAAATATTTTTTTTTATTGAGTTCAGAGAGGAAGGAAGAGGGAGAGAGAGAGAGAAACATCAATGATGAGAGAGAATCATTGATCGGCTGCCTCCTGCACACCCCACACTGGGGAACCACCCTGCAACCTAGGCATATGCCCTGACCAGGAATTGAACTATGACCTCCTGGTTCATAGGTTGATACTCAACTACTAAGCCATGCTGGCCGGCACTACCTGTTATCTTATAAAATGTCTTATTTCAAAAAATTAAATTTATTACCAGTGCAATTTTAATGTGAAACAGAATTTGATTTCAAATTAATCCAATACCTTAGTTAGGAAATTACTTAAAAATACCTCAATATGTAATTGTTTTGGAGAAACAGGGTGTTGCTATAATGATTAAATTAAAGTGGGACATAATATTACTTAGTAATGATATATTTCAGGTGTTAGCAATTTCAATTATATAAGGAAAAATACATAGACTGAAATTATAAACTTACCTTATAATTTGTCCTTCCTCTTCTGGAGTAGCTGGTCTTAATCCCAGAACTATGTGACATACCTAAAGAAAAAGTGGTACATTACACTTCATTGACTGGTGCTAATGACTAGATTGTATTTTTCAGTCTCTGCAGAGTTTTCAATTTATGAACTACTAATGAGTTATTTGAACAAATTTGAACTTTAATATTTAGCTATTCTTTTTTATTTATTGATTTTTAGAGAAAGAAAGGAAAGGGAGAGAAAGAGAAACATTAATGTGAGAGTGAAATTCTGATTGGCTGCCTCCTACTCAACCTCTTATAGGAGATCAAGCCCATAACCCAAGCATGTGCCCTGACCAGGAATTGAACTGGCAACATTTCCGTGCATGCAACAATGCCCAACCAACTAAGCAATACTGGCCAAAGCACCATAAAGTATTTATATAAATTGGGGCAAGAGAACTACTTTAGGAAAATAGTTAAAATCTAGCAAGTTCTATGACTTTTCACTTCTGGTTGCTTTTCTTCTCTCTTTGTCCCTCAATCTTTCTTGGACCTTATCAAGAATAAAAATAAAGAGACAAACCAAGATGGTGACATAGGTGAACACCTAAACTGCTGCCTCGCACAACAATTTCAAAACTACAGCTAAAAGACAAAATAGACATCATCCAGAACCACAGGAAAGTTGGCTGAGTGGAAATTCTACAACTAGAAAGAAAGAGAGGAACTCACGAAGACTCAAAGAAGCTGCAAAATCCTGAGGTACAGAGACATGCGCGTGGAGAGGATGAATGGCGGAGTGCCTGTCTGGCTTTCTCTAGCAGGAGGGAGACGGAAATACTCAACTGCACTGAGCTCCAGTTCTGACTGCACTGAACCACAGTTCTGGGCGAGACACATACAGGGGGAATCTGGACTGTTGAGAAAAGGGAGGAGTGCACAGAAGCTTAAGGGAGCTACAAAAGATGGAGGTGCACGAGCGTGACTTCTCCCAGAAAGGACTGACTGCTGATTGTGCTGCTGGCTTTCTCTAGCAGGAGGAAGACGAAACCTCCCGACAGCACTGAACTCCAGTTCCGACTGCACTGAACCCGTTTCAGGTGAAACCCTAGGGACCCAGACTCATTTGGGTCCCCAGAGTGCATGTTAACTCAGGGGAGCTAGAAAGGCAGAGGTCTGGAAGCGTACGCGCGAATGTGCACAGAGAGGGCTGCAGCAATTACCGAGGAACACTAAAATCCAGGACCCTCATAGGACAGGGCTGACAGGAAGCCAAGGCTGTCTGCTCAGCCCTGAGACTCCACTTCATCCAAGCTAAACACAGAGGCTTTCGCAATTTTGCAAGTTTTCTCCAACAAGGCTGACTCCAGCACAGAAGTTCTCCCATAGTAGACACAACTGATCCTCACAGCCAATTGGCCTGGAGGTCAATTCCCCCCAGTGATACCAAAAACAATCAAGACTTAACTACAAGGCTGTACACACAGTCCACAAAAGGGTGCACCAAAAGTGTCCACCTCAGGTAACTGGGGAGGCGGAGCTATGGGGCCATATAGGACAATTAGCACACAAGGCTACTCGACCAACTCAGGGAAGCTGCGAAAATGCAGAGACAAAGGAACAGATCACAAATGAAAGAAATGGAGGAAAACAAATGACTGGATATAGAGTTCAAAACCACGGTTAATAAGGTTTTTCAAGTATTTCCTAGACAAGGTCGATAAATTTAATGACAACCAAGAGGAGATGAAAAAGGACCAACTAGAAATTAAACATACACTGACTAAAATAAAAATATTATACAGAGACCTAACAACAGACTAGAGGAAGGCAAGAATCAAGTCAAAGATTTGAAATACAAAGAAGCAGAAAACAGTCAACCAGAAAAGCAAAAAGCAAAAAGAATCAAAAAATGTGAAGATAGTGTAAGGAGCCTCTGGGACAACTTCAAGTGTACCAACATCAGAATTATCGGAATGCCAGAAGAAGAGAGACAGCAAGGAAGTAAAAACCTATTTGATGAAATAATGACTGAAAACTTCCCACACCTGGTGAAAGAAATAGACTTCCAAGTCCAGGAAGCACACAAAACCCCAAACAAAAGGAATCCAAAGAGGACCACACCAAGGCACATCATAATTAAAATACCAAGAGCAAAAGACAAAGAGAGAATATTAAAAGCAGCAAGAGAAAAACAGTTAACTACCTACAAGGGAGCACCCATATAACTGTCAGCTGATTTCTCAACAGAAACTATGCAGGCCAGATGGGAGTGGCAAGAAATATTCAGAGTGATGAATAGCAAGAACCTACAACCTACAACTAAGATTACTATACTCAGCAAAGCTATCTTTCAGAATTAAAGGTCAGATAAAGAGCTTCACAGATAAGAAAAAAATAAAGGAGTTCATCAACACCAAACCAGTATTACAGGAAATGCTGAAAGGTACTCTTTAAGAAGAGGAAGAAGGCCCTGACTGGTTTGGCTCAGGGGACAGAGCCTCGGCCTAAGGACTGAAGGATTCCAGGTTCGATTCCAGCCAAGGGCATGTACCTTGGTTGTGGGCACATCCCCAGCAGGAGGTGTGCAGGAGGCAGCTGGTCGATGTTTCTCTCTCATTGATGTTTCTCTCTCTCTCTCTCTCTCTCTCCCCCTTTCTCTCTGTAAAAAAATGAATAAAATATATTTTTAAAATTTTTTTTAAAAAAAGGAGGAAGAAGAAAAAGGTAAAGATAAAAATTATGAACAACAAATACATATCTATCAACAAGTGAATCTAAAAATTAAGTGAATTAAAAATCTAATGAACAACAATACGGGAAAGGTAAGGGCAGAGGGTTGTATGGGAACTGCGTGGAGGGGAGCTATGGAGGGTGGGGAGGGGGAACAATTGTAATAAACGGAGCAATAAAGATTTATTAAATTAAAAAAAGAATAAAAATACAAATAAGTAAAATTAAGAGACACCATGAAACTAAGATAATCTTCTAACTAAAGAGACTGCATATTTTGAAAAAATTATAGTTGCCTACTAATGACCAATCTCTCTGTTCACACTATCTCACTTGTTACGAAGGGCCTTTAAAAAAGATTAACAGTGAAGAAAAAGCAAATTATGATAGCTTTTATGGTTCTCTGTAAGTCTACATGCTTCTCTACCATGAATTACGGTAAGATAAATAAACAATAGTACCTATATTCTGTTTTCCTATCTCCCACCATCATGATTTTGAGAAGGTTCAAGAGGCATCCATCTTTCGCATGTATAGGATAATGTAGTTCTATTTAACTAGTATTATATGTGGTTTTGGAGTCCAGTTGCATTAACTATTAAATAATGGGAAATATATAGAATTACTGCTACTACTAACCTCTGAACCTGTCATTTACATTGAACATACCTGGAAAAGGAGATTCAAAAATTCATTGGCAAGTACATTTTTCACACTCCAGATCTGATAGTCTTCTAGAGTAAGATGGCCCATCTGAAAGAGAAACAATATTAAAAAGATCTCATGTTAAGAATGTCATTTTTTTATAGCAATTGAATAAAATCTGGTTTATCAAACTTACATTGGTCATTTGTCTGAAAACAAACCAATAATTTAAAGTAGATTCCTGTGGCTCAGTGGCTGAGCATTTGACCCATGAACCAGGAGGTTATGTTTCAATTCCCAGTCAGGGTACATGCCCAGTTTGCAGGCTCAATCCCTCACAGGGGACATGTAGGAAGCAGCTAATCAATGATTCTCTCTCATCATTGATGTTTCTATGACTATTTCCCTCCTTCTTCCTCTAGCTGAATTAAATTTAAAAAAAAATTTAATTAGGTAGATTCTATGTGTTCATATGACAAGTAGTCCAGCTAGTTTAGAATAAGTTTAAAAGTAACAAAAATCTGTTGAAATAGTCAATGGTAATGAGGACAATCTATCATCAACAATTTTGTTTTAACAAGACATAGAAAATAACAGTATTTTCTGTTTCAAGGGTTACCTATGGAAAACTACAAAAAGCTCTGCATAGGGAAAATTGAGTTTTGTTTTGTTTTGTTTTTGATGCAAAACCTAAGATTCCACTGTAGCAGAGACCAATATATTAATAGGTCATGAAAAAGTGGTGTGGGACATGCAGGATGTGATGTATAAACTGGAGGACTGGGTAATTTCCTTTATAAAACGACAGTACATTGTGGCTAAGGAACACACTTAAATTAATACTGTGAAACTGAACTGAAATGTGGCACAAAAATAACTTTGGCATGCCTTCAAGCACCTCCCTTAGGACTTGCAATCTCTAGGCTTCAATGTGGGCAGGATTACAATTCTTGGGAAGAAAAGAAATTCACACTTCTGGAATTTTAGAGAATTTTAAGTTCAAAACATAGTGGGTTCCTTTCTCTTCACCTTTAAGGAGAAATCTGATGCTTTATTCAAATCTGCATTAAGCTACTAGTTCAAATCCCAAACCCAACCTTGTAGACCTCTAGCATTGATGTTCTTCATTGACTAAAAAGTTGAGTGGATCAGTTTAACTCCTGATTGAAGAGTTTGAGTATAAATAACCCAGTCCTTACACTCTAACAACATTCGAAGACCTTAGAAACATCTAGCAATGTTATCAGATTTCTTAAAGCTTTAATATCTACTTTACATTTCTCCAAATTGCAGTTTAACATTACATTTTTATAAGTTGGGTAAAGCAACATTTTTGTGTTGCTAAAGAGCACCAAAAATTATTTACCATGTAGAAGACGACATATACTTTTTCTTGTCTGGCAAAAATATAACCAAATATTTCACACTTCATGTATTCAACAATTACCTAATAACCCTAGATAAATATGATTTTAGCTTTTATTATTTAATGATATTGATGATATTCTCTTCTCACTATAAAATAACCATATATAAAAAGGAAAGATATTAAAGCATTGTAATTACTGACTTCCAGGCTACTATTTCTATTAAGTATGTTAATACCAATCTAAAGGTACAAAATAATGAGTAATATAGGCACAATCTGGTCACAAATGGATATGGTTAATAGTTTTGGTTGAAAGATCCAAGTTCCATTCTAAAATGCTAACCACTCTGGACAGTGTGGCTCGGTGGATGAGAATCAACCCAGGAATCAAGAGGTCATTGATTCAATTCCCTATCGGGGCAACATGCTGGGTTTTCAAGGTTGATCCCCGATAGGGAGCATACAGGAGGCAACCTATCAATGATGTTTCTCTCTAATCAATGCTTCTATTTCTCTATTCTTCTCCTTTACTCTCTTTCTGAAAAATCAACAAAAAATATTAAAAAGTAAAAAATCAAATAAAATACTAACCATTTCATTATCATGGTTATATATGGAGTTGAAATAGCTAAATTATCTTTTTAACGTTCACAGCAAAGCCAGAAGTAGCAACTCCATCTTCTTTAAAAATAAACAGCAATAAGCACCAGTTAATAAGGCTAATTATTCCTTCTGGAATTGTGATTGAAGAAAGAAAAAACACTGATGTTACTTTTTAAATCTAAGCTTCTATAATCAATCTGCTACTTGATATGTCAGTGTTTGAGTGGAAAGGCTCAAAATAACTCAAATATGCCTCACAATATGTAGTTTATTTTCAATTTCACAGGGACACACACACACACATCACAACAAATAAAACTATAGGAGTAAATCTATTATAATAGGTTTAGTAAAAATATCAAACTAAAAAAATTAAAGGACTTATTCTTTATAAAATACATGCTTATTCTGGCTAGTAGTCAAGAATTTGAGAGGGCCTTAGCAGTACTATTTAAAAAAACAAACAAACAAATAAAAAAAAATGCTTTTAGGAATACATGGACCACCCAGATTAATATTAAAAAAATCATTATTCTAAGGATTAAAAAAATGTCAGGGGAATAGAGAGATGTGTTCAGAGCCTTGTTCCAGAGCAGACAGAAAGAAAAGCTGAGGGTTGCCCGGGGAGTGTTTGTTGGTGAGTTGAGGGACAGCTATACTCCAGGAGACAGTGGGAGACTGCTAGATAGGGTTCCCCTGACTAGGCAGCCCCCACTGCTGCTGAGCTCCTTCCCAGAGCGACTGGCTCAGATGTGGAGACCGCACCATCTTGAAAGGGAAAGTGGATGTTATCAGAAGCCTGAAAATCTCCAACTATGGCATCCACTTAACAGCTACGAACCCCAGAACACCGGTCCCTAATTGGCACAAACAAGCGGATTCAGAGGAGCTCTACACTCCACCATGGAAAGGTCAGATTTTGCCTGGGATAAGGTGAAGTCTCTGGTCCCAGCAGGAGAGAGAAATGTGCACACTGTGGGAGCTGGAGAACCAGGGGAAGTCTGTGCCTAGAAAAATCCGTGGCTGTTGGGACTGGCATGATCTGTGAATGTGGAAGGGGGTCCTCAGAGCTGCTAAGAGAAAGGAACTCTAAAAAGCCACCTATTTTGATCTGACGGAAAAGGACAGTCTAAAAATTTTAAAAGTGTGCTGGCTGCATAGACCCATGGGGGATAAAAAGACTGTACAGACTTGCAGGCAACCCTGGAATTCGCACACTTATGCTCTTTTTTGGTTTTTTTCTCTCCTCTTTAAATCCTTGCTTCTGATTACCAAGCCCAATAAACAGGATCACCCTAGAAACTGCAGGGGAAAGTTGTTTTTCTGGAACCTGGGGATCAGAGCGAGAAATAACCATCAGAGAAGGAGCTCTGGGGCAACCCACTCCCACAAACCAGTATTGAGTGCCACAGGGAAAGCAGGATCTAAGCACCGGCTAGAGAGGACCTATAGACCTGGAGGTCAATACAGAAACACTTCCATCCAGGTGTTGAATCACAAACTGACTCTTTTGTAAACACAAATAAAGGGATACAAGAAATTAAGACATACTGCATGCTTAAAAATCAGGACTGGCTTACCACAATGAGAAACAGTGGAACACCGAGAACTGTAATACTATCCTGACTAGGAAATAGGCATGCCAAATAGAACAGTAGAGGAAGTGAATGACCTTCACTACTGCACATTTTTATTTTTTTTATCTTTTACCTAAGAAACTATTTTTTTTCTTTTTTCCTCACTTGATTTTACCTTTTTATTTATTACATTTTTATTTTCAATCAGTATTACTATTACTATCATTTTACCTTTTTTTTTAAAGTATCATTTTAATTTCTCTTTATTTTATTTTGGGATCAGAGTTCCACATTCTATTTTCATCTTTCCTTTAGCATCATTTTACTCTATCTTAACTTTTTATCTTTATGCCATTACTCTCTTCCTAAATTTTCCCCATTTGTTGTCCTGTTTCTCTTACCCTTTTCCTGCTTTAGATTTTCCCTATTCTTTTTTTTTAACCCCCGATAAAATTTCACCCAACTTATATATCTAATTTCCCCCTGCTCAAACCTCTCTCTTCTGTCTTCACTATCCAAAAATTGTTTTTATTTCTGTCCTTTTGTTGTTGTTAGTTGATTATATAGATTTTTTATGTTTGTTTGGGAGATTGTTTTGCTTATTCTTTTTGTTTGTTTTTTTTGCTTCTGTTTTCCCTCGCCTCACTTAATATTAGTTGTTGTTTATATTCATCTCCAGGTACTTGTTGAAATTAGTGGCTGTTCTATTGGAGTTTTCTCCCCATATATATAGTTTGCTCTCCTCATCTCTTCCTTTTCTCTCTTACTATTTTTGGTCCCTTTTCCCAATTTCACTTTTGCACTCCTTTCTTTCTTTTTTTCTTTCTTTCTTTCTTTCTTTCTTTCTTTCTTTCTTTCTTTCTTTCTTTCTTTCTTTTTACTATTCTTTCTCTCCTATCCTCTAATTTGCCTTTCTCTGGTGATCACCTTTATTTGGGGTATTAATATCATGAATACATTTTTGTTCAGTGCCTTGTGCATTGAACTTGGTTGTGTTGTATTTTGTGCCTTAAATCAATGAAGAAGACAGAGAGCTGCATAATCAGACACCCAGAGAAGAGAGACCATGGGGAAGCAAAGAAACATCCCACATATGAAAAAAAAGCAGTCATCACCAGAAAAGAAAGTAAATGAAAAGGAAGCAAGCAACCTGCCAGAGAAAGAATTCAGAGAAATGGTCATAAGATGGCTGAAAAGAATGGAAGGCAAATTCGACAATATGTGTAAGAACCAAGAAGAAATGAAGAACCAAGAAGAAATGAAAAATAGCATCGCTGCTATAAATAACTCAATAGAAAGCATCAAGAGTAGACTGGAAGAAGCAGAGGACCGCATCAGTGAGCTAAAAACAAGGTAGAAAAAAAAAATACCTAAGTAGAACAGCTTCTAGGAAAAAAAAAAAAATTGAAAAGCAGGAGGAGAGCCTATGGGAACTTTGGGACAACAGCAACATCACAACATCTACATAATAGGGGTTCAAGAAGGAAAGGAAACAGAGCAAAGAATAGAAAACCTGTTTGAAGAAATAATGACAGAAAACTTCCCTGATATAGGGAAGAAAAAACCCACACAAATCCAAGAAGCTCACAGAGTCACAAGAAAAATGAACCCCAAAAGACCAACTCGAAGGCACATTATAATTAATTGGCAAACACCAATGACAAAGAATCTTAAAAATGGCCAGAGAGAGAAAGAAAGTTACCTACAAAAGAACCCCTAACAGACTAGTGACTGATTTCTCAACAGAAATTCATTAGGTCAAAAGGGAATGGAATGAAATATACAAAGTCATACAATAGAAGGGTCTGAATCCAAAAATATTTTACCCAACAAGGCTATCAATCAAAATTGAAGGTGAAATCAGGAGCTTCAAAGACAAGAAAGGACTAAGGGAATTTATTACTACCAAACCAGCAATGCAAGAAATGCTAAAGGCTCTGCTCTAAAAAAAAAAGGAAGCAAAGAAGGAACACAGGGGTAAAGAAAAAAATGGTGATAAATAAGCACCTATCAATAATAACTTTAAATGTAAATGGATTAAATGCCCCAAGCAAAAGACACAGGGTAACGGATTGAATAAAAACACACGATCCATATATATGCTGTCTACAAGAAACCCATCTTAGAAATAAAGACACACACAGACTGAAGGTGAAGGGATAAAAAAAGGTTTTTTAAGCAAATGGAAATGAAAAAAAAAAGGCTGGGATAAAAATACTTATATCTGACAAATTAGATCTCAAAGTAAAGGATAGAAGAGATAAGGAAGGCCACTTCATAATACTAACGGGAGCAATCCAACAAGAAGAAATAACTCTGATAAACATATACGCACCCAATACAGGAGCACTCAAATACATAAAAAAGCTCCTGGAGGATATCAAGGAAGAGATTGACAGCAATACAATCATAGTAGGAGACTTTAGTACCCCACTATCACATTGGACAAATCCTCTAAAAGAAATTAGCAAAGAAAGATCAAGTTCTAAATTACTCACTAGACCAAATGAAATTAATTGACATATTCAGAATATTTCACCTCAAAACCAGAGAATATACATTCTTCTCAAATGCACATGGGTCATTTTTAAAGATAGACCACATGTTGGGTCATAGGATAAGTCTCTTCAATTTCAAGAAGACAGAAATCATAGCAAGCATCTTCTCAAATCACAGTGGCATAGAATTGGAAATCAACTACAATAAAAACAACCCAAAGAAATCAAACACATGGAGACTAAACAGCATGCTATTAAACAATGACTGGGTTACCAGAGAGATCAAGGAAGAAATAAAAAACCTCATGGCAACAAATGACAATGAAAACACAACAATCCAAAATCTATGGGACACAGCAAAAGCAGTCTTGAGAGGGAAGTTCATAGCTCTACAAGCCTACTGCAAAAAAACAAGAAACAATGGTAATAAGTTACCATTGTGATACTGTACATAACCCTACAACTACAAATGGTAATAAATTACCATTGTGATACTGTACATAACCCTACAACTCAAAGAGTTAGAAAGAGAGCAACAAGAAAAACCCAGTGTAAGCAGAAAGAAGGAAATAATAAGATTAGAGCGGAGATAAACAACATAGAGACCAAAGAAACAATACAAAAAAATCAACAAAACCAAGAGCTGGTTCTCTGAAAGGATAAACAAGATTGATGAACCTCTAGCCAGGCTTACCAAAAAGCAAAAAGAGAGGACCCAAATAATCAAAATCAGAAATGAAAGAGGAGAAATAACAACAGACCCCACCAAATACAAAAGATTGTTTAAAAATACTATGACCAACTCTATTTCAACAAATTGGACAACCTGGAAGATGTGGACATATTCCTAGAAAAATATAACCTTCCAAAACTCAATCAGGAAGAATCTAAACATCTCCATAGGCCAATAACTATGGAAGAAATTGAAGTAGTCATCAAAAAGCTTCCAGCAAACAGCCGAGACCGGTTTGGCTCAGTGGATAGAGCGTCGGCTTGCGGACTGAAAGGTCCCAGGTTCGATTCCGGTCGGGGGCATGTACCTTGCTTGCGGGCACATCTCCACTGTGGGGTGTGCAGGAGGTGGCTAATCGATGTCTCTCTCTCATTGATGTTTCTGACTTTCTATCTCTCTCCCTTCCTCTCTGTAAAAAATCAATAAAATATATTTTAAAAAAATAAATAAAATAAATAAAATAAAAATAAAATAAATAAAAAAAAGCTTCCAGCAAACAAAAGCCCAGGGCCATACGGCTTCACAGAACGTTTTACCAAACATTCAAGGAAAAACTATCCTCCTCAGAATATTCCAAAAAATTCAAGAGGAAGGAACACTTCCAAGCTCCTTCTAAGAAGCCAGCATCACCCTAATAACAAAACCAGAGAAAGACAATACAATGAAAGAGAATTACAGACCAATATCCCTCATGAACATAGATGCCAAAATCCTCAATAAAATTCTAGCAAATCAGATTCAGCAATATATCAGAAAGATCATACACCATGACTAAGTAGGATCTATCCCAAAAATGCAAGGGTGGTACAATATCCATAGATCAATAAATGTGATACATCACATAAACAAACTGAGAAATAAAAATCAGTCATATCAATTGATGCAAAAAAAGCATTTCAGAAAATCCAACACTCTTTCTTGATAAAAACTCTCAATAAGATGGGAAAAGAAGGATCATACCTCAACATAATAAAAGCCATATATGATAAATCCACAACTAACATCATACTCAATGGGCAAAAACTAAAACCATTTCCCCTAAAAACAGGAACAAGACAGGGATGCCCACTCTCACCACTCCTGTTTGACATAGTGCTGGAAGTATTAGCCATTGCAATTAAACAAGAAGAAGAAATAAAAGGCATTCAAATTGGAAAAGAAGAACTAAAGCTGTCCTTATTTGAAGATGACATGATACTGTACATAAAAAACCCAAAGGACTCCATCAAAAAACTAATAGACTTAATAAATGAATTCGGTAACGTAGCAAGATACAAAATTAATGCCAAGAAATCTATGGTATTTCTATACACCAATAATGAACTTACAGAAAGAGAAACTTAAAATCCCATTTACCATCGCACCAAAAAAATTAAGATACAGTACCTAGGAATAAACTTAACTAAGGAAGTAAAAGACCTATATGTGGAAAACTACAGGACACTGAAAAAAGAGATAGAGGAAGATGTAAATAGATGGAAGAACATACCATGTTCATGGATTCGTAAAATCAACATCATTAAAATGTCCATGCTACCCAAAGCAATCTATAGATTTAATGCATTCCCCATTAAAATACCAATGGCATATTTCACAGACCTAGAAAGAACTCTTCAAAAATTCATCTGGAATAAAAAAAGACCCAGAATAGCCACAGCAACCCTGAGAAAGAAGAACAAAGTAGGGGGATCTCAATACCAGATTTCAAGCTGTATTACAAAGCCACTATTCTCAAAACAGCCTGGTACTGGCACAAGAACAGACATATAGACCAATGGAACAGCCGAGACCGGTTTGGCTCAGTGGATAGAGCATCGGCTTGCGGACTGAAAGGTCCCAGGTTCGATTCCGGTTGGAGGCATGTACCTTGCTTGCGGGCACATCTCCACTGTGGGGCGTGCAGGAGGCGGCGGATCGATGTCTCTCTCTCATTGATATTTCTGACTTTCTATCTCTCTCCCTTCCTCTCTGTAAAAAATTAATAAAATATATATTTTTAAAAATGTATTTAGACCAATGGAACAGAATAGAGAATATATCAATCCAAACCACTATGCTCAATTAATATTTGACAAAGGAGGCATGAACATACAATGGAGTCAAGACAGACTCTTCAATAAATGGTGTTGGGAAAATTGGACAGATACTTGTAAAAAAATGAAACTAGCCCACCAACTTACACCATACACAAAAATAAACTCAAAATGTATACAGGACTTAAACATAAGACAGGAAACCATAAAAATACTAGAGGAATCCACAGGCAGAGAAATATCAGACATATGCTGAAGCAATTTCTTCACCGATACATCTCGTAGGGCAATAGAAGCTAAAGAGAAAATAAACAAATGGGACTACATCAAAATAAAAAGCTTTTGCATAGTAAAAGAAACCATCAACAAAACAAGAAAGCCTACTTACTGTATGGAAGAACATATTTGCAAATGTTATCACTGATAAAGGTTTAATCTCCAACATCTACAGCCAACTTATACAACTTAATAAAAGGAAGATAAACGATCCAATAAAAAAAATGGGCAACAGATCTAAATAGAATCTTCTCGAAAGAAGACAGAGGGAAGGCCAAGAGACATATGAAAACATGCTCAAAGTCACTAATCATCCGAGAGATGCAAATCAAAATGACAATGCAGTACAATCTCACAACTGTCAGAATGGCAACCATCAACAAATCAACAAACGACAAGTGCTGGTGAGGATGCGGAGAAAAAGAAACCCTTGTGCACTGCTGGTAGGAATGCAGACTGGTGCAGTCACTGTGAAGAATAGTATGCAGTTTCCTCAAAAAACTTAAAATGGAGCTCCCATTTGACCTAGTAATCCCACTTCTAGGAATATATCCCAAGAAACTAGAAACACCAATCAGAAAGGATATATGCATCCCTATGTTCATAACAGCACAATACCATAGCTAAGATTTGGAAAGAGCCTAAATGCCCATCAACAAATGAGTGGGTTAGAAAACTACAGTACATCTACACAATGGAATACTATGCTGCTATAAAAAAGAAGGAATTCTTACCATTTGCAGCAGCATGGATGGACCTGAAGAGCATTATGTTAAGTGAAATAAGCCAGGCAATGAAAGAAAAATACCACATGATCTCACTCCTTTATGGAAAATAAAGAACATTATAACCTGATGAATAAAAAGATAGATACAAAGGCAGTAAAGCACCAAAAAGACTGTCAAATTGTAGAGGGAAGGCTGGGGAGTGTTGGGAAGGGAAGGAAATAGATCAACCAAAGGACTCGTATCCATGCATATAAGCACACCAATGGACACAAGACACTGGGGAGTGAAATGAGGGCATGCAACAAGCATTAGGGAAGGCTGGGGGAAGGTCAATGGGGGTGGGGAGGAGGAGATATAAGTACTAATATATATAATACTTTAAACAATAAAAAATATTTTTAAAATTTTTTTAAAGAAAAACTGAAAAAGAAAACAACACAAAAAAATCATTATTCTAATGTCTATCATAATTTGTTCGTTTTGCCCCTGTTCCTGACTTCATATAAATGGGATCATACAGTATATTCTCTTTGTGGAGCTTCTTTTGCTCAGTATAAGGTTAGCCTTACCATAACTTATTAAAATGGATGAAATAAAACTATAAACTATTTTGACAAGTGCTGGTCTACTTAATTTTTATAAAATGCCTAGCTAATAAATGTTTTTATATATACAACACATGATATGGACTGTCTTTAGAGTCAACCTGGAGGTACTGTTACCCCAGATCCAAATAAGCAGTTGGTAGGAATGATACAGAACATATTAAAATACTACATGCTATATATCCAAATTTTTTGGTACATATTTTTAGAAAAGATAAATTAGTCCTGGCTAAACTCACCTTTGTGGTGTCATGTGCACTCAATATGCCTTCTACAATATCAGATAGTTCCATATGTAATTCCTTTTAAAGAGAAATTCAAAGGAATAATTAGAAGAGTTGCTACTATTTTTATTATTCAGTGGCCAAAATATACTATATTTTGACTAAGTGTTTTTTATTACCATAAATAAAATATTATATTTGTTTTAAAAATTACGATAATTATCCTATAGTTTCATTCTTACTTTGCACAGTTTATTAAATTTTCTAAGACAAATTCTCTACCCAATTTTTCATCTTCAGCAATGAATATTTTGAGTAGCATAATTCAGCAACCAACAGTAAAAATAAATCCTTTTCATTTTCTGACTTTTAAAAAAATTATCCACTCAATTTTCCGGAAGTTACTTACAATAAGATGTTTAAAATTAGAACTTACTGGGATATCATCAGTGCGGTTGTCCTTCCAGACCTCTAAAAGTGCAACCACCATGTCTCTCAGTTCAACCTTAGAGAGAACTCCATCGCGGTCAACATCAAATACTTTGAAGCAAACTTAAAAAAAAAGAAAGAAAAAGAAACTCTTATGAAGGGGAATTAGTTTATGTTTACAAATACAATACATTTTACTAGAAGGTGTCCTAGTAAAATTACTGAGTTTCTCAAGCAAGTATATTCTGCATTAATTTCTCATCTGGAGCAGACAGAAATATGTCATTGAAGTCCCCTGAACATGTAGGATTAAGTGCACACTTCATTAATCTGTGTTTCTCAAATTTAAAAACAAAAAAGGGAGCTAATAAATATTACCATATCTCACAGGTTTTAAAGAGAAAATTTAAGCCCTTAATTTCTTATATTTAAAACTGATCACTGAAGAGTTGAATTTTCTAATGATAAAAATATTCAATCTAGCCCTAACTGGTTTGCTCAGTGGATAGAGCATCCACCTGCAGACTCAAGGGTCCCAAGTTTGATTCCAGTCAAGGGCATGTACCTTGGTTGCGGGCACAACCCCAGTAGGAGGTGTGCAGGAGGCAGGTGATCGATGTTTCTCTCTCATTGATGTTCCTAACTCTCTATTCCTTTCCCTTCCTCCCTGTAAAAAATCAATAAAATACATTTTTTTTTAAAAAAGAACAATTTTTTTAAAAAAATATTCAATCTGTATTAAAAATCAGTGGCAACAAGCTGGTATTAAAATAGTCTACTTCCATTTTGCCTCTCCAATAAAACTAATATATACTCAAAATTTTGCCAAAGAACAATTTCAACTATTTTTTAAAATTATACTTTATTGATTTTTTTACAGAAAGGAAGGGAGAGGGATAGACCTAGAAACATAGATGAGAAACATTGATCAGCTGCCTCCTGCACACCTCCTACTGGGGATGTGCCTGAAATTAAGGTGCGTGCCCGAAATTAAGGTGCATGCCCTTGATCAGAAATGAACATGGGACCTTACAGTCCGCAGGCCAATGCTCTATCCACTGAGTCAAACAGATTAGGGCCAATTTCAACTCTTCAATGAAGTTTATATACGATAGTAGAGGTCCAATGCACTAAAATTCGTGCAAGATTAGGCCTTTCTTCTCCTGGCTTCCCTCTAGCAGCTAGGACCCGGGCTTCTGTCCTCCGGCCATTAGCAGGCACCTTGGACCTGGGCTGGCTTCCCTCAGGCCCTGGTTTCATTAGGAAGGACATATGGAATGCATCCCAGCTAATTAGCATATTACCCTTTTATTATTATGGATGATAAGAATTAGAAATATAAGCACTTTGCTAATTAACTCCAAATGAATCACTAGTTTAACTTTTATTCGTCCATCAGCAAAGAATTTTAAGAAGTTTTTTTAGTATATGTTTTTATTGATTTCAGAGAGTAAGGAAAGGGAGAGATAGAAACATCAATGAGAGAGAATCACTGATTGGTTGTCTCCTGCACACCCCCCTACTGGGGATTGAGCCCGAAACCCAGGCATGTGCCCTGGACCAGAATCAAACTTGGGACCCTTCAATCCACAGGCCAATGCTCTATCCTCAGAGCCAAACTAGCTAGGACTTAGAGAAATTTTTAAATCCATAATTAAGATCAAGTGAGAAAAAAAAATTTCAGCCTCTCTTTTTAATATTAGCACTTTATTTTTTTGTTAACCTTCACTTAAAGATATTTTTCTGCTGATTTTTACAGAATAGAGACAGCGAGAAACATCAATGTGAGAGAGACACACTGATTGGCTGCCTCCTGCACACTCCTCAACCAGTGCTAGGGATAGAGCCTGAAAGCAAGGTACATGCCCTTGACCAGAATCAAACCCGTGACCCTTTAGTCCACAGGCAGGTGCTATATCTATTCTGACAAGTTGCTGTTGAGTAAAACTGATTAGGGCAATATTAGCACTTTAATGGGAACAAATAATTCTATATAATAAAGAGCTAATATGCTAATTAGACAAAACAGCCAAACAACCTTCCAGACATCCTTCCAGATGACCTTCTGGACAAAGCCAGGGCTGTGAGGGGCTTCAAGGGCTGGCCAAGGCTGTGAGGGGCAGCTGAGTCAGCCAGGGCAATGAGGGCCAAGCCCCTTGCATGAATCTCATGCATTGGGCCTCTAGTCTGTATACTTGGAGGTCAAACTAATGGTTATCATCATAAAAAAAAAATCTAAGTTTTTAAGATTAAGTAATAATCTATTTCATAACCCCCCACTGAAATAATTATGCTGTTTAAGTGATTATAAATATTACTAAAGGTCAAAATAGTCAGTTAGCATACTCAAAACAGACAATATTTATAGGCTATATTTTAGAAAGACACAGCGATAATAACCTTAGTAAATATATCAGTATTAGGTACCAATTAAATGTAAATTGCAGCATTTTGTGAAATATGGTTAAGATTTAATAATGTAATATGCTTATAAATTATGCTATAGCATTTTAACTAGATTTAAATGACCAATTTAGTATTTAATAAAACTGTGTTTTGGTCATAAATTTCACTTTGCTATTAAAGTATTTATACAAGTCATAGAAAATGAGTTGTACTTCCAATTATGCAAGGTACTGTATTCTCTATATAGACTACCAGAAAATATTTTCTAGAGGGGAAAAAAAGAAAATATTTTTTAAAAGTTTAACATTTTCAAATATATTATGGCTGAAATAGTTTCTTTATCATGAACTTTAAATTCATCATGGAAATCAACCCCATCTATATATATAAAAGACGAAGTCACCATCCAACCATCCGGCCAGTATCTATGACAAACACTGACCACCAGGGGGAGATGCTCAACACAGGAGCTGCCAAGCTGCAGTGACTTGGCATCAGCGTTCCTCGGGTGACGCACCCCAGAACCAGAGAGGGAGCTTAATTCCTTACAGGGCCACACGATTCCATGATTCCACGATTTCACACTCTGCTGTGGGTTATGTTGTTCCTGGAGCACTGTTGGCCCTGAATCTGGTTTACTGCACACTTGCATTTGCATTCCACACCCTGTACAACAGCAACTTTGCAGAGTGCACTCTCGCACCCCTCGGGGGATGTCAGAGAGCCAGTTTCGGCCCAATCCCCGCAAGCCAGACCCCAACTGCCAGAGGGACCCCTGCTCACTCCACAGATGCCCATGGTACTGCCCAGTCCTGCCCCACCAGTCACCACCTGGGACTGCCTACATTAGTCCCTGCACTGAAGCCAGTGCTGCAAGCCAGAAGATCCCAGCATGAGTTTTCTTCCTTTCTCCCCCTCCTTTCCCTCTCCATCTCCCCTCCCCAACCCCCCGCCATGGCCTCCACTCTGCAGACACTCTTCAAGTCATGGTGCTGCCCCAGGAATTCTAATTAATTTCCTTTCAGTGTGCACCAGAGCCACTAGTTATTAATAATGAGGATACCAAACTACTCCACAGTGCAAAAGAATAGGTAATTGAATCCCCTTAGAATGACTTAAATAAAATCTCAACAAGAGATTGCTATATGCTAATCTGACAAAATGATGAAAATTCAAACCTTAATCCACAGATGATTTTACATGGATGAATACTAGTTTTTTCACTGTATACTTACAAATTTTGTGACAATGTTTAACTTACATTTTTGTCTTTCAGCCAGGGGTCCCCTGCAACAGGCTGACAACCCACAGGATATCTCTTTAAAATCTATGTGATTGTCACGATTTTCATCAAAAGCATTAAATAAACCTGTAAAATAGGGAAAGACACTATAAACCACAGTAACCAAACTTCCTAATGTTATAATAACACTAGAGACCCGGTGCACAAAATTCATGCATGGGGGTGTGTGTGTCCCTCAGCCCAAACTAGACACTCTCCAATCTGTGACCCCTCGAGGAATGTCCAACTACCCGTTTAGGCCTGATCCTACTGGAATCAGACCTAAATGGGCAGTTGGACATCTCTCTCACAATCCAGAACTGCTGGCTCCCAACTGCTCACCTGCCTAGCTTCCTGATTACCCAAAACCACTTCTGCCTGCCAGCCTGATCACCCCCTAACCACACCCCTTCCAGCTTGATTAATGCTTAACTGCTCTCCTGCCAGCCTGTTTGCCCCTAACTGTCCTCCCCTGCAGGCCTGGTCCCTCCCAGCTGCCCTCCCTTGCAGGCTTGGGTTCTCCCAACTGTCCTTCCCTCCTGGCCATCTTGTGGCGGCCATCTTGTGTCCACATTGGGGCAGCCATCTTTGACCACGTGTGGACAGCCATCTTGTGTGTGTTGGAGTGATGCATATTACAGTTTTATTAGATAGGATAGAGACCTGGTGCACGGGTGGGGGCCAGCTGGTTTGCCCCGAAGGGTGTCCCGGATCAAGGTGGGTTTTCCTCTGAAGTGTGGGGCAGCCTGGGCGAGGGGCCTGTGGTGGTTTGCAGGCCAGCCACGCCCCCAAGACCCAAACCTCCTGGCCGTAGCCATTTTTGTTGGGATTTATTTATCTTCTATAATTGAAACTTTGTAACCTTCAGTGGAGGCCTAGGCAGGACAAGATGTGCAGAAAGCTTGGCTTCCTCTATCTCTGGGGGCAACTCAGGCCTGCTGCAAGCCTGCTGCCATTTTTGTTGGGATTTATTTTCTATAATTGAAACTTTATAGCCTTAAGCAGAGGCCTAGGGGCACCAGGGTGTGTGAAAAGCTTGGCTTCCTCCATGGCTGGGGCCAACCCAAGCCTCCTGTTCACTCCAGCTTGGTGGCTGCTGACATTTTTGTTGGGATTTATTTATCTTCTATAATTGAAACTTTGTAGCCTTCAGTTGAGGCCTAGGCCCACCAGGGTGTATGGAAAGCTTGGCTTCTTCCATTACTGGGGAAACCCAAGCCTCCCTCTTGCTCGCTCCGTGGCTTCAGCCACCTTGGTTGGGTTTAATTTGCATACTCACTCCTGATTGGCTGGTGGGGTGGGTGTAGCGGGGGTATGGTCAATTTGGGTATTTCTAGGGAGGGCAGTTAGGGGCAAACAGGCTGGTAGGGGAGTGGTTAGGGGGTGATCAGGCTGGCAGGCAGAAGCAGTTTGGGGCAATCAGGAAGGCAGGCAGGTGGGCAGTTGGGAGCCAGCAGTCCTGGATTGTGAGAGGGATGTCCGACTGCGGGCCTAAATGGGCAGTCAACATCCCTCAAGGGGTCCCAGATTGGAGAGAATGCAGGCTAGGCTGAGGGACAGCTGCCCGTACACAAATTTCGTACCCCGGGCCTCTAATCTATATATATAAACAGAGAATATGCTAATTAGTTGGATGTCATGATTGCTCAGGAGGAGCTACTCGCACAGATGGGGGTAGCAGCCAAGGGGAGGCTGGGGTTGGGGGCAGGCCAGAGTGGAGACACAACACACAGGGGCGCCTGCCCCCACCCCAGTGGACACAACACAGCAGCCAGGGGCATGCTCCAAGTGGCCGCAACATGGCTTGGAGTACGCCCCACCCCCAGCAGCCGGCGCTACATGGGTCAGGCACCGTTCCCATGACTCCTCCACCCCCGCAGGGTGCCTCCTAGCACGGCAGGTGGTGGGGCCACCTTTTTGCGCGAGAGCCTCTAGTACACATATAAATTCTTTGGTGAAACTCTTTCTCCCCTCCGAGATTCTTCAGTTTGTTCCATGTTTCTATGCCTCTGGTTCTATTTTACTCATCAGTTTATGTTATTCATTTATTTTTAACATGCTGTTATTAATAAGCTGCTATAAAGCTCTTCCATGACATGAAGAAAAATAACACATTATATTAAGTGAAAGAAATTCTATACTGCAGTCTTGTTTGTACTATATAATCTTTTATAAATGAGTACTTACATTTCAGAAAGAAAGGGGATTTATAACCCAATCCTGTGGCTTTCAAATATTTTATAAAAGATAAAAATAAAATGATTTTGATTTAAAATGAAATTATTTAGCCCTAACTGGTTTGGGTGGATAGAGTTGGCCTGCGGACTGAAAGGTCCAAGGTTCAATTCTGGTCAAGGACATGTACCTTGGTTGTGGGCACATCCCCAGGAGGAGTTGTGCAGGAGGCGGCTAATCGATGTTTCTCTCTCATCAATGTTTTTAACTCTCTATCCCTCTCCCTTCCTCTCTGTAAGAAAATCAATGAAATATATTTTTAAAGAAATGAAATGATTTATCAAATTCTCCAACTCAAAAAAGGTAAAAACACAGTTGTACTCTTAAACTGGGTAACAGCCCAGGGCCTTATCAGTTCTGGTTTTCCTAATAAGTACTTCTGAAGTACCCTAGAAATCTGAAGAATACAGATTATATATTCCAAGAATCTAATTCCATATGCTCAATTTAAAGAGTAGAAAACTAAATAAAACTCAGAAGGGGGTTCCCAAAAGTAAGAAATTTAAAAAGGTCAGAAGAAGCAGATCCCAAATATTCAAGATTCCAAATATGATTTTGTGTAATATCACCTACAATTATTCTTTGTATCCCTAATGTTTTAAAAAGTCATAGCATGCCTGACTGATGTGGTTCAGTGGTTGAGTAATGACCCATGCACCAAGAGGTTGCCAGTTTTATTCCTGGTCAGAGCTTGTGCTCAGATTGCGGGTTCAATCCCTGGGGTGAAGAGGGGAAGCCCATGCAGGAGGCAGCTAATCGAATGATGTTTCTCTCTCTCTCTCCTTCTCCCTTCCAATATAAACATATATATTTTTAGAAAGTCATAGCAATGGAAAGTTTAGAGCCAACGGGAACCTCAGAGATGGTCCAATCCAGTAGTTTCTTAATTTCTTTTGGTAGTTGGTGTAGTGATTGAAATTGGGAACTACTGAGGAATCCCCTCACGGCTAGGCTTGACACTTCCTCCCCTAAAGCCAGGCCTGTAGACTACTAAAGAAGGGGGAGGGGAAGGTTCAGAATCAGGGTTAAAAGTGTGAACCTGCCTCTGATTAACTGCAATCTTGAGCCCCTTATCTTCGGTTAGACCACAACACCTGACCCGAGTTTGTTAGGACTAGGAACCTCCTGGGTTAGCTGGTCCCTTGCTGTCTTGAGAACCAATTAGAGATTGCCGAGTCAGCATCTATGAGCCAATAGGGGAAGGCAGAATGGGTATAAACAGAGGGACTGCCCCTTTGTCGGTGCTCTTACCAGGCGAGCCCCAGGGCAGCCCGGCCCCTCCTGACATGACATCATCTTTAAACCCTGCGTGGCAATCCCTGATGCACCATCGTGATGCCCAGGGAAGACAGGGCGACCTGGAAGTATACAACTGGAAGAACCAGAACCCTCCTTTCTCACTCGCTTCGTCCAGAGTAGTAAGTTCTACCAGAGGAGCCAACATGTGATACTGTATGTGCGAACTTTGGAACATGAAGTCATCGCTTCTATCAAATTGTCACTCTGAGGATAAGGGTTCTCAGTTGGTTTGAAAAACACCAGCTGATGCTGGTTCTCTGCCAGGGCCGGGCCAGTGAGTGAGTGATGTTGAGCTGGGTTTGCTGTGCTGGAAGTACCCATCAACCCAGCTGGGATGATTGCCAACAGCTGGTGAACTGTGTGGATTGCAAAGAGAGCATCATCGTGAGCGGCTCCAGGGACAGAATGACCAAGGTATGGTCTTTGGCCTTAAGACCTCAACAGTGGGCAGCTGATGATGCACTTGGGCAGTGACTTTCCCCCAGGGGCTGGGGTGCTGGACCTCATGTCCCCTTTCACGCTCCTGTCCTGTGGTTATGACATCTATGTTCGATACTGGGACCTCCGAGCTAGCGTCAGGAACCACTTGCTGGCCACAGGTTCCTCCTACTACGGGGTTGTATGACTATGGGATCGGTGCCAAAGGGCCTGCTTAAATCGAGGTGTGGTATTCCTGTTTTGTTATACTCAGTGTCTGTTAATCGCACATCACAAACCAGGTTCTGGAAGTGATAAAGGATGGGACTGTGGTGGCGATCCAAAGTTCAAGTCTTGCTGGCCAGCCCTTATGACACGCCTTCCCGCTGACGTCGACACCCCTGAGCAATCCGGTGTATTGCCATCCCAGCTGTGGGCCAGGGAAGCCAGCTACTCAGGGACCTCTCTTGCTTGGAGGGTGCAGTGATGCCCCACCTGCACCCACAGTACTTGTCTGCCGTAGTCACCCTAGACTTTGTCATCTGGGCAAGCCCTAGGACATGGGAGCTCTGCCTAAAAGGCCGAGCTGATTGCCCTAACTCAGGCACTCTGATAGGGAAAAGCAGCCAGGCTGCTGCGTCAGCTAAGGTTTGAGCCCAGATTCCAGTTAGATGAGCCCAGATTCGAATCTGTAATAAATGTAGGTGAGCCCAGATTCGAGTCTGTAATAAACTTAGGCCTGTTTGAGTTCAGTTGGTCTTTGTGGTCTGTCTTGTGGGGACTCGCTCCGTTACAGTTGGGATGGGGGGATGATATAGCAATGCAAACTTCTTATGTAAAAGGGAAAAAAAGTAGAGGCACTCAAATTGAGGAAGAGATGGGGCTAATAAAAAAAACCATGGTTCTGGTTGGTGTTGTTCAGTGGTTACAGCATCAGCCCTGCCAACTGAAGGATCATGGGTTCGATTCAGGTCAAGAGCCCATACCTGGGTTTGCTCCCAGGTCCCAGTTAAAGCATCTGCAGGAGGCAACCAGTTGATGTGTCTCTCTTACATCTCTGTTTCTCTCTCTCTCTCTCTCTCTCTCTCTCTCTCTCTCTCTCTCTCTCTCTCCCTTCCTCCCCACTTTCCTCCCAACACCCCGCGTTCCCTCCCTCCTTTCCATTCTCTGAAAGGCAATGAAAAAAAGTATCCTCATGTGAGGATTAACAAAAAAAATACAATCAAAACAAAGCAAAAACCTGGAGCTCTGCCCATTCAGTGGCCATCACCCTAATCCCTGGCACCAGCTACTAAGGTACCTCATTGGAGTACAGCTTCATAGCCACTGACTTGGTCAAACTTATTTATGAAGATATTCAGGTGAAGAAAGCCAAACTAATTTATGTAAGATCATATAGGTAGAACAGGATGCTCAAAACTACAATTTTAATTCCCATTTTATTTCTCCACTAACCTCTATTTGCAAGAAACTTGCAAACCTCTAATATTATGGCTTTTTAGAGTTTAGATGCATTAGTTAGTAATAAGAGAAGAGCTCAAATCTGTTTACCAAAAAAGACTTGTAAAAAAGAGAATGATTCCTACCTTCACTTAGAGATGGACGAATAGGTGGTGAAACCAATGGGCCAAATGTCTCTAAATCAAATCGTCCAGTCCGAGATTGAGCCTTCAGCAACCAATAACGTTTTTCCAGATCAATGATGTCTGATTCCTCCACTAAGAGTCATAGCAAACAAGATTATAAAACCTCTCAGCCTTCTCTTCTGGGCAGTTTATCTTAATAATATAACTTTCAAAGATATATTTTAATTTTCCAATTTAATTGCTAAAAAAACAAACCAATCTATCTATAACAAAATTCTGAAATGCAAATACATTATATCTAAAATAGAATGAAAAGTAAATTCAAATTAACATAAAAGAGGTTTTGAAATAAAAAATTACTTTTGTAATTGCCCACTTAGTAGACTGATTAAATCCAATATGTAGAATAAACAACTGAAACATTTCTTTTTGGCTTCCCATACCTTTTTTAACTGTACTTATTTTTTAATCAGTTTCAATCTCAATTTAGGTTTTAAAGATTCTACATACATATTCTCTCTACCATAAACACTCTAAGAGCAGAATCCATGTCTGATTCATCCTGTCAAAATGGTTACTATTTACAAATTCAATATTTATTAAGTAAATGAAAAAGAGTACAATAAAAGATATTATAAGTAACAAACTCAATAATGATAGCAGAGTTAGAGGATTTACGATGTGACAAGTTATAGGAGCATCGTGAAAACATGAACAAAACCACAGATATGCTAACCATGGTTATAGTTTATATGTGCTTTCCACCTCTTCAAGGTACTAAAGTATTTCTGATTAATTGATGTTTACATAATACACTAAATTAGAACACAGAAAAAAATCACATCAATTGTACCCCAAATTTTTTACCTTAAAAAACACAATTTCTTTACTGAAGCAGAAATGTGGGAAGACAAGTAGAACATATTTAGAGGGGAAAAAATGATCAGATTGTTCCCAATTACCATTAAAACCATGCTTTAGAGCTCCCTTTTAAACTCAGGTTAACTATATTCATTTGGGGTTACACACTGCAATTCATTAATTAAATATTTGCCAAAAACAAACTATGATAAATTATATATACTATATTATTATTACTCAAACACTTTGAATGAATTGACAGCTGAAAACTTCTGAGAAGAGGGAAGGCAGCTAACTTTATTTTCATTTAAAGAGGTAATAATTTCAGTAGTTGCTCTATTTACAATTCATAAAACAACACCTAAAACATCTATACTAATAAAAGCATAGGTGGTCCTCACCCCCTCCCGTGTAGACCTCATGCCACCACAAGATGGCCAGCAGGGGAGAGCAGTTGGAGGGCAACCAGGCTGGCAGGGGAGCATTTAGAAGCATCAATCAGGCCAGCAGGGGAGCAGTTAGGGGACAATCAGGCAGGCGAGTGGTTAGGAGGAAGTAGTCCCAGGAAGTAGTCCCACAGGGATCGGGCCTAAACCGGCAGTCAAACATCCCCCAATGGGTTCTAAATTGGAGAAGGTGCAGCTGGGCTGAGAGATACCCCCCATGGATAAATTTTGTGCACTGGGCCTCTAGTATACGTATAAACTATATAGGAATGAATTTATTACTTATTTATGGGTATAATTTTTCCTGGTTCACAATAGCAGCATACAATATTCCTAACATTCTAAACATGCTTGGCCTGCACACTGGGCAATCCTACTCAAGTCCCACGTGTCAGAGGCTCCAGCTGCAGAAAAAAATCTTTAATGCCAATATTTTATTCTATTTTTTAAAAAGCCAGGCAAATATACAGGTGTTTTCAGTCACACAATTCTTCAACATTTTTGAGGAAACAACCTTCTGAAACACAATGACCTTCTGAGAGTACTTAAAATGGCTATAAGCCTTATATAATTTACAACAAGATAAGAAGATAAACAAGAAAGGACATGCAGATATACTATCGGCTTATGGTCTAAGAATCACTGAAGTATTTCTTCATATTCAAAGTTTTTAACACTACAAACTAAAATGTGGCAAGGGAATACAATAATATACATATTTTTAGTTGAGATAATAAATGCTAAAATAGAGACAATGTAAATTGAATTAGATATGAAAAAGAAAAATAATCAAAATTAGTGATATGGCCCTAAAATTAGCCCAAAATACTATATTAATTACCTGAGAACCCAGTTTCTATTACTACAAGGAATCACTGAGGTAGCAGACTTATTGATTCTTATGATACATTTTAGGAAAACTTTAAAAACTCTTTCTTAGTATATAGCTAAATTCTATGAAAAAAATATGATCAACATTAAGGAAAATTAACTCTCAGTTATTAAAACATAGTTCTTAAAAGTCATAGTTATTCTATTATTTATTTCACTGTAGGTAAAGGACAATCATTCAATGATCTTGCCTGGGTCAAATGAAATTAATTATTGAAGAGAAATAAAAAAATAATCATTTATGTGAGTATCCCAAGGAAAAAATAAACGGGAAAAATGAATCTGCAAGATTCTCTTCAGTCTGAAGAAGATGGCTCAACAACCACCACAACTGCCACATAATCAAATCTTTTTATCTGCAATTACAAACTATGCATAAAAGATTAAAGAATAAAATGATTGTGTGTCAATCAACTGTCTTTAGATCCTAAAATGGTAATAAACATGCACTCTGGGATTCAAAAATCACAACTTTGACACATATTAGTCATTTGATCTTGAGAAAATTTAACTTCTTATAGTCCTGGTTACCTCATTTTCAGAATGGGGATGAAATGAAAGATTAAATAATATAGTGTACACAGGGTATAGTGCCTTCTCTAGAAAGTACCCAATCTGCATGTGGTAAATTGGAACCGCCCACAGAACAAAGCATCTGGGTTGAGGGAGGGAGTAAGGAGCAAGGAAAAGTACAGGAACTAAATCATTTAATATGCTGCAAATATGTAATAAGAGCATATTAATATTATGTGCCTGACAAAAATTATAGATATGATTGTGAACAAAACAACTATGTTTAGATTCTAATAAAAGTAAAAATTGGTCATTTCAATCTAATGTGGAAAGTACAATGAGGGAATAGACACAGGGTTTTCAGGGAGTATATGAGCAACTAGGCCCTGGAGGTCTTGCAGAGGCAAAAGAGTATTTACAAAAAGTCTGTAGGCAAGACAGGTACTAAATAATAGGACAGAAAAACAAACTAACAAAACTGTTGTGTTCTCTTTTAATTCAAACACAAGAATAACTTATACAAGAACCTGTACCATGGACCCAAGATAGAAGACAAAAAACAAAAAAAAACTTTACTTTTCAGGGAGTGACAAAAAAAAAAAGTTAAAGATGACAGGCATTTCAACCTAGAACTAGAAGGCTGTTAGAATGTAGGCATTTCAAAGGTTAGCATCTAAAGGATGAGCCTTCAAACTCAAGAAGAGAGTGGCTAGATTGTATTTGGCTAGGACTATGCATATTCAATAACAGGGGATGGAAACACTAAGTATATAAAATGAATTGCATTTTGAATTTATAGTCTGTGTCTCCAAACTCCAACACTATGTGGAGCTAAATAACTGAAAAAACAGATAGGGAAAGGGATTTCCAAGAAAAAGCCAAAAGACTAGGGTTTGGTCTTAGATTTCTCTCAGATATGAAAAAAAGAGAATGAATTAACACCTGTTCCAACCTATTTCAAACATGTAGTTATATAGAACACATTTATGCTCTACCTATATGTTCTCTGACTCTAAACATCATCATCAAGATGCTCAGCAGTGCCTGGCAGGTGTGGCTCAATGGTAGAGCATCGACCTATGAAACAGAAGGTCACAGTTTGATTCCTGGTCAGGGCATATAGCAGAGTTGTAGGCTCAATCCTCAGTAATGGGTGGGCAGGAGGCAGCCAATCAATGATTCTCTCTAATTATTGATATTTCGATCTCTCTCCTTCTACCTTCCGCTCTGAAATCAATAAAAAATATTTTTTAAAAATATGTTCAGCACTATTGTAAACATTGTCTATGTCTCTCCCCACTATAAATGGCTTTAAAAATTAACCTGTCATTAAAAACATTGTTTATACTTAACCAAAAAAATTTCTTAGAAAACTAATCTTAGGTATTTAAATAGCAAATTATGATAGACAAATATAACCATCTTGATAAACATTTGGTTAAGATCTATTCAAGCATGAAAAATTGAACTTTGGGCAAAAATTCTAATTCAATTTCTTTAAATTTAAATAAAAGGTAAGATTACAATAGTTTGAAATTTGCAGTTCTGAAAATGTACTTGCCATGACAAAATCTAAAATCTGTATAAGTCGAATCAGTTAATTATTCTAACTCTATATTGAATACAAATAGCTCCTCAGTTTCAAATATGGCAATATGTTCAACTTACTATGACTTCAAATTTCACTTTATAATTGTATGTGAAAAAAGTAATTAAAGGCATCTGCATTCTAACATAAATATTACTTACAAGTGAAATACTGTAATCCATTTAGGTTTCCTAGGATTTGGTCTTAGACTATTCTCTCAGATATGAAAAAAAAAGAGAATGAATTAACACCTGTTACAACCTATTTCAAACATTTAGTTATATAGAACACATTTACGCTCTATCTATATGTTCTCTGACTCTGAACATCATCATCAAGATGCTCAGCACTGCCTGGCAGGTGTGGAGGAGTTCAGTTTTGCACTGGTCTACAGACCTTTGTTACAAATTGCCTGCTCCTAAAACAATTAGTCTCTGGGAACAGTGGGTGAAACTCACTGACATTCACAAGACAAGTATGTTTTCAATAATACAAGGGGACGCATATTCATTGTAAAGCATTTATTCTATACCAGACACAGAGCTGAGTTCTGTAAAGCAAAAAGTATCATCTCGTATACTAAAAGGATAGCACAATATACTACCCCAAAAATGGCACTTTGGCATAAGAATTATTTTGAGTTGAGGGCAATTGAGAAGCAATTGTTCCCCTATCTGCCTAAGAAGTTAATATTTAGAGACAACGCCAGATCCTTATCACCAGAGGAAGGAATCTGCATAACAAATTTTATTAGTTTCTCCATATATTTGCCTTCCCACATTTTGCCAGCCATTGAAGTTCAAAGCCCTTTTCCCTTTTTCTCTTCACTTCTCTACAAAATTATTCTATGAGTTTGTTTTTTTCTACGATGATATATAAGCTCAAATTCTAACCACTTCTTAGACTTACTCATCAATGAATGCTCACATGCAGGATGTTAATAAACTTTCATTTTCTTCATATCTGTCTTTTTTCAGTCTAATTTAAAAGACCCGCGCCGAAACTGGTTTGGCTCAGTGGATAGAGCGTCAGCCTGCGAACTGAAAGGTCCCAGGTTCGATTCTAGTCAAGGGCATGTACCTTGGCTGTGGGCACATCCCTAGTAGGGAGTGTGCAGGAGGTAGCTGATCAATGTTTCTCTCTCATCGATATTTCTAACTCTCTATACCTCTCTCTTCCTCTCTGTAAAAAAAAAAAAAAATCAATAAAAAATATAATAAAAATAAAATAAAAGACCCAGACAAATAACCCAATATGGATAAGGAAAAAAATTGTCCACATTATACTCCTTATAACACACCTGCGAGGTAAGTTTTATCATTACCCCTGTTCTTCAGAGAAGAAAAAAATTCAGAGATTAAATAAATTTCCCACAGTAACATAAATAATAAGTGTCAGGGCCAGAGTGTTCACCCAGAGTCTGAAGACTCAATAGCATATCAGGAAGCAGGAATTTGGGGAGAACATAGGCAGGCTTAAGGATTGGAGTCCATGGAAAAAACACAGGGCCATACACTGGGAGAAGGTACATTTCCATAACACAAGAAAGCCAGGTGCAGTTACATCTCCATAAGATAAGGGAATTGGAAGTAGCCAAGAAAGATCTATATTTACAAAATAAAGAGAAGGAAGTCCTTCATTCAGAATGAGAAGAAAGCCCAAAGGGAATTACTATAGTAACCAGTTTAAGGGAATAGTGACCAATCAGAAGGGATATCAAGGCATCAGGATCTGCAGCCTTTATAGGCCTTTGGGAAGAGGAAACCCGTGGGACTCTTCCCCTTCCCTATATGGAAGTCTGTACTTGTTCCTCAATAAATCTCCATCTTTGCCAATACCACTTTCTGTCCGTGAATTCATTCTAAGACTCCGGTGGACAAAGAATCTGGTTTCAGTCCAAAAATTCGATATCATCAGTATTTCTCAAAATGTAGTCCAGGGTCCATGAACATCAGATTACCCTGGAAATCTAGGAAAGTAAAGTCCTAGGGCCCACCGAAGAAATATCTTTGATTCTAGAATCAGTAACCTGCACTTTTAAAACCCTCTCCTAATTCTAATGTTCAATAAAGGCTGGTAACTAATAAAGGCTGGCCTTATAGTTGATTAATTTTTTTAAATTTATTTCTATTGATTTCAGAGAGAAAGAGGGAGAGATAGAAACATTAATGATGAGAGAGAATAATTGATCAACTGCTTCCTGTACACTCCCTACAGGGGATCAAACCTAGAACCTAGGCATGTGCCCTTGACTGGAATCGAACCTTGGACTTCTCAGTCCTCAGGACAATGCTCTATTCACTAAGCCAAACCAGCTAGGGCATTGATTAATTTTTTTAACTTTGAAGTAGCTCTCTTAATAGAAACAAGAATATTACAAAAATCAACTATGATGCTAGCAATTTGAATTTAATTTTTTTAATTAAATTTAAAATATTTAAATTAAATTGAAAAATAATAGAAAATTAAAAGCATTTATTTCTTCAGGTTTTTACCACACACTATTAGCTTATTTCTCTGGCCAATATGTGCATTATGGGAGTAGATAAAATAATTAGGTAATTCCCTTATATTTAAAGGAAACTGACCTTCCATTTGCCTTAATTAAATACTAATCAGTTTCCTGTATCTCACATCATTTATTTAAGCAAAAGCTTTAGAAAGGAAGATCTTAGAACTAACTTTGTGACCTTCAGAAGTTCCTTAAATTTGTAAAATATCGTAATTAATTTTTCCCCTAAAACAAGATAATTCTTTATATAAGTTTTCACACACTATGAAGTTGTTAAAACTTATTCAAATATGATAATTTATCTTGGTCCTTCTCTTTGGTGTAAGTTTAGTCCTAGAATCCTAAAATAACATACACCTCCTGCTCACTGCTGGAGAAATTAAATGTTTTAATCAGTATTTACAATGTAGATTTTTAATGGCTGAAAAATTTTTAACACAGTTCAAGCCAGTAACATGCCATCTAGTCCACTGCACTAACTAAAACTCCAAGATAAACAGACCATGAGTATTGTACTCAAGGGACTTATAACTTCTAAGGAGAAACAAAGCCAGTTCCAAAAGACTCTAAGGTGAGTCAAAATGCATCTTACTTGCTGTAAGTAAAATGTGAAGTGTGCAGGAATGCAAATGAAAAATTAATTCGAATTGAAGAAAAATGAAGACCACATGACAAAAGAGACATCTGTGTTCTTAAATTCCGTGGAATTTCTTGGGTAGTATAAGTCTTTTGTTTTAATGCAAAAGGCGACTCTTGATGGGCTCCTGGATGGGGGCTGATTATCAGAAAGATCAAGCCATAATTAGAAACTGTAACTTTCAGTCCCACGCCCCAATCTGAAGAGTGAAAAGAGCTGGAAATTGAGTTAAAATTCATTATGCCTACATGATGAAGCCTCCATAAAAATCCCCAAACTATGGGGTTCAGAGAATTACAAGACTGATGAACATAACCACATGCCAGCAGGTCTAGTTTTATCCCAGCTCTCTTTCAGATATTGCCTTATGTATCTATCTCTTCATCTGGCTGTTCATCTGTATCCTTTAACATATCTTGTATTATATAACAAATCAATAATTATAACCATTTCCCTGAATCCTGTGAACTATTCTAGCAAATTATCAAACCCAAGGAGGGACTCCTAGGAACCTCTAATTTACAGATGTTTGGTCAGAAGCACGGTGACCACCTGGACTTGTGATTGGTATCTGAAGTGGGGGACAGAGTCCTCAGAGGGGCAGCCTTGTGGGACTGAGCCCTAAACCTAGTGGTGTTTATGCTAACCCTAATAGATAGTGTCAGAAATGAAATTAATTGCAGGACACTCAAATGGTGTTTGTAGAGCACTGGAGAATTGTTTGCTGGGGGGTAAAAACGCACATATTTGGAATATAAAGTAGACAAGAAAGTTTTCCTTTTCATTATACTCTAGAAGAAAAAACTGACAATATGAATTTCTTCTTTATAGACAATTGCATTAAAAAGTGAACAGAAAACAATAAACTGTCATTACTTACAATGTGTGACTCCAGCCAGAGTTTGGTAGAAAGTGGGAGTATCACTATCATCAGTTAGGGTCACATATACACCTCCAGAGAGTAGCCAACGAGAGAAGGTAAAAGCATCTTTGTTTACAAGAAGCCAATTTCTAAACTTTTCATAGTTTATCTTTTCACCCTATGATTAGGAAAGAAAAAACAATTTAGTCAAAATTTAAAGTATCTTACTTGGAACATGCACAACTTGAAATCTGCAATTAGTTGACGTTAATCTACAAAGGAAGAATTATCAAAATAAATTATCTTGTAATCTTGGAAATCAAGGTGTTTTCAAAAACAATTGTACTTCAGAGTGGGAAACCAAGATGGCGGCATAGGTGAATACCTAAACTGCCTGCCTCGCACAACAATTTCAAAACTACAACTAAAAGACAAAACGGGCATCATCCAGAATCACAGGGAAGCTGGCTGAGTACAAATTCTACAACTAGAAGGAAAGAGAGGGGCTCACAGAGACTCAGAGGAGTTGCAAAAAGCTGAGGAACGGAGACATGCGTGTGGAGAGGACGAGTGGCAGAGTGCCTTCCTCTAGCAGGAGGGAGACGGAAACTCCCAACTGCACTGAACCCCAGTTCCGGGAGAGACTCATAAAGGGGGAGTCTGGACTGTCAGAAAAAAGGGAGAGTACACAGAAAATCAGGGGAGCCACGAAAGGCAGAGGTCTGAAGGAGCGCACGCCAGTACACACAGAGAGGACTGACTACTGATTGTGCTGCTGGCTTTCTCTAGCGGGAGGAAGATGGAACCTCCCGACTGTGCTGAAATCCAGTTCCGACTGTCTGAACCCCAGTTTTGGGTGAGACCCCCGGGACTCAGACTCATACGGGTCCCGGAACACACGGAACCTCAGGGGAGCCGCGAAAGGCAGTGGTCCAGAGGCACATGAGCGCGAATGTGAACACAGAGGACTGCACCAATTACCGAGGGACACTGAGATCCAGGGACGGCATAGGGAAGGGCTGATGGGAAGCCAAGGCTGTCTTTTCAGCCCTGAGCCTCTGCCCCATCCAAGCTGAACACAGAGGCTTTTGCAATTTTGCAAGTATTCTCTCATAAGGCTGACTCCAGCACAGAAGTTCTCCCATAGTAGACACAGCTGGTCCTCACAACCAATTGGCTTGGAGGTCAATTCCCCCCAATGATACCAACAACAATCAATACTTAACTACAACAAGGCTGTACACACAGTCCACAAAGGGGTGCACCAAGAGAGTCCACCTCAGGTAGCTGGGGAGATGGAGCCACTGGACCATATAGGACACCTGGCACACAAAGCTACTCTACCAACTTAAGAAAGCAGCAAAAAAGCAGAGACAAAGGAACAGATCACAAATGAAAGAAATGGAGGAAAACAAACGATTGGATATAGAATTTAAAAGCACGGTTATGAGGTTTTTCAAGAATTTCCTAGAAAAGATGGATAAATTTAGTGAGACCCAAGAGGAGATGAAAAAGGACCAACTAGGAGAATCCAAGATGGCGGCATAGGTGAACACCTACACTGCCCCGCACAACAATTTCAAAACTACAACTAAAAGACAGAACAGACATAATCCAGAACCTGGATTATGGAAAGCTGGCTAAGTGGAAATTCTACAACTAGAGGGAAAGAGAGGGGCTCATGGAGACCCAGAGGAGCTGTAAAAAGCTGAGGTACGGAGACAAGTGCATGGACAGAGCGGGTGCCGGAGTACCTGGCTGGTTTTCTCTGGCAGGCAGGAGGGAAATGGAGACTCTTGGGGACATTGAACCCCTTATCCTGCGACACTGAACCCCAGATCCAACGAAACTCATACGGGGGGAGTTTGGACTGTGAAAACGAAAAGGTGCACAGAAATTTGGGGGAGTCGCAAAAGATCAGAGGTCTGGTGGCACGCATAGCTCTGGGTGCCGCTAGCTTTCGCGAGTGGGCGGGAGACAGACCCTCCCAACTGCGCCACTTCTGACTCCACTAAGCCCCAGTTTCGGGTGAAACCCTGGGGACCTAGACTCGTGTGGTCCTGGAGCACAGGGGAGCCTGAAAGGCAGCAGTCTAGAGGCACTGTGTGCGCGCACAAGGACCGCTCCAGCGATTACCCAGTCACTTGAGACTCAGGGGCCGTGGCGGGAGGGGACGACTAGAAGGCAAGGCAGTCCCTTAAGCCCTGAGACTCCACCCATCCCAAGCTCAACAGAGAGGCTTCTACGGTTTTGCAAGTCTGGTATCATAAGGCTGAATCCAACACAAGTTCTCCCAGCATAGTGACAATGTCGAGACAAGGGAAGGGATCACAAACAAAAGAAATGGAGGAAAACAAATGACTGGATATAGAGTTCAAACCACGCTTATAAGGTTTTTCAAGAATATCCTAGAAAAGTTGGATAAAGTTAGCGAGAGCCAAGAGAAGATGAAAAAGGACCACCTAGAGATGCAAAAGACCCAACTAAAGATGGAAAAGGACCAACCAGAGATGGAAAAGGTCCAACTAGAGATGAAAAAGGACCAACTAGAAATTAAACATACACTGACTGAAATAAAAAATATTATACAGAGTCCTAACAGCAGACTAGAAAAAGGCAAGAATCAAGTCAACAATTTGAAATATAAAGAAGCAGAAAACACTCAACTGGAAAAGCAAGAAGAGAAAAGAATCCAAAAATGTGAAGATAATGTAAGGAGCCTCTGGGACAGCCTCAAGCGTACCAACATCAGAATTGTGGGGGTGCCAGAAGAAGAGAGAGAGCAAGATACCGAAAACCTATTTAAGGAAATAATGACTGAAAACTTCCCACATCTGGTAAAAGAAATAGACTTACAAGTCCAGGAAGCACACAGAACCCCAAACAAAAGGAATCCAAAGAGGACCACACCAAGACACATCATAATTAAAATACCAAGAGCAAAAGAGAAAGGGAGAATATTAAAAGCAGCAAGAGAAAAACAGTTCATTACCTACAAGGGAGCACCCATACGACTGTCAGCTGATTTCTCAGAAACGATGCAGGCTATACGAGAGTGGCAAGAAATATTCAATGTGATGAATAGCAAGAACCTACTACCAAGAATAATCTATCCAGCAAAGCTATCATTCAGAATTGAAGGGCAGATAAAAAGAGCTTCACAGAGAAGAAAAAGCTAAAGGAGTTCATCAACTCCAAACCAGTATTATATGAAATGCTGAAAGGTACTCTTTTAGAAGAGGAAGAAGAAAAGGTAAAAGACAAAAAATTATGAACAGCAAATACATATCTATCAACAAGTATATCTAAAAATTAAGTGAATTAAAAATTTGATCAACAGAATAAACTGGTGAATATAATAGAATCAGGAGCACAGAAAGGGAGTGGACTGATCATTCTCAGGGGGAAAGAGGTGAGGGGTGTACAGGGAGAGACTGGACAGAAATCATACACCTATGGATGAGGTCAATGGGAGAGAGGTAAGGGCAGAGGAAGGGTGGGAGTTGGGTGGAGGGGAGCTATGGAGGGGGAAAAAAGAGAAACAAATGTAATAATCTGAATAATAAAGATTTAATTTAAAAAAAAAAAGTCACCTAGACTGGTTTGGCTCAGTGGATAGAGCAAGACTTGTGGACTGAAGGGTCCCAGGTTCGATTCTGGTTGGGGGCATGTACCTTGCTTGTGGGCACATCTCCACTGTGGGGTGTGCAGGAGGCAGCTGATCGATGTTTCTGACTTTCTATCTCTCTCCCTTCCTCTCTGTAAAAAATCAATAAAATATATTTAAAAATAAAAAAAATAAAAAGTCACTTTCTGAAAAGTGGTGGGGGTGGGGAGAAAGAAAAAGGACCAACTAGAAATTAAACATACACTGACTAAAATAAAAAATATTATACAGAGACCGAACAGCAGACTAGAGGAACGCAAGAATCAAGTCAAAGATCTGAAATACAAAGAAGCAGAAAACACTCCACTGGAAAAGCAAAAAGAAAAAAGAATCCAAAAATGTGAAGATAGTGTAAGGAGCCTCTGGGACAACTTCAAGCGTACCAACATCAGAATTATAGGGGTGCCAGAAGAAAAGAGAGAGCAAGATACTGAAAACCTATTTGAAGAATTAATGACCTAAAACTTCCCACACCTGGTAAAAGAAATAAACTTACAAGTCCAGGAAGAGCACAGAACCCCAAACAAAAAGAATTCAAAGAGGACCACACCAAGACACATCATAATTAAAATGCCAGAGCAAAAGACAAAGAGAGAATATTAAAAGCAGCAAGAGAAAGTTAGCTACCTACAAGGGAGTACCTATACGATTGTCAGCTGATTTCTGAACAGAAACTATGCAGGCCAGATGGGAGTGGCAAGAAATATTCTAAGTGATGAATAGCAAGAACCTACAACCAAGATGACTCTACCCAGCAAAGCTATCATTCAGAATTGAAGGGCAGATAAAGAGCTTCACAGATAACAAAAAACTAAAGGAGTTCATCACCACCAAACCAGTATTATATGAAATGCTGAAAGATACTCTTTAAGAGGAAAAAGAAGAAAAAGGTAAAGATAAAAATTATGAATAACAAATACATATCCATCAACAAGTGAATCTAAAAATCAAGTGAATTAAAAATCTGATGAACAGAATAAACTGGTGAATATAATAGAATCAGGGGCATAGAAAGGGAGTATACTGACAATTCTCAGGGGGAAAGGGGTAAGGGATGCAGGGAGAGACTGGATAAAAATCGTACACCTATGGATGAGGACATTGGGAGGAAGTAAGGGCAGAGGGAGGGGTGGGAGCCGAGTGGAAGGGAGCTATGGGGAGAAAAAAGAGGAACAATTGTAATAATCTGAACAATAAAGATTTATTAAATTAAAAAAAACCACAATTGTACTTTAGAACTTCCATTTGCTTGACATCTAAATGAAAATTGCAACTTATTTCATCAATTCATTAAAGCAGCACATTGCTACTAATAAGTCATATTTTATTTGCTAAATTATATTCTGAAATCAGTAAACTGCATTTCTTTTAATATTTAATAAACCCAATTTTTACTTAAATTATTCCTCTTCTTTAGCACCTCAATCTAAATGAGCATACTTTTGAGAAATTTAGCATATTTTAATTAAACACATATGAAATGTAAGTGCTCTTTTAAGTTTCGTTGGCAAATTAAAAACAGCTTTCCCAGAGTCCCAACTAGAAGGCATCAATGAAAAACATGTATTCACGAATTATCCAGAATACAAAAAAGAAACAAGTAGATTTCTGTTTCTTTGCTTTCTTTCCTTGCTAAGACTTCTTTGCCTTGTTAAATCTCTGGAAAAAAATAATACTCAGGCTGGGAAAGAATATCACATGGCTATGCAAATCAATCTCTATGGAAGACAACAAGACTTAGGTTGAGAGAGGGCCAGATGTTGCTATGAGAAAAAGGGGACCTAACTCACCTGGGAAATATAATCAGGAATGACACTCAGGAGATATTAAGGGATACAAATAACTTATAACCTAAAAGAAATATGGTGGAGCCCTAGCCTGTTTGGCTCAGTGGATAGAACCTTGGCCTGAGGACTAAAAGATCACGGATTCGATTCTGGTCAAGGGCACATACCTCGGTTGCCTTGCTCTGGATGGGATGCGTGCAAAAGACAGCCAATAGATGTATCTCTCACACATCGATGTTTTTCTCTCTATCTCTCCTCCTCCCTTCTACTCTCTCTCAAAAAAAAAAAAAATTAATGGGAAAATATCCTCAAGTTAGGATTAACAATTAAATAAGTAAAAACCAAACAAACAAAAAATATGAATTTCCATTTTAAAATATATATACAGTAAGAAAAAAAGCAATATCACTCCTATGTGGACTTCCTTTATAACATTATTTATCAATGCTAATAAAGCCAAGACAGAAAAAGCAGAGACCCATTCCATGGTTCCATGTCTCTTAAATCTAGGTGCTAGGTCCGTATTTTTTAGCTATAGTGCTTTTTACAGTTTGGGGTGTTTTTGGGTTTTTTCTTTAAGAGTATAAAAAAATACAAAACATTTTGGAAGATCTAAAAAATAAGACTATTCTAAGAAAACTGATACCGAAACATGGTAATTTGAAAAGCGAGGATCTTGGATACAATCATCAGATACATTACTCAGAAATTACAGCAGGTAAATACATCAAATAGCTGAATCAGATAAAATTAACCCATTTATAATGTTGAGTTTTTATCATCCATAAGTATTTAATGATTTTACATATCCTTACATATGAATGTTGCAATACCTTGACCTCTCATTTCTTTGATCTTCCCTCTTCCAAAGCTCTTGTCTTTCATAAAACACTATCCCAGATATTTTCTACCAAAGTCTTATGATCATTTTCTTAATATAACCATTGTTCTTCCCCAAAAGCTATTTTAAGCCTCTCCCTATCACAATTTCCTCTTTTAAGCACATTCCTTCTAGTAACCCAACTCTAGTGATTTTTTATACCACAGGACCTACAACAATGAGCTACTCTTCAAATGTAATGATCATTTTTCAGTGATCAGAGGTCAATTCATTTGACATTTCAGTTTATTTGACTTAGTTGAACACCCCTTCCTCTTAAAACATTTTTATCACTTGGCTTCCAGGACACTATTCACTTTTGGGTCTCCTCACAGGCTCCTGTTTTGAATTCCTCTTCATCTTGACAATCTCTAAACATAGGAATATAGGATTCAGTCTTTTGATTTATTTTCTATCTATAAGCTAATAAATCTTTTCCCTTGGACTCTAACTTATTATGTCAGAAAGGAGAGCTGACAATTCCACTTGAATATCTAATATGATTCTCAAATTTAATTATGCCCCCAACCTCCTTCTCCAATAGTCTTAGCCATCTCAGTTAATGGCAATTCATTTACTAAATTAGGTGAACACCTTAGTCATTCTCTTTTCTTTCAGTCATAGCCCATAATCAACACAGGAAAAGATCCTGTCAACTCCACCCTCAAAATAAATATAGAATCTAAATCTAAAAACTTATCACCTCACTGCTACACATAATCTAAATGGCCTTACCTCTTACTTGGGTCATTCAGATACCTCAACTGGACTCTGTCCAGCCTATCCTAAACATAAAAGCTAAAATGATCATATTTTAAAAAACACAACTCATGTAGTTGCTCAAAATTCTCTAATGGTTTCCATCTCACTAAGGGTGAAGTCAAAGAACTTCAGGGTCATATATAGTACCCCTAACTCCATCCCATCCCTCCCCCAACCTCTGCAACCTCATTTCCTACAATATAGCCTGCTCACTACATTCCAGCTAAATTGCCTCTTTGTTGCTCCTTATTCATGTCAAACACACTCCCACTTCAGGGCCTTAGCTATATTTTCTTAGTGGAAAGTGCCTTCCACCCTCCCCATATCTGGTTTTATCTCTCACTTCCTTTAAATTTTTTTGTTCAAATGTCACTTTATCTAACAAGCCTTTCCTACTATTCTATACAAAATACTGACTCTCAATTACCTTCTCCTTATCACCACCTATCTCCCTAATTTTTTTTCCCTTACCCGAGAATATTTTTCCATTGATTTTTTTTTTTTTGAGAGAGAGAGGAAGGAAGGAGGAAGAGAGGGGAAAGGAGGGAAAGGAAAGAAAGAGAGGGAGGGAGGGAAAGGCAGACAGGAGGGAAGGAGGTAGAGAGACAGAGAGAGAAATATCTATGTTGGAGAGACATTGATTGGTTGCTAGAGATAGAGCTAATGCTCTAACCACCAAGCGAAACTGGCCAGGACTATTTTATATTTTCCTATAACACTAATTATCATCTAATATATATATATATATATACCTGTTTTTTGCTTAAATTTGAGAGAACTGGGTGATAATCACATTTAATTCCCATGAGTAAAATGGGAATGTCTTTATAAATCTTATTAAAATAAAAAATATACACATTTTCCCCCAAAATGAGCACAGTATTAATATATTTGACATCTCTGAAAAAAATCCAATTAATCAAGCTTGAGGAGATTAGATTACATCTTTTCTGACCAGCAAATGTTTGTTATTGGAAGGGCGGGGAGGAGGCACATAGCTAGTCAGTTTGTCTTGAAATATTAAAAGACTATCACAGAAACTTCCAGTCAATATGTCAGAACCAAAAATGCAAGCAGCTCATCCTTTGCACCAAATACTATACATAGAAATACTGAGTAAAATGTTACACCATAACCACTACCAAAAAACTGCACAGCCAAGCTCAAAAGCAAGAAAGGGAAATCTCCCAAGTGCTATCAACAAAAAGGAAGCTTAAAGCCAGAGTGGTGAAAAGCTTAAGACAGAGAGTCCAAAGAAATATCAGAACCAGGTATATATATATATATATGCCTGCAGTATTGACAATCAATGCCTATATAGCTAGGAAGGTGATTAAACTAAACTGAATTTAAAAATCCCTGAATAAAACCAAGAGAAGTGAAGGATTGTCATCTCTGTGAAATGAAAGTAGGTCAAAGAGCCACCAATAAGAAATCATACAGCATTGAGTGCTGTAGGAAAGATCCACAAACTTGTAAAAGTTTTTTTCTTTTTTTTTTTTACTCCATCATCTCCAGAGACTTTCCCATATTAGCAGACCTCTGAAAAAAGGGAATTTTCTCTGAAAGATATACATTTTGTAATGTTTAACTTTATACAATGAAAATACAAAAATTATGAAAAGAAAAAAATGACAAATTTTGTAAATCCAAATATTTCACAATGCAAACTAACTGAGTAATAAAATAAATAAGCCCTGATAGGTCATAGCAATACAAGAATGGGTCAAGGCAAATGAGTGATATATCTATATGTCCATGATGAAAAGCAATGGCACTACAACGTGAGCAATGCTCAGGTTCCTGCAGGATCACAGTGCGAGAATGTATGTGATGTGAGAATATGGGAGTAAATGTATGTCATTATACACTCACTCCCATATATACATACAGCTCCCATATAGACAGCTGCCTTTACAGTAGAACTGGGTTTCAGATTCACATATGTAGCAGAAATAAGTACCATGGATCTTTAAGCACAAAACATGGTTGAAACATCAACAGTTAAAAGAATGTTAAGAATATGCTGCACATAAATATTTATTCATCATAGCTAAACTCATTATACAACAAAGAGCTAATACTCATAGTCAATAGGTAGGGATAAAATGTAAAACTTTAAATATACCTCTGAGAAACATTTCCTAAGTGTATCTGGGACTTTACCATCCACACCATGGAGCATTCTTTCCATTTCTTCCCGTGTAACATAGCTTCCGGATTCACTTGCAAAAAGACTAAAAATGTCTAAGAGAAAGGAAAAATAAATTAATCTTATCACAGATCAAATATACCCTGGTGGAAGTAGGGAGGAAAGAGAAAGGTAACAATTACTCAGTGATTATTAGTGCCAAGCACTTTATGAACACATACATTTATTTGCTCCTCAAAATAATCCAGCAATGTAAATTAAAACAAAAATGTGAGCCCTAACCAGTTTGGCTCAGTGGATAGAGTGTCAGCCACAGTATAGAGAGTCCTGGGTTCAATTCCAGTCAAGGGCAGGTACCCCCTTGCAGGCTGCATCCCCAGTCTTGGTCAGGGAACTTATGGGAGTAAACCAATCAATATGTCTCTCACATCAATGTTTCTCTCTCTCTGTATTTCTCCCCTCCCATTAGCAGTCTCTAAAATCAATGGAAAAATATCCTCGGGTGAGGATTAATAAAAAGTTTTTTTAAAAAGGCAAAGAAAACAACAATCACCCAGCAATGTGATATACTTTCATACATATCAAATTTGCAAAAATGATTAGATGTGACAATACAAAGAGCAATAATGTGGGAAAAACAGAAACTCTTATACATTGTTAATGAAAAAAACCCATAGGGGGTCCACAGATTTCCCCCCCTGCCCCGCCCCCCGACTCCCAATAAATACCTATACTGTTTTTCAATTCACAATTGGTAGTCTACAGGTACAAAAGACTGACTATATGCATTAATCTATGCCATTTTATATAGGCCGCCGTGAGCATCTTCAGATTATGGTATCCCCAGGAGGTCCTGAAACCAATTTCTCCCAGATACCAAGGGACAGCTAAGTTTTGAATGGGTCAAAAATTATATCTGAATTTTCAACTGTACAGGAGTTGGTGCCCCTAATTCCTGCATTGTTCCAGGGTCAATTATCCATTTTCAATTTTCTTGGGTATGTAACTAGAAGTGGAATTGCTGGATCATATGATAACTCGATTTTTAAAAAATAATTTTTATTGATTTTTGAGAGAGAGAGGAAAAAAAAACATCAATGGGAGAGTAAAACATTGACTGACTGCCTCCTATATGCCCCCTAACAGGAATCTAGCCTGCAACCTGGGCACATGCCCTGACTGGGTATCCAAAGAGCAACAATAGGATGGCACCCAACCAAGCCACAGCTGGTATAATTTTTAACAAAAGTCTAAGGAACGGGCCAAACTGTTTTCTCAAGTGGCTACACTATTTTATATTTCCAACAGTAATGTATGAGGATTGCAATTTTCCCACATCCTCACTAACACTAATTATTATGTTTCTTTGGTTTGTTTGTTTCTCTGTTAATCCTCATCAGAGGATATTTTTCCTTTAATTTTTAGAGAATGGAAAGAGAGGAAGGGAGACGAGAGAAACATCAATGTGAAAGAGACACATTGATTGGTTGCCTTCCAAATGTGCCCCAACTCATGCCAGAGATTGAACCTGCCATCCTTCAATGCTCTGGCCGATGTTCTACCACTGAGAACACTAGCCAGGGCTATGTTTCTTTTTAATTTTAGCCATTCTAGTGGGTGTGACTTGTTGTATCATTGTAATTTTGATTACATTGCCCTAAATACTAATTATGTTGACCGTTTTTCATTTTTTTTAAATATATTTTTATCCATTTCAGGAAGGAAGGGAGAGGGAGAGAGAGAAACATCAATGATGAGAGAGAATCACTGATCAGCTGCCTCCTGCATGCCCCCTACTGGGGATGGAGCCCACAACCAGGGCAGGGCATGTGCCATAACCAGAAATGGAACCACGACCTCCTGTTTCATAGGTCGATACTCAACCACTGAGCCATGCTAGCCGGGCTGCTGAGCATTTTTTTCAAATGGTTCTTGGACACTTGTTATCTTCTTCAGAGAAATATCAATTTAAATCCTTTGCTTACTATCAGAAATTTGAGGTAAGGCCTTAACTGGCTAGCTCACTTGGTTAAAATGTCATCCTGATATGCCAAGTTTGCGGGTTCACTTCCCGGTCAAGGCACATACAAGAAACAACCAATGAATATATAAGTAAGTAAAACAACAAAGCAATTTCTCTCTCTCTCAAATCAATTTTTAAAAATGAGGTAAAATAGTTCTATGAACATATCTATATTATCATTTTGAGATAATAAAAGTACTTACATTTTGCTTTCTCTTCATCTTTGCCTCTTGTAAGAAGAACAAGTCCAACTATTAAATTATTGAAGTATAGTCCCTTTGATGTTCCACCAAAAGAACTGTAAATCACCTAGGAAAAAATGATAAAGACAATCTTAAATATTGAGGAATCTGAGGCTGGTAATACCTTAAACAAATCTTGTCTCCATCTCTAAACACGGTCCTGGTGAACTTTATTGAAATGATAAGTATCTCCCCCTTCTTCTTCTTTAACACCTTGTTATTGCACTGAGCCTAGAATATACTGTATCTATTCTCAAATACAAAGACCACTGCCTCACACACTAAGTATTTATTCAGTTTCTTTGGAATCCTTAGAAAGGTACAGAAAGATAAGGTCCTTCAACAGTCCCAATAATGTGATAAGGATTCTGTGGGGTTACAGAACTTCCTTCAACTTCGATTAAATGTATACACATCATTTTGATTTGAAAGACTGACATTCTCTAACTGAATGTGTAACCATGCAGAAACTTCATTTCTTTAATATGACCTTTTCTCCTTTCTTTCCTTTTGATTCAAACTGGCCTCATTCAGCATCCAAGACCCATTTGCCTTCTTCATTGCACAGTTACTCCCTTAATCATTAAATCCTTGGGACCAGTGGTTCTCAACCTTTTTTAATGCTGTGACCTTTTAATACAGTTCCTCATGTTGTGGTGACCCCCAATCATAAAATTATTTTTGTTGCTACTTCATAACTGTAATTTTGCTACTGTTATGAATCATAATGTAAATATCTGTTTTCTGATGGTCCTAGGCTCTACAGCAGCGGTTCTCAACTTGTGGGTCACGACCCACAGGTTGAAAACTGCTGGCAAGGTCGCCTAAGACCATCGGAAAACAGATATTTATATTATGATTCAAAGACAGTAGCAAAATTACAGTTATGAAGTAGCAACAAAAATAATTTTATGATTGGGGGTCACCACAACATGAGGAACTGTATTAAAAGGTCATAGCATTAAAAAAGGTTGAGAACCACTGCTTGGGACAATGACATTCTGGTCCAAATCAAATAATCTCAGGAACAAAGCCTCAGGTCTACTGACCAGAGAGACAGAGTTTCAGTCAGACTAGAGATAACATCTAGGCCTTAGTTGTGTTCAGCTCCAGAAAAAAACATTACTTAGCTCAGTCTCTGCTGTCCTGTACAAAACATCCTAGTCCATGTATCCATATTAGCTACTGTTCTGTGTTGCTTCTAACTGATGATGATAATAACTAACATTTCATCCACAAAGTTAAGTGTTTTATACAAATAAAGCTGGGATGGAGAATCAACCAGCTTTAGTTTTTCCAGATAGTCAGCATGCAAGGCTGGCTTGTAGCACCGGAGAATCTTGACCAAATCTTTGTTGAATCGCCTCACTGCCTCCCAATGATAACCTAATCTTCCTAAGCCTCAGAATCTTTGTGTGTATATTCTGTTAGGAAATACCCACGAGTCAGCCTAACTTCCCTTAATTCCTTCCTCTTCATATAACTCTGAGACTGTCATATCACTTGTCTCTTTCTAGGGTTCCATACCTGCAGCCATCACAATACTATGGCCAAGGTACAGACTGTTACTTACATATACTAGTAGCACCTCATCCTAAGCATTTTAAATCAATGACTAGGGTTATGATATAGAAGGCACATGTATTAATTTTGTAAATAATAAAGTTGGGAGGGGTGGCTAATATAGGTAACAATATAGAATCAAACTCATCTCAGAATGGACACTTGGCTAAAGGTAATAAGATTAAATGTAATGTATTTAGAGTCTCTTAAAAATTGTTTTATATATAGTAAATATAAAAGAACAGAATTGAGCTTGGAAATTTTAGGCAACAAAGCTATAATCTTTTTGCATAAGTTAATAGAATTTTATGCTGCATGGTAATGACTCAAGAATAAACTATTCTCCTACTGTTCACTAATCTAATTCAATCTAGAGAACAGCATGGGATTAACCAGTATGCATATTAACTATGGTTAGGGAGCAGCAGGGGGAAAAGAACTTATTTAAATGCCTATAAGGGAAGGTTTCAGTTTCCCAATTCCAAGAGCTGAATTCCATTTCTGGGAAGTAGCAGATTTCCTGTGGGGGCTCCAGTAGAGACAACAAAAATTTGGGATCATGATACTGTGGCCAAAATCCTCTGCGGCTTCTTCCAGTTCCACCCCCATTTCTAAAGCCAGAAAATGAGGATTAATAAGAATAGTATCTATACCTCACATGGTGTGGTGAGAATTACATGACATAAATTACATAAAATGTTTATCATAGCTCCAGATACCTGGCAAATTAACTTCATAAATGTTAGTTATTATCATCATCAGTTAGAAGCAACACAGAACAGTAGCTAATATGGATACATGGACTAGTTCATTAGCTTTAATACTTGAGCAAGTAACCTAATTTCCTTAAGCCTTAGTATCTTTTCCTCACTGATAAAATGATAGTAACATCAGTACTTACATAATGACAAATGTCATATAACTTAAGTTTTCAGATAAAAATTTGTAAATTCATTAGGCAAATAAATTTACCTAAGTGCTCAAAGTTAACATCTCAATTAATATGGTTGTTCAAAGTACTAAATAATATACTTGGCAAAGCAGCTAATAACTAGCATATAATATTAATAAACAACAAAGTCTATCACAGTGACATAGTATCTCTGAGAAAAAGGTTTGGTTTCAAAGAACCAAATTGTACCTCTTGTAACATCTGCAAACCAGGTTATTATATACTAGTGGCCTGGTGCACAGATTCATGCACATTGAAAGGAAATTAATTAGAAGAAATATTTTAATATTGCTAGTCACCCTTTCTCTATAATAGAAGTGTCAACCAAATTCATAATCGACAATGACAGATTGAAATACACTCGCGTGATTTGGCACCAGTGAGAGCTTTTTTATGTGTCATGCATGTGCAAGTCAATGTTTATTTTTAAATTGCCAGTGCATGTCACATGTACTGGCTGACTGGCCAGTTGGATGGTTGGACGGTCAGTCACTTAGCCTTTTATATATTGAGTTAATTATGTTATTGCCAGTTTTGGGTTCAGCTGAAATTATTCATAAGAGGATAAAAATAACAACCTTGACCATTATAGCATGATGCTCTCAAATGACCTAATGAGGAACAGACTAATGATAATTAAACAGCTCAGGCAGTATCAAGAATTTGGAATTCAAGAATATTAAATAAATATTCTATTTATTTATAGAATCAAGTATTTGGAATGCAAGAATATTAAATAAATATTCTATTATCTTTCAAATAAATAGGCTCATATGGGCTTAATGTGGTTCCTAAAGATTATTAAAAAAATAATCCTGCCTAATTGGTTTGGCTCAGTGAATAGAGTGTCAGCCTGCAGACTGAGGGGTCCCAGGTTCGATTCTGGTCAAGGGTATGTACCTTGATTGTGGGCACATCCCCAGTGGGGGATGTGCAGGAGGCAGCTTATCAATGTTTCTCTCTCATCGATGTTTCTAACTCTCTATCCCTCCACCTTCCTCTCTGTAAAAAATCATTAAAATATATTTTTTAAAAATAATAATAATCCTGCCCTAGCCAGTTTGGCTTGGTGGATAGAGTGTCGACCTACAGACTGAAGGATCCCAGGTTTTATTCTGGTCAAGGACACATGCCTGGGTTGCAGGCTTAATCCCCAGTGCAGTTGGGGGGGAGGGGGAGGTGTGCAGGAGGCAGCCAATGATTCTCTCTCATCATTGATGTTTCTATCTCTCTCTCCCTTTTCCTTTCTCTCTAAAATCAATAAAAATATATCTTAAAAAATAATCCTGATCTTAATGGGGGAGGAAGGAAAGGCAATGTAAATCAGTAATAGGGACTGTATTTCAGTCCAAAAAACTTTTGATACATAACTTTCAAAATATCAGTTCAATTAAGCTGCTGATCCTTTTTCAGGACTAGTTTGGATAAACAAGGATCCTCAAACACACCTAGATAAGGGAATCTAATGCTCAGGAACAAAAGGGTAACATAAGAAGTATCCCAAACCAAACCAAATCAGAACCAGAAATCAAAGATAATGCTAGAACACTGATGAATGGATGGCAGCAAATCATAATGCACATAGGTTCCATTCTGTGATTTCTACCAACAGAAGACCTATACCACCAGAAGACTCCAAAAGTTATCCAACTATCAAGCTTGGGCAACTTGACCAACTGTTGGTTTCTTGACTGTGGTCATGGCTACACAAACCCACACAGTTATACAATTATATAGAATTTCATACACACACAAATAAAACTAGGTAAAGCAAAATAAGATCAGTGAATAGTATCAGAGTCAGTATCTCATGGTTCTGGTATTACGCATTTGCAAAATGTTAACTTCAGGGGAAATGAGCAAAGTATAAAAAGAATTTCTCTATATTCTTTCTTAATAACCGGGTGTGAATCTGTATCTCTTTTGTTGTTGTTAATCTTCACGAGAGGATATTTTTCTTTTGATTTTTTAAAAGAAACTGGAAGGGAGGAGAAGAGACAGAGAAACATCAATGTGAGAGAGACACATCAATGGCCTCCCGCAAACACTCAAATCAGGTCCAGAGATTACGCCTGCAACCAAGGTACAGGCCCTTTAATGTAGGCCAATAAAGGACCCTTTAGTCCTCAGGCTGACACTCTATCCACTGAGCAAACCAGCTTGGGCTGAATCTGTAGCTTGATAAAAATTTCAATTAAAAATATTTAGAAAGAAAGAATATTCAGAATATTGGAGTAATTGTATCACAAAAAGAATTTTTAGGAAAATAATTTACATTAAATTAAAAAAATTACATTAAATGTATTCTAAATAATACTTTCTCCCTACTAATAGCTTTAATAGCTAGTTTTTCTCCTAAGGGCACAATAACCAAGGAAAAAAGTTCCACAAAAATCCACACATTAGAACTTGAACTTATTTGATAACAAGAAATACCACTTTTCCAATTAAAAAAGGAAACTATTCATAAAGTCAAATAATAAAAATTATACCTCACATAATAAATATTGTGCATCTATGTGCAAAGAATCAAATGGAGGTGAGGGAAATACAGTAAAGAAGAGAAGTAAACAACTGAGTTAGTATTTCTTGGCACCAACATTGTATAGAACTTTAATAAAAAATAGATGTACACATTTTCCCTTACATGTGTTTAATTACTCTATATCTTCCTTATCTCATTAATAAGCATTTTGGTTTTAAATACTTATTTTCTTAGGTTTTCAGATGGAGAAAAATTTGCTATAGTAGTATATCATTCCTATTTCTTAAATGTAAAAGTTTAGTAAGAAGCATCTTTGAGAACTTCCATGACAGTCAAAAATTGTCTCACTTAGGCAAGCTATGTAAAATACCATTATTAGTTTGACCTTATCTGTCAAACTAAGAGCCAAGCATGCTCTGGGCAAGCTCTTCCTAAATTCCTGCCAGTCTGGTGCCTTTACCTACAGCCACTGGTAGCTTATATTGATCTAAGTACTATACTACTCAACTATTAAGTAAATACTATATAACTCTTTATGAAATGGGAAAATCAAAACCTAACTCAACTATCTGTATCAGTGTGTGACAATGTGTCAACAGCTGAATTTTATTTTAAATCACAAGGTCAAATAGAATACTCATCGTAAAACAAAAAGAGGTTATAAATATCTTCAATATCATCACTAGAACAATATCATCCACATAGTAAATTTTCAGAGAGTAATCACTGTTGAAAATCTCAAACTAAGATGTAAACAACAGAGTACAAAATTATATAAACTTATTTCTAGTAATCAAGAAAGATTTCAGCCCTGGGCAGGTAGAGCATCATCCCAATAATGCCAGCGTTGCAGGTTCCATCCCCAATCAGGGCAGAGGCAAGAAGCAACCAATGAATTCATAAATAAGTGGAACAAATCAGTGTTTCTCTCTCTCTTAAATCAATAAATAAAAAAGATGAATTCATACTGAAACAGAGAACCCAGTAAGTCATATTAGGAAAAAGCTAACTCTGCCATAAATTTGAAATAATGACATAACAAGAACTATACAATTTTACACAATACATATAAGAGAATGAATGCAACATATATCCCCACCAAAAAAAGATTAAAACACATACACACAAAAATGTATTCTCTGTAACACGTAAACCACAATATTCAAAAGCACACAAGACAGGTCAGAATAGAAACTGTCACTTATTAGGAATGGTAAATTATGGTTCTATGTAATATACCAAGCTTAAAATTCCTATTATAATTTTCCTGTTTTATTAATCTTATTCTCTTTTCACATTTAGAATGATATAATGCATATCTGTGACTATACCTATAGAACAGTACACTTATTATTTTTAGAAAGGGAGTATTTTTATCAACTTAGCACATTTTATCTCTATCTAAAAACTTTAGAATTTAAATAAACCTTTACAAGTTCTAATAAGCTAGTGTTTCATTTATAACATTTAATTTTATAGAATTTAATTTTTATATGAAAAGGTTTCCTTTAACACAGAATTTATAAAACATAATCTCCACATAAAATATGCCAGAGTGATGAGGTTTACAAGAATAAGAAGCCAGTCATAGAAATTGTTTCATCATAGTCAGTGGCTAGTAGAGCTCAGAAATACAAAAGAAGCCGAAACCGGTTTGGCTCAGTGGATAGTCAGCCTGTGGACTGAAAGGTCCCAGGTTTGATTCCAGTCAATGGCATGTATGCTGGTTACAGGCACATCCCCAGTAGGGGTGTGCAGGAGGCGGCTGATCGATGTCTCTCTCTCATCGATGTTTCTAACTCTCTATCCCTCTCCCTTCCTCTCTGTTAAAAAAATCAATAAAATATATTTTTTTAAAAATACAAAAGAAGCAGAATTGCAGCTCTGCAGTATTTCCATTTAGCCTCTAAGAACATAGCTGTATTGACATCTAAAACTTAACTACTCAGCAAGAAAAATAAAGGGGAGCTTAAGTTTGTTAAGACCAAGAGGGCCCTAAAAAATTCAGGCTGGTGGGTAATTATCTCAAAGGGACACCTAGAACACAGAGATTACCTCAGCAACTTTTGGAGGCACTCCATCCCCAAGCACTTCCTTGATAAAGCAGTGTTGGCCCATGTAATATGAGAGTCCACAGGTCCTCTTGAAGGCATCTTTCAGTCGTTTCAGCTCTACATCTGTAACTGCAATTCAGAATTAGAAGATTGATAAGAAACCAGAAGAGAAATCCCTCAAAAATCTTTTTTTAATCCAATTTGGCAACCATTACTTCTCTCCCCAGATAAGCAAAACAAACCCTAAGATAGTTAGACATAATTCTAATATTTACAAATCTAATCTAGAAAATATGAAAATTCTTGACCCACTATCTTCAAACAACAGATTATATATACAAATTTTAAGCAGGGGCAAGAAAAAGGGCAACAAATATTTCAAATTAGCAGGTACATTAAATGGCATTAGGTTCTGGCATTCATATGTTTTCAGCAGCAATGTACTAATTCCTTTGAGATAAAAATTATATTGTTTGTAGTCCTTAAGCATACATCTAAGTGGAAGATAACCCCAAGCTTAGATTAAATTGTTGTCATCATTTACAGATAAGGTAACCTATTAATAGGTGATTCTAACAACCTAAAATTTTTAGATACTCACTATCAAAAAATGATTACTGAGCCATTACTTCTTTTAGGTATTGAAGACTTTTTTTCATTGAATAGAACAATGAATCTCTGTCTACAAAGACAGAAAAATAAACACTCTTTAATGCTATGCAGTCAGTACAATGATCACAAAGGAGACACAGAATGATACTTTTAGTCCATGCTAGAAGAAAGACTGCTGGCCAAAAAAGATGATTACATAAAATTTTAAAGACTAATCCAAGCAAAGGGAACAAGGTCATACCAAGCAGAGATAGCAGTTTGTTTCTATATACATAGAAATTATGGAGACTTGTATAGTACTATAACAAAATAAACAATAGTAAATAATAAGTTTAGAGAGGCATTCACTGACCAAGTGATAGAGAATTCTGTTCTGTCATAATAAGGAAGAGATACAGTCAGATATAATTCAGATAGAAACTCCAGGCAAACAGAAAACAGGACATAGATAAAATTCAGATAGTTCACTCTACCAGTAATGTAGAGAACTGAACAAATTTGGAAGCAAAAAGTAGACTGCTACTTCCAGAAGAAAAGGAGGAGCTAAATCTGGGAAATACCGAGAAAGAAAAGTGGAACTTGAACCTTGTTTTAAAGTACAGTGGTACCTGGAGATACGAGTGCCCTAACATACGAGATTTTTGAGATACGAGCGAGCCGTCGAGCGAGCGATTTTTGCTTTGAAATACAAGGAACATTTGAGATAGGAGTAATCACGTGGATCGGCCAGCTGCACATGACCCATCAGTTTACCGCGACTCGAGCGTCTCATAGTTTCCCACACCTCAAGGTTATGGAACGAATTAAACTATCTCGAGGTACCACTGTAAAAGCAATCCTATCAAATAAAAGAGTAACATGCAAATTGACCATGCATCCACTACACCATCAGCCACGCCCACCAGCCAATCAGGAGTGAGCATGCAAATTAACCCCAACTAAGATGGCTGTGCCCACAGAGAGAGCAGGAGGGAGGTTTGGGTTTCCCTGGCAATAAAGGACGCCAAGCTTTCTACACACTCTGGCCAGCCCAGGCCTCCACTCAATGCTACAAAGTTTCAACTATAGAAGATAAATAAATCCCAGATACCAGGGCCTCTGCTTGGGTTGCTGGGGGGTGCAGCCAGCCTGCAAACCATCACAGGCCCCTTGTCCAGGCCGCTTCACAACCCAAGGAAACTCCCATCCTGATCCAGGACACCCTTAAGGGCAAACCAGCTGGCCCCCATCCATGCACCAGGCCTATATTCTTTCCAATAAAAGAATAATATGCAGATTGACCATCACTCTAACATACAAGATGGCTGCCTCCATGTGGTCAAAGATCCTGCCCCATGTGGACACAAGATGGCCACCACAAGATGGCCTGTGAGGGAGGGAAGTTGTGGGTGATCAGGCCAGCAAGGGAGGGCAGTTAGGGATGACCAGGCCAGCAGAGGAGGGAAGCTGGGGGCGACAGGGCCTGCAGGGAAGAGCAGTTGGGGAGGACCCAGGTCTGCAGGACAGAGCAGTTGGAGAGGCCAGGCCTGAAGGGGAGGGCACTTAGGGGCAAATAGGCTGGCAGAGGAGCAGTTAGGCATCAATCAAGCTGGAAGAGGAGTGGTTAGGGGGTGATCAGGCTGGCAGGCAGAAGTGGTTAGGGGCAATCAGGAAGGCAGGCAGGCGAGCAGTTGGGAGCTAGCAGTCCTGGATTGTGAGAGGGATGTCTAACTGCCCGTTTAGGCCCGATCCCACGGGCAGCTGGACATTCCTCAAGGGATCCCATATTGGAGAGAGTGCAGGCTGAGCTAAGGGACACCCATCCCGTCTCCCATGCACAAATTTCATGCACGGGGCCTCTAGTCTATAATAATACTGAGAAGTTTGAAAGAGCATTATCATGTAGAAAGGGAACATAAGAAAATGAGGATCAAGAAAAGATGATAGGCTGAAACCGGTTTGGCTCAGTGGATAGAGCGTAGGCCTGCAGACTGAAAGGTCCCAGGTTTGATTCCAGTTAAGGGCATGTACCTTGGTTGTGGGCACATCCCCAATAGGGGGCATGCAGGAGGTGGCTGATCGATGTCTCTCTCTCAATGTTTCTAACTCTCTATCCCTCTCTCTTCTCTCTATAAAAAAAATCAATAAAATGTATTTTTTTAAATAAAAAATTTTAAAAAAAAGAAAAGATGGTAGATTCTGGTAAGGACACATCAAATACTGGGAAGCTTGAGGAGATCCATTGGGTTTTTACAATTATGAGTATAAAGCTAGGAAATTAGGAAAGGTTTAATAGGAGTCATATAGGTAGCAATTAATACCATTACTAAGAAACACAATGAGATAGAGAAGAAATGGGAAGAGATCAATTCTTAGAGTGCGTGGAAAAAAATACTTAGAGAAAGTTGATAGGAATAGTTACACAGGAAAAACAAGAGTATGGTCTCCAACCAAGAGGAAGAAGAGACTGGTCTACAGTCTCAAGTAAGGCAGAAAGGAACAGCAAGATAAAGACTGAAGAGTACCTGGCACATAGATTATGCATTATTCAATAAGTGTCTGTGGTAGGGAGGGAAAGGTCTTGGGGTTCAACAACATGTTGAACAATGATAATACAGTAAGAACTAATGCTTGAATAAGTAGCCAAAGTGTGAAATTAGATGCTTAATTCATTAAAATGGACTCATAATATTAACATTCTCTATACACTAATATACTTCTTTTCTTGTTAGAACATAAAAATGAAAAACAAAACTCATAAATTACAGTAATAGAGAAGAAATTAGCTTCTGGAATATATCTATTTCTTTAAGATGGCTAGTTTTCATTAATGGCTTCATTAACAAATTAGGATACTCACAGTCTAGTGGAGGAGACAAGTAAATCAATCACTAAGGTATAAAATAATAATCACATACACTGTTGGTTACAAAGTATTTGAAAAACTGTTTTATAATGTTTAGTTATTCATTTATAACAAGAAAATGTACAATAAGCTTTTTTGTTTGTTTTCTGTTAGTCCTCATCTGAGGATATTTTTTTTTTCTATTATTTTTTCAGAGAGAGTGGAAGGGAGAAAGATAGGAGGGAGATGGGGAGAAAGAGAGAGACATGGAGAGAGAAACATCAATGTGAGAGAGACACATCAACTGGTTGCCTCCCACACATCCCCAACCAGGGGTGGGGATTAAAGTTGTAACTAAGGTATCAAACCTGAGACCTTTCAGTGCACAAGGCGACACTCTAACGCCTCAGCCACACCGACCAGGGCAAAAAATGTACAATAAGCTTTTTAAAGCATTTATAAGAAGGAAACAATGTCCATCAACAGAGGATAAATTGAATAAGTTATTATATATGCTCAAAATAGAATATCAGACACTGAAATATTGCCACAATCTGTATTTACTGAAAATAAAGTATTTTTTATTCAAAATAAACAGACACTTGGTGAACATGTAGACAAGGAGAACATAAAAGTGTTCATTGTACAAGTAAACTTTGAATTAAAAATAAAAATTTAGGCAAGATAAGAAATAGAATAAAAATTAGCCCTGGCCAGGTAGTTTAGTTGGTTACAGTGTCGTACCTATACACTAAGATTATGAATTCAATCCCCAGGCAGAGCACATACAAGAACCAACCAATAAATGCATAAATAATTGGAAGAACAAATTGATGTTCCTTTCTCTCTCCCTCCCTCCCTCTAAAGTCAATTAAAAAAAAACACACACACAGAAAAGCTTAATTACCATGGAATTACCATATAACCTCTGCATATCCTATCTCCAAATTTGTGTGAGAAATATAAAACCCTGTATATTATTTATTTCCTGTTTAATATACATTGAAACAACCCTAAGTGATGAAAGAAGGTCCAAGTATATGGACGGACACTACACTATTCCTGAGTGTTAAGAAGTAACAATCAGGTTTATGCTTACATTCATGGTTTTGTGTTGAAAAGACATAGGCAGCAGAAAGACTGGTTGAGCAACTAATGCATTAGTTCAGACAAGAGATGAAGGCCTAAACTAAAAATGGAGGTAAAGCCCTAGCTGGAACAGAGCTGTTTCAATGGATAGAGACTTCAGACTGAAGGTTCCGGGTTCAATTCCAGTCAAGGGCACATGTCCAGGTTGCAGGAACAGTACCCAGTAGGGAGTACTGTATATAGGAGCAGCCAATGATTCTCTTTCATCATTGATGCTTCTCTCTCTCCCTTTCCCTACTTCTCTGAAATCAATAAAAATACATTTATAAAACAACAACAGAGGTAAAGTAAGGCAGATCTAAGAGATAGTCAAATTGATTGGTTTGATAATTAGCTGTGAAAGAACAATAAAGAAAAAAGGATCTATGGTGATTTCTAGATGTCTGCTTGGTTCTAAGGTGTAATTTGTGTCACTGATGAAGATAAAGTCTATAGGAGAATTTTAATATTTTGTGTTTACATGTCTGATATGGACTAAATGTGTCACTCCAAAAATTCATATGCTGAGGTCCTATCTCCCAGTGTGGCTGCATTTGGAGTTATGAAAAAATGAGGACTTGCGAGTAGGGCTGTCAGTCTTGTGTCCATATAAGAAACAACAGAGAGCTTGCACCGTCCCCCATCTCTACCTCCCACATGCACAGAGAAGGCAGGCCATGTAAGAATCCAAAAAAAAAAAAGCAAACATCTTCAAGCCAAGAAGAGTTCTGACTAGAAATCAAATCCTGACAGAATCTTGATCTTAGACTTGCTAGCTTCCAGAACTGTGAGGAAATAAATTTTGGTTAAATCACCCAGGCTTTGGTATTTTGTGTGGCAGCCCAAGTTAATACTAAGTTTTGTATTAGAAATGGTTGCTGCTATAACCAATACCTAAAAATGTGGACGTGGTTTGGAACTGTGTAATGGGTATGATTGGAGGAGTTTTGAGGTGCATGCCAGAAAAGGCCTATATTGCTGTAAAGAGCCCAATGGTAGAAATATGGACATCAAAGGCCATTCTGGGGAGATCTCAGACAGAAATGAGGAATACGTTATTGGAAACTGGAGAAGAGGAGATCGTTAAAAAGTGGCCAAGTGGGCTGAACCTTTGCGTGATGAAATTGAATATTTAAGTGAGGATATTTCTAAGCAAAGTGTCACAGCGAAGTGTTTTCTCTTGACAGGAAAGAGACACAGAACTTGAAGATTTGGAAAATGCTCAGCCTATTCATACTACAAAAAGACAAAGTTTATTCTGAAGAGAATACTAAAGGTGTGGCTTGAAAAACTATTTGATAAGATTAGTATGGATGTGAGCCATCAATTTAATCAATCACCTCAACAGAAGCCAGGAATAAAGACTATATTAGGCCAGCAGAAACACTTCCAGCTGGGACTAAATGAAAGAGGGAAAAAAAAGTGGGGGAGGGGAACTGTCATGACTTCTGGGATTCTACAGATGGGTCCTAGTTAGCTAGCACAAATAAGAGATATCCTTCAAGGGAAGCTTGACTGCAAAGCAGATTCAGAGATGGGAGGCTGCCACTCCTACCACAGGCCCAGGAGGCAGGACTGATTTCAAAAGGTGGGGTCTCCTTGGTTTGAGGATGGAGAACCAGGATGCCACCACCCAGTGCCTCAAGAGCAAGGTGATGGCCCAGCGTCTGGAGGCATGACTGCCCCACAGAGCCATGGGGGTACACTGCCTCCCCAGTGAGCCTGGAAGGCAGTGCACTGAACCAAAGAGGGTTATTCTTGAGACATCTAAAGGACTTTGATATACTAAGTTCTGGGTTTGCATTGGACTGGTTATCTCTTCTTTCAGATTTCTCCCTTTTGAAATCAGAATGACTAACCTATTCTGTCTCACCAATATATATTTTGGAAGCACATTAACTTGATTAGTTTCACAGGTTCACAGCTAGAGAGGAATTTTGTCTCAGGCTGAATTATCTCCTGTCTCACCCATATCTGGATTCAGATGATAGGCTATGGACTTGAGGCTTCAGAATTGATGCTGGAATGAATTAAGATTTGGGGGGCCATTAGTATAGAATGAATGTATTTCTGATGCATTGTAGATATTCATCTTGGAGGGCCAGGGTTAAAATGTTAATAGATTGAATGTACAAATCTCTCAAAATATATATGTTGAAACCCTAATTCCCCAGCTAAGACTGTATTTAAAGCTGGGAAGTAGTTAAGGTTAAATGAGGTTATAAGGGTGAAATCATGATTAGATAAGATTATAAGAAACACCAGAGCTTAAAAGCTTACTCTCTTCCTCTGCCTTCAGGCACACAGGTGTAGACAAAAAGTGGCCACATACTAAACATGAAAAGCTCAAAGGCGGCCTGTCAGGTAGTCTTACAAACGCAGAATCCTAAAATACCCACAAAGGATAGTCTGAAATAAAAAGCAGTTTTTGATGGGTAGTCATGTCCTAGGCCAGTATCTTCCCTGACAAAGGCTAATCTTTATCTTAACTGAGTCTGTTTATTATTGTCTTTTTGTATCTATGGCAACATACAATGGAACCTCGGTTCTCCAACTTAATGCACTGGAGAAGGCTGTCAGAGAAGTCATTTGTTCGAAAACTGAATCATCCCTCCCCACCCCCACCCCCACTAGAAATCATGTAAATTGAATTAATCTGTTCCAGATCCCCCAAATGACTTCTTATATACATGTTTAACGTACCGTTTAATCTATAAACAAACACTTTTTTTCTTAAATTTATCAAACCATCCCCTACTAACCTTATTTTTTCCTATTATCACTGCCTCCAAAATACTATCACAGGCTAATTGCTATCACAGATGCTTTATGCTTATCCAATCAACAGCAGTTTTTCTACCTATTCAATTGCCGGTGATGTCTAGTGAGCACTTTCACACCCTTAGCAACATTAGCACTCTGGATGGCCTCTTTATGTTTTAAAATTGTGCTAATTGTCGCCAACAAAAACATTCTCTCCTTTGTTGCTTAAGAGATGCTTTTTGTCAGGTTTTGGTTAACAACAGAAACATTTTCTCTGAGAGCAACTTGGTCCAGAATGAATTGTTCAAGATGGGAGAGTTGGAGATTGGATTGTATCTTGGAACATCAGGGTAACTCCCTTATTTCCAGACCCCTCAGAGCACCAGAGCAGAGGACCATAAATAAATCCTCAGTTATTGTTACCATGTTAATTGTTGACTGTTAACTATCCTGTACTCACCTATATAAAAGATGTGTCTATCCCTTTACTTTTTATCCAATTCCAGAGGTCCCTGCCTTTACTTTTTCCCATCTTCCTAAGCTATCACCAATAGATTTCATTTACACACATCTTCTCCTTTGATCCTAATGTATAAAACAAGGTACAAAACTGCCATTCTCTGAGGTATCATCTCAATCCATTGAGATTCTGCTTCCCAGCATTTGTCGACAGTTTGGCACAAAGAAACTCACAAAAATTCTTCACAGGTTTGAATGTTCCTTAGTTAACACAAAGAAAAAGGCACTTGAAGGCACATTGATAAGGTAGCCATCTGCAAGCCAGGAAAAGAACCATCACTAAATCCTGCCAGAACCTTGATGAACTTTGCAGCTCCAAGAACTATGAAAAAATTAATCTGTTTTTTTAAGCCACCCAATTTTTGGTATTTTGTTTAGCAGCCTGAGCAAACTAATACAATTTCTATAGTACAGACAATAAACAGGCGAACTCTTCCTTTCTAATAGATAAAGAATCTTATTTAAATTGTTTTTGCAAGGTCCTATCTATGTAGAGATTAGAGCTCACAGTCCTTGAAAGGAAAATAAAAGTACAGTATCTTTGGGAAATACATTCCAAGACCCCCAGTGGATGCCTAAAACCGTGGATAGTACAGAACTCACATATACTTTTTCCCCTTACATACATACTTATAAAGCTCAAATTATACAATAGGCATAGTAAGTGAGTTAACAACAATAAAAATAGAACAATTATTAAAATATATTGTAATAAAAGCTATATGAATGGGTCCCCCCCAAAAAATATTTTATTGTGACTGCACATACAACACGGATAAGTTGGACAAAAGTAAACCTTTTTATAGCCCTGGGACATGACTATCCACCATCATTTGCCCAGCTAGGAATTTATGATCAGATCACCCTGTGAGGTTACTTTCAGTCAGATTGATTGCAGAGCCCCCTTTTCATCCACTCTCTCATAGAGCTATGGCAGTATCATACATTCAGATTTTTGCTGAAAGATAGGAGGTGCTGTTTAAACAGTTTGGTTCCAAGGCATGAATGAAAATTTAACATCTGAATCAGATGAAAACCACTGAGATAAACACTGGAAAACATGCTTTTCACTGCCAATGTAGAGCAAGAATTTCCAAACACAGAAAAGCACCAAATGTAGTGAAGACATCACAAACGGTATTAATTTATAAATGTGCTTGGTGCAGCTGATCTAAAGTGAATTTACCTACCAAAAGTGTCTGGCAGGCCACCTACAGCAAAAGCTAGCGCAAAGCCACTTCAGGTAGACAAAGGGCATCCTAGATAGAACATCTCAAACAAGAGACAGCCTACAGACACCAAGTTTTTTTGCCACTAGTGACTTGGATGAGAACACTACCCCACCAGAGTTTCAGAATGTATATATCTAGTGCTAAAGGGTGTCATAAGAGTTTATTCTCTAAGACGCTGCAAAGCAAAGTGGAAGGGTTAAATTCTCACACATACCTGTAATCTTTCATCAAGTGGCACAAAATTGGAAATTCTAAAACGGGCTTAATATCTGTTCTATAAACTAGAATCTCTTATCTTCCTTTAAAGCATATAGTATTAGAAAGACAGCCAATTGGAAGATGGAAAAAAGACTTAAATGAGGATTTCATAAGAGAGAAAACATTAGAAAATGTGCGATCAAGGAAATACAAGTTAAAACCAATATCATAACTATTAAAGTGCCTAAAATTAAAAAGGCTGAGAACACCAAATGTTGACAAGGATATAGAGAAACTGAAATTCTGATTCATTGCAAGAGGAAATGTAAATTGGTAAATCTGCTGTGGAAAAGGTTTAGCAGTTTCTTATTAAGTTAAATGAGTACATATTCTATAATCTAGCAATTTCACTCTTAAAATATTTATCTAGCCGAAACCGGTTTGGCTCAGTGGATGGAGCGTCGGTCTGCGGACGGAGGGGTCCCAGGTTCGATTCCGGTCAAGGGCATGTACCTTGGTTGCAGGCACATCCCCAGTAGGGGGCGTGCAGGAGGCAGCTGATCGATTTCTCTCTCTCATCGATGTTTCTGACTCTCTGTCCCTCTCCCTTCCTCTCTGTAAAAAAATCAATAAAAATATATTAAAAAATATATATATTTATCTAAGAAAGGTAAAAAGATATAATCCCGCCTGGCCAGTGTGGTTTAGCGATTAATGTCATGGTTCGATTCCTGGTCAGAGAACATGCCAGAATTGTGGGCTTAATTCCTAGTGTGGGATGTGCAGGAGGCAGCCAATCAATGATTCTCTCTCATCATTGGTGCTTCTATCTCCCTTCCCCTTCCTCTCTGAAATCAATAAAAATAATATTTAAATATATATGTGATCCCAAAACCAAGATGTTTTCAAAATGTTCACATAACCTCATCTATATATATAAAACCGTAATATGCAAATAGACCGAACGGCAGAACCGAACAACTGGTCACTATGACGTGCGCTCACCACCAGGGAAATGTGCATGGAACATGGTGGGCTTTGGCAGCAGGCAGCAGAGTACAAAACATGGTGGGCTTTGGCAGCAGTGGGATGGTGGAGCAGGTGAGCAGGGGCGTGGGACCAAGGTGGGGTGCTGGTCGCTGTATTCCGGGGCGAGCCTCTGGTGGTTACTAAAAATTCTTTGCTCCCATGTGCCGTGGTCCTGCCCAGCACTTGCACCTACTGCCAGCACTGGCGCCGCCAGAGCCGCCACTCACACTCACAGCTGGCGCTCAGTGCCAGACCCAATCACTTGGTGCCATCAGCAGGTGTGAGCAGCAGCTGCTGGCCCCAATATTCCCTCAGGGCTTCTCCACCTCCCCCTGCACCTGAGGGGCAATAGGGGCAGAAACCACCACTTGCACCCACTAACAGCGCTGGCCCCAATCGCTCTGTGCCTTCAGCAGGTGCAAGCAGGACTGGCACCATAAGCGCATGGGAGAGGTGGCAGCAGGAGCAGGGTTGCCAGCAGACAGGGACCAGGGGCCATGGTGGGAGGGGCCAGGCAGGGGTGTGGCCCACAGTTCCTTTCAAGGTGTATAAATTAATGCACTGGGCTCCTAGTTGATAACCAAAAACTGGAAATAACCCAAATGTCCATGCACAAGTGAATAAAAAGATTAAGATACATTAATATTATGGAAAATTATTCACCAATAAAGAGGAAAAAGGTACTAATACATATAACAACATGGATGAAACTTGAATACTATACTGAGCAAAAAAAGACTGATTTAAAAGAGTAGATTCTACTACATGAAAACTAATAAACCTATTTCAGATACATAGAACAGTCTAAGATAGTACAAATACCTGACTTACTGACAACTCAACAGCTCTTTACAAATGGTCAAAAATTCCCTAAAGATACCCATGTCCCTCTAAGTATGTAATAGTAGTTGATAAACACTCTAAGGCTGCATCTGAAAGGATGACTGGTCTAGCAGGATATGTGTTCCATATCTATAAACATTAGCATTTACATACATCTTTAAATAACTTTTTCAATTTTATTATCATCTAGTATTCCCAGTTTTGTTCCTACAACTTTTTTTTTTAATATATTTTATTGATTTTTTACAGAGAGGAAGGGAGAAAGATAGAAAGTCAGAAACATCGATGAGAGAGAGACATCGATCAGCTACTCCTGCACGCCCCACAGTGGAGATGTGCCCGCAAGCAAGGTACATGCCCCCAACCGGAATCGTACTTGGGACCTTTCATTCCGCAAGCCAACGCTCTATCCACTGAGCCAAACCGGTCTCGGCCCTACTACTTTTTTTTATTGCAAATGTACAGTACAATATTTCCACTAACTGACTGAGTTAAATTTCTGTAAGCCAGCTCCCTAATAATCGTTTATTTTTTTAATTTATTTTATTGATTTTTTACAGAAAGGAAGAGAGAGGGATAGAGAGTTAGAAACATCAATGAAAGAGAGACATCGACCAGCTGCCTCCTGCACGCCTCCCACTGGGGATGGGCCCGCAACCAAGGTACATGCCCTTGACTGGAATCGAACCTGGGACCTTTCAGTCCGCAGGCTGACATCTATCCACTGAGCCAAATTATTAATAATAATTTATAACATTGTTTCTATAAAAAAATAAATCGATAACAGTATTTTAAAACTAGGCTTATTCTTAGATTTAAAAAAATGTGTTCCGATGGTTCAGTTAATCCAGTATGTTTCTCTAACCTCATTAAATCACTCAATAACACAAATCTAATCTTTGATAGTGAACAAGTCTACCAAAATGACATTTTCACAAATCCCTTTAAGCATTCACAATATTTTGTTCTGGCTCTAAATTAAAATATAGAAATATAGCTTTTGAAGGTAATATCAAAAATAACCATTCTTCCAAAGTTTCTAAAATATCTATGAGGAAAAAAGGATAAAACATAAACAGAACATTACAAGTAGAAGTAATACAGAGGAAATCCCATGACAGAAACAAAGAAAAATCTACAAATATGACACAGATAGGAAAATTGCAAAAGAAACAGACTATTGATGATTACATTATAGTTGACATGAGTAGATTGCAAAATTAAGTACTAAATACATTAATAGACGAGATCACTCTGAACAAGACCTGGATATCTATAGAGAGTACTATAATAGACAATTTGATTACTTAAAATATATAAAGATGTATAGGCAACAATCAGAAAAAGTTATAGGTCAGCCAAAACCGGTTTGGCTCAGTGGAGAGAGCGTTGGCCTGCGGACTGAAGGATCCCAGGTTCGATTCTGGTCAAGGGCATGTACATTGGTTGTGGGTACATCCAACTTTCTATCCCTCTCCCTTCCTCTCTGTGAAAAATCAATAAAAATATATTTTTAAAAAAAAGTTATAGGTCAGAACATCATAACTTAGAAACAGTATTAGACCTAGTCATCTCTTCTACTATGTCCATACAAAGTTGTTTTTGGCTTTACCACAACACACGTGGTTAGTGCAGGCTGTAGAATAGATTGTGACTCCATATCGTCACTTCACAGACTGCGAGTGTCTGTAATCAAAATGAACCTCCCTAACTTTGCAGAGCATCAGGTCGGACCATCTGCCACTACTGTTCCCCGGCATCCCTGAGCTTTGCTGCACTGCATAAAAATTAAAGTAGTCTTAGAGAAAATTCTGCTTTCTTCTTCCCATTAGTTTTTTTTATTAAGCATAAAAATGTGAAGAAAAAATAATATGAATGAAATCTGTGTGCTGGACAACAAAGCTATTTTGTTAATGAATAAACCATTGACAAACAACTTATACACTTAGAATACAAATGAAGAAAAATGCAAGTTGTACAAGTTTTCTTCTACTAAGAATAACAACTCATTCTGAAACATGCCAATTATAGTTAACAAATTCAAATAATTTCTAGAAAGAATGTGTCCTTGAAAACAAACTGCCCATAAGAAAAGAATATCAATCAAAAAAGACTCCACTTGCCAAGACCGGTTTGGCTCAGTGGATAGAGCGTCGACCTGCGGACTGAAAGGTCCCGGGTTCGATTCTGGTCGGGGGCATGTACCTTGCTTGCGGGCACATCTCCAGTGTGGGGCGTGCAGAGGCGGCTGATCGATGTCTCTCTCATCGATGTTTCTGACTTTCTATCCCTCTCCCTTCCTCTCTGTGAAAAATCAATAAAATAAAAAATTTAAAAAAATGAAAAGACTCCACTTAGTTTATGGCCATAGGAAATCTGTTGTATACTTAAATACCATAGAAGAGTCTTAAAAATGGAAAGAATACTTTTAAGTATTCATTAGCTTTTAAAAAATTTTTCCATAATATAACAAAATAACTAGACAACATATATTAACAACTAAGTTCATTCACATGTTTCCAGCAAACATACAAATTAGTCATTCTCCTGATTCATAAACTTCTGAGCTTTCAGCAACATGACACTCATCCGTTCAACTACATTAAATTATATGCTTCCAAGTACTTTGCTGGGGGTGATGGGGATCACTCAAAGGCATCTAGTAGTCCCTTTCTAAAATGTAATGACAGGTTATCATTACTGCCTTTAACTGTAAACAAAGTAAGATTAAATGTTGTAACTAACCTAGCATTTTACTTTTTAAAAAGCAATTTCACAGACACTATCTCACAAAATTCTTAAAATAGTTTTATAAGATAAGAATAACATGTATTTCAGTATTGTTTCTTCTGTTTGGAAGAGGAAAAGACAGAAAGAAAAGAGGGAAAGGATTGAGGGAGATGGAGAGAGAGAAAGGTTGAAAAGCCAAAGTGGGGAGGCTTGAAGACTGCCTCAACCACAAGTATTGTACTTTAGGGTTCCTTAACAAAGCCCGTGAGGTTTTCAAGTCAAAGTCTATATTTTAGGCTTTAATTTTAAAGAAAGCCACAAATAATACATATATCTTCATCAAATGGTTACAAAATTAAGAGTCAGATCATCTACATTCTATTAGTAGTACTACTAGCTAAACTCATAATTCAGGTTGAAAGTTATTTTCTTGTATTTTAATTAAGAAATCATGAAATTTTTCCTACAGTTGTATGAGAATTCACCTATTCTTATGTGTCATTAAGATCCTTGCTGAAAGGCATTACAAAAAAAATCACCTTAGAAAAAAACAAATTAATGGAAATTTGGAAACAAAACAAAATAGTAGTCAAAAGAAAACATAGTAATGAAATTTGAAATAGTTCTGCTTTCCATGTAGATATAAATTGAAATAAACATCATTCTTGAAAAACTGGTGAAAAAGAGCACATACAGTGTCTCTATTCTCAATGCTGCTGTCATTATGAAGAAACTATAGAGGCCTGATGCATAAATTTGTGCATGGGTGGGGTCCAGCTGGCCAGCACTTCAATGGGGGATAGGGGCTGGGAGATAGGGAGGGTGGGTTAGGGGAGGAAATACTTGAGGTTTGCCAGTTGGCCCTGCCCCTGATCAGAGTAGGGGGAGTTGATTGGGGTCGGGTCGGCCAGCAGAGAGGGGTGGCGGGCGGTTGAGGGGGGCTGAACAGGGCCCCATTGGCTGGTTGGCTGCCACAGTGCATGTCATAGAGACCAGTCATTCTGGTAGTTCCACTGTTTTGGTCACTTGGCTTTTATATATATAGATACTTTGAAAATACAATGTGAAGATATGTACACGTCTTAATAAGAAAATGGAAAAAAATAAAATTTATTAATAAAAAAATAAACTGATTGGCAACCACTACACCTACCAAGTGACAGGAAAAATGTCATTTTCAGTACTATTAATGGTTACAGCATATGACATCTGAAAAAATTTCAGATGTTACACCTTCTAATACTGAGAGCAATTTTGAAAAAATTAGGATAAGAGGCAGGTGTGCACAATTCTGAATTATATAAAGAAATTCACATGTGCCTTGCTGATGTGGCTCAGTGGTTGAACATCAACCCATGAACCAGGTGGTCACAGTTCAATTCCCAGTCAGAGCACATGCCTGGGTGTGTAAGAGGCAGCCAATTGATGATTCTCTCTCATCATTTATTTCTCTTTCTTATTCTTTCTTTCTCTCTCTCTCTCTCTCTCTCTCTCTCTCTCTCTCTCCCTATTCCTCTCTAAAATCCATTTAAAAAGCATATTTATAAAAAAAGATAAATTCAGGTATTAACCAACTGAGTTGTTTTTAATAAAAGTTTAAGCCAAACTGACCACATATGCCGGGAGCAAGATATCAAATGCACCCCAAAATGAGTTCTTGCTTTATATTTTCTCAAGAGTGTTTACCAATCTGGTAATGATAAATGTTTTAAACTGAAATTTTTAAATTAAAATTATATTAAGATCTAAGAGCTTACATATTTTGTAGAAAGGATTCATATACCATAAATACTTAATTTTCATGAGTATTTTAGATATTGTTTCTTCCTAGCTCCCTGATCTCAAATTTTCTAATATCAATGATATAGTATATTCTTCTCATCCTAAAATCTCGATCACAACTTTCAGACAGGTATCTAACTATAAAACTATTGGCATAAATGGCAATAGTTTACCCACAAGCATAAGGGGAAAAGTCATTACTGTTTTACTAAACATTCAGGTAAACTGACAGGAGCATTACCAGCCTATGGCTTGAAGAAAAAAGTTATTTCAACAAGTGAAAGTTAATATTGTTTAATTTTTTTTTAAAGTTCATTGTTTTCCAGTTTACCTTATCAATCAAGCTCTAGTTAATTCAATTAATCTACTTTCTTTATGAATTTGTCTTTTAAAATGACTGCATTTTAAAGCTGAATTTAACTTTTTTTTTTTTAACTTTCAAGACAATTAATCTGTAACTAAAGAAATACTTTCCTGTAATCATTCACTCAATATTTCCCCAAGGAATTCTTGTCCTAGTTATACACAAAAATTTTATTACTTTTTCATTATTATACACTAACTTCATGGTAATGGTTATAAAATCATTAGGAAACAAAGTAATTACTAAAAGGACTCATTCAGAGAAGACATTTTTAAAAATATAATTTCATACGTAATTTTATTAAAATACCAAAAATAATACCACAGAATAAATATATGAGAAAAACTAGAACAAAACTATCAAGAAGAGTTTGGCCTTGAATCCAAACTTATACAAAGATAGGCTTCAAAATGACATGAAAAATTAATTCACGTGTTTAATAGTAATAGTTCTAGTACTCTGACATTTAAAATGAATATTTCCCCCACAAACACACTCAAGAAACACACTGCTATTATTAAAGTGGATAAAGAAATCACAAGCCCCCTTTTTGCCCAGCTGGTGTGGCTCAGTAGTTGAGCATTGACCCAGGAACCAGGAGGTCACAGTTTGATTCCTAGTCCATGGCACTCACCTCCGTTGCAGGATCCATCCCCACGGGGTGGAGGCATTAAGTGGGAGACAACCAATCAATGTATCTCTCTCACATCAATGTTCTCCCTCCCAATCTTCCACTGTCTCTAAAAATCAATGGGGAAAATATCCTTGGGTGAGGATTAACAACAACACAAAAAAGAATTGTTATAACCACGAATTGAATATGGCCATGAAAAAAATAAACATAAAATAAGTGTAAGAGTGCCCTGACTAGTTTGGCTCAGTAGCAGTGGTTCTCAACCTTTTTTAATGCTGTGACCTTTTAATCAGTTCCTCATGTTGTGGTGACCCCCAATCATAAAATTATTTTTGTTGCTACTTCATAACTGTAATTTTGCTACTGATATGAATCATAATGTAAATATCTGTGTTTTCTGATGGTCTTAGGCTCTACTACAGCAGCGGTTCTCAACTTGTGGGTCACGACCCACAGGTTGAAAACTGCTAGCAAGGTCGTCTAAGATCATCGCAAAACAGATACCTGTATTTACATTATGACTCATTAACAGTAGCAAAATTACAGTTATGAAGTAGCAACGAAAATAATTTTATGATTGAGGGTCACCACAACATGAGGAACTGTATTAAAAGGTCACAGCATTAAAAAAGGTTGAGAACCACTGGTAGAGTGTCAGTCACGGGTCAATTTCCAATCAAGGGCACAGTCAAGGGCATGTACCTGAGTTGCAGGTGCAGGAGGCAACTAGTGTCTCTCTCACATCAATGTTTCTCTCTCTCTCCCCCATTCTCCCTCCCTTCCAGTCTCTCTCTCTAAAGACCAATCTAAAAAAAAAAAAATGAGTATAAGTTCATTTTCCTTATTGTACATAATAAACACTTCATTGTCAGCAATTTTTGATAATCATACTTGGTTTTATAAACAACCTCAAGATGGCAACATTCTAAAGTTTTATTACATAAAAAGCAAAAGTGTACAAACACTTCCCAACAACCAAAGCAGAACAAAATAATTTAAAATAAGGAAGTCTTGATTTCTTGATTTCATATAGTACAAATGCAAGTTTTTCTGAGAAATACACAAGTTTCTGATGTAAGATTACATGGGAGAATAATTAGAACAGAATATATGAGGCAAAATACGAGTTATTACACATATTCAATTGTTTATATTTTTTAATGCAAATATAAATGATTCTCTAGCTATTAGATAGCTGCTTTAAAAGTAAAACACACATATATACAAACAAAAAAACAAACAAAAATCTTACAATTTAGATCATAACTTTACCACACTCCAAAATAAATCTCAGGTGAATAACAAAAAGTTAAATACTAAAAATATGTCATTATAAATTAAAACTGATTTATTTTTAAGACATGTTAAGCCCTAGATGGTTTGGTGCAGTGGGTAGAGCATAGGCCTGTGAACTGAAGGGTCTTAGGTTCAATTCCAGTCAAAGGCACATGCCCAGGTTGCAGACTCAACCCCCAGGGGTGTGCAGGAGGCAGCCAATCAATGATTCTCTCTCATCATTGATGTTTCTATCTCTTTTTTCCCTGTCCCATCCTCTCTGAAATCAATAAAAAATATATTTTAAAAAAAGAAATAATTTTAAGAACTAATATTATTTAAGAACAAAATTCCAAAAGAAAAATAATGAATAAATACAACTACTAAAAATGGAGGGAAAGATTCTACCTTAAAAACTAATTTAAAAAATACAAACTAAAAGAAGCTACCATTTTAGACTATTTAATTAACAAAGAATTGTTGCAAATTTTTTTAAAAATATATTTTATTGATTTTTTTACAGAGAGGAAGGGAAAGAAACAGAGAACTAGAAACATCAATGAGAGAGAGACATTGATCAGCTGCCTCCCTGCACGCTCCCTACTGGGGATGTGCCTGCAACCAAGATACATGCCCTTGACCAGAATAGAACCCAGGACACTTCAGTCTGCAGGCCGATGCTCTATCCACTGAGCCAAACTGGTTTCGGCAGAATTGTTGCAAATTTTAACACCAATTTTTAATAAATGTTTAGTAAAATCAACATTCATATATTACTTTCAGAAAACTATTTGAGTCAAAAGGTTGTCATTTCTACAGCATAGATGGATCTAGAAGATATTATGATCACTGAAATAAATCAGTCAGAGAAAAACAAATAACACGATTTCACTTATATGTGGACTCTAAAGCAATGGTCACCAACCTTTCAGACCTCACGGACCACCAGTGGTTCCTGGACCACCAGTTGGTGAATGCTACTCTAAAGAACAAAATAAATGAACAAAATTGAAACAGACTCACAGATACTGAGAACAGACTGATGGTTGCCAGAGGGGAGGTAGACTGAAGGACTAGGTGAAAAAGGTGAAAGGATAAAGAAGTACAAATTGGTAGTTATAAAATAGTCATAGGGATGTCAAGTACAGCTCAAGAAATATAGTCAGTAATATTGCAATAACTATGTATGGTGCCAGGTGGATACTGAAAGTATCAGAGAGACCATTTTGTAAAGTATATTATTGTCTAACCACTATGCTATAAACCTGAAACCAATCCTATATAATAAAAGCCTAATATGCAAATTGTCCCCTCAACCAGGAGTTCGACAAGGGGGCAGGGGTAGTGGACAGACTGCCTGAGGGTTCCTTCCCTCCCCTGAGCCAGCTACAACCTGGTCAGTGGTGGCAGCAGACAGCCAGGGAAAGGGAGGCCCCAGCCAGCAGCTGCTAGGGACCCTACCCATGCAAGAATTTTGTGTATTGGGCCTCTAGTAGAAAATAATACTAAATGTAAACTGTAACTGAAAACTAAATTTAAAAAACAATAAAAGGATTTACTGTAAAAATAGATAATTATATTGAGAAAGAAAGAGAGAGAGAGAGAGAGAGAGAGAGAGAAAGAAAGGTAGATAGATTGATTGTCACTTCTGGAAATGTATTCCAAGGAAAGAATCCTAAAATTAGTGGAAACAAATAAAAATGTTCACTTAACCATAATTTAGTGAGTAAAAAATTGAAAGAAACATGTATCTAGTAATAAGTCAAATTATAAGTAAAATAGTGGCCCAGTGCACAAAATCTGTGCACAGAAGGAGGGTTTCCCTTAGCCCAACCTGTAACCTCTCCAATCGGGGACTCCTTGAGGGATGTCCAACTGCCAGTTTAGTGGGATCAGTCCTAAACTGCATCCCTCTCAAAATCTGGAACTGCTGGCTCCTAACCACTCACCTGCCTGCCTGCCTGATTACCCCTAACTGCCTCTGCATGCCTGCCTGCCTGCAACTGCCCTTCCCCTGCCAGCCTGATCCCCCCCTAACTGTTCTCCCCCACCTGCCTGACTGCCCGTAACCCCTCTGCCTGCCTACCTGATTGCCCCCAACAGCCCTCCCTTGTAGGCCTGATCGCCCCCAATTGCCCTCCCCTGCTGGCCTAACCCCCCTAACTGCTCTCCCCTGCAGCCTGATTCCTCCAAAGTGCTTCTGCCTCGGCCCCACCACCATGGCTTTGTCTGGATGTCCGGAAGGTCTCCTGGTCTAATTAGCATATTATGTTTTTATTAGTATAGATTATAAGTAATCCAGGCAATGGAATATCAAGAAACCAAGAAAAATTACAATTATGAATATATAATAATTTGGGAAAAAAAAGATATTATATACTGTGTGACAAAAAAAAATATACAGAGCTCTGGTAAAAGAACACTGGATTGAAACATTTAATTTTACTCCCTTCTAAAGCCCACTAAAACTCAATAAAGGGATTATTTTCTTCTTTAAAGGTTTTATGAACCCAAAGACAAAATAAATTAAGAGATAAAACTAAGAAAATATTTGAAGCTGGAAAGCAGAACACATATTAAAGAAATTATTAGATGTAAGAAAGTTGAATCCTAAACTGCCAATTAAAAAAAGGTGAGTTTTTTATATGGCAGAATCCCACAAAGGCTCAGAATTACTGGGACCAGGGTGCCACGAAGATAGGAGTAAAGAAAGTAATTATGCTATTGACTCAAAGCTATTTAAAAAGCAATGACAGAAGATGGCGGCATAGGTGAACACTAAACTGCTGTCTCACACAATTTCAAGACTACAGTATAACTAAAAGACAGAACAGACATCATCCAGAGCCACAAGAAAGCGGGCTGAGTGGAAAGTCTACAACTAGAAGAAAAGAGAGAGGCTCATGGAGACTCAAAACAGCTACAAAAAGCTGAGGTATAGAGATACGCGCATGGAGAGAGCGGGCCGCAGAGTTCCCTGGCTGGCTTCCTCTGGCGGAAGGGAGATGGAGACTCCCGACTACACTGAACCCCTTATCCAACTGCACTGAACCCCAGTTCCGGGCGAGACTCATATGGAGGGAGTCTAGACTGTCGTGAAAAGGGAGGTATGCATGGAAATTTAGGGTAGCCATGAAAGAGCAGAGGTCTGGGGGTGCGCACACCACTGTGTGCAGGGAGGACAGACTGCTAATTGTGCCACTGGCTTTCTCTAGTGGGCAGGAGACAGAGCCTCCCAATTGTGCTGAACTCCACTTCTAACTGCACTGAACCCCAGTTTCAGGTGAGACCCTAAGGACCCAGACTCATAAGGGTCCCAGAGCACAAGGGAAAGGCAGAGGTCTAGAGGCACACACAGAGAGGGCTGCAGCGATTACTGAGAGACACTTGAGACCCAGGGGCCGAGTAGGGTGGGGCTGACTGGAAGCCAAGATTGTCTGCTCAGCCTGGAGATTCCACCCCACCCAAGCTCAACAGAGAGGCTTTTGCAGTTCTGCAAGTCTTGTATCATAAGGCTGACTTCAGAACAGAAGTTCTCCCAGCACAGTGAAAATGCAGAGACAAAGGAACAGATCACAAACGAAAGAAATGGAGGAAACAAATGACTGGATATAGAGTTCAAAACCACGCTTATAAGGTTTTTCAAGAATATGCTAGAAAAGTTGGATAAATTTAGTGAGACCCAAGAGGAGGTGAAAAAGGACCAACTAGAAATTAAACATACACTGACTGAAATAAAAATATTATACAGAGACCTAACAACAGACTGGAGGAATGCAAGAATCAAGTCAAAGATTTGAAATACAAAGAAGCAGAAAACACTCAACTGGAAAATCAAAAAGAAAAAAAGGAATAAAAAAATGTGAAGATAGTGTAAGGAGCCTCTGGGACAACTTCAAGTGTACCAACATCAGAATTATGGGGTGCCAGAAGAAGAGAGAGAGCAGATAATGAAAACCGATTTGAAGAAATAATGACTGAAAACTTCCCACACCTGGTGGAAGAAATAGACTTACAAGTCCAGGAAGCACACAGAACCCAAATAAAAGGAATCCAAAGAGAACCACACCAAGACACATCATAATTAAAATACCAAGAGCAAAAGACAAAGAGAGAATATTAAAAGCAGCAAGAGAAAAACAGTTAGCTACCGACAAGGGAGCATCCATATGATTGTCAGCTGATTTCTCAACAGAAACTATGCAGGCCAGATGGGAGTGGCTAGAAATATTCAAAGTGATGAATACCAAGAATCTACAACCAAGATGACTCTACCCAGCAAAGCTATCTTTCAGAATTGAAGGACAGATAAAGAGCTTCACAGATAAGAAAAAGCTAAAGGAGTTCATCACCACCAAACCAGTATTATATGAAATGCTGAAAGGTACTCTTTAAGAAGAACAAAAAGGTAAAGATAAAAATTATGAATAACAAATATATAGTTTTCTTTATTTTGTATATGACCAATAAACGCCTTTTAAAAAGAAAAAACAAAAAACAAAAAAAGAAAGAAAAAAAATATATATATATCTATCAACAAGTGAATAAAAAAATCTGATGAACAGAATAAAGTGGTGAATATAATAGAATCAAGTACACAGGAAGGGAGTGGACTGACCATTCTCAGGGTGAAAGGGGTGTGGGGAGGTGCTGGGAGAGACTGGGCAAAAATCATACACCTATGGATGAGGACAATGCAGGGGGAGGTAAGGGCAGACGGAAGGGTGGGAACCCGGTAGAGAGGAGCTATGGGGGGATTGAGGGGAGAGGAACAAATGTAATCTGAACAATAAATTAAAAAAAAAAAAGCAATTAAAAAAAAATAGCCCTAACCGGTTTGGCTCAGTGGATAGAGCGTTGGCCTGAGGACTCAAGGGTCCCAGGTTTAATTCCGGTCAAGGGCACGTGCCTTCGTTGTATGCACATACCCAGTAAGGAGTGTGTAGGAGGCAGCAAATCGATGTTTCTCTCTCATCGATGTTTCTAACTCTCTGTCCTCTCCCTTTCTCTCTGTAAAAAAAAATCTATAAAATATCTTTTTAAAAAAATAATAAAATAAAAAGCAATGACATTCCAGAGATCTCCAAGTCCATTCCACACAGTCTGCTTACCAAGCTTTCCCAACCATGACAAAGAATAGAAGTTTATTGTCTGGAAGACATGACACACTTCTCTGAACATCAGAAAATATCCTTAAACACCAGTCATAAGTAAGGTTAACTAAGCCATTCTAAAAACAGAGGTATTAAATAAACACATGCATGGGAATATAGAGACATCTTACCTCTTTCTCCTCTGAGTATTCAGAGTCAGGCAGACCTTTACCCTCTAGACAGAAGACCTGAGGAGACTTCTCTGGGAGTAAGTGTGAGGAAGTTCCCACAATGAAAATGCTCAGCAAGAAGCCCCACTAACACAGAACTTCTAATCAGCTTTATGAGCAGAAGAACAAGATTATTAAGCACCTATGAAAAGCCCCTAATATGAAAGAAGCAAAAAACTGTTGGGGATTTTTTTTAGCGAACAGTCTATTTAGGGAGGAAAAAAACTTTTAGAAATGTATTATTAATGTCCTCAAAGAGGTAAGATATGACAAAGAGATAAACACACACACACACACACACACACACACACACACACACACACGATGCCAGTAAACAAAATTTATAGAAAAAAGGGGCTCTTAAGGGACATACAAATGGCCAACATCCACAAGCTATACCAAGATACTACTTCCCACCAATCTGAATGTCTAAAATTAAAAAAACTCAATACCAAGCATTGGTGAGGAGGTAGATCAACAGAAACTGGTGGAAATGAAAATTATATAACCTTAACCAACTTTGGAAAACTATTTGGTGGTTTCTAATAAAGTTAAACATATACCTACCCTATGACCAAACCATTGCAGTACACTATATGAAAGGATATGTCCAGAAAGACTTGTATAAAAGTTTGTAGCAGTTCTATTCATAACAGCCAAAACCAGGAAACACAAATATCCAAATGAAGAACAGATAAATAATTGTGTTATAGTCATATAGAATACTCAGCAACCTCATGGATGAATATCACAACATATTGAGCAAAAAATAGCCAGCCATAAAAGGAAACATACTTTATGAATCAATCCATTTATATTAAATGCAAGAACAAACAAAACAAATAATATTTAATGGTAACAGAAATCAGGTCAAATGACTCTGGTAGGTGGGGATGATTATCTGGAAAGAGGAATGAAGGCTCTTTCTGGGGTGATAGAAATACAGTATTCTATATCTTGAATTGGATGATAGATAACATAAGTGTGAAGCATTTGTCAAAATTCACTAAACTAATACTTAAGATCTATAGTTTCATAGGTTATGTACCTTGACACAGGTATATGTATTTTTTATCTCATTGAGGTATACCCTTAAGATTTGAGTATTTTACCATATGTAAAATTTTACATGTAAAGCTATCACATGAAAAAAATTTAATTTTCAATAAAGAAAAAAATTAAGAGCTCTTAAATTTTTTAAAATAAAATAGGAAAGAGAAATTTAAAGATTGGAAAGGTTAAAAATATCTCCCCAAAAGTAGTACAAAGACGAAGATGGAAAAAGGTAAGAAAATTAGAAGCTCAGTCCAGAAGGTCCAATATCCAAATAAGAGTTTCCAGAAGAAAAAAAATCTGAAAGATCATCTATGAAATTAAGAAAATGTCCTAGAATTGAAGGACATAAACCTTCAGATTAAGAGCTCATTTTTGGCCGAAACCGGTTTGGCTCAATGGATAGAGCATCCGCCTGTGGACTGAGGGGTCCCAAGTTCGATTCCGGTATCTTGGTTGCGGGCACATCCCCAATAGGGGGTGTGCAGGAGGCGGCTGACAATGTCTCTCTCATAAAGGTTTCTAACTTTATTCCTCTCCCTTCCTCTCTGTAAAAAATCAATAAAAATATATTTTAAAAAAGAACTCATTTTTACTAGAAAACAGGTGAAAATAGAGCAGTTTCCAGAAACAAGTATATCAGCCTAAGAATCAAAATGACACTGGATATCTACACATCTACATGGGAAGCCAGGCTAAAAATGAATCAATAACTTTTTTAAATTCTGAGGAAAAATTATATCTCACTTAGAATTCTAATTCAAACAAACTTTCAATCAAGTATAAGAACAGATTTAAGATATTTTCAGGCTTACAAATCTCAAATAATTTGCATCACACAAACTTTTTCTCAAAAAATTCTTGGAGCCCTAACTGGTTTGGCTCAGTGGATAGAGCGTTGGCCTGCAGACCCAAGAGTCCCAGTTTCAATTCCGGACAAGGGCATGCATGTATCTTGGTTACGGGCACATCCCCAGCAGGGAGTGTGCAAGAGGCAGCTGAATCGATGTTTCTCTCTCATTGATGTTTCTAACTCTCTATCCCTCTCCTTTCCTCTCTGTAAAAAAATGAATAAAATATATTTTTAAAAAAATTCTTGGAGGAAATCATCCACCAAAACAAGAGAAAATTCAGAAAGCAGAAGATATGGAGTAGAGGATACACAAGATCTAGTACAGGAGAATCCCCAAAATAAGAGTGAAGGGAATTCTCAGGTTCATAATTATGGACCAGGTTCAAGAGTAAACAATCCAGTTTGAAGCCAGTTGAAAGGCTAATGAAAACATTAGAAGAAATTAACATCTGATCATCTGGAAAGACTTGGGCAAGTTATAGCATAACGTTGACTCAGTGCTAAATACTTAAAATACTAAACAAACACAAATAAAACCACAATTATTAGTTCTAAGTTAAAAATTGTGCAGAAAAATAATCATAGCTTACTACATAACTTCAGTTATGAATCATATGGTGATAAGGTAAACACTGAATGCTTATCTAAGCATAATTAGCATATAACCACAACTATCCTGGTAAAATGAAGTAATAGGGAAAGCGGAAAGGGAAGTGGCGAAAGGGGAAGGATGGGGAAGAAGGCTAAAATCTCATGCTCAGAAGTGAGATGTCAACAGATATGCCTAAAACTGAGAAAGCTATACCAAGTACCAAAATCAACTAAAAGAACATAAAGTGGTTTCTTTTTGGGAAATAGAAAATGCCAAGGAAGATTAGATAATTGCTTCTGATCTACTTATAGTGTTTTCACTTGCTTGCATAAGGAAATACATAAACATTTATTATTCCAGGTATAGGATTCAGGATAATAAGATAAACAGTTTAGCTTATCTCTGCCAGAATTCTCAAAATGACATAAATATATAAGATGAGCAAAAGCCTTCTAAATTCCAATGCAACCTACAATTGTCTCTCTTCTGATAAATTCTTCTAACATATATAGAATTGCCATGCAGTGTAGTTCTCTTAGACCCTTAACTGTAATCTTGAGTCATATTCCCATAAACTTGCAAATTGGGACTTTGATATGTGAGCTGCATATTACTTAAAGATTGAGAAGACATGGAAATTAAAATTAAAAGGAGTATCTTAAAACTAAGATATAACTATTGATTTTTTAAAAGCAACACATCACAATCATAAAAAGACAGTAATGACTACAACCATCTGGTTCTCTTGATCATCAAGCATATGCTGAACACCTATCTATGCTTTAAACAGTACAAAGTGGTTTTTAAATAAGCAATTTTTGTCCTTTCATAATCAGTTGCAAAGAGGTATTCTCAAGTTAGCATATCTGACAAAGAATAACTTCTGATCTATAAAATCCCACACATTGAAAAATTTTATTTATGGATGCTTACATAAACTAAATCTCTAAACCAAATTTATTAATGGAACAACTCTTACAAACTCACCACTTTCCCTGCACACCTGCTAACAGATTCCAAAACCAACTTTAAAGCAGAACCCATCATAATGACATGTTTAATACAATTAACAATTTTTTAAAAGTAAAAGATGCATTTAAATATAGATTAAGATATGTGTGTGTGTGTGTGTGTGTGTGTGTGTGTGTGTGTGTGCGCCTTAAGCCTCAGGGCATGCACACATGAGCACACACACATATATCCTAAACCAAGTTTCCTCTAAAAGTTCAATCTAGTTTTTAGAAAAGATTGCTTTGATATGTAATTCACTCATTCAATAAATATATATTGGATGGCTAATAATGGCAGCTACTGTGCTAGGGATATGTCCCTACCTGCATGGAGTTTTATAATTCAGTGGTACAGAATCATGAAAACTGCAATGTCTTCCTCCTACCCCAGTCTCTTAACTGATCACTTCAATGAACCTGCCCTGAGGCTTAAATTAAGACTCACATGACCATCGATCAAGTATGCAGATTATTAAAAAGTAACTGGTAAAAACAGAGAGTCTCTTGGAAACTAGAGTACACAGACGAATAGAGATGTAAGAATTTTGTTGTTATTATTGTTGTAGGTACTAATCCTCACTTGAGGATATTTTTTCCATTTATTTTTAGAGAAAGTGGGAGGGAGAAGAAAGAGGAGAGAGAGATAGAGATAGAGAGAAAGAGAGAGAGAAACAGAGGTGGGGGAGAGAGACATTGATGTGAGGGAGACACATCGACTGGTTGCCTCCCACATGCTCCACAACTACGATCAAACCTACAACCCAGGTATTGACCAGGAATCAGACCAGAGACCCTTCAGGGCTTAGGTAAATGCTCTAACCATTGAAAAACACTGGCCAAGGCTAAATCCTCACCTTTTATAGTAAAAAGCCAATAAATACTCCTTAAATGGGAAGAAAAGTAGTATATTATTTGGCGATAAATGTAAAGATCAAATTAATACATTTAAAGTGCTAAAAGTATTGGTCAATTAGTAGAGGAATATTGGTGAAGGAGAGAGGATAATAATAGTACTATTATTTCCATAACAAATCCCATTTAACCATTTGATTATAAGTTATACAGCACTGTAATAAAGATTACAACTAAAAGACTGAGAAGAGTAAAGTATTAGCCATGAAGTATAAGAAAAATAGAATCTTAGACAAAAATAAAGATATTTTACAAATTTAGTTTAAAATCACTAGTCTCTCATGACTATTCAGGAATTTATATTATTGAGTATCAATTTTAAATTTAAAACCAATGAGATAGTGCTCTGAATGTGTGAATTTTATTCTTAACTTCCAAAGTAATTAATTCTGCACAACACTTTAAACATAAGTTTCCAACTCTAACTTCACATATGGCAGTAGATTGAAACTTGTCATCATAGATGAAAAGTACATGAAGATGCTATATAAAATTAAATCTCTGTACAAGTTATTAAATATTACATATTACCAAAAGGCATTGTCAAGTGTTCATAAGCACAATACTTACTGTCATACTAGTCTCTCATGACTAATCAGGAATTTATATTATCAATTTTAAATTGAACTAAACAGACAAAATTGCATATTTCAGGCTCTTACATTTTTAACTATCATTCAAAAACTTTAAAAGAAATTTTGAGATGGATACATTGCTTAGTATACTTAATCCATGTCAGCTGTTCATTTTTACCCCAACCTTACAAACATGAATATTCTCCAAATGTTCTCTACATCATTTATACATTCACCCAGCCATCCAATATTTACTGAGTACTCTAAATACATCAGGCTCTGCACTTATCCTGGCAAAGGGGATTCAACATCATGCCTGACAATAAACATCATAATTACATATTATGTGAAAGGCTATAAATAAACTATACAGAATAGTGCAATAGTGACAGAAGACAATGTCATATATGATGATAAAAGAAGGCCTCACTGAGGCCATCAGCGCTGGGACTTCAGGTATAAAGAATGGGCCAGACATGTGAATATTTGTACATAGCCCCTCCTTACTTTGCGGGGGCGGAGGGGAGGGGGAAAGCTAGAAAAAAATATGACAGGATCTGATTTGGATTTTAAGGTTGCACTGGCTACTGTGTAAAAATAGGAAATCACTACTTGGTATCTTAGCAAGAGATGATGGCAGCTGGAACTAGAATAGTGGCAGTGAAATGAACAAAAGTTAACAGTTTAAAATGGATACCAAACAGGACTGGGTAACACATTCAAACTGGAGATAAAAGGATAGGTCACATGATGAAAGAAAAGTGAGAATGTCTCTACGGTATATTTTTGGCTTTAGCAATTGAAACAGTGGTGCCATTTACTGTCATGGGATAGAGCAGGGGAGACTTACCTTGATAAAAGGGTCCTTTCAGAATAGAATCTCTCTAGACTCTCACAAGTCATTAAGAAACCATAGCAAACCTTATTAAGGGTAAGTAAGATGCTAGGACACTCTAAACTTCTTTATAAGAAACGAAAGAGAAGCTGGAAAACTTCCTCTGTAAAAACCTCACTTTAGCATAGTTTTGCTTTTTAAAAAAAATATTTTTTTATTGATTTCAGAAAGGGATAGAAACATCCATGGTGAGAATCACTGATCAGCTGCCTCCTGCATGCCCCCCAACTGGGGATTGAGCTCACAACACTGGCTTTGCCCTGAGTGACCTCTTGGTTTATAGGTCAACGCTCAATCACTCAGCCATGCTGGCTGGGCATGCTTTTTTTAAATTGTTATTTCTTGATTTTTTTAGAGAGAGGAAAAGAGAAACAGCAATTTGCTAGTCCACTTATTTATGCTTTCATAGATTGATTCTTGTGTGTGCCCTGATGGAGGATCAAACCCACAATCTTGGTGTATGGGTACAATGCTCTAACATATACTACCCTTTACCTCTTTGCACACAAAATGCCACAATTGCCTAATCCTCACAGCTTCCAACTACACGGTAACATTTAGTCTAGTCCAGTGGTCGGCAAATTCATTAGTCAACAGAGCCATGGTTTGCTGACCACTGCTCTAACCAATTTGAGCTACCTAGCCAGGGTTTCTTTTGCTTTTAATGTAATCTACTACCAAGGACTCCAAGAACCATACTACAGAAAGGTTTCATAACATCAATTTTTCTGAACCTTGTTAAAAAGATAGTTATAAACTTGGGAGTTCCCTAAAAGAAGGAGAGCTTTATGTAAATTAATAATAAATCTCCAATAAAGAGGGATGTAAAGGGAAGATCATCTTTTGAAAGATCTTCTAATAGATGTCTCTGCCTATAACAGTAAATAACAAAAAGCTAGTTTTATCAGGTTTTTATGTCAGTAATTAACTATCCACCTCTGACCTCCAAGAGCACTTTATTATTAGATGAAAGAACTTACTGGCATGCAAAATGAGGTAGACAGTCTCAATTTAAACACAAATACCATGAAGCCCAAAAGGTAAAAACAAAAACATTAACAAGCCCTAAAGAGAGAAGCCAGTCTTCCAGGATACAGTATGAAAGCACTGTCAGTTCCATCTTAGTCTTCTCAGTACTACTATCTAACCACCAACACTTTATCTTCTAGGTCCTCAGGTTACAACAGAAATCCATTCCTATGGTACAAGATAATGTGATTTTTGCCGTAAGTTGGAACCCACCTACATAAGCACCTACATCACTCACATTACTACACAGCAGTAATGAAGTAAAACAGTAAAAAAATTTAAAAGAAAGATAATTTCTGACCTTTACTTGTGGTAAATAAATAATAAAAAACATAAAGCACATATGTACATAAATCAAAAATAACAGAACTTTTGCCAAAACCAGTTTGGCTCAGTGGATAGAGCGTCAGTCTGCAGGCTGAAAGGTTCCAGGTTCGATTCCAGTCAAGGGCATGTACCTTGGTTGCGGGCACATCCCCAGTAGGCAGCTGATCAATGTCTCTCTCTCATTGATGTTTCTAACTCTTTATCCCTCTCTCTTCCTCTCTAAAAAAAAATCAATATATTTAAAAAATAAAAATTAAAATATAAAAAATTTATTTAAAAAAACAACAGAACTTTTTTTTTCTTAATAAATAAAGGGATATTATAGCAAAATAACAACGAAATGACATACATTGAGTCCAACGAAATCCTTGGACTGCCTGTGTATATAAAAGTCCAGCAACTGAATGGCGGAACGATCAGTCGCTATGACACACACTGACCACCACGGGACAGATGCTCGAGCTGCCCGCTGGTGGTCAGTGCACTCCCACATTGGGAACAGCCACTCAGAGGGCAGGTCCACAGCCCTTGGCTGACTGGGATGAGTGGCACTCCTACAAAGGTCCGATCCCCCCCCCCACCAGTGCACAATTCCAGGCACTGGACCTCTATTTCATAAATAAAAGCCTGCCACCCCTGCAGCTGTTGAACATTAAAGTTTCTAATCTAAACTCTCAGCATTAATCTCTAGTGCTCCAAAACCAGATTTTCTATAGTCATAGCAAATTACTACCCTAATTTTTCCTCTGACCTATCATATAATCAAGTGCCAAAAAACTTCCCTTTCTCCTGAGAAAACACTTAGCTACTGGTTGGTCACCACATTCCCAACTCTTTCTGTAAGGTAACCCTAAATGCTTTCACTGTGAAATCTTACTAACCAAGCACAAGGACAAACAAGAAACCAGAAAGAAAAAAAAAAACAGCTGTCCAATTTAGTAAATGGGGAAGCCATTCATCATCAAAGTGACAACACCTCATTCTGCTCATTCCCCTAAATTCATGGTTCATTGGTATATTTATCTTCTTTATCACTGACACTCATTATGTGGTGTCAAATTGGAGATTATGAAGAACAGCACCTTTGTAACTATTTAAGTGACTACCTATAAGCAGACTAATTCAAAACTGACCTATTTCTCTCCTTTATATATAGCAACAGCTGGCGAGGTATATTTGCAAAGGCTTAATCAAAACTTAAAATTCCAGCCGAAACCAGTTTGGCTCAGTGGATAGAGCGTCGGTCTGCAGACTAAAGGTTCCCGGGTTCGATTCCAGTCAAGGGCATGTACCTTGCTTGCGGGCACATCCCCAGTGTGGGGCGTGCAGGAGGCAGCTGATCGATGTCTCTCTCTCATCGATGTTTCTGACTCTCTATCCTTCTCCTTTCCTCTCTGTAAAAAAATCAATAAAATATACTTTAAAAAAATAAAAAAAACTTAAAATTCCAGCCGTGGCCGATTGGCTCAGTGGATAGAGCGTCAGCTGGTGGAATGAAGGACCCCAGGTTCGATTCCGGTCATGGGCACATGCTCAGATTATTGCAGGCTCCATCCCCAGTGGAGGTGTGCAGGAGGCAGCCTATCCATGATTCTCTCTCATCATTGATGTTTCTCTCTCTCTCTCTCTCTCCCCCTCTACCTTTCTCTCTAAAATCAATAAAAATATATTTTAAAAAAGCAAACAAACCTAAAAATCCGTAACACACGGACACTAACAATAGTGTGGTGAAGGCCTGGAAGGGGTGGATACAGGGTGGAGAGGTCAATGGAGAAAAGAAAACAAACAATGGGGACATCTGTAATACTTCCAACAATAAAGATAATTTTTTAAAAAAACACAATTCTGCCAAAACCGGTTTTGCTCAGTGGACAGAGCATCAGCCTGCGGACTGAAAGGTCCCAGGTTCAATTCTGGTCAAAGGCATGTATCTTGGTTGCGGGCACATCCCCAGTGGGGGGCGTGCAGGAGGCGGCTGGTCGATGTCTCTTTCTCATCAATGTTTATAACTCTCTATCCTTCTCCCTTCCTCTCTGTAAAATATCAATAAAATATATTTAAAAACAAACACACAATTCCATACTAATTAGAAAGTTCACTGGTAAATTTAATAAATTCAGATGAAGGCAAGTAAGTGCTTAATAAGAGATAATAGAACATCCCAGAAGGGATCAACTGTGAATTCAACTTTCATTCATACAATGACGTATTACACTAAACCAGCTAACATAACATCATAAATGGTATAACACTAGTGAAATTTTAATATTAATACTATGAAATTTGAGGAATAAAATATTGGTTGGGGAGTAATTTTTTAGAGTATATTAGGGTTGATGGATAAGCAAAATGAAAAGTACCAGAATCTTCAACTATTACATGCTTAACTAGCAAACGCAACCTTTAAGTCATTAGGAAAGTAAATTATTTAATACTGTTATTGAGCATATACAGTGTTAGAACACTTCCAGGCCACCAAATACACTCACACACACCTGCATTCCACTAGCATTTTCTTCCATTATACTATCACACTTAATATACTAAAAGTTAATCACTTATAAATTATATAAATATACATATATTCTATTATTTTTAATATTATCTACATTACTAAACACATACAAAATAGAAATTTAAATAGAAGTTCTAAAATTTTATTCCCACCTCTTCCCAAGGACAGTCTTGTATACACCTTAAGGTATATATACTTCAGTGAAAGAGGGTCTTGGTAATCTTTGTTCCTTCAGTGACTGAAGTCACAGGCAGGGCTCAGTAAAAACTTGAAGAATTAATGAGCTAAGTACACTCAAAAACATGAATCCACAACATAATTTTTTGACATGTTAAATAGTTCATTCACCCAGCTACTTAATCCAAAGTGCCAAATTTTACTTAATGAATTAGAATACATTTTATCCACTGTATTTTACTTCCACAATTTAAAAACTAATAATTTTAATGCAGCAATTCTTGGGAGAAAATAAACCCTTATAAGTCTGTTTCCAGAATGATGAAAGGAGAGAGGAATGGGAAAAAGAAGAATTGGAAAAGATTTTAAAGTTTCTTGGAGTTCTGAAATGCTCTGAAACTGTAATTCATCTTCCAATTTTTTTAATACTATATTCCAAGCATTTCAATAATATTTAGGAATACACAAACCACACAGTTAGGTGCAAACTTAAAAATGAAAAAATAAAGAACATAGCTGCTAAAATTCTCAGGACCCATTAACTGCAGTATACTTTACAAAATACATGTAATCTAAAACAAGTCAAGTCTTCAAAGGAAGGCTTGTGTTCTGCCCAAGATATTCAAGAAAAACTGATACAAGTCAAAAATAAAAGCTACCACTAATACATCTCCCTTTAAAAAAAAAAGTTAAGGTATACTTTCAGGAACTATTACTATTTAAATAACTGATATAGAGTCTAGCCAAATTAGTAGGCAAAACCAATCTTCCTAAATTCAAGAGCTTCTGAAATGTAAACAAATAAGAAGTCACTAGACTGCCCTTTCACTCTGGTCCAATAAGTGTTATCTGCTATTAGCATAACACTCCATTTCCAGGGCCCCTTTCTCCAAGATAAACTGCCTGCAAGTCCAGTTTGCATGAGGCAAAATATACTTAACTATTATTTTAATACTATGTAATTATGGTTAGCATTATTTTAGTGCTCAATAATTTTAAAGCCAAGGGGATAGGTATTTCAGTAATTTATCAAGCTTGCTTTTTACTTATACAATGATTCATATAACACACGTTGTGTTTGTCCAATCCACCTTTCTCATTCCCTCCAAGTCATCTTACATAATATAAATAAGCAGATGAGATTAATGGATGGAGGTTTTAGTACCAATTTAGATTATTCAAGTACCCCCCAAAAGTTCTCAAACCTTATTTAGCTCTATCAAAAACTTTGTAAGTTCTTTTTATAACCTTACTAAAATAAAATTCTATATTAAAGTCTGACATTAACTAAAGTAAACAAAATTGTGTTCAAAAGAATTAATTACCTACTTAAAAAATAGCTCCTGTTTACATTTAGAATCAACTTGCTTCTCTTTTGCTTTAATTTTTCCCTGCCGCAAAACTGATAAAATATAAATTCATTCAAATAAAATTTGAACAAATATTTTACTACTTCTTCAAATATGTTTTAAAATTCAACAGGTATACAATACACTTCATAACAAATCTAACAAAGACCTTCAATCAAATCAGTTTAAAATGTATCATTAATTTAGTTTATATGCAAAGGTACAATCTTAGTTTGATATGCGAGTAATCAGGCTAGAGATGGGTAAAAGTTTAATTTTAGAATTCCTAAATGCCAACTACATCACCTTCCAACTTAAGAAACTAAACACTTCTGAACCCTGATGCTGTAAATCAATTTGATTGATGTCCTCTTTCACGCCATGTAAGCCATTGCCTAATTGAGGCCAGACCTGTCAGGCTCAACAGCATCCCGGAAATGACTAGCCTACTAGAGCTGGAACCACATCAAGAATTTGGAATATTTCTCATATTGAGGCAAGGAAAAAAGTTCAAGCGAGATTGTCCGTACAACAATCATCACACTGTTCCGCAGGAAAAGACAGAAAGAAGCATTAGTTTTGTAATTCTGGTCAGTCCACAATACCTCTAAACTCTGTAATTATTTTCAGGTGATGATCCCCCACTGAACTTATCCTTTTTCTTCCCACATTATTAACAAGAGCTCACTACTAAATTCTCGTTTTGAATGCCTGTTAAGTCAAATTTCTCTTAGATAATTAAAACTGTCACCTGGAGCATGGCTGGTTATTTGAGTTGGAAACCAGTTAAAAAATAATGTTTAGCATCTAACCTGCTTAATGTGTGTCACCTCTTAACCAAGAAAATCCATCAAGTCACAAATAAACAGAAGCACACGCACACACACACACACACACACACACACACATCCCAGTTCACGAAAAAATTGAGTCACCTCCCAGCCACACGCTGTGCCACAGACACTTCCAGTCAGCGTGCGCCTGAGCGAGCGCGGACGGACAGCGGGATGCGGGAGAGCGGTAGGGGGTTGGGGCTGTGAGCAGCACACGGAGCACCGGAGCCAGCAGGCAGCGGGCCGGGGAGCTGCAGCCCAGCCTCAGAACGCCGGGTCTCCGAACGCCCTTCGACGGGGAGAGGGGGCGGCGAGCACGGGGCACCGAGCGCACTACAAGGCTCTGGCCGGCATCGCCGGCGATGAAACCTAAGACGAGGTCTTGTGGCCACCCCAGCTGTCCAGTCTCCTCTCACCTCAAAACACAACTTAATTTCAGGTCGCTCTCGGCAGAGTCAGCCGCCCGGAGGGTGGGGATGGTGACAGCCCCCAAGAGACCGGCCAAGGCCCTCGGAAGAGGCAGAGACTCCACAAAAGGCAGGGGCTTCTACCGGCCCAGAGGGGAGGGCTGTGCAGCCGCCGCCTCTCTCCCTCTCCCTCTCTCTCTCCCCCCCGCTTCCAGGCAAGGCTGTTGGGTGCGAGGTTAGGATGTTGCTGGGCATTTGTAGGAAGGAGGGCTATGAGAAAATGGCAGAGAGAGACGAGGGGGCTGAGAGGGCTGGTGCCCTCCGAGGGAGAGGGGAGCGGAGGACTCCCCTGGCCCATCCAGGAAAACCACGACCCCCGAGAGCACGGGCACTGCCCTGCGCGCGCCAGGCACCCCTCCCTCCGGGGGAGCTTCCCCCTCCCAGGCAGTCCCCACTCCCCAACCCCGCTCCCTCCCGACCCCCTCCCCCAGAACACTCCCCATCGCGGGCCCCCTCCCCTCCCGCCTCAGGCGACCCACACCCTCCAGCCCCCGCTCCGGGCCGCTCACCCACCCTCCGGGCAGCCCGTGGCTGGCCTTCCCGGCGGCTCGTCCGGACCCCTCCCCCCTCACCTCTCCTCAGCGCCTCCTCGTAGCTGAGGAATCCGATCCGTGACTCCTTGGCGCCCATGCTCCCTTCATCCCCTCGGCCGGGGGTCGGAGCCTGATCTCGCCCCCACCCCCACTCCCGCCTGCTCCTCGGCGTCCCGGGGCGACGGTGTCGGCGTCCCCCGGACCCCTCCTCCTCCCCTGACACTAACAAGTGCGGCTTCTACCCCGGCAGCTCCTCCCGGCCGCCGCCGCCTCCATGCCGAGTCACGTGACCCGCCCCCACCCCGCCCCTTCCCCTCCCTCCTACTCCGCCCTTCTCGTCTCTCCTCCCCTCCCTTCCCGTCCCTCCTCACGCCCACTTCCCTCCCCCCCAGCCCCCTCCCGCCAGCCCCACCAAGGCCGGGGTTAGTTCCGGGTAATGGCCGCCAAGGACCACACACTCCTCCCCGCCCCACGCTAACCGCTCGCAGGGGCGTAGGGGCGGGGCCGGGCCCCGCGCGTGGCGCGTCATCCCCACCTTCCGGCCAATCGGAAGTCAGGAGGCGGGGACCTCCGCTGGCCCGGGGGTGGTGACTTCCGGGGCGCTAGCGGCCGTCTCCCTCCCGCCCACACGGCCTGGCGCCGGGCGGCCAGGCGGGGCCTGGGCGGCGCTGGCCGGTTGGTCTGGCCTGGCCCCGGACCCATGTTGGAAAAAGATGCGGAATCTTAAGAAACCGGGGGGGCCCGCGGGCTGCGATGCTGGAGAGAAAGGAGCGAGCAGGCGAGGCGCGCCTCCCGTCAGGACAGTTTCTACTGCCGGGGAGTTGTGAAAGCGCGGCGACACACTTCCTGTGGCGAAAGAGCCCGTGCTCCTCCGGGGGCAGCCCTGAGGAAAGGGGGCTCGCGGCCGAGTTTACGGGGCAGAGGGCTCGGCCGGCTCCTCTGCCAGGGCTGCTCCCCGCCAGACGTGAGCTTACCACGCAGAATGGAGGTCCTAGGTTTCAGATTTTTATTTTTTTTAATTGTAACATATATAAAGGGTGGGGCGGAGTAGGTTTGCAGTTGTATTTGAAACAAGTTTTTGCTGGTATTCGTTATGTTCCATACAAGTCCTTGAAAGCCTACTTTTGTCCCACCTGTACCTAACAATAACCATTTTAACCATTTTTAAGGTCCTCGTGAGTGGACTCATAGTGTATGTCTTCTTTTGTGGCTCTAGAAGTCTGCTTCTCCCGTGGCGAGCTTATTTCCCTTTAAAATGGTGTCCTCAAGGTTCCTCCCTGTTTGTACCATATGTCAGGATTTCCCAGATTTGCCATATGATCCACAAGTTACACTTGATTCTATGCCCAAAAGAATTGAAAGCAGGGAGACATAGTTATAACACCCATGTTTGTGGGCCATTGTTCACAATAGCCAAAAGGTAGAAGCAACCCAAGCGACCACAGACAGAGAAATAAAATGTGGCCTATGCATGCAAATGGGATGCTATTCCGTTCCTGGCTTTTGAACTCTTAATTCAGTTTGCTTCCGTCTGTCTTCATCCTGAAAGTCACAATATAAAGCTTCTGGATACGGAAACAACTTTGAAAAATAACTATTTGGATTAGATTAGAATCAAGGTGCCAGAGAGGTCAGTCAAAGCCAGCAAAAGTTTTTTTGTTCCTAAGGCCAATGGATTATACGATGCCCTGCTAGAAAAAGAAGGTAATACTCTGCTTCTCTAGCTACCTTTCCTGGTAGACCAGATCAGCAGCCTGGGTTTAGTCACACAGGCTGCCCTTCCCAGTTCACTATGAGGCAGTTCATCTTAAGACCTGGGGTTAATTTCATTAGTAAAAGGCCATGAATAAGGGGGTTGGGAATGTACTTCAAAGCCTTTCATTTCCAGGTCATTCGTTTGGTGTAGACAGAAGTCTCCAGACAAAACAACTCAGTCATCTTCAGCCTGCGGTTAGATTATAGTAATTAATGGGAAGTGGCCCTGGCTGGTTCGGCTCAGTGGATAGAGCGTCAGCCTGCGGACTGCAAGGTCCTGGGTTTGCTTCCAGTCAGGGCATATGCCTAGGTCGCAGGCTCAAATCTCCAGTAGGGAGCATGCAGGAGGCAGCTGATCAATGATTCTCATCATTGGTGTTTGTATCTCTCCCTCTTCCTTCCTCTCTGAAATCAATTAAAAAATATTTTTAAAAATTAATGGGAGGTGGGAGAAAAGACCCTCGAGAGTTCCAGTGCCCCATCCCTAGGCATAATGACTGTCATAGGCATAATGAATAATCAGGACCTAAAGGTGGCCTTGCCGTACAAAGGGTACAGCTGGGGTACAAAGGACTGCTCTTCCCACTTGATTTACAGAGGAATTGGAAGCAAATTGTTTTATTTCTTTGTAGTTCTTGCCCCACATGAAAGGTGGGACTAGAGTTGAAGTTCATCTATCTTATGAAATAGCAAATGATTACAAAATACTCAGGAGAGAAGAGATGAGAAATTTTATAATGAAAATTCAAAGCAGTATTAACCCACAGAAAGGTGAAAATTTTCCTGCTTGGTTTCAGGCTTGATTTCCCCTAGGACCATAAAATGTTTCACCCCATCACAGAGTTTACCACGGGTTAAACACTTTTCAAAATTGTGGGTTGAGATAGAAAACTAAGAAATACTATTTCTCCTTTGAGTTAAAGTAAGCCTATTATTGAAGGCAATGAGGCAGATAGTTATATCTGATGGAAATTTTAAATGATAAGCTGGGATTAAAACCTATCTTGGTTTACATTACACAGTATCAGGCAAGTCAAATGTCAAACATCCCTCTATAACTTAAAACTGAAACAGTACTTAAATTTGATGATGTAGAAAATCTTTAATTTGTAATGCTGAAAGGACTTCTAGTAATCCTTTAGTTTGTTTGGTTTTATTATATTTCACTTAACCCACTTAAGAGTTGACCAGCCACTTGATTTTAAGCATTAGGTTGTACTTGGGAAATCATTGCTTTAACTATAATTACATGCCTGAGAAAGAGTTGCCTGAACAAAGATTTAAAGCATGAGAGATTGGTATGTAATTTCGACTTCTAGTTGGGCAATTTGAATGACAGTTCCTCAGTTTGTACTCCCAGAGAAATGGCAAAGGAATAAGACAGAGCTGTTTTACTACTTGTCAAAGAAACTCAGGTCATAGACAAAGAGATGACTATAACAAAGAAGGGGTGGAACAGCACCTAATTTATGTATAACTTTTTAAAATATATATTTTGCCAAAACCGGTTTGGCTCAATGGATAGAGCGTCGACCTAAGGATTGAAAGGTCCCAGGTTCAATTCTAGTCAAGAGCATGTACCTTGGTTGCGGGTACATCCCCAGTAGGAGGTGTGCAGGAAGCAGCTGATTGATGTTTCTCTCCCATTGATGTTTCTCTCTATTCCTCTCCCTTCCTCTCTGTAAAAAAATCAATAAAATATATTTTAAAAATAAATAAAATATATATTTTTACTGATTTCAGAGAGGAAGGGAGAAGGAGAGAAACATCAATGATGAGAGAAAATCATTGATCGGATGCCTCCTATCCACCCCTTACTGCGGATTAAGCCTGCAACCTGCAATGGAGGCATGTGCCCTGACTGGGAATCAAACTGGGACATCCTGGTTCCTGGGTTGATGATGCTCAACCACTGAGCCACACTGACCCATTGGCCAGGCTAATTTATGTACAACTTGATTGCCACAAAGTGAGGCCAATGGTGTATGAAGTGTGACTACATAATAAGAGAATTTATTTCCCAGCATTATGAACTTGTTACCTTATAGTGACATAATATGAAAATATGATCACTTATATTTTTATTAACTCTAAAGCACTTTAAGCTATTTTTAATGAAATAATAGTTATTTTTAAAATTTCCATTAGTACAAAAAATATGTAAAATAAAAATGATGCTTTCTGCTTTACCTACTCTCATTCCCTAGAAGTACATATCCTTTCAGTTTTCTGTGACTACAACCACCATATTTTCCATGCATATAAAATGTGCATCTATATTCCCTTTCTTTCTACACACCTTTTTATAGTGTACATACTGATAGGCAGTTTCTTTTTCCACTCAGTATATCTCAGATTGCTTTTCATGTCTGCATATAGATCTACCTTATTTAACAGATACATAGTATGCCAATTTTGTGTATTTAATGTATCATTAACCACTTACTGATGAACATTAGATTGTTGCAAGTGTTTTAATATTATGTTGCAATAAACATGCTAATACACATATTCTTCTTTACATATGTAAGTATCTGTAGATGGAATTTCCAGAAGTAAAATTGCAGATTATGTATCTTTTAATTTTTATTAGATATTGTCAATTTGCCAGCCTAAAAAGTTGGATCAATTTACATTGTAATAAAAAGCCAGTTTCCCCTCACCCTTGCTAACAATATCAATTTAAGCTGATTTTTGTCATTACCCTTTACCTATTACAAATCCTACCATAAAGAATTGAATCCCTGATTTTCTAGACATAAAATTCCTTTTAAACTTGGACAAAATATTTGAAAAAAAATGACTAAAATTATGTCATTCTCTAATCTGCCATTAAAGATGTTTCTCTTGTTTATCACTCTTGAAAATATGCCTAACATTGGCAAAATTCTGACAGGGCCCATCCCCTAAAACAGCGGTTCTCAACCTGTGGGTCGTGACCCCTTTGGGGGGTCAAACGACCCTTTCACAGGGCTCGCCTAAGACCATTGGAAAACACCTATTTCCCATGGTCTTAGGAACCAACACACCGCTCCTCGGTGTAGCAAAATGTAGCAATGTAGTTTACTGTTGTTATATTAAGACTGTTACCCATGCTACACCAAATTTATTTGTAATTAGAAATATTTCACAATATATGATTACATATTATTTTTGTGATTAATCACTATGCTTTAATTATGTTCAATTTGTAACAATGAAAATACATCCTGCATATCAGATATTTACATTACAGTTCAAAACAGTAGCAAAATTACAGTTATGAAGTAGCAACGGAAATCATTTTATGATTGGGGGTCACCACCACATGAGGAGCTGTCTTAAAGGGTCTCGGCATTAGGAAGGTTGAGAACCACTGCCCTAAAAGCTTCCAACTTACTAGATACCTAAGTTAAAATTAATATTGGAAAGAAGTAAAACATCCAGAGTAAAACCTGTAACTTATACCTGTTTTAGAAGTTCTCTTTTTCCTCTTTCGGCAATCCAAGCTTAGAAAACAGAATTACACTACCCACTAAATCTGTGAGTAAATATTTTCTCTTTATAATATTCCTATATTGTCCTCTCGCACCCCAAATGCAGTGAAGTTGTATTTCTGTCCCTTTCAAATTAATAGTTTACAGAGGTCAGGGAATAGGTCTTATAGGCTGTACCACCAGTGGCTTCTTTTTCTTGTTAGCAGCTTCTTTTTAGTCTTCTAATCTCATTATTTCTAATGTGGCAGGTGTATTGTACTCTGAGACCAATCTCTTCTAGAAAAAATAGAAACTACAGCTGAAACCAGTTTGGCTCAGTGGATAGAGCGTCGCCTGCAGACTGAAAGGTCCCAGGTTCAATTCCAGTCAAGGGCATGCACCTTGGTTTCGGGCGGGCACATCCCCAGTAGGAGGTATGTAGGAGGCAGCTGATTGATGTTTCTCTCTCATCAATGTTTCTAACTCTCTATCCCTCTCCCTTCCTCTCTGTAAAAATTCAGTAAAATATATTTAAAAAAAAAACACTACAAGTTTGAGAATAAGTGCATTATTGAATTCTAATTCCCAATTAAAATAATATAAAAGCCAGCTCTGAACAGAGAAGCTATAGCTTACTTGCTTTTAGGTTCTAAATAGCTTTATCACCTGAAGTTCACTTATCATTCTGCTTTCTTAGACAGTTGAGAAATGCTAATTTTAACTGTGTACCTTTGACTTTGGTTTTTTTCATCTAGTAGATGAGAGATTCAAACTCAATCAGGCTTTTTCAGTCCTTAAATTCTAGTATTATCTCTTAAATTATATATTCTCTTGCCAGCTCAAATATATTTTTATGTTTAGTTCACTCTGAATTTTTTTCTCACCTGGCTATTAATACAATTTTCTATTCTTTTTCCCACCTTTTATTGAACTACCAGTCTGCTGTTTGAATAATTGTTCACCCTTTCTTTTCTTTTTCTTTTTTTAAATATATTTTATTGACTTTTTACAGAGAGGAAGGGAGAGGGATAGAGAGTTAGAAACATTGATCAGAGAGAGACATTTATCAGCTGCCTCTTGCACGCCCCCCACTGGGATGTGCCCACAACCAAGGTACATGCTCCTGGCCGGAATTGAACCTGGGACCCTCCAGTCCGCAGACCAACACTCTATCCACTGAGACAAACCGGTTTTGGCATGTTCTCCCTTTCTTAACTGTGAACTTCTTTTTGATCAATAATTATTATTTTAATGGGGGAGGATATGTATGTGTGGGGACAAGAGTTATACAGGAAATCTCTGTATCTTCTGCTCAATTTTGCTATGAACCTAAAATTTATCTAAAAAATAAAGTTTGATAATCCAAAAATCCTGATACAGAGATGTGCCTGCCTACATATAAGTATTTAATTGTGATATAATTAAAAATGATCAGGATATACAGTGAGAATGAGGATAGGGTAAGGGGGAGAGATCAACCAAAGGACTGGTATGCATGCATATAAACCTAACCAATGGACACGGACACCGCCCACAGGGGGGTGAAGGCATGAATGGGAGGTTGGGGGGGGCGGGCAATGGAGCAATAAGGACACATATGTAATACCTTAATCAATAAAGAAAAAACATTATTTAAAAAATCATTATTGCTAAAGGAGGTAGGAGATGAAGATAGTATGTGATTGTGATTCTAGATTTAGGTAAAACTTTATGCCTGGTGCTGCTGATCCAACACATCTTTTTAAAATCCCAATATTTTCTTTCAAAGAGATTTGAAAGCTATAGCATTTGATCAAAAGATATTTGGCAGTTATTTCAATTAGTGATTCTCTGCAGGTGGGGGTGGGGTGAAAGCAAATCTGGGTTTCTTTGAAAGAGGAAGGAAATTCATAAAAAAAAAAAAGAGGAAGTTGAGAAATCCCTATGACCATTTAAAATCTTCTCACAACCCCAGCACTTGGTATAAATGCCGCAAATAGTTCATTTTAACATTTGTTAAGCATCATCTAGGTGTAAGGGACTGTGCTAGGGAATACAACAATGAAATTTTTGAAAAAGTCTCTGAAAAGTACTATAATCAAAATAAATATAGCATGTCAAGGGAACCATAAGTAGCGAAAGATATTAGACCAAACTGAAGGGGTTGGGAGAGAAGGGAAGCCTTGGGGGATGGGAACTGTGAAAGATGAAAGATGAGTAAGAAATCAGCCATTCATTCACACCTTCAATAAATTCAATGGGCCTACTATCCTAGGCACTGAAGATACAGAATTCCTGTTCTTATGAAATTTACATTTTAGTGGGGAAAGAAAGAGTAAACTAAATAAAACATTGATAAGTTAGTAACAAGTTCTAATGAGAAGGGAGCCAGGAAGTGCTACGATGTGTTGCTCAGTGGTTGATCATCTGCCTTTCAACCAGAAGATCAAGGTTTGATTTCTGGTCAGGGCACATAACCAGGTTCGATTCCGGGTTGTGGGCTCAGTCCCCTGTAAGGGGCATACAAGAGGCAGCTGATCAATATTTCTCATCATTGATGTTTCTCTCTCTCCCTCTCCCTTCCCTTCTAAAATCAATAAAAATATGTTAAAAATAAGATGATCAGAAATCAGCAAAAAGGTGACATTTAAGACAAAATCTGAAGATGCCAGGGCAAACCTTGTGGCTACCCAAGGGAAACTTACCTTAAGCACTGAAGCAACAAGGTCAAGTCCCATGTGTACAAGGTCTTTTCAATAAACTCTATCTACTTGATCTTGTACTGAGTTCAGTGCTCATTTCTATGACATGGAGACTCAAGAACCTGGCAGTCAAGGTCCAGTAACAGTGTGACTGCAACAATGAAGGAAGTGGATAGAGGTAAATGGTATGCTGTTAGAGGTGGGGTTTTTTTAATTCATTGATTTTAGCCATCTGGTATAAATGAATCAAAATTATACCTTTTGTCAGATTGGCGCGCGCGCGCGCGCATACACACACACACACACACACACACACACACACACACATACATAGTGATGTGCCACAGAATTTTGATAATTAGTTTACATGTGCCATGAGATGAAAAAGGTTGAAAATCACTGTCCTAGAACATCATCCACTCCCAAGGTGATTGAGACTTTCAACATTAAAAGTTCAGAGATTGGGAACTATCAAGAAGACTGAGAAGATAAAGCCAGTAAGGCAGGAAAGCAAAGAAGGGGAGAGGGCATTCTAAGAAAAAGAAAAGTAAATAAAGGCACAGGGATATAAAGTGGAACTCAAGAGATAAGAAGCTTTGCCTCACAGAATGCCTTTTGAACCAACAATAAAGCTAGCTACTAAAAAACTGAAAAAAATAAAAATCCATTAACTAACAGCATAATAGTTCTCATTTTCTCATTTTTAACAGTTGATAAAAATTATAAACATTTGACAAAGGCTTTTTTTCAGGTATATTTTAAGAACCTAGGTTTTATCAGATTTTTATTTTGCTGTGCTCTCTTTGAGCTATCAGTGAGCAATACTTGACAGAAGGTTCTGAGGACAGTGTGTACCCTTAAAATTTGATCTAAAGAAATAAATCAGGCCAAAGTAAGACAATTAATGGTTGAAAGTAGATCTCTCTCTATGCATGAAATTTAGCCTGAATGTCACTCAGAAGAGATTTTTAAGACCCATACTTCTGTGTAAATTAGTAAGTAATAATGACATCCAGAGTATTTCATTCAACAATCTAAGGGAGTAGGCAATAGATAGAAAGGTTGTTACCAAAAAATCCATAAGGAAAGAGTTCAAATTCTCCCGACTCAGACAAATTCTTAATTTGTAGCTTAGACTGCGTACTAGACTCATAAGCAACCTTTACAAAAAAAAAGGGGGGGGGGGGAGGAAGGGTATTAAATTAACCCAAGTCTTTTATCTTCTGCGACTATGGAACAAAAACAAAGGTGAGCAGAGTTAAATTCTAATTAATAGTTCACTGTGTGCAGTTACTAACTGCACCCAATCTTGCATTCCACAAACACTAATATATGGGTTTTCTCCATCCTCAACATTCCATCGCTCGTTGGTCTGAAACTATTATTCTTCTGAAGGGCTACAACAGGGATTAAAATTACATTCTAGAACATATATTTTTGTTTATGCAAGTCAGTATACCTGTGCTACTATGTGTGGTTCGGGTTATTATTACTGCACTAGAAATGACCCCAATAAACTAGTAGCGTAAAGCAATTATAACATTTATTTTGCACATGAATCTGCCATTGGAGCAAAGTTCAGTGGGAATAACTAACCTCTATTCCATTTAGCATGAGCTGCAACAGCTCGAAAGCTAGGAATCCTCCGCAGGCTTGCTCTTTCAAGTCTGGCAATAGATGCTGGTGGTTCGCTGAGACCTCAGCTGGAACTATCAGCTGGAACTACTGCACATGTAATGCACTTCCTTTTTCCTCACAGTGTATGGCCAGGTTTCAAAGGTGAGGAGAGAGAGAAAGAGCTAGAGCTAGAGGTAGAGTTAGATCTCGATCTAGAGAGTTCAGCCAAGGTGTATTGCTTTTTATGGCCCTGCTTTAGATGTAACATAATGTCAGTTCTGCTGCGCCCTAGTCATTGAAGCAGTCACAAAGTTCTTCCCAGGTACAAGGGGAAGGGAAAAAAAAATCTCTAGAAATATTGCTGTGCAGTAGTCTGCCCTCTGAGGTATTGCTGGCTCCGTTCCAGATCACCACAGTAAAATGAGGACCACAATAAAGCAAGTAGTAATCTTTTTGCTGGTAGAGGGTTTTGTATTCAATTGTAAAAAATGCAACATCTGTAAAGCTCAATAAAAAGAAACACAATAAAATGAGTACACTTGTACATTCACCCCTTTTCCCAAAATCCCCATTATGACATCTGGTTCAAGCTTGGAATCTAGGATCTCATCATCTAGATCAGGTCTAGGTGTGATTGAGTGTGTTCTTGGATGTGTTTTCTTCAATACAGTGTTTTCTCTTGAGCACCTGTTCTTAATACACATTGGAGTTACTTAGGAGCAAGTGACCTAGATGTATAAAACTTTTAAATGGTTCAGGGAAAGCCCTAGCCAGTTTGGCTCAGTGGACAGAGCAGTGGCCCACAGACTAAAGGGTCCCAGGTTTTATTCTGGTCAAGGGCATGTACTTCTGTTGTAGGCTCCATCCCTAGCCCAGGAGGCAATCAGTGATGTTTCTGTGTGTGTGTGTGTTTCCCCTTCCCTTCCATTCTCTCTAAAAATCCATGGGAAAACATCCTTGGGTGAGGATTAATAAATGGTTCAGGAGAAAACAAAGTATTTTTACATACACATACTCTTCTGGAAACTCTTTCCCCCCTTCTTGAGCTTGAGCGGAACTCTGTGATTACTTTAATGAATAGAAAGTAGCAGAAATGGCACTGTTATATCTCAATGTAGGAGAGAGAGAGGAAAGAATACAAATAATAAAGCAAATTGAGCAAAATGTTAACAATAGGTGAATCTGAGTGAAGGGTATGCAAGCATTCTTTGTAGTCTTCTTATTTTCGTGACTTTTTGTAAGCTTGAAATTATTTCCAAATAAAGTTTTTCAAAATGTGATGCATACAGAGTAAGTCCTGAGCATCGTTAGTATTTTGATATTTTAATTCCAGGGGCAAGTCCCAACTTGACCTTTCTCTTAACTTTTGGTGGTTAATGCAAACCCTTTAGTCCTTCCTTTGCCCTGATGTCTACAAGAAGACACCATCACCTCCCACACTTCAGCCCACATTTCTCCACATCCCATTTCCCTAAAGAGCAGGTCTGAAAAAGTTCCCTCTTCGAGAGGGGAGATTTGGCCGTGCTGAGCCTGTCTTGTGTTACCTACCATACTAAAGGCATCTGTAAGTGTGGCTTGGCTTTTAGAGAAATTGTAGAAAAAGGATGCACACCTGCCTCATTCTAACAAAAGAGACTGCATTAGCTCCCTTGAAGCACTATCATTGTGCTCCCAGAACACAAACTCTAAAAATAGTGGCTGCCAACAAACAACCTTCTCATGTTTCCAATTTGAAAAGGACACTCAAATAGAAGACAGGTCTTTTAGCCATAGTGTCACAGTCCCCAAACAAAGAATAATCACTAGCAAAAGTCCCAGTTTAGGAACTGATAGTACCTGTAAAAGGTACATGCTAGCCATTTAATAAATTTATTCATGGTCATCATGTAAACAGTTTTACTCATTCAAAGCTGATTATTCTGAAACCCACATCACCTAAAAAGTAAGTATTAGCCATACCAAAGATATATAAAGTTCATTTATGAGGTAATTAAGGAAAATCCTCTTCAATAATTTAATAATAATTACTAGCACTTATTAAGCTCTTACCTGTGTCAGACATTGGTTTAATTTTTACATAGGGATTATTAAATTATTTAATCTTTACAACAGCCCTCTGTTAATAATAGTTCCATTTTACAGATGAAGGAAATTGAGGTCCAACAAATTTAAATAACTTGCCCAAAGTCACATAACTAGTTACTAATGGAACCAGGATTTGAACCCAGGCAATCTAGATCCAGAATCCCTTCATAACCTATACTTATACTACAGATTAGAAAGTAAAGTATGAACTGAAGTGTGTTGCTACTTTGTGAGTTATTTTTCCTTTGTGAGAACATTTGGTGAACTTTCCCACCCCCACACATATGGCAACATTCATTTCTTTGATAAATTAGCCTTGTTTCTCAAGATCAGTGTGATTAGACAACTTCTTTGCCATAAGACTCATCGATCAAGGAATTGGTAAATTCTTAGGATAGAACAAATCAGTGTGGCCATTCTTTTGGATCCTAGAAAAAAACACACACATAATTATGTTCACTCAGCAATTCACTTATTCAATAAACATTTGTGAAAAAATCATTTTGTATAAGAAATTGGATGTGCGATGTCACCTGGACAGGCTTGTTAGCTGCCCACAAAAGCTTCCAGGGTTGACATTAATCTTAATGCAGTCATCTCAGCTGAGGAACTTCTAAGTTTCCAAACTCCATTTATCAAATCAGTTATTTCAAACACTGGTTTATGCTAATCAAATAACCATGAAATGGAGGAACTTTGTTTCTGACCATTATGAAATAAAAGGCACTGGATTTACCCTCCTGCCATAAACAACTAGGAACCTAGACAAAACATACAAAGCAACTGTTGTCAGACACCGGCAATAGGCACTGCAGAACTGATATCACTGAGAGAAGAAAAACAAAGCAGGTAAGTTCTACACTTGCCCTGGTTTTCCGCCTAGAGGCACATTCTGTATCATAAATTCAGAACATGGGAGAACAGTCTCACTGAGTTAAGGAAACAGAGATTGGAGATCATGCACTCTGAGGCAGCTGGAAGTTGCTACACAGACTAGCTAAATGAAGTAAAAAAGAACTCCAAAAATCTGCATAGAATGGTATTTTAATATCTAGCAGTATTTTTAAAATTAATTTTAACTTTAATATTTAATAGAGTAGTGCTTTTAAGTATGGGTACCACAGTTTATTTACCTTTTTCTATTGATGACAGGATTAGAATTCTGAACACAGTGTTTCAAGGACTATCATGTAGAGATAGAACTATTACAATAGTCAAAGTAAGGAGATGGAGGAGAGCAACAAAAGAGGGAATACAAGAGATCTCTACCAGACGATTCAAGGAAAAAAAGGAGATTCAGACCTAAACTAGAAATGTCGAATGATCAACAAGGTAGTACATTATCAGATCAGGAGAAAATAAAGGGAAGGTAGAAACAATATATCAAAAATTTACACAAAAAAGACAAAAGGATGGCAGATATCTTTGAAGAAGATTCCTCTGAAGAAGGACCCATAATTTTAGAAAGCTAAGTGAAAGCTTCCCTGAAAGTATTGGGAAGAAATAAATTGGCAGGAGTAGGTGGGATAGCAATAGAATTATTTCAAGTGACAGAGATTGAATCTGACAAAATCCTAACAAGAATACATCAATAAATATGGAAAACAAAGCTATGGCCTACAGACTAGACATATTCAATATACATCCCAATCTTCAAGAAAGGAGATGCCAAGGAGTGCAGCAATTATTTGCTCTAATTTCCATGTAAGTGAAGTGATGCTCAAGGCTTCTACCCAGTATGGAGCAAGAAATGCCGGAAGTTCAAGTTGGATTCAGAAAAGAGGCCCTTGAGATCAAATTGCAAACATGCTCAGCGCAATAAGTATGAGAAAGACAAATATCATATGACTGCACTGATATGTGGAATCTAAAGAACAAAATAAACAAATGGATAGAATTGAAACAGACACACAGAGTGGACTGGTGCATGCTAGAAGGGAGGAGTTGGTGGGACTGGGTGAAAGGGAGAAGGGATTAAGAAGTACAAATTGGTAGTTACATAATAGTCATAGGGATATAAAGTACACAGCATAGAAAATATAGTCAATAATATTGTAGTAACCATGTATTGCGCCAGGTGGGTACTGGAAATATTGGGGGAAATACTTTGTAAGGTATATGATTGTCTAATCATTATGTTGTACACCTGAAACCAATACAAAATAATATTGAAAGTAAACTGTAATTGAAAAATAAAAATGTAAAAAATTTGCAAATATTGGTTGGATACCGGGATGCTCCAAAGCATTTCAGAGTAAGTTTAGTCTATGTTTTATAAACTACAATAAAGCCTTTGTGTGGATCATGATAAGCTATAGGCTGTTCTGAAAGAAATGGGCATGCTTTAGCACTGGATTGTCCTGATGTGTAATGCACTATCGACAGAAAGTCAAAATATGGAAAGACAGAATGGTTTCCTATAGAAAAAGGTGTCAGACAGGTGCATTTTATCTCCCTAATTAATCCGTAAAGAATAAAAATGGAAAAACTGGGCCAGACTCAAGGAAGGAGTACAAATTGTTGCAAGAAGCATCAATGACTTAAGATATGCAAATGACACAATCTTTCTGCCAGAAAGGAGCCATAATTTGAAATTACTTCTGCTGAAAGTGATAGGAGAAAGTGCCAAACCAGGAATGCACTTGAACATCAATAAGATAAAAATCATTGATGAAGAAACACACAGCTTTAGCAAAGACAAAAGAAACATTGGAATTGTTAAAGATTTTGGTAACCTTGGTTCAATCTTTAATTCAAATGGAAACTGCAGCCAAGAAATTGAGAGAAGGCTGAGATTCAGAAGGGTAGCAATGGAAGAATTAGGAAAGACCACCAAGAGCAAAGATATGTCACTGGAGACCAAGGATAAGATCATCCACACACTTATTCCAGTTTCTATGTAGGGATGTGAAAGTTGGACAGTGAAGATAGGAGAGAAAGGATTCCTTTGAAATATGGCTCTGGGGGAGAGCTCTACAGATACTATGGACCGCCTGAAAGATGAACAAGTAGATCCTAGAGCAAATGAAGCCTGAAACATGGCTGAAGGCAAAAATGACAAAACTGAAGCTGTCCTACTTTGGGCACATCATGAGGCGCCAGGGTTCTTTGGGAGAGACAATAAAGCTGGGAAAATAGAAGGGGGCAGGAAAAGAGGAGGACCCAATATAAGATGGACTGACCCATGAAAGGAGCCACAGGCAAGAACTGAGCAGGGCTTTTGAGGACAGAACACGGCGGACCTCACATTCACAGGGTGGCCAGGAGTCAGACCCTAAACAACGGCATACAACACACACATCGATGGCACTTCAGTCCTTTCTGAATTGTCACATTGTAACTCCCCTCCGACATCTTCTCTCCTTAGGACTAATTTGTGGAAATGGATTGAAGGGAATGCACGCTTAACATTTTGCACTGCTACAAAAATTGTTTGCCAATTATCACTCCCAATAAAGTGTATAAGGGAGCCCCTTCCCCTCACCCTTGTCAATATAATGATCCTTAATAGCTGCAAAATAATTCTGAATTAATGCTCAGAGAACAGACCTTCCAGTTTGGAGGCAAAGCCACATTGTCGTGTGTGTCAAGAGCCACAAAGTTCCCCTCATGTGTGGGTACCCGGTCAGATGGAGAAGGGAAGGCTTGGGGGAGCCCTGACTTCTGCTCCATTGGCCGGTGGCGATCCCACCCGGTGCCCACTAAGGAAGGGGAGAGGGGGAGCAAACTGGGTGGGGAGAACGGGACCGGGGGCCCACTGGACACGGTGGCAGGGGCCAGGAGACGGAGTTGCGGGTTCAGTAAGAAAACGAAGGCTGCAACGGTCTCAGTAACCCGCCGTGTGCCCTGATGAAGGACGCGTGGGGGCGCCGTTGCCACGTCCTCGAGGGACGCCCCGAGGACCTGCGGACCAGGCGGGCCACGGAAACGCTCACCCAGATCCCCGAGGGCGAGGGCGGCGCGGCCAGTCAGGTTGACAGCGCCGCCCCACCTAGTGGCTGCGGACTGGAAGGCAAGTTCCGCCCCGGCTCCTCTTCTGGAATTGGGGTCACCTCTGGTACCTTATCCCAGGGAAGACTATTGGGAAGAGTAATTGAGATAGTATATGGTGGCTAGTATTTTTGTACACACCCCTAAAAACACTACCACGGCCCAACCAACACCCAACGCTTATTAACCTCCCGGAGGCTCCCGCATAGAAGAGAAGCTCCAGCTCCATAGAGAGCTACTGTATTCCATTCTCTCAGGGCACCTTCTAGTCCTCTGTTCCGAATCCGGAAAGGAATGTTACAAACCCTGGTCCTCACTCTCCGGAAGCCCACGGTGTGCCTGAGGGGGCATGAATGGGACACCCGCAGGAAAATGACTTCAAAACCAGCAGCATCTGACAGTCTCTTGGGAAAAGGGGTGCCGGCCTCCCCTGTCCAGCTGCGCACTCGGCACACCTGGTCTTCCCAGCACATGGTGCTCACTCCCCTGGTCCAGTTCCCTGTTGAAGGAGAAAGCTGGAAGCCACCCTAAGGAATGAGGGGTGGGCGGGGGAGGGGCACTGGGCTCTGTGTTGGCAGTTGCCATGGTTTTGCCCGGGGTTCTGGAGCCAGCCCACCCACTCCCTGAGACACTGAGGTCACAGGAGCAGTAGGTCAGAGCTTGGGGGCACGGGAGGAGTGCCACTCTGGAGCCCACTGGCACACCTGTTGAGATGGAGTCCTCAGATGGGCAAGGGGATGAAGAGGATAAGCCGCAAGAGAAGGTGAAGTGGGCTGGGGATGGGAGGGAGGGAGGGAAGAAAGGAGGGCCTCAAGGGGCTGCTTTTGGAAAGCAGAGACTACGAAATTCAAGTAAGAGGAGAAGAGGGAAAATTGGTGAGGTACATGAGTTAGCACGAAAGCAAAAGAACAAGAGAAGGTTAATTTATTCAAATTGCTTATCAAGGACATATACTAGTGGTAAGATGATGGGAAGATTCCTGGTAAGGTGACTGTCGGTTATGAAGACACAAGGGATCTCGTGAAGTGTGTGTGTGTGTGTGTGTGTGTGTGTGTGTGTGTGTGTGGTTGGGTGGGTGGGCTGTATGTTTATAACATTGATCAGCCAGAGTCTTCTGTCTCTGGGGCCTGGAGGAGCCTGGGTCCTGTACCTTCTCCAGCTACTAACCTCCCTTTCCCTGATCTCTCCCTTCAGAATGGTCTGGGCCTGGATCTTCCATGTTCCCCCTGAACACAGGCAGGAATTAACACTCACTTTTCTGAGAGGCTTTTATAATGTCAGGAGCAATCTAATTCTGTGCTCTGCCTTCAAGTCACTTTTTCTTCATTAATTAGATTTTTTTGCCCCACTTTTTCTGTCAGATAATTCCTTCTCACCATTACCATCACCATCACACATTTTTTCTGAGTGCCCATTAGCATGGCATGATTCTTAGGGTAAGGGACAGAAAGAGGTGGGCCTGAGACTGAGATATTCAACAAATGTTCACTGAAGGAATGAGTAAATGAATCCCTGCTCATTCCTCCAAGGAGTTACTTTTAACTTCCCTGGTGCCTTAGTGTTCTTATCTCTAACCAGGAAGGGATGATGGTATCTAAGCTCACAGAACTTGTGAGTGAATAAAATGAGTTAATGTTTACCTAGAGCTTGGAAAAGTTAGCTACTGTACTATGCTATAATTATTATTATTTTTCTTTTTTTTAATATATTTTATTAATTTTTTTATAGAGAGGAAGTGAGAGGGATAGAAAGTTAGAAACATTGATCAGCTGCCTCTTGCATGCCCCCCACTGGGAATGTGCCTGCAACCAAGGTACATGCCCTTCACCAGACTCGAATCTGGGACCCTCAGTTCACAGGCTGACGCTCTATCCACTGAGCCAAACCGGTTTCGGCTATATTATTATTTTTTTAAATGGGTTGGGCATTCTAGGTTTTCTTTTATTTCTTTTTTTTAATTTTATTTTAGGTTAACTCTTATTTTCTTATTCCCACTTTTATTTATTTATTTTAAAATATTTTTTATTGATTTCAGAGAGGAAGAGGGAGAGAGAGATAGAAACATCAATGATGAAAATCATTGATTGTCTGCTTCCTGCACTCGCCACCCCCTATCCAGGACCAACCCTGCAACCCAGTCATGTGCCCTTGACAGGACCCTCCTTCAGTCCACAGGCCAACACTCTATCCACAGAGCCAAACCTGCCAGGGCTCTTTTTCTTTCAAATATATTTTTATTGATTTCAGAGAGGAAGAGACAGAGAGAGAGAGAGGAACATCAAAGATGGGAGAGAATCATTGATTGTCTGTCTCCCGCACACTCCACACTGGGGATCAAGCCCACAACCTGGGCATGTGCCCTGACCAGGAATTGAACCATGAAATCCTGGTTCATAGGTTGATGCTCAACCATTGAGCCACACCGGCTGGGCCATTCTAGGTTTTCTAAGCAGGGGTCCTCAGAGATGGGTTTCTTTGACCAGGACTTCCCTGGCTCAAGGCTGGGCCAAGGGAAAGGTCATAGGGAAAATGGAGAAAGGCTTTGGCCAGCATTTGATTCAGTGATTGTCCAGCACTGCCCCTCGGGAGCAAAAGTCCCCCCCAACTCACCACTGCCCCCTGTCTCCCCCCAGGTGATGGAGGTACCCTGTTTGGAGAAGAGCTCCAGCACCATCCCCCCTGGAGACACACTTGTGTGCCATGCCAAGGGCCTGGACCAGTGTACCTTCAGAATTGTGAGTAAGGGGCCGTCCCAGAACCCTGTTCCCTGGTCCTTACTCATCAGGAAACCTTGTCCAGAAATTGGCAGGCCTCAGACCCAGAGCTCATTGCCTTATTTGTCACACTCTTGGGAATGAAGTGGGGTAGGACATTGACTGGAGCCTCCTCACTTAACATGTGTAAAGCCTTCCTGGGTCCTAAGGGCTGCAGCTGGACTAACCTGTTGATTACTTGGGGTGGCCCATCTGCCTCTTCTTTTCTCATATGGTCCCCCATTTCCCTTGTTACCCCCTCAGTGTAAAGAATGTCTAAGGCCATTAAAGAAGTGCCTGCGAAAGTTGTACCTGCCCCAGGACCTTCCCCAGAAGAAGAAGCTGAAGTATATGAAGCAGAGCCTTGTGGTCCTAGGCGACCACATCAACACCTTTCTGAAGCACTACTGCCGAGCCTGGGAAATGAAGCACTGGAAGAAGTAGGGCAGCCTCCTGGCCCTTCCCCTGCACCCCCTCCTGGGTCACCCCCTCTAGATTCCAAGTCACACCTCAGTCAAGATCCTCTAGTCCCTCATCTTGATGTGAAAGAGTCAGGATCCTGGAGTGAGCATGAGGAAGATGGGGTGGAAAGAACAGGGTTCTCTAGTCACTCAGAGCAGCACTGATTCGCCACAGCTGTACTCACAGAGGACAAAAAACTCTCCTGACCCTGAGGACAGTGATCTCTGATTGAACAGGTTCTGTGTGGTTCTGGAAAATCCCCATAACTCCATTCCCCCAACCAAAAACCAAGGAGACAGCCCGTGGCCCATTTTTCCCTGGGTGGGTCCTGGCCACAAGACAAACGCTGGAGGGACGGGGCTGTGCTCTGCCTCCCTCAGCCTCGGGTTTTTCCCTGTAGGATGCTCTGGAGATTCGTCTCCCTCTTCTCGGAGCTGGAGGCAAAGCAGCTTCTCAGGCTCTACAAGTACACCAAGAACAACCAGAACACCAAGTTCCTGGTGAGAGGCTCGGGAAAGCTCCTCCTGGGCCCGCTGAGGCTGGCTGGCTCAAAGAGCAGCCTTCAAACAACTGGCACAGGGGGAAGCCCTGCTCTAACAACCATGCCCCAACTCTCCCACCCAACCCCTGCGGGCTCCCCCACCGCATACTCTCTAGCTGTGCAGCTTTTTTTTTTTTTTTAATAGATTTTTTACAGAGAGGAAGGGAGAGGGATAGAGTCAGAAACATCGATGAGAGAGACATCGATCAGCTGCCTTCTGCACGCCCCCTACTGGGGATGTGCCCACAACCAAGGTACATACATGCCCTTGGCCGGAATCGAACGTGGGACCTTTCAGTCCACAGACCGATGCTCTATCCACTGAGCCAAACGGGTTTCGGCATCTAGCTGTGCAGCTTTAACCAAACCCTCTTCCTCGCTGGGTCAGCGGCTCTTCCTCTGAACACCAGGAGCTGCCATTTTAGCAATTCCTGGGTTTCACTAGCCAGGAAAACTTCAAAAGATATTTTCAGGCTCTCAATTTTAATTTTGCAAAGGACTTTTTAAAAAATGTCTTCACTACAAACACATAAAACCCTGTAACTCAAAAAAAGAAATGGAGGACCTGCCTCAAAGTAAAGAACCACCGGGAGCAGACCATCAGCAGCCGGGCCTCCATGTCTGCATGGCCCTTTCTCTGCCGCATCCGTGACTCTCCATCCTTCTGGCTAGGCAGAGGTTTGGGGCAGCCAGACCACAGCAGTTTCCCAACGGGCATGGCTGGCACCGTGGAACTCGGGCCCCTCACTTCCCCACACTCTTCTGAATACTCTGTCCCCGTTGCAGGCAGCGTTCTGCCCTTTGGACGCTCCGGAGAGCTGCTTGCTGGCTGACCAGGAAGACAATCTGCCCAAGCTCTGCAGCGCCTGGGGCCTGCACGGTAACATCAGCGGCATGAAGGAGCGGCTATCCAAGATGCAGGCCCCCAGCGGCGAGGCCTCCCTGCTGGCGGAGCCAAGGTCCAGGGTCCACGTGAGGAGAGGTGATGTCCATTAGACGTGTGGAGAGTCCCTGGGGGAGGGCACTTGCCACTTCCCTCCTTTCCATTGCTTCTCAACCCTGCATTCCTTTTCTGTCCATTTTCCTTCCCTTTCTCCCCTTTGTTCTCTCTTTTTCCTCCCCCTGCTGGCAGGTATGCTCATTATAGAAAGTAGGAGATGCAGATGCGTAGATAGATAGAACTCAGAAAAGGGAAAAGTACCAGCACCCAGAGGCCAGGACTATTGTTGTTGGGTGTGTTTCCCTCAGGGTTCTGTGTAATTCCCCCTCTCATGATACAGTTTTGAATTCTGCCTTTTTCAGTTAACATTTAAGTGAAGGCACTTCCCCATCTGACCAGCAGCAGAGCAGAGATTGTTTCTAGTGGCCATGAGTGGGGACTCCCAGAAAGTGTCCCAGCAGCAGGACACCCACTGAAGAAGCTGGGTGGGGTATGGGCTCAGGGGGGGGGCGCTCATTCCCAGAAGGGCAGAGAATGGCCTTCCCAGCAGCTCTGGCCCTGGCGATGACTGCACTGCCTGACTCTGAACAGACTCTTCAATGGGAGGAGCCAGCCATGGTTGGAACCTATGAAGACCTCTTCTGTGCAGTGAGGTGCAAAGAAATGTTGGAGCCACCCACTCCTCACCCTCTGGAACTGGCTCCTGGGGCCAGTGAGCTGTTCTTATTTAGCTCCTGGGGTAGAAAGTGGAGGTAAATAGGGTTCCTTACGACCTCAGAGCCTGGCCCTAAGTTGGACCCAGGTGTTTCCTCTGAAGACCAGCTAGCTGGGGCTAATGCAGATCAGCAACCCTCGGGCCTTGTCCCCTAGTCTGGCCGGACTGAGTGGGGGAGCAGGTCAGATGCAGTGAGCACGGTTAGGCAGCTAGAGACCCAGAATCCTGCCTGGGCTCTGTGTGGGCCCCTGGCCCCGGTGCCTACAGTTAAAATTGGGGAAGTGAAACATAATGGAATGAAGACCAGTCTGTCATGAAGATGATCTAGGCCAAGGAATCCGTGAATCAGAGGAAATTATGTATCTCATCATTTCACTTAGGCCTTACAGCATCCCGAGGAGCTCAGTATTATTATCCTCCTCTTACCCAGGAGCAACCTGAGGCCTTAGGGCAAAGGTGGGGCAGGCTGTCTGGAGGAGGTAAATTTGGGACAGACTTTAAAGAAAGGGATAAGGAGAGGAAGTGGGGAAGAGAAGAGATGAGGGGGGACAAAGGTGTGTGCAGAGGTGAGGGGCAATGAGCAGACAGTCTGGGTTTAGAGGTGGATAGCAGAGCAGGATAGAGACATACAAGATACGGGTAACAGAAAACCCTTGTTTGGTAGGTTAAGAAGTTTGGTTTTCATGTAATTCTTTTTTTTAAATATTTTATTGATTTTTTACAAAGAGGAAGTGAGAGGGTCAGAGAGTTAGAAACTTTGAGGGAAACATCCATCAGCCACCTCCCGCACACCCCCTACTGGGGAAGTGCCCACAACCAAGGTACGTGCCCCTGACCCGAATGGAGCCGGGGACCCCTCAGTCCATGGGCAGACACTCTGTCCACTGAGCCAAACCGTTCTCGGCGATTCTTTTTAATTTTTATTGATCTCAGAGAGGAAGGGAGAAGTGAGAGATAGAAACATCAGTGATCAGAGAGAATCACTGATCGGCTGCCTCCTGCATGCCCCACATTGGGGATTAAGCCTGCAACCCGGGCATGTGCCTGATAGGGAATCGAACTGTGATCTTCTGATTCATAGGTCCACGTTCAACCACCTTGCCACACCATCCAGGCCATTGGTTGATTCTTGTATGTGGCCTGACTGGGGCCCAAAACCTTAGGGTAATGGGATAGCACTCTAACCACCTGACTACCTGGTCAAGACTACAATGTACATACTTTGGATTTGAACTTGTGTTCTTCAGTTAACTTATCAACCTTCCATGTCAATATTTTCATTTCATCTATTTGTTGGATCAAATACTCCATATGTAAAATTTCCCAAAAGTCTTTTGCACTGGCTTCCCAAACTTAATGCATCCCACCTGGCTATGTGTCTTAAGTCTCTTTTATCCTAACAGACCTCTTTCTTACTCCCTGACCTGTTGAAGAGCTCAGGCTATTGTTCAGCAGAATGTTCCACTTTTTCTTGTTCATTTCTTTTGGCATCTTTTAAGCTTGCTCTTCTATCTATAAACAGGACTTTGGATCAAAAGTCTGCCAAATGTTTTTAAATAAATAAATAAATATTATTTAAAAATGTTTTAAAAAATTTGGAGGAGGCTATGAGACATTAGAGATAAGATTATGTTCTTCTTGTATGTGTTACATAAGAAAACACATACTATACTATCTGATGGATCCCCCATGATGAACTGAGTTTTATCCGTGTAATTAAAGGTAACGTGCATGGTGTTTCTTTGGCATCATGTTTATTCAGTTCTTAAATAAAACAATGGCAATGGCGTTTGCAAACAGTCCAGCACTAAAGCACTGGGAACTGGAGCATGAAACAAAGAGAGGAGTGGGGAGGAATCAGTCTGTAGCCAGATGGCAAGAAATATGGGCCTTGTCCTGGCCATTGTGGCTCAGTTGATTAAGCATCGTCCCATGCACCGAGAGGTTGCTGGTTTGATTCCTGGGTTTTGGGCTCGATCCCCAGTGGAGGGGCATGCAGGAGGCGGCTGATTGATGGTTCTCGCTCATGAGGCAATGGGCAGGCCATTTTCTTACACTGTGGCTAGAGGAGAATCCCGCAGCTGTAAACTACCCCACAGATTTCTGTGAGAAAAAAAGGGATATAGGTTGAGTAAGATTTTGTTTTCCTTTCTTTAGATTTTTACCACTGCTCCCCAAATGTTACAGACTGAAGTTCTTAGTATTTGTGATGTCATCAGAGCTGTCTCTGACCTTCCCTTTTTCAGGTTCTCTAAGGAAACTTCATCAAACACCAAAACTCAAGAGAAAGAGGATTAAGGAAGCCCCAGAAACCCCAGAGACCGACCCATAAGAAGACCTGGCTGGGGCAGGGGGACAGCTCGCCCTGGGTCCCAGAGCATATGTTTGTCTTCAGACCTCTGCCCCTGGGGAGATGGGGACCCCTGAGGGGAAAGAATAAACTTGTCTTTCTTAAAAGGACGTTTGAGTCTTAATTGTGCATAAGTGGGATGGGAAATAAGCATCCGTAAGACAGGTGATTCATTTTTTAAAGTTATTTAAAAACATTTGCCAGCCACTTTTTTTATTATTGTTTAAAGTATTACAAATAGTAGTACATATGTCTCCTTTTTTCCTCCCCTATTGACTCCCCCACACCTTCCCTACCTCCCAGTACATGCCCTCACCTGCCCCCCCACCAACCCTTCACCCCCGACAGCCACCTTTTGAGTGGCAGGTGCCCCACACATACACGGATAATAAGAAGTGATCACTTGTGTCAAGGACCATCACAGTATAGTGGGCAGACACGTGTGACTAGACATGACATCAGGGTGAATACAGGGGCCTGGGGAAGGCCTCAGAAGTAACAAAGAAGCTGATATGCACTTGCCAGTTGTGAGGATGGGAAGTGGAGTGGGCCTGAGGTCAGAGAATGAGAAGTCGGGGGCAGCCTGCCTGCATCGCCTGGATTTAACCTTGTGGGGAAGTTTGGGGGTTCGGGAGGGCCGTGGTAAGGGAGATGTTAAGTATCTGAATTTGGCTGTTGTGACCTGGGGGTTGGGTAGATGCTCTGGAGACTGCGAACAAAACGCATGGAAGTGAGAGAGGGCAGAGGCAGACCAGAGAAGAAACAACAATAGTCTTTGCCAGGAGGGTGATTCAAACCAGTGGTCACAAATCAGCAGACTGTGTGCTGCATTCAGATCACTGATGTGCCTATTGTACTTGCCATTTACAGTGCCTATTTGTTTATAAAACATTTTTTAAAGGATTACTTACCAATGTGAACTCAGAACATTTCCCATGAAAAACAACACACGGCTTTTAACAACTGCCCACACTTGAACCTGCCTTGAGCGATCCCTGACACTGAGATAAGGGCAAAGCAGGATGGAGTTGTTTGTCCCTGATAATTGGGGTCTCTGTATTTTCTCTACTCCTGAGAGATTTCACTGAGGAAGTCCCAGGAAGGTATTCCCTGTGTGAGGTAGCACTGCCACCTAGAGGAATTATGGGTCTCTACATATTCTTTCAACCAAGGCAGGGGTGTGCAGAGAGATGGAGACTAGGAGGAAGTGGGGGAGCTGTCCGCTTTGGGGACAATCAGGAGGCCTGAAGGCCAAATGGGCAACAGGTGGGGCATGGCTTTGGCACCCTTAACTCTTAATTCAGTGGGATCTCAGAATTCCAAAAGAGCAGATCACTTGACATTGCTCAGCTTAAAATCCTCAAACAGCACAGGATACTAGTAGCACACTTGTATGATACTAGAATGGTAGATACATGTTACTGTACATTTGTTCAAACACATACAATGTGCAAACAAGAGCGAACCCTAACATAAACTATGAACACTGAGTGATTATGATGTGTCAATGTAGGTTCATCAAATGTAACAAATGTACCACTCTGGTGGAGAAGGCTATGCATATGTGGAGAAATTTCTGTACTTTCTGCTCAGTTTTGAGAAGAAATTTCTGTACTTTCTGCTCAGTTTTGCTGTAAAACTAAAGAAAAAATTGAAAGAAACAAACCCCTTCAACAGCTCTTTATCTCATGCAGATTAAAAGCTGAAGTATGTGCTATAAGGCCATTGATAGTCTATTCCTATTATCCATTACTTCTATCCGAGTTACTTCTCTGCCATCATCCTTGCATTCTCATACTTGCTAAGCATGCTCCTGCCTCAGGGCCTTTTCACTGGTTGTTTCCTCTGTCTGGAATGTTCTTTCTCAAGATACCCACTTGCTAACTCCTTAATTGCTCTTAAATCTTTGTTCAGTGCAGTCCACCCTGTCCTCTGTTTTAAGTTCCAATACACTCCCCCCTCACACACACACTCTAAATATCCCTGTTTTTGTTTTTCTAAAGCACTTATACCCCTCAAATATTAGATAATTTACTTCATGATTTTATTTATTTTAACATATTTTATTGATTTTAGTGGAAAGGGAGAGGGTAAGAGATACAGAAACATCGATGATGAGAATCATTGATTGGGTGCCTCCTGCCTGCCCCCTACTGGGGATCGAGCCTGCAACTCGGACATGTGCCCTTGAGCAGAATCGAACCTGGGACCTTTCAGTCCACAGGCTGACGCTCTATCCACTGAGACAAACCGGCTAGGACTGATTTTATTTTTTATTTATTGATGGTCTTCTCCCACTAAAATATAAATTCCAGAGGGCAGAGTTTTTTGTATGTTTTATTTCATTGCTATATCCCAAGAAATTACAATAGTACCCAGCATGTAGTAGGCACTTAAACATTGTAGAATGAATGGTTGATTGAATGAAAAAATGAGTGAATGAACAAACCCAAATAGAACATTTAATCCAACTAACTCCTGGTTCAGATGGGAAAAAGAAGCCCAAGAAAAAAGGTGACCTCTCCAAAGTTGTATAGGATGTCAATACCAGAAGTAGTACTAGAACTTGGACCTGATGACCCTCACATCAGCGAACTTCCCACACACTGACACAAATATGTGGCCAAAGCATTTTCCATAAAAGATAAGTAACCCACAAAGCTCAACCTATTGCTTCTCCTGTTATCATTTTTTCCCTCCTTTTTTCTTTTCTTCTTCCCTCCCACCCCTTCCTTCCTTCCTTCCCTCCCTCCCTCCCTCCTTCCTTCCTTCCTTCCTTCCTTCCTTCCTTCCTTCCTTCCTTCC
>JAAGEH010000016.1:15052469-15303434 GCA_011751065.1 Lasiurus cinereus | reverse complement strand
CCTTCCTTCCTTCCTTCCTTCCTTCCTTCCTTCCTTCCTTCCTTCCTCCTGTTCTTTCTCTCTTAATTCTGTCTTCTCTCTCTTGTTAATCCTCACTTGAGGATATTATTCTATTGATTTTAGATAGAGTGGAAGGGATGGAAGGGGAGAAAGAGAGAAACAGGGAGTGGTTGCTTCCAGTACTCCCCACCCCACCCCGACAGGAATTGAACCCGCAACCTAGGTATGTGCCCTGACCAGAAATCAAACCTGCCATCTTTTGGTGTATGGGACCATGCTCCAATCAGCTGAACCACCCAGCAAGGGTAGAAATTTGATTATCCTGACACCAACATAACATGCAGAATGTGGACTGGCTCTGGGTCACAGTCAATAACAGGAAAGGAAAATAAATTACAGAGTGGGGCAAAAGTAGGTTTACAATTGTTTGTATGGAAAATGACAATAATACAATAAACTCTCATGTACTCACAACTGTAAACCTACTTTTACTCCCCAGCCCCAGCCCCTGTATTTTAGTACCAAGACTGAAAAACAAAGCCTGATTCTGCATTGAGCCAGAATTTAAATGCAAATCAACTTCTACATGTTACATCAATGTTCTAATCCAGAAATTGCAGTTGAGGCTTATCAACTGACTGAAAGTGATCAGGTTTTTCCAAACTTTGTATCATGCCTGATTTAACTGCTTATGCAAGTGAATAAGCCTTTGCCCTGACATTTTAAGAAAATGGTGGTAACTCAACTTTACCACCTTATTTGTAAATGTACAGTGCAGTAGTGTTAGTATATTCAATGTTGTACAACTGATCTCCAGATCTTTTTCATTTTGCAAAACTAAAACTCTAAGCAACCACTCCCCATTTCTCCCTCCTCCAACCACCATTCTACTTTGTTTTAGGAATTTGACTATCTTAGATACCTCAATGTATGTAAGTGGAAACATATTTACTCTTCTTCCCCTTCCTTTTGTGACTGGTGTATTTCACATAACATAATGCCATAAAGGTTCATCCGTGTTGTAGAATGTGTCAGGTTCCCTTTCTTTTTAAGGCTGAATAATATTTCATTGTATGTAGTATAGACTACATTTTAAAAAGTCCACTTATCTGTTGATGGACATTTGGGTTGCTTCTATATTTTGGCTCTTATGAATGCTATCAACATGGGTGTATGAATTATCTGTTTGAATCCTGCTTTTAATTTTTAGACATATTACCTAGATGAGGGATTGCTGGCTCACATGGTAATTCTTAGTTTTTTGAGGAACCACCATTTTCCAAAGCAGATGCATCATTTTATATTCCCACCCATCATGCACTGTAATAGCCATCCTAATGAATAATTTGCCTTGAATTTTTTTCAAATATATATTTATTTCAGAGAGGAAGGAAGGAGAGATAGAAACATTAATTGTTCAGCTGTCTCCTGCACACTCCCTACTGGGGATCGAGCCTGCAACCTAGGTATGTGCCCTTGGCCGGAATCGAACCTGGGACCCTTCAGTCTGCAGGCTGATGCTCTATCCACTGAGCCAGATCAGTCAGGGCTTGATTTTACTTCTTGTAACTGTTTTAAGAGTGCTTAAATAGTCCTATGTCATGCTGGTTTGTTTTTTGGAAGACTGAATTTGATCCCACCATTCATGAGGAAATGAAAGACAAAGAAGCTTATAACTAGTATCTCTGATTCCCATTGTCAGAGGCAGAGCTAAACTGTAACTCAAATGCAGAGTTTTGTGCACTATGAAGGCCAGCGTCTATCACTCATTTGTTAGCCTTTTAAAGTTAAAAGACTAGGGGAAAGAACGGCATAGCTGCTTTGGTAAAGTCTAAAGTCCTCTGCATACTGTGCTTTGTCTTTTCCAAAGTACTTTCATGGGCACCATTTCCAAATACTGTTACCTTGTGCCTCTTCTGCCACACATCTTTCTTTTCTTGAACAAGAGCACTTATGTTCTGGTTCCAATAGCTTCTCTCGCACTGTTCTCTAATGAAAACAGTCTGCAATGTTTAAACCCCAAGTCCTAATCAAAAGTGTTCAGACTAAATTGGAAACACACTATGAATGCAGGAACACTATATTTATTAGGTCAATAATTCATTTTTAGCAATACAAGTACAGAATATATCACAATGCTGGTTACAAACATACTTAGTATGGTTTAATGGTTACAAATAATGGTGGGTACTACAAGTTTGTGATAAGAATGATATGAAGGGTCATTATGACACAATGAAGAATTGTCAAAAAAAAAATCTATCAATGACCTTAGATATTTCTATAGAAATTATTGTGGCACTATTAGTGGGGATTCTCATGTAAAGACTTGTTAGTGATTTGCTTTTAATCATTTCATTAAGAGCTTTTTATTTTTAATCCGCTAAACTAAAATCCCCTGTTGCTTAATAAAGTATAAAAATAGTACTGACCTGGTAATATTTAATAAAATGTAGCATTCATTCACATCATAAAAGTAAAACTAAATTGAAAAGTTTTAGTTACCATGGCAACATATCTTCCCATAAAAGGAATATACAGAAATGAGTAATGTTACACAAATGGTACCTGCAACAGTTATTTAGTGATCCAACATTTAACTTGTGCACCACAAACCAAGTTTTCTAGATATCTATATATAGCATATATTTTTAATCTTAAATTTTACTTTTGAAAAATGTACACTTCAACAAACTCACTAAGGCCACTCATGCTATCGATACCTAGGATTGCAATTAAAGAAGAGTATTTAATAAATCCTAAAGTACACTCCTTCAGATCACCAACAAGGTACAACCAGTTTTCTGCCTAAAACATTCCTGAGATTTGTGGACAATACAACTATACTAGTGTTCAAGCTGGAGATTAATCCAAATGTCAGATTTTAAAAAAAGAATTTCCTAGCAAGATCTGAGGTTCTCCAAAGCCAAGAGATGAAATATACGTTAATTTTAAAGCAAAATGAAACTCTTAAAAAAATTTGCACTAATTATAAATAAATGTTTTTCCAGTAGTTACTTTGCTATTTAGAAAAAAGAAAAAACAACAAAACACAACAAGCAGTTTGGAAGCATCAAGGCTACACATTCTGGGGAAAGAATACCAACTGACAGCTAACTATATCTGCTACTTAGCAAACAATTCTTTCAAAAGTATGGCCAAAAGCTATTATGTTTTAGGCATGTTTAATGTTGAGTATTTGCATTAGGAGGAGCAGCTAAGTGGCAACAGTTATTATTTATAGGGTTGCAGTCTCTGTACTCAATCTTCACCATATTATGAATTCTTCCCCAAACAGCCTGAAAGCAAAGGTCTTTGTCAAATTTTTTTATTTTCAAAAATGAAAGCATATAGGGATTACTACGAAGCAACAGTGAGTTCATTCTTAAGCAGATACAGAGCTTTGATATGGTAATAAGGGTCCTAATGCTTTGAGCAAAGTCAGCTTTGGGGACCCCTAAGAATAATGGTCTAAAAAAACCCATCCGGCTCCATTAAACTGGATGCATAAGTGACTGTGTGGCACATGAGTGTTACAGAGCTCCCTGATGCACCCAACTTGAGTAGCACCAAACTTTAGGAAAAAGACTGGATAAGAGAAATGAAAGTCAGAGAGGATGAGACCAAAGGCCCCTTTTTATTAAAAAACATTACTTTGAACTTCCAGAAAAATCTTTTAAGTTGATCTAGGCTTCCTTACTACACACAATCCTACCACATGAGAAAATTTTGTGAGAGCTATTGGTTATTGTGAGATACATTTTTTCTTCCTTGGAGATTTTTTTTTTAATTCTAGAAATTATGGTGACATTTAACTCTCTTATTCTAAACATTCCACACTATAAATTATTAGGGTATTATTCTTCATTAGAACCTTAAATAGTATATTAAGTTACATCACTAACAGATGACAATCTCTTTTCTCAATCTAGAGTATTTGCATTATATCAAAGTGCTTGGGTTAACAGAAAACTACATTAAAGCAGTGATAATAAGGGAAAACTGCCAATGATTTTTATTTTTTAGATAAAACTGGCTGCCACTTAACATTATCATGCTGCGATCCTAGGCTCCTAGTATCATGTTGCTTTATCACAGAATATGAGCTAAGTTAAGCTCAAACTGAATGAGGCCTTAAGTCATTTGCTTGATTTTATCCTAGGAAATGTTATATGTGCACAAAACCCAAAAATATAGGTTAAAAAAAAAAACTTCATATGGAAACATAAGTTTCAAAATATTTATTGAAAAACAATTTACCATGACATTCCTATACCACAAACATACCACAGGACTCTAAATAACCAACAAAAGTATACAAAGCCTATCCTGAAAATATCTTTGGAGGTATTAAATATATAGGCCCATGAGGATAGAGCTGAGTAAACTTAAAAATGTTAGTCCTTGGTCACACAGATTATTTGGTAATTAATAAAGAGGTGCCACTTGGCATTAGATTGCAATTAACTTGGAGGGGGGAGGTGCAGGTGTGCCAATGTACTTTTTTAGAAATTAGAAAGAAAATAATTGAATAAACAGGTTTTAAAATCATGTAGATATACTCTTGGGATCTGGGTTTGTGTAATCTCATTAGGTACCTCCCCCAATCAATCCCATCCCGGGGACTTAAAAAATACTGGCTCATAACTAACTTACTGCAAGTAAGTTTTAAACAAGGTTGTATTCGGGAAGTTCAAAAAAGTGTTTAAAATTTACCTGAAATCTCCAATTAATTTTTCTGTATTGAATGTGATGGACAGTTTAGATATTCCCACCTCCCACCCCAACATGCATGTTAAAAGAAAAACAAAATTCAACACACATCCACTCACCCATAGACTACCCCAGGCAGTCAGCCAGGGATAACATCTCTAACAGCCAAGTCATGGACCCCTGAAAATAGGGGGGAAAACCCTGATTCTTAACTATAGAGGCACCAAATAGGCCACTATAATAAGAACTGAGGTAACAGCAAAGGACCATTTTGTTGCTTGCATTGCTACATGTCACACTTCTCAAATTTTAATATTACCTCAACATTAAACAACCTGACTTATAAAAAAAAATCAAAACCCAATAAACAGAAAATAAACAAGTTAGTGAGATAAACGTATTAGGGAAATTTTCCATTTGACTCTTGAATTTCAAATAAAATGACCCAGGTGTACTAATATGACCTAGTTGTACCATCTTTACCATAAAAATAAAAATTTCTAAGACTTGTTTATTTGGGGTATTCATTTTTCTATTAATCCCTACAAACCATATAGTAACCTAAAATTCTCATCCGGACAAGAGAAATTTCATGACTCTTAGCCAGTATACTTGTTAACCGCATTGATTATTAGGATATTTAAAATGGGGGGGATGGATGCAGCAGGTATTATAGACTTTCTTATGGCATTGCCATCTGTGTACCTTGACTAAAGCTATGCCACTTAAATTGTCAAGTTTGGTGTCTATTACATGAATATAATTTTTGCACTATCACTTTTCATTATACATCTAAGTGAAATCATTCTACCGATAAAGGTAAATGCAGGGGCTAAAATAATAATCTAAAGCCTCTGGTCCAAATAACCCTTTAACCCTTCCTACATTAGGCTGGTCCTTTTTAGATCCTCCTGGTCCTGTCAGCAAATGTTATAAGAGCATCTTGCATTGTTGTACCAAAAGAAAAGAAAAACCAAGAGTTAAAACTGCTGGCCTATCAGCTTTTCTATTACTTACAGATCAACACTGGTCCAGTACAGATAAATCTGACAGCCCTTCCCTTCTAACAGAGCTCTGGAGTGGCTGTATCCACTTCTCTGGGTTAGACAGCCAAATCCAAGTCAGGATGTCCCTCTTCTACTAGTACTTCTGTTAATTTTCTATACTGCATATAAAGATTTTCCCCATGAAACTTCTTTACAGTACAGTATTGAATACCTCCATAAGGAAGAATTATATGTTAAAAAGTTGTTAAAATCATCCTTACATAATAAGAATGCAACTCTTAAACTCTTAAATAGTTTTATTAGGGGTTCTTTTTTCCTTTCAGGCTTTCTGCAAAATTATTTAAAAAGAAAAAAAAAATCCTGTTGTTCTACTAAGTTGAAAATATGGGCCAGACTACTTATACATGCGGTACATGCGGAATATAACTGAATATATGCTTATACCTATGGACACTCTGTAAGATAGGGATCACCCAAATAGGGTCAATGGACTGGACCAGTGTTTCAATGCAAATTCCAGCCCCAAAAAACAACATGGTTTTGATTTCACAGTATGAATTCCCTGGAATCTGGGAAAAGGTATATTAGTTAACTGAGGTCACGCCTCAGCAGCTCGGTCCCTCAGCATGCTGAGAAATCAGAAAGGATTGCACCACTTCTTCAGTGGACTGGGGGCTGGTATTGACGTCTTCAAGAGCATCGGTCACTGAATACTGTCGATCTCGCAACCGGTTCCAGTTAGACAGAATATTGTGATATTCAAACACTTTCTCGTAATTTCCAATGGAGTTGTAAAGTTTGATGAGACCTCGGTAATCATATTCTAGTCCACTATAGCCTTCACCAAAAAGTTTCTTCCCTGAAAGTAACAAATAAACAAACAATAACACACAGAAAGAAAATAATAAAAAGAAAGTTCATATAAGGAAATAACAAATTTCTATAAGACAACATGAGTTCAGTTCTTTAAATAGGGTGGCTTGTTTTTTATTCCCTTGAAAGGAATAAATTCATTTCTTGCAGCAGTGCTTATCAACCCAGTCCTATCCAAAAGCTAGCTCTAAGACTTTCAAAATTTTTCTGCTAAAGCAGTTGGTTTCACCAGAATAAAATTTCATAGTTTAAAAGACTGATTTGAAGAGATCTAAAAGTAAAGAATAATAGCAGCACCTTCAACATTAGAAAAATACATATACACAAGGCTAATCACTGTAGCATGCTTTATGATTACAAAATACTAGAAACAAGTGAGAATTACCATAGTATATCCATTCAATGTTATATTATGCATCTGTACACAAAGGAGGAAGCTCTTAGCTCTCTATGAAGTGAAATGGTGCAACTTATAGGGGATCTTGTTAAGTTTAAAATGAAAAGCAAAGTACAAAAGTACTTATAGTATGCTATCTTTGTGAAAGAATGGGAAAACAAAATATTTATGTATTTGAACATTTGTGCATAAAGATACACAGAAAGGGTAAAGGAGAAAATAATGAAATTGGTTACTCAAAACAAGTGGGTAGAGAAATTTAGGGGGATATCACACCTATATGAACATATCTTTCTCTACTAGTTCTAACTTTTAGAACATTAATATTTCACACTAGAGGCCCGATGCACGAAATTCGTGCATGGGGGGGGGGTACTCCTTAGCCCAGCCTACACCCTCTCCAATCTGGGACCCCTTGAGGGAGTCAGACATCCCTCTCACAATCCAGGACTGCTGGCTCCCAATTGCCCTCCCCTGCAGGCCTTGTCCCCCTCCAACTGCCCTTCCTTGTAGGCCTGTTATCCAGCAACTGCTCTCCCCCACAGGCCTGCCCCAACTACCCTCCCCTGCACGCCTGGTACCCCCAACTGCCTTCCCTTGTAGGCCTGGGTCCCCTCAACTGTCCTCCACTGCAGGCCTGTTCCCCCCCCCCCCAAATGCCCGCCCCTGCAGGCCTGGGTCCCATCCTAGCTGCCCTCCCATGCTGGCCTGTTCCCCCCCAATTGCCCTCCCCTGCTGGCCTGGTAACCCCCAACTGTCCTTCTCTGCTGGCCTGGTCACCCCTAACTTCCTACAACTGCCCTCCCCTTGTGGCGACCATCTTGTGTCCACATGGGGGCGGCCATCTTATGTCTTGATATGCAGTCAATTTGCATATTACTTTTTATTATATAGGATACCATATTTTTAGTGTACTTTTTCTACATTTAGATCTGCTTAGATACACAAATACTATTCTGTATGGTTGACTAAAGTATTTAGTACAGTAGCATTCTATACCAGATTTTATGTAATATAGGAGCAATAGGCTCTATTACACAGCCTAGGTGTGTAGTGAACTATAACATCTAGGTTTGTGTCAGTGCACTCTTATCATGTTTGTATAACAAAATCACCCAACAACTTATTTCTCAGAACATATCCCCAATGTTAAGTGATGTGTGACTATACCATACTTTGCCTATGCATTCATCCACTAATCCGTCAGTCAGACATCTTTAGCATTGCCATGGAGGTGAGAGAGGCTCCCACCACTGCCACTGTGCTCACTAGCCCTGAGCCTGGCTTCTGGCTTAGCAGCGCTTCCCCTGTGGGAGTGCACTGACCACCAGGGGGCAGGTCCTGCATTGAGTGTCTGCTCCTTAGTGGTCCATTGGAGTGCTGTCCAATGCACCAAAAAGATTGTGGGTTTGATACCCCCTAACCTAGACTGTGGATTTGATCACTGTCAGGGTGTGTACTGAAGGCAACCGACATGTCTCTCTCACATCAATGTCTGTCTCTCCCTTCCTCTCTTTAAAAAAAAAGTCCTTAGTAGAGTATTAAAAAAAAAAAAAAAGGTTCTGGGGCAACTGTATATCCACATTTGTTGGCGGGGGGGAGGAATGCAGAGAAGGGTAAGGAAAAATTTGATCCTTACCTTGCATAATAAAAACAAAATCAATTTCAGGACTATAGATCTAAATGTGAAAGGTAAAATAAAGTTTCCAGAAGATAATCTTCTAAATGAATATCTTTATGACTTTGGGGTAGAAAATATTTCTTAAACAGAATACAAAAGATGCTAATCATAAAAGAAAAAATATATATATTTGATTACATTAAAATCTAAAACTTCTGTTCTTTGAAAGGCATCATTAAAAAATAAGCAGTAGGGCTGAAATCAGTTTGGCTCAGTAGATAGAGCATCGGCCTTCGGACTGAAAGGTCCCAGGTTCGATTCTGGCCGGGGCATGTATCTTGGTTGCGGGCACATCCCCAGTAGGGAACGTGCAGGAGGTGGCTGATCAATGTCTCTCTCTCATAGATGTCTAACTCTCTATCCCTCTCCCTTCCTCTCTGTAAAAAATCAATAAAATATATTAAACAAACACACACACACACACACAAATAAAAACAAGCAGTAGAGTGATCTGCAACACATATAACCAACAAAGGACTTGTTAAATCCATATTATATAAAAAAACTTCTATAAACCAGAAATCAATATAAAAATGGAGAAGTTGTCCTAGTCAGTTTTGCCCAGTGGAGAGAGCATTGAGCTGTAGACTTAGGACATGTGCCAGGGTTGTGGGCTCGATCCCCAGTAGGGGCGTGCAGGAGGCAGCCAATCAATGATTCTCTCTCATCATTAATGTTTCTCTCTCTCCCATCTCCCTTCCTCTCTGAAATCAATAAAAATATTTTTAAAAATAAATAAAAAATAAAAATGGAGAAGTTCTAATAGGCACATTAAAAGATGATCACAGTATCTTTTTTTCTGATATATAAGTCCGAACAGGAAACAATCCAAATGTTCTGAAAATCCATTAAGAGAATGAATAAACAAATGACATACTTATCCAATAACATATTATTATAGCAATGGAAATAACAGACATAATGATCTGGAAACAACACAGGTGACTTTCATTATTCATGTTCACCAAAAGAAGGCAGAGATAGAAAAATATATGTTATATGATTCCATTAATACCAAGTTAAAAAACAAGGTAAACCTGATCTACAATTAAATCCAGAGAATGAAGGGGGTAATAATTACATAAATACTTTAATTTTTAAAATAACTATTTTTGCCTATACTTGATGTTGTGTCATACTTCATTCTGGTTTCAACATCAATAAATCATGTTTAGTAAAATGTTCCAGATAATTTCTGAGAGGTTTTTAGAAAAACTGGGTAGCTCTAAACTGATTAAATCTTGGTAACAACACTTCCCTTATACAATATATGATATATTTATCTCTAAATCAACTGACCAAGAAAATTATAAAATAACATACCAATTGCTATAGATCGCAAATAAAGTTTCTCAGCATTTTCATACTGATTCATGTCATAATTATATAAAGAAGCCAGATGTCCCACTGAAAGAGCAACTTCATAATCTTCTTGACCAAGAAGTTGCTCTTTAATCTGAATTGCTTTGATATGCATTTCTTCAGCTTCCTGAAAAAAAAGATTAAGCCATACAAACCATTAGATTGTGCTTTGCCTTATATCAACAATTCTTACCCAATAAACAAGATTCTTCTATGCTCAAGAGATTTTATGTATGTCATAAGGTAATCCAATCAGAGAATACACTATGTTATTCCAAAAGTTAACTATGGGGAAGCATTAACAATTTGGGGAATCTTTGTACATAAGTTAATGATAGTAATAATAGTAATAACCTAACTGATATATAAATCCAGTTCTATGCCAAAAATAGCAAGAGAAAACTTGTCCTGGTAATAAAAAGTTGTTAGAAGAAAATATCATTAAAACATTATACAATGAAAATTATTTTTCTCAGTTAACACACTCTAAAATTTAACTGAACCTTGAGAAACTTGAAATTCCAAATGATAGCATGTTGATTTACAGAGAAATACATTTTATTTTTTGGAGTTATGATAATTTTTATTCTGACAAATTAAACTCAGGTTAATTGAGGAATAGTAGATTGAGTTTCAGGTAAAAAAATAAATGTCTTGCCCTGACCAGTTTGGCTCAGTGAACAGAGTGTACTCAAGGGTCCCAGGTTCGATTCCGGCAAGGGCATGTGCCTTGATTGTGGGCACATTCCCAGTGGGGAGTGTGCAGGAGGCAGCTGATCGATGTTTCTAACTCTCTATCCTTTTCCCTTCCTCTCTGTAAAAAACAATAAAAATAAAAAATAAATATATATATATATATATATATATATATTTTAATGTCTTAAGCAGGTATTCCCATCCTTTCCTCATTGGGACCCTAAAATAGACATTAAGAATTTATAACCCAACCCTAACCGAAACAAAACAAAACCACCTAAAATTCTAAGAGAAATTCAGTAAATTTTATCACTATGACTAATACTTACAATATCTGACATTTTTTTAAAAAAAATATATTTTATTGATTTTTTAGAGAGGAAGGGAGAAAGTCAGAAACATCGATGAGAGAGACATCTATCAGCCACCTCCTGCACGCCCCCCAGTGATGTGCCCACAAGCAAGGTACATGCCCCCGACTGGAATCGAACCTGGGACCTTTCAGTCCGCAGGCCGACGCTCTATCCACTGAGCCAAACCGGTCTCGGCTCTGACACTTTTTGCATACCCACAATATGCTATGCATTCTGCCACTTGCTGTACTCAACCTACCTAAAAATTATGTTTTAATTCTAACTATACATGCATATTTTTAGGGTTTGATATATATTTCTTATTTTTCTAAGACATGGATTTTTGAAACATTTATATTTTAATTATGTTGCTTTATATTAGAAATTTTCTCAAAAATGTTTCATTTTTGTTGTTGAAAGTATTATATATATCCCCTTCCCCCATATATTTTCCCAATTTTTAATGAAATAAAGTATGGGTAAAATAAATGTGTACTTTATTATTTTTTAAGATTATGCTTTATTACTTTAGATTATTTAGAGAAAGAAAAATATAGTAAAACACATTTCTACCTTAAATTTTCTCATTGACTGATAAAGTCTTCCAAGGTTTCCATAGTGTTTTGCAGTCTGGACATTGAATTCCCCAAAAGCTTTTTTAGCCAATTGGAGTGAAGATAGGTGCAAATCATGAGCTTCTTGAAGCAGCCTCTGTTCAGTTTCTTTATTATGACAGTCAATTGCAATCTCCTCTAAAATAAGTGCTGAATAAGAAAGCAATAAAGTTAATGTACTTTTAAACCATCAGAGCTAATCTGACCATATAATTTAAAATTAAATGCATATATACATAGATATGGTTTAAAACTGGTAAGAAGAAAGTAGTCCACTTCATTGGGGGAAAAAACACAGTTTTGGGGGGGTGTCATTCAAATTTAAGAAAAACAATGGTGTTTCAAATTATATGCAGAATTATTGTACTAGACTGTTATACATTGCCAGTATAAATTTATTTTTAAAGGAAAAGGCAAACATTTTAAAGTTATGAAACTGTGTCGAGGAAAACCTAAACACAGTTGAAAATTTTGAAATTATACTTTTATAAAATATAACCTTTAATCAAATACAACAGAAGAACTGGTTTCCTTCTACTCAACCAACCAAAGCAGGCATGAAGATAGTTCATTTTCAAAGTCACATTCAAGATTTCAAATTTCACTTAAAGCCTTAAAAAGAGTCTCTTACCAGGTAATTTTATTTCTAGGAAAACTGGCCATGTGCATAAAAGTAAGAGAGATTTCATTCTCTATAGCATTTTTAAAGAACAAAGGATTAAAAACAATATAAAGCCGAAACCGGTTTGGCTCAGTGGATAGAGCGTCGGCCTTCAGACTGAAAGGTCCCGGGTTCGATTCTGGTCAAGGGCATGTATCCTGGTTTCGGGCACATCCCCAGTGGGGGGCGTGCAGGAGGCGGCTGATCGATGTCTCTCTCTCATCGATGTTTCTAACTCTCCTTCTCCCTTCCTCTCTGTAAAAAATCAATTAAAAAAAAAAAACAATATAAAGGTTCAAAAAGAGAAGATTAAAATATCAGAAAAAAGGACATATACCTAGTTGTATTAATAAGGAAAAATGTTCATAATAAGTGTAAAAAAAGATTATAAAACTAAGAAAAAAATGTATTCATTTATTTTATTATTGAGTACAGAAAAAGTCTAAAAATATTTCACCAAAATGTTGCTTCTGGATTGATAAAACTTTAGGTGACTTTATTTTTTTTCTATTTTCTATATTTTAATTTTTGACATTGATCATGTATTACTTTCATAACTTTTAAAATGCAAACTGGTGCCCAGCCAATATAGCACAGGGGAAGCATCCACTCATGGACCAGGAGGTCACAGCTTGATTCCCAGTCAGGGTACATGCCAGGGTTTCAGGCTTGATTCCTAGTAGAAGGTGTACAGAAGGCAGCAAATTGATGATTTTCTGTCATCATTGATGTTTCTATCTCTCTTTCCCTCTCCCTTCCTCTCTAAAATCAATAAAAACATGTTTAGCCTGGCTGTGGTTGCTTAGTTGTTGACCTATGAACCAGGAGGTCATGTTTCAATTCCTGGTCAGGGCACATGTCTGGGTTGTGAATTCCATACCCAGTGGGGGGTGTGCAGGAGGTAGTCAATCGAGGATTCTTTTTTATCACTGATGATTCTCTATCTCTTCCCTTCTTCCTTCCTCTCTGAAATCAATTATATATATATATAAATAAAATATTTAAAAAATAAAATAAACACAAACTAAGAGGGAGGGGGAACCCCATTTCAGAATTAAGGTAAAATTTATCCAACATGCGTGGAGTTACCACATGAGTGACCTAATTATGTTGGCAAAATAAATGCCTTAATAGCTTGGTAGTGATTATAGGAAAAGTTAAAATAAAAAAGAATGTGGCCAAGACCAGTTTGGCTCAGTGGATAGAGCGTCGGCCTGCGGACTGAAAGGTCCCAGGTTCGATTCTGGCCCGGGGGCATGTACCTTGCTTGCGGGCACAACTCCAGTGGGGGTCGTGCAGGAGGCGGCTGATCAATGTCTCTCTCTCATCGATGTTTCTGACTTTCTATTCCTCTCCCTTCCTCTCTGTAAAAAATCAATAAAATATATAAAAAACAAACAAACAAAAAAAAAACACGTGATATTTGTTAGGCGTCTTGAAACATTAAGGATAATGTGATATGTAGCGGAAGAATCCTGCACTATAAAGCTGAAGACATGTGAAAAACTCATCTTCAGTTTGCTATCCATGTTACTGTGCAATAATCCTTCATGTTATACATGAATGAATGTATGTAAATGAAAGAAGGGATAGGGGCTAGACATTCTTGCTTATTAACAATGCTATTTGAGAGAAGCAAACAAGCTTTCATGAAGAACCACTGGCAATTATTTATTTACTTGTTGTTTTTAATCCTCACCTGAGGATATTTTTCCATTAATTTTTTTTTTAAGAGTAGAAGAGAAAGGGAGACAGAGAAATATCGATGTGAGAGAAACACACGATTAGTTGCTTCCTGCATCTGCCCCAACCAGGGTCCAGGACAGAGAGGAGCCTGTAACTAAACTGAGGTATGTACCCTTGACTGGAATCAAATCAGCCCACAGACAGGGCTGGAAATTACCCTAAATCAGTGAATCTGCTATTCAAGTATATAGATACAGTCTAATCCTAAGCACTACCCCTGAAGAAATAAACAAATATCCTTATTTTATACCATATATCATCAATTAAAAAATATCAGAGACTAGACATCAATTACAATTGATAGCTAAAGAAATCTAATACAGACAGACAGATATTAAAGACTAAATTACAAAGGGTACCTTTCACCCTCTTTGAAGAAGCCAAAAGAAGATGATCTTCAGGTAGGATGTGGGTAATGATACCAATAGCTCTTTCTGCATGAAATCTGCAATACAGATAGATATATTCTGGCATTTCTTCCCCACCCCCACTTCCCTCTCAGGCCTTATCTCCCTCCCTCTCTTCAACACCAAGTCATCAAATTAAACCTTCAGAGCCCACCATTTAGATAGAAATAAGCAATACAGATAGATAAGTATATTCTGGTATTTCCTTTTAGTTACAAGTGATATAAGCATTCTTGAAAAACACAATGATATAATACTGAGAATTTCTAACATCTGTAGTATAGAACAATTTTTTTTGTTTAAATTTCCAACTGCTTGTGGCCTGAACTTTTAACATCCAATGGATTCCCATCTCCCTCAAAATAAACTATAAAGTTGTTATTACAACCTATAAGGCTCAAAACAATCTTTTACTGGGCTACCTCTCTAACCTCATCGCCCATCATTTTTAAAAACAACACTTCCAGTCACACAGTTTTCTGAATATGCATATCATGTTCTTGCATAGGACTCTGAAATACTCTTCCCTTGAATATCTACATGGCTCACTCCTCATTGAAAAGCCTTTCTAGCATATACAAAAGTTCCTAAATAATCTACAACCATTCTCTAAACTCCTAGTTTACTTTATTCTTCAGAACATGCATCTTCACCTGATAGGTTTGTTTATTTGTTTATGGTCCATCTCACCAAGCAGAAGGTAAGCTATTTGTCTATCTTAACTGTCAGTTCCTTAAAAAAACTCTAAGCTTTCTATCTCTATCTTCCAAATAATCATTATTTTATTACATTAAATGTCTTCTAATTCACTGTCTATTTAAATTGTGTCTAATATGCTAGCTAACTTATCTGAGTTTTAATGTAAATTAGCACTTTCTGTTTTCTTTTTTTTATAACAGCTTATATTAAGATGTAATTCATATCACATAATTCACCTATTTAAAGTGCATAACTCAATAGTTTTTAGTATATTGACAGAGTTGTATACCCATCACCACAATCAATTTCAGAATATTTTTCATCACCCCAAAAAGAAACTCTGTGCCATTAGCAGTAACCCTACATTTTCCTTCAACCTCTTAGCCCTACACAACCAACCACCTTTACTTTCTGTCTCTATGGATTTGCCTATTCTGGATATTTCATATAAACATAGTCATACAAATGTTGTTCTTTGTGACTGGCTTCTTTCACTTAGTACATGTTTTTCAAGGTTCATCCATTCTGCAGCATGTATCAGACAGACGTTTTGTTTTTAAATCTGCCTTTTTTTTTCTTTTGTTTCCCCTCCAAAATATTACTGATTCCTTCTTTTACGTCATGGTAAGCAATTATTTTCTGTAAAGGGTCAGATAGTAAAGATTTTAGGTTGTGTGGACCACACATGCTGTCCCAACTACTCAACTGCTGTTGTAATGTGAAAGCTGTCAGATTATACATAAGGAAAAATACTATGTTCAAATAAAACTTTATTATGCGTGCATGCCAGTTTGCCAACCCATTTATATCTTTAATCATTTAAGAATACTTAACTTTATATAATATCAACCAAAAAGTTGTTAAGTGACATTCTTAGGGTCCTAATCCTGTTCATTATGTCTACTGACTCTCATTCGTAAGGAAATGTTACCCTACTTATTTTTAATTTTTTAGAATGATGAGTTCATCTTAGGTTGAGCTCAGTCTATGGGAAATCTATATGGTTTGAGGGTTATTTCCAAGAGTTTTACATTTTCTCTTGAAAACCATCCCAAGAGAACTAGACTCAATGCTTTTCAATGTTTTTCTCATTGTGAAGGTTCCTGCATGCATGATACCCAAACACAAGAGTGCTACAATGTTTGTAGTTATAAATATCCCTATGAGGAATTTATGACAAGTTTGCTTGTCATCTCTCTTGCCAGTGGCCAAAATTTTTTTTCCAGTCTACCCTTCCCTGAGAGTAGCCTTGATCCTGGTTTCAAGTGAAGATTTCAGTTCTAACTCACAGTTTACTGTAGGCTAAAATGCTTTGTCTCTTAAATCCAAGACTGCTGTTCAACCAAGATTACAGAAAACTTGTAAGCGTTCCCAGTTCTACAGGGCAATTATATCATAGTTTGAATATATATATTTTTAAATCCCCTCCCTAACCCCCCATAGTTTGAATTTTAGTCAATGATTTAACTCTTTGGATTTTAGTGCATTATTGGCCCATGGAAGCTTCCTTCTTCTCTTGCAAGATCAGTTATGCATTTTAAAAAATAATTGTTTTATTCAGTATTTCTGTGTGTTCTGGATGAGAAGTTTTTAGGTTATGTCTGCCATTTAGCCAGAGGCTACTACTATATTATCACAAGAAAAATTATTGGAGAAAATATTCAAAAGATAAGTTATCCATAACTAATAAAAGGGTAATATGCTAATTAGACCGGACGTTTTCCGGATGACCATCCAGACGTCCTTCCTGAGAAAGCCAGGCCCGGGCAAAGCTGCTCACCAAGGTCCCCTGCAGCTGTAGCCAGCCCGGGCAAAGCCGGCTCGGATCCAGGGTGTCTGCAGCTGGCCAGAGGGAGGGAAACCTGGGTCTCAGGTGCCTGCAGCCAGCTGGAGGAGGGAATCATGGGGTCTGGGTGCCGGGAAGAGGTGGTTAGGGGCAATCAGGCCAGCAGGGGGGCAGTAAGGGGTGATCAGGCAGAGAGAGTGGTTAGGGGCATTCAGGCAGGCAAGCAGTTAGGTCCCAGATTGTGAGAGGCATGTCCAACTGCCAGCTTAGCCCCAATCCCACAGGAATCGAGCCTAAACTGGCAGTCGGACATTCCCCATGGGGTCCTGGATTGGAGAGGGTGCAGGCCAGGCTGAGGAACTCCCCCTCCCTTGCATGAATGTCATGCAACAGGCCTCTAGTATTCTATAAGAAGATATACAAGTCTCTATATTAAACCACATAAATTCTAAATGAATGGCTTATAAATTGGTATTATTTTAAAATGTCAAAAGATATTTTAGGTATCATATTAGAGTTCCAGGAAGACAAATTTAATGCATAAAGTAATTAAATACTACTGTACTAGGACAAACAAAACAATAGCAACAGCATATAATCCCTCATGAAAAGGAACATGGAACTTACAGTGCATTGTCAAATTTCCCAGAGCTATATTGGTGAACATAAGAAGAATAAGCCAAGTCTTCATGAGCTGTTGCTACATGGATATTTTTGCCACCAAACACTGACTGCCGAATGTCAAGGGCTGCCTAAAAAGTCATGAAAATAATTGATAATACTGTAAATCCTTAGAAACCACTACTCAGTTAAATTAAGCATCCTAGTAATTTAAATATATATCCTATATACTTATCCCATTAGTTTTCAGTAAAGTCCTGCTGCATTTAAATCACAATAGAAAATAAAAGTTACCTACAAGGCTTGATTTTCTGAAGTCTGAGTCTGACTCAAAAGGCAATGGCTTAAATATAAAAACCATTCATTATATCTTGAGAATGATATCAGTGTTTTTTTTCTATGTTTCTTCAGAAGTGAAATATAAAATCAAGGATACCTTGTCCAGAATCACGGCAAAAACATAATCTACCTGAGAAAGATTCAGATAAGGCTTAAAATAGCTTTGTCTCTATTGACACTCCTTGCTATTATAAAGGCAGCTATGACTTGCCTAGATCAATTTTGGGTGTTTGGATCCAAAATCATCATCTGGGCAAATGAAATGGAAGAGTGCTCTTTAAAATGAGCCCACAATTCACAACTCTTTTCCTGGATGATTCTCTTTAATTCTTAACATTAACTTATAAGCTTTCTAGATATTAGTCAACTAATGGTGTGCCATATATGAGGATGGGCTTAGAAAGTTTTTTTTTAAGAGTAGTTTATACACTGAAAACAACTATAGGTCAGCAAATCAATTTAGGTTGAAAGAAAAAAATGTGTAACCATTAACATACCTGATAAATTGCAACAGACTGACAGATATTATCTACATTGAGTAAGTAGAAACCATAATCTAGCAGCGTGTCAGAATATTTTGGGTGTTTGGATCCAAAATGATCCCTAAAAAAGATACAAAACTATTAGGGAATCAAGTAGAGACAGATAATTTGAAGTGGTATTTTTAATAACAATCACCTACCGTGCCAAATATACTGCATGTTTAATTAACTGTTCTGCCTTCTTAAATTCACGTTTTACAACACAAGCCTAAAGATAAAGTAAAAATTATTAAATAACTGTTAGTTAAAATAAGTATAGTTTACATATTCAAATTATAATGGCCAAAAAGAAAAAGCACCTTCAAACATAAAAAGTGTTCTATTTGTAATTCTTTTCCCTCCAACTTGAAAATTGTATTATAAACAGATTTAAATATATCCTGGTAAATTATAAAGATTAAAATTTTGATAGCCATGCCCAATACAAACCTGCTATAACAAAGCTATCTTACAAAGTTGGTATGCTCCCATCCTTCCTAATTATTAAAATAAAATGGCGGAGGTAGGGCTCAACATATTATTTTCTAAGGTACTTATTTATATTTCAGTTCTAGACTAGCTTTATAAGTATCTTATCATTTTCATCTGACAAGTTTTATATGCACAGAATTTTTAGTTTTCTTTTTACTTCTTAAAATATTTTGATTCATGAGGATAGCCAGTAGTTTTAAAACTCTATCATTTGTATACAGAAATAGAAATCTTGAACATATATTTCATTGTCTTTATATTAAATATATGCCCTGGCTGGGTAGTTCAGTTGGTTAGAGCATTGTCCCAAATGCCAAAGTTGAGGGTTTGATCCTCATTCAGAGCACATATAACAAAACAATGAATGTCTAAGCAACTGAAACAAATCAGTCTTTCTCTCTAAAAATTATTAAAAATATTTACATACATTTCACAGAAATTGTACTCTTCTAAATCTGTAATTTTAGAATCTGTCTTCTAATTGATAGTAAAACCAACCAAAATGTAATATTCAAAACTGAAAAACATGAGTATAGATAGAGCATATTTAAAATGAACATCAATGCTTTTAGGCCTCAGTGCACCAAAGCAGCAATTTTGTTGTTGTTAGTTCATATATTTTATACTTGTCTTCTTCTGGTTTATAGAAGCAATAGATCAAACAACATTGGCCACAACAATGTCTGCCAAAGTGGCTGGCCATTAAAACTCCAGTACCATATTCATGTAAAGGGCACTCCCAATGAAGGCGACTGATTTTGCCATTCTCGTCACTTTTTAGTATTTCAGGACAGCCAGCTTAATCTTCTTTCTCTTACACTTATTCTTCTTGGGAATAGTGTTTAAGATTTCTTCCTTTTCTTAGCACCACAACCAAATCTCAACACAAGATGAGTAGTCTTTTTTTGAATGTTGTAGTCAGACAAAGTACAACCGTCTTCCAGTTGCTTGCCAGCAAAGATCAGCCTTTGCTGATCAGTAAGAATTTTTTACCCTGGAACTTGGCCTTTACATTTTCTATTGTATCCGAGGGTTCAACCTCGAGAGTGATGGTCTTTCCCGTAAGGGTTTTCATGAAAATCTGCATCTTGGCAGGATGGTGAATGAGCAAGAAAGAGTGAGGTGCAGGCCCACAGGGTTTCCCGGTCCAAAGCAGCAATTTTAGATATTACTAACTGGCCTCACAGAGTTAATGCATTTATTTACAGAATAAAAAGAAACTAAAGGAAAAAAATCATATATGCATTGCCCACCAAGTCAATTATAGAAAGCTGACATACTATGAGACTACAGTACTATGACCAAAAGATTTAATACCTTTAGAAGAAAAGTAACCAAAGTCTATACAGCCATGGCATAAGGAGTTCAGGTTGTTATAAAGGTTAAACACACACACACACACACACACACACACACCAAATTCAAGCAGAATAGCATCAAAATACTATTTTGATCTGTACTTCAGAAAGGTGATTTAAAATAAAAATTTTCACAAGTTTTCGTTGAAATCAAGATTTCTAAAACTGAGAACATAAATTTAGAAAATAGATTTTGTTAGTCCATAGAGTTTTCAATGTCGAATTTGTTAAATATGTGAGTTAGGACAAATTTAAAGTTTGCTAAATCCTACAATTAATTTAATATTATACTCACCTTAGAAGCTTGTCTTAAAACATCCACCACAACTTTGACTGGTAAGCCTGCTGTGATTTCTTTCATTGCCTCAATGCACCATTTGTATGCCTAAAGAAAAAATAAAAAACAAATTTTTTAAGCAACAAAAGAAAACACACACACACACACACACACACACATATTTTTTTACATATATATATATATATATATATATATATATATATATATACTTTTTGCAAAATTTTCAAGAACTTGAACACACAAAATATTTACACTTAAATTTTTTTCTAAGGTTAAGTTCTTTGGATATGTAACACATATTCAAGAAATCAGAGCCATGATCTCATCTCCTTGCACATACTGTTCCCTCTGCCTTAGAATACATTCCTCTTTTCTCTTAACCCATCTAACTTATCTCTCAAGTTTCATTCCCAGACTAGATTTCTTGTACTTTCCTTCTCCTACTGTAATGCTTAGTATTTAATATTTTTTGCATATATTTTATTTTTAGTTGTATGTATTGGGATAACACTGGTTAATAAAATTATATAGGTTTCAGGTGTACAATTCTGTAATACACCATCTGTATATTGCATTATGTGCTCACTACTCCAAGTCAAGGCTCCTTCCATCACCATTTATCCCCCTCTATACCCTTCCCTACCTCCTCCCACCCACCTTTTCCTCTGGTACAATCACCATGCTATTATCTGTGTCTATGAGCTGGTAGAATTTTACAACTTTTTAAAAAATATGTATTTTATTGATTTTTACAGAGAGGAAGGAAGAGGGAGAGTTAGAAACATCGATCAGCTGCCTCCTGCACACTCCACAATGAGGATGTGTCCGCAACCAAGGTACATGTCCATGACCAGAATCAAACCTGGGACCCCTTAGGCCGCAGGCCGACGCTCAATCCACTGAGCCAAACCAGTATCGGCCTATTTTATATCTTACTTGCCTGTTTAGGTGACTGCTTCCTTTATGCCAGTTATTGTTCCAAACACTTTATGTGTAGGAACACATTTAATGGACACAACAGCCCTATGAAATATGTAACATTTCTAAGGAAAACTGAGGAGCAGAGAAATTAAGTGCCAGGCAGTGTGCTAGTATCTAGGTATCTAGTGAGGAACAAAACATAAAATGATCCTCCTCTCCTAGTACTTAGTGGGAGAAGGAGAAAAAAAAAAGGCAAAATAAATTATTTTCGACATTAAGATCAACTTCAAAGAAATAAAAAAAAAAGCCTAATTGGTGTGGCTCACTGGTTGAGCACTGACCTATGAACCAGCAGGTCACAGTTTGATTCCTAGTCAGGGAACATGCCCGGGTGGCAAGTTCAATTAGGAGGCAGCTGATTGACGGATGATTCTTTCTCATTACTGATGTTTCTCTCTCTCTCTCTCTCTCTCCCCCTCCCCCCCCCTTCCTATTTCAGAAATCACTAAAAACAGACATACAAACAAATACTAGTAAATAAACAAAAATACATTCTAATTTCATCTTTCCTTTAGCATCATTTTATCTCAACTCTAACTTTATGCCTTCACTCTCTTCCTAACCTTTCCTCAATTGTTGTCCCTTTTCTCTTACCCTTTTCCTATTTTTCTTTTTACACCCCCCTCAGTTGAAATTTCACCCCACTTATATATCTAATTTCCAATAATCTCCAGCTCCAAGTCCATAGACACCTCCCTCTTCTCTATCTTCACTATCCAAAAAATTGTATCTCTCTGTCCTTTTGTTGTTGTTTGCTTGAATGTTGATTATATCAATTTTCTGTGAGATTGTTTTGCTTATTCTTATTTTGTTTACTTTGTTTTTTTTTTTACTTCTGTTTTCCCTCGCTTCCCTTGATATTAGTTGTTTGTAGTTTGCATTAATCTCCAGGTACTTGTTGCTGGCATTTATTGGGATTAGTGCTATTCTATTGTAGTTTTCTCCCCATAAATATAATTTGTTCTCCTTCTCTTTCTTTCCTATCCCCTAATTTGTCTCTCTCTGGTGGTCACTTTTACTTGTGGCTATTAATATTATGAATACATTTCTGTCCAGTGCCTTGTGTGTTGTACTGGGTTGAGTTGTTTTTGTGCCTTTAAATCAACATAGGAGAGAGAACTACATAACCAAACACGAAGAGAAAAAGAGACCACGGGCAGACAAAGAAACAGCCCGCATATGAAAGAAAAGTAGGCATCACCAGAAAAGGAAAGTAAAGAAATGAAGGCAAGCAACCTGCCAGAGAAAGAATTCAGAGAAATGGTTATAAAGTGGCTGAAAAGAATGGAAGACAAATTCAATAATATAAGAACAAAAAGGAAATGAAAAATGACATCGCTGCTGTAAAGACCTCAACAGAAAGCATCAAGAGTAGACTAGAAGAAGCAGAGGATCGCATCAGTGAGCTAGAAGACAAGGTAGGAAAAAATATCTAAGTAGAGCAGCTTCTAGAAAAAAAAAAATTTAAAAAGCAAGAGGAGAGCCTAACGGAACTTTGGGATACCACGAAACAAAACAACATCCACATAATAGGGGTTCCTAAAAGACTGGAAACGGAGCAAGGAATAGAAAACCTGTTTGAAGAAATAATGACAGAAAACTTCCCTGATATAGGGAAGAAAAAGCCCACACAAATCCAAGCAGCTCACAGAGTCCCAAGCAAAATGAACCCCAAAAGATCAACACCAAGGCATATTATAATTAAATTGGCAAACACCACCAACAAAGTAAGAATCTTAAAAGCGGACAGAGAGAGACAGAAAGTTACCTAGAAAGAAACCCTCATGAGACTAGCAACTGATTTCTCAACAGAAACTCATCAGGTCAAAAGGGAATGAAATGAAATATACAAAGTCATGCAAAGGAAGGGTATGAATCCAAGAATATTATACCCAGCAAGAATAACAATCAAAATTGAAGGTGAAATCAGGAGCTTCACAGACAAAAAAGGACTAAAGGAATTTATTACCACCAAACCAGAAATGCTAAAGGCTCTGGTCTAAAAAACAAAAACAAAAACAAAAAAACAAAAAAAGAAAAGAAAGAAAGAAAAAAAGAAATAGGAAGTGAAGGAACATAGGGGTAAAAAATAAAAATGGTGACAAATAAGTACCTATCAATAACTGTAAATGGATTAAATACTCCAATCAAAAGAAATAGGGTAACGGATTGGATAAGAAAACGACCTATATATCTGCTGTCTACAAGAAACCCACCTCGGAAAAAAAGACCTACACAGACTGAGGGTGAAGGGATGGAAATGGTTTTTCAGGCAAATGGAATTAAAAAAAAAGCTGGGGTAGCAATACTTATATCTGACAAATTAGATCTCAAAGTAAAGGACATAAGAGATAAGGAAGGCCACTTCATAATACTAAAGGGAACAATCCAACAAGAAGAAATAACTCTGGTAAAGATATACACACCCAATACAGGAGCACCGAAATACATAAAAAATCTCCTGGAGGATATTAAGGGAGAAATCGACAGCAAAATAATCATAGTAGGAGACTTTAATACCCCACTATCATCATTGGACAAATCATATAATCAAAAAATCAGCAAAGAAACATCAATCCTAAATGACTCACTAGACCAAATGGAATTGATTGACATTTTCAGAACATTTCACCCTAAAGCCACAGAATATACATTCTTTTCAAGTGCACATGGGTCATTTTGAAAGATAACCATATGTTGGGTCATAGACAAAGTCTCTTCAAATTCAAGAAGATAGAAATCATACCAAGCATCTTCTCAGATCACAGTGGCATAAAACTGGAAATCAACTTTGTACAATAAAAACAATCCAAAGAAATCAAACACATGGAGACTAAACAACATGCTGTTAAACAATGACTGGGTTACCAGAGAGATCAAGGAAGAAATAAAAAACATCATGTCAACAAATGACAATGAGAACACAACAATACAAAATCTATGGGACACAGCGAAAGCGGTCTTGAGAGGGAGTGCATAGCTCTACAAGCCTACTGCAGAAAACAAAAAAAAATGATAATAAATTACCTAACCCTACAACTCCAAGAGTTAGAAAGAAAGCAACAAGAAAAGCCCAGTGTAAGCAGAAGGAAATAATAAAGATCAAAGAGAAGATAAATGACATCGAGATCAAAGAAACAATACAAAAGATCAACAAAACCAAGAGCTGAGGAGAATCCAAGATGACGGCATAGGTAAACACCTACACTGCTGCCTCGCACAACAATTTCAAAGCTACAACTAAAAGACAGAACAGACATCATCCAGAACCACAGGAAAGCTGGCTGAGTGGAAATTCTACAACTAGAAAGTAAGAGAGGGGCTCACAGAGACCCAGAGGAGCTGCAAAAAGCTGAGGTACAGAGACGCACGCGTGGAGAGAGCGGGTGCAAGACTACCTGTCAGGCTTTCTCTGGCGGGAGGGAAACAAAGACTCAACAGCACTGAACCCCTTATCCTACGACACTAAACCCCAGATCCAGCCGAAACTCATATTAGGGCAGTTTGGACTGTGAAAAGGGAGAAGTGCACGGAAATTTAGGGGAGTCGCAAAAGATCAGAAGTCTGGTGACTGCACAGCACTGCGCGCAGAGGACTGACTGCTGATGGTGCCGCTGGCTTTCACGAGTGGGCGGGAGACAGACCCTCCCAACTGCGCCACTTCTAACTTCACTAAACCCCAGTTTCTGGCAAAACCCTGGGAACCCAGACTCATATGGTTCCGGAGCGTAGAGGAGCCAGAGAAGCAGCAGTCTAGAGGCACTGTGAGGGTGCGGGTGCACACAGGGACCGCTCCAGCGATTACCTAGTCACCTGAGACTCAGGGGCCATGGAGGGCAGGGCCGACTGGAAGGCAAGGCGGTCCCTTAAGCGCTGAGACTCCACCCATCCCAAGCTCAACAGAGAGGCTTTTGCAGTTTTGCAAGTCTGGTATCATAAGGCTGAATACAACACAGAAGTTCTCCCGGCATAGTGAAAATGCCGAGACAAGGGAAAAGATCACAAACAAAAGAAATGGAGGAAAACAAACGACTGGATATAGAGTTCAAAACCATGCTTATAAGGTTTTCAAGAATATCCTAGAAAAGTTGGATAAAGTTAGCGAGAGCCAAGAGGAGATGAAAAAGAACCAACTAGAGATGAAAAAGATCCAACTAGAGATGGAAAAGGACCAACTAGAAATTAAACATACACCAACTGAAATAAAAAATATTATACAGAGACCTAACAGTAGACTAAAGGAAGGCAAGAATCAAGTCAAAAATTTGAAATATAAAGTATCAGAAAACACTCAACTGGAAAAGCAAGAAGAGAAAAGAATCCAAAAATGTGAAGATAATGTAAGGAGCCTCTGGGACAGCTTCAAGCGTACCAACATCAGAATTGTGCGGGTGCCAGAGGAAGAGAGAGAGCAAGATACTGAAAACCTATTTGAAGAAATAATGACTGAAAACTTCCCACATCTGGTAAAAGAAATACACTTACAAGTCCAGGAAGTACACAGAACTCCATATAAAAGGAATCCAAAGAGGACCACACCAAGACACATAATTAAAATACCAAGAGCAAAAGACAAAGAGAGAATATTAAAAGCAGCAAGAGAAAAACAGTTCATTACCTAAAAGGGAGCACCCATACGACTGTCAGCTGATTTTTCAACAGAAACGATGCAGGCCAGACGGGAGTGGCAAGAATTATTCATTCAACGTGATGAATAGCAAGAACCTACAACCAAGAATACTCTATCCAGCAAAACTAACATTCAGAATTGAAGGGCAGATAAAGAGCTTCACAGATAAGAAAAAGCTAAAGGAGTTCATCAGCACCAAACCAGTATTATATGAAATGCTGAAAGGTACTCTTTTAGAGGAGGAAGAAGAAAAAAGTAAAAGATAAACAATTAGGAACAACAAATACATATCTATCAACAAGGGAATCTAAAAATTAAGTGAATTAAAAATTTGATCAACAGAATAAACTGGTGAATATAATAGAATCAGGAACACAGAAAGGGAGTGGACTGATAATTCTCAGGGGGAAAGGGTAAGGGGTGTACAGGGAGAGACTGGACAAAAATCATACACCTATGGATGAGGTCAATGGGAGGGAGGGAAGGGCAGAAGGAAGGGTGGGAGCCGGGTGGAGCTATGGAGGGGAAAAAAGAGAAACAAATGTAATAATCTGAATAATAAAGATTTAATTAAAACAAAACAAAACAAAACAAAACCAAGAGCTGGTTCTTTGAAAGGATAAGCAAGATTGATGAACCTCTGGCTAGGTTCACCAAGAAGCAGAGAGAGGGGATCCAAATAAACAAAATTAGAAATGAAAGAGGTGAAATAACAACAGACCCCACCGAAATACAAAGGATTGTTAAAAAATACTTTGAACAACTTTATTCCAACAAAATGGACAACCTGGAAAAGGTTTCAATATTCTTAGAAAAATATAACTTTCCAAAACTCAATCAGGAAGAATCTAAACATCTCAATAGGCCAATAACTATGGAAGAAATTGAAGCAGTCATCAAAAAGCTTCCAGTAAACAAAAGCTCGGGGCCAGACAGCTACACAGGGGAGTTTTATCAAACATTCAAGGAAGAATTAAAACCTATAAGGACTCTCAGACTATTCCAAAAAATTCAAGAGGAAGGAACACTTCCAAGCATCTTCTATGATGCCAGCATCACCTTTATACCAAAACCAGATAAAGACAACACAATGAAAGGGAATTACAGGCTAATATCCCTCATGAATTTAGATGCCAAAATCCTCAACAAAACTCTAGCAAATCGGATCCAGCAGTACATCAGAAAGATCATACAACATGACCAAATAGGATTTATCCCAGGAATGTAAGGATGGTGCAATATCCACAAATCAATAAATATATACATCATCTAAACAAATTGAGAGATAAAAATGACAGTTATATCAATTGATGTAGAAAAAGCATTTCACAAAATCCAATACCCTTTCTTAATAAAAATTCTCAACAAGATGGGAAAAGAAGATCATACCTCAACATATCAAAAGCCATATTTGATAAACCCACAGCTAACAACTAAAACCATTTCCCCTAAGAACAGGAACAACACAGGGATGCCCACTCTCACCACTCCTGTTCAACATATTGAAAAAAGAAGTAAAGCTGTCCTTATTTGCAGATGACATACTGTACATAAAAAACCCAAAAGACTCCATCAAAAAACTAATAGACTTAATAAATGAATTTGGCAATGTAGCAGAATACAAAATTAATGCCCCAAATCTATGGCATTTCTATACACCAATAGTGAACTTACAGAAAGAGAGACTCAAAAAGCAATCCCATTTACCTTCACACCAAAAAAATTAAGATACTGAGGAATAAACTTAACTAAGGAGGTAAAAGACCTGTACGCAGAAAACTTCAGGATACTGGAAAAAAAAGATAGAGGAAGATGTAAACAGATGGAAGAGCATACCATGCTCATGGATTGGGAGAATCAACATCATTAGAATGTCCATGTTACCCAAAGCAATCTATAGATTCAATGCGCTCCCCATTAAAATACCAATGGCCGAGACCAGTTTGGCTCAGTGGATGGAGCGTCGGCTTGCGGACTGAAGGGTCCCAGGTTCGATTCCGGTCAGGGGCATGTACCTTGCTTGCAGGCACGTCTCCACTGTGGGGCGTGCAGGAGGCGGCTGATTGGTGTCTCTCTCTCATCGATGTTTCTGACTTTCTATCTCTCTCCCTTTCTCTCTGTAAAAAATCAATAAAAAATATATTAAAAAAAATACCAATGGCATATTTCACAGACCCAGAAAGAACTCTCCAAAGATTTATCTGGAACGAAAATAGACCCCAAATAGCCACAGGAACCCTGAGAAAGAATAATAAAATAGGTGGGATCTCAATACCAGATTTCGAGCTGTATTACAAAGCCACTGTTCTCAAAACAGCCTGGTACTGGCACAAGAACAGACATATAGACCAATGGAATAGAATAGAGAATCCAGATATCCACCCAAACCACTATGCTCAATTAATATTTGACAAAGGAGGCATGAACATACAATGGAGTCAAGACAGTCTCTTCAATAAATGGTGTTGGGAAAATTGGAGAAATACATGCAAAAAAATGAAACTAGATCCCCAATTTACACTATACACAAAAATAAACTCTAAATGGATACAAGACTTAAACATAAGATGGGCAACCATAAAAATACTAGAGGAATCCACAGGCAGAGAAATCTCAGATATATGCCAAAGAAACTTCTTCACTGATACTGCTCCTAGGGCAATGGAAGCTAAAGAGAAAATAAACAAATGTGACTACATCTCAATAAAAAACTTTTCACAGCAAAGGAAACCATCAACAAAACAACAAGAAAGCCCTCTGTATGGGAGGACATATTTGCAAATGTTATCAATGATAAAGATTTAATCTCCAAAATCTACAAGTAACTTATACAAATGAATAAAAGGAAGATAAATGATCTAATAAAAAATGGGCAACGGATCTAAATAGAATCTTTTCAAAAGAAGACAGAAGGAAGGCCAAGAGACACATGAAAACATGCTCAAAGTCATTAATTATCCGAGAGATGCAAATCAAAACGACAATGCGATACCATCTCACACCTGTCAGAATGGCAATCATCAACAAATCAACAAACGACAAGTGTTGGCAAGGATGTAGAGAAAAAGGAACCCTTATGCAATGCTGATGGGAATGCAGACTGGTGCAGCCACTGTGGAGGGCAGTATGGAGTTTCCTCAAAAAACTAAAAATGGAACACCCATTTGACCCAGCAATCCCACTCCTAGCAATATATCCTAAGAAACTAGAAACACAAATCAGAAAGGATATATGCACCCCTATGTTCACAGCAGCACAATTTACAAAACCTAAAATTTGGAAACAGCCTAGATGCTCGTCAGCAGATGAGTGGATCAGAAAACTATGGTATATCTACATAATGGAATACTATGCTGCCATAAAAAAGAAGGGATTCTTACCATTTGCAGCAACCTGGATGGAACTGGAGAGCATTATGCTAAGTGAAATAAGCCAGTCAATGAAAGAAAAATACCACATGATCTCACTCATTTATGAATAATAAAGAACAGTATAAACTGATGAACAAAAAGATAGATACAGAGGCAGTAAAGCATCAAATAGATTGTCAAATGACCGTGGGAAGGTTAGGGAGAGGTGGGGTAGATAAGAGATCAACCGAAGGACCTGTATGCATGCATATAAGCCCAAACAATGGACACAAGACACTGGAGGGTTAAGGCATGCATGGGTATGGGGGCACAATGGGAAGATATATATACATGTAACACATTAAAATAAAAAAAAGAACTCATAAAACTTAAAAAAAAAATCATACACCTATGGATGAGTACAATAAGTGGGGAGGTAAGGGGAGAGGGTGGGTTGGGAACTGGGTGGAGGGGAGCTTTGGGGGGAAAAAAGAGGAAAAATTGTAATAATCTGAACAATATTTATTAAATTTTTAAAAAAATCACAAAAATATAAAAAAGAATTAACTATTAAAATTATCCAAGAAACATCTATAAATATTCCTCATGAAACTGCTGAGAGTTGCAAACACCATGAATAAGGCACAGCATAAACTCCCAATTAAAGTACAGAAAAAAACTACTATCAATTAAATGGTAAATGCCTAATAAAATGGAAAATGGTAAATAAAAGGTACTTTGTTCCAATGGCTATATTAAGATGGACCTGGATGTAAAGAAAGGCAAGATTTAAATCACTCTATGTAACAGAAAAAACAAGAGTGTAGTTCTAGAGAGCAGTATGAAAAATAAGGATAAAAAAATGATAAAAGAGGCACAAGAGATGACTGAGTTCCTATGTAGAGATATAAAAAATGGCGGGGCACCCGAATAGCTTTAAGATAGACACTTCTAATACTCAAACTGTTACTGTTTACCCCTCTCTCATTTCCAGTAAATTAGGCTATTCACACAAATGCCTTCTGTGAATGGTGTGGTTTTAGGTGTATGAAAATCTTGGAAAGGATCCAAATTCTATAATTGGATTGATAAACTATGGAACAGACACTGCATACAAGGGGCAGAAAAATAATCCATCAACAAAACTAATTCAGCAGATAGAGGAGCTCAGCATCAAAAATAATTAGAAGAACATACATAAACCACCTAAGAAATTACACACATGCTGATAAGAATTTTAAATTTTTATAAATGGGTTCAGTGTCTTCTTATATAGATACTAAAGGCTCAATGCAATCCCTCTGTGGGAGTGCACTATGAGGGGGCAGCTCCTGCATTGAGCTTCTCCCCCCTGGTGGTCAGTGTGCGTCATAGCGACCAGTTGTTCCGCCATTTTGTCATTTTGTATGTTAGCCTTTTATTATATAGAATTACAAGCAAGAATAGCATTGGAGTTGCTTATAGCACTTTATAATTATTCTAGAATTTTCTAGTTTTACTTTTAATTGTAATTTTCCTTTAAATATGGAATATATATTTATATTAATGGGGCAAATCAAGATAGGAATAATTTTATTTTTTTAAAATATATTTTACTGATTTTTTACAGAGAGGAAGGGAGGGAGGGAGGGAGGAAGGGGGGAGAGAGAGAATGAGAGTTAGAAACATCGATGAGAGAGAAACATCGATCAGGTGCCTCCTGCACACCGCCCTATTAAGGATGTGCCTGCAACCGAGGTACGTGCCCTTGACCGGAATCGAACCTGGGACCTTTCAGCCTGCAGGCCGAAATACTATCCACTCAGCCAAACTGGCTTTGGCAGGAATAATTTTAAAATATAAAAGCTAAATGTCAGCAGGAAATTATGATATTCTTCTATAAATAAAGTAACCAAGTTAATAAACAGATCACTTCTCAACTATGTATTCATTATCCTTAAAGCATTAATTTAGTAGTATAAAGCCAGGAATGAAGCTATCTTTCTCATAAAGCAGGGGAAGGAGCAAAACAATGCAATAAAATAGAAATAAAATCTAGCTTCCCACTGAATGAATGATGAGAGTTCACCTAGAGTTATATATTCCATAAAAAGCATTTACTGAAGTCCATTTAGCAGAGCATGCCCATCAAAATAACTTAGGTAAAATACATTTGATCGAAATAAAAAACAAAACAAAACAGACCCTAAATCACACGCTTATACTAAAAACCCACCTCACAGAATTTTTGACTGACTTTAAATATCCTATTACAAATGTGTACTGCTTTAAGTAAACCTAATATGTGAAAATGAGATCTATTAAGACAAAAATACAAGAGTATAAGATTTATCCTCTGTTTTAGAAATATTTACCGGTCACAATGAAATATACTTCAAAATACTCACCTCATCATAGTGACTTTTTGCAAACAGAAGTGCACACAGTTCTCCATAGAGTGCAGCTTTGTTTGCTTGCTGGCCATGTTTTGAGAGTTTATCCATATATGTCTGAGCTAACTTAAATGTTTCTTCACCCAAATGATATTTACAGTTTCCATTTCGCACATGAAGCAACCTGCAAAGCACAAAAACATGCCTCTATTTTTTATATTTCCAGTATGGAAATATAACCTTTACAGATCACCAGGTAGCACTCAAATGAGTTAAAGTAACTAGGTACAAGAAATGAGGTGGCATTAGAAAACAGCTGCCTGGTCCAAACTGGAATCTACTAATGAACATGAAGCATGTGTTCTTCTCAGAAAGCTACCCAGGATTAACCTTGTCCCACTTTGATTCCTTATATTCCCTAAATATTTTATATGCTTTTTGTACACAGCATGTACTAAATCTATCTATATCTAACCTTAAACTCTCTGTGTTCCAAATCTAAAAGTAATGCAATCTCATTGTAAAAAATTTGGAAGACAACAAAGAAAGTAAAAATCAACATGAAATACCATTACCTATCATCACCTTACATTCTTTTTTCTAGTATAACTGTGCAACACTTGATCAGTTACCACTTATTTTATGTTGCTTTATAAATGTTCATTTTTGCTCATCTTTCTGGTAATATAAGTTCATTAAAAATAGTGGTATTGTCAGATGTTTCCTTTATAATATTTTATCGTCTACAGTGGAAAAGTACAGAGTTCTTTACACAAAGAAACTGTAAAACTATGCTGACTATCTAATACTATGCACGAGTAGTGAAATGCTTTAGGGCAGACTGAGCTGTACAGAGCAATAGCCAAAATGCAAAGCAGAGTAATAGTGTGAGGACTGGACATATATTTATGTCTCAATTTTCTGAAAATTGTCAGCCCTGGGAAGAAATAAAGGAATAAAAATCACTGTAAACAAACAAACAAACCCAAATATAGAGAAGTAAGGAATCATTCTTCAGGAATATAAAGATGTATATCTACTTAAAATTTATTTTTTCTATCTCTACCAAAAATATTAACAGATCAATGATGAGAAACACTGTAAATATCTTCTAATCTGTATTAATCCTTTGTACTGTAAGGAAAAAATGAGTAATTTCTAATGAACCAGAACTATCCAATAAAGTAGCAAATACTACAAAATGACAGTACATCCTCCTAACACCATATGGTTAATCTGCTTTTAGAAAAGAGTAAAATATTCAAGCAAAATAATATACTGAGACTAATAAAAAATTCTGAAGAAGTATCTTTCACTCATAATATCAAATTCCAACTTAAAGTGAAAGTAAATTTAATAATTTAAAGTAAGTGTAATAACTTATCAGGCTACTGCTGAATAATGCATTTATTGGATTTGTATTTTTTAAGCAGAAGCATAAAAACAAAATATATATGTTTTGGTGTTCAGACATTTTATGCAAAAGTAAGTGTACTCATATAGAAAAAGGAGACAATATCACTTTTACTGTCAAATTGCTGATCTAATGACCAGTTTGCAATGACCTGTCATATGGCAACCATACACAGAAAAATAAAACTGAAATCTAGTAAAAGATTATAGTAAAAAAGAAGAAAGAAAAACACAATAATTCAAATGATAAAGTTTTGATGGTCTCACAGTCATGTACTGACTGAGCATCTATTACGTGCCGGTCATTTTTTTTTCTAGAAGCAAACAATGTAGTGGGTAATGGAGAGAAAGAATCCATGACCATAAGAAACCTCATTCTAGTAGGGAGCTATGTTCAGAGTAGATCAACAAATACACCAATAAATAAAACTTTCATTTAAAGATAAATGCTCTGAAGATGATAAAAATAGGTTAATATGATTAAGACCTTCAAAAAGGAAGTGCTTGGGATAGACAGGGAAGAATTGTCTTGAGATTAACATATGAATAGACACCTAAATGATAAAGAGACAATCATGTGAAGATCTGGGGGAAAATATATTCCAAAGAGAAAAACAAATCCAGAGCCTCCAAGAAAGGGAAAAAAATTCTGGCATAAGACCAGAAAAAAGGCCAACGTGCCTGAAGTTTTATGAATAGGAGATTATGTAGAGAGAGATGAGAAAGTAAATCTAATTGCAATAGTGAATGAGATTATTTCATTTATGCTCTAGAACAATGCTCTTTAATAAAGCTTCCTGAAATGTTCTATATCTGCTCTACTCAATTTGGTAGCCACGGTGGCTTCTGAGTATCTGAATGTCCCTCTTGTGACTGAGGGCATTTTTTATTTTAATTAAATTAAAATAGTCATTATGGTTAATGGCTACCGTATTGGACAGTGCAACTCTGTCCAATACGGTAGCCATTACAAAAGACATTGCAACAATTCAGAAAACAAAAAATCCTTGAAATAAAAAGAACTGGTATTGAAAATATATATTTCACAGTATTCAAATGATTGAATAAGGTTAAACCTAGTCATAGGTTAATTTATAGAATAAAAAGAAGAGTGTTACCTCTCATTGTTACAATACCAAGAAATGCGTTTTCAACTTTCACAGTAGGCATTTCCCCTAAAAATAAGGTTCTAGAAATAATTTAATAATTGGCACATGATGGGGGTAGAAAACGAAAGATTTCATGCCAGAAAAGCACACCTTGGTAATTTCTCCAGTCCCTGATGGTTGTCTATTGAAACAAAAGGGCAGAAACTCTTCAGGATCTGGGCTTACATTAAGTAGGAAGCAAAAGCCCAGGAACCCTTGAACCAACTGAGGATCTAATTTTGTCTCAACACTCAGCCTAATGAAAAGACAAGTTAGGTTCGCAAGGTCCTTAAAATATGGCTCTTACTATGTAAGCACAATATTTTCTTATTTTTTTAAAAAAATTGATTTTAGTAGCTGCCATCTTGAGTCCCCACGTGTGTGCGCTTATTCTCAGCTGGTCTGCCTTAGGCCCCCTGAGAGTCAGCCATAGTCCTCCGCGCAGCCCCGTTTCTTCTCCAACAAGATGAAAGAAACTATTATGAACCAAGAGAAACTCGCCAAACTGCAGGTACAAGTGCGCATTGGTTGGAAAGGAACTACTCGTAGAAAGAAGGTGGTGTTTCACAGAATAGCTACAGCGGATGATAAAAAAACTTCAGTTCTCCTTAAAGAAGTTAGGGGTAAACAATCTCTCTGGTATTGAAGAGGTAAATATGTTTACAAACCAAGGGACAGTGATCCACTTTAATAACCCTAAAGTTCAGGCATCTCTGGTAGCGAACACTTTCACTATTACAGGCCATGTTGAGACAAAGCAGCTGACAGAAATGCTACCCAGCATCTTAAACCAGCTTGGTGCAGACAGTCTGACTAGTTTAAGGAGACTGGCCGAAGCTCTGCCCAAACAATCTGTGGATGGAAAAACACTTGCTACTGAAGAGGATGATGATGATGAAGTTCCAGATCTTGTGGAGAATTTTGAAGAGGCTTCCAAGAATGAAGAAAACTGAATTGAGTCAACTTCTGAAGAAGATAAACTTGAAGAAGTTTCTGAGAGCTGCTATTTTATGACTGCTTTTTCAAATTTTGCTTATGGATCTGATAAAATCTAAATCTCTAATATTTTTTAGCCCAATGCCCCTGGACATTGCAGCTCTCTTCAGTTTTTGCTTATACATACATCATTCTTTGCAGCTAATTAAGCTGAAACAGCTTGAGAATAGTTTGAAACAGGTTAATAAAGATCTTTGCCAAAAAGAAAAAATTTAAAAAATTGATTTTACTTTTAGAGCAGTTTTAGGTTCACAGCAAAAACTGAGCAGAAGCTAGAGACATTTAAGTGTCTATAGATATCCAAATTCAATAAAAATAGAAGACTATATATTCAGTAAATTGAGCAGACTTTAGGTAACGTAGGAAGTCAAGTTTTCATGATTTTTTTTAAAACTTTATTTTTATTTCCCTTTAGTTTTGTTGAAAAATTCTTTTGAAGAAAAGTCAAATTGGGGAATAGAGAGAAAACCTATATAAAAAGAGCTAAAACTAAATGTTATATGTGCAGAAAAGTTAAGAATAGTAAAAAGCAAAATTATTTCTATATTTGCTTGCTTTTCCTTTAAGTACATCTGTTTAAACAATATATTTTTAAAGAAAACTGTTATATATAAGTGAAATACTAATCTTGTCATGGACAATTCTAGAAGTGTAAACAGAGCAGGGGTTAAACAAAAATAATAACACCCAAGAAAAAAGTTTATTTCTTTTCCTAGCATCCAATGCCTGGCATAGTTCCTAGTATATACTAGGCACTCAATTAATATTTGTTGAATGAATGAACAGATAAGTTCTCTAACAAAGCAAAAATATATACAGATAGTCTGGTTCATAATACTCAAATCTAAGCTAAAATAACTATAGCAAGTTAACTATATTTTGGGGATGAGAGACAGGAGACTAGACCAGTGAAACTCTGACATATAAACACATCACAGATTAACTCAGTGATGTATGCTTAGAATCTGAGTTAAAACCATAAAAGCTACTAAGAACCAGTAGAGCAGGTAATTGTAGGATCTATTCCAACTTACCTCACACAACATTCTACTGCACGAAACCAATGAAGCATCTCATCATGTAGAGTACATAACTGAAGGCAGGACAGAAAAACTTTCTCAGCATCACTGTACCAGCCTGCATCAGAAAGAAAGCCACCTGAAGGACAAGAAAAGCCATTAACTTTTAGGTAATTTAATAAATCACATGATGCCCTAACTGGTTTGGCTAAGTGGATAGAGCATTAGCCTGAAAACTGACGGGTCCCGAATTTAATTCCAGTGAAGGGCTTATGTCCACGTTGCAGGCTCAATCCCCAGTAGGGGGTGTGCAAAAGCATGATCATTGATGTTTCTCTCTCCCTCCCTCCCTCTCTGAAATCAATAAAAATATTTTTTAAAAATAGTGTCAATAGTTTTAACAGTGTCAGTGTCTGAGTTAAGAAAATAATATATTTTACTCATATCCATGTTTGATGTTTAATTAGAGCTACATGTGATCAAACAAACATTATTTTAATTGTAGAGAAATATGCTTAAGAACACTTTATGGCCCTCACCAAGTGACTGAATAATATGGTTATTATACATATTCATACTCAGCAGCCTCTACTCACCATCCTCATACATGTGTAGTGCTGGTTATTAGCTATTGTCTCTCAGCTTCAAATAAACCTTTTTTAGACTCTGTTTTATGACACTGGGCACTAGAATTGCCAGCTGAATCTCTGGCAGTCTCTGTCAAAAGGAACAACTAGAGTGGTAGAAGATGAACAAGAGACACTCCTTCCTGTTTGCTTCCAGTTTCTGTCAGGAAAGCCCCTGCTGACAGCAAACCCCCTAGGGCAGTGATCTTTACTCTGGTAGTGGCAATTCATCCCAATAAGCCAGTTCCAGTCGCAGTTTTCCAATACTTACAGAATTAAATTCACAGAACTCAGGTCAGAGATACCAGCACCAGCCAGTCAGGTCTGCTCCTAGTGGTCTAATTTCTAAACCCATAGGCCCCACGCCCCACTTCTCAGTGCTCTGAGGCACCTAGCAGTAGCCCAGCTGTTAAAGCACCTCATCAACCTTCTAAATTTTATTAATTCCAACCCCAGCTCTTGGTTCCCTAAACCCTAGGTGTGGTAGTTGATTTTATTTTTAAATATATATTTTTATTGATTTCAAAGAGGGAAAGATAGAAACATCGATGAGAGATAATTTATTGATTGGCTGCCTCCTGCAAACCTGCATGCCCCCTATTGGGGACTGAGCCCGAAACATGGGCACATGCCCTGACTGGGAATAGAACCAGCAACATCCTCGGACATAGGTCGATGTTCAACCACTGAGTAACACAGGCTGTGCTCTAGCATGAAGTATTTTTCACTATTTTGGTAGTTTTAACATTAAGATTGATTATATGGCCACACAGGCTGGGCATATACAACTGAGTTTGCTAGGACTTGGCTCTTCTCCCAAGATAATTCTTCAACCTGGCTCATTTCAATGGCCATATTGTTAAAAATGTTTGTGGAGATAACAGAGGACCTTACTGAATACTAGCCTGCCTGCTTTTTATATTCCTTGATATAAATTTTTCCCACAGATTCTTACATGACCATCTAAGATTAAAGGAATGTCAACCTTAACATTCAAGATCACAAATACTCTATTGTTAGAGACATTCTTTGATCATAATTCTTTGTTGCAATTTAAATTCCACAGGACTATGGAAGGATGAGGGTTCTTCACAGAAAAGAATGTTCTCAAGTTCCTCCAGTAAACTATCTATGATCACTACACAGAATTATTCTAAGACTGAAGGAGATAACTAAGAAAACTTTCTGGCAAAGAAAGTGTATGTGTGTGTGTGGGGTCGGGGGAAGGAAAGGAGGGGACATGCACATATTAATTTGAGAAGTTAAAAGTGAAAGGTAGACTGTGGCGATGTAACAGTCCAGTATCCTGATGATAGTTATATAAATCTGTACATGGAATCAACTACACAGAAACACACACACAATCATGCATGTAACAGAAAAACTGGTGAAAATTAATTAAGGTATATAGTTTAGTTAACAGTATTAAACTAGCGTCAACTTTCTGGTTTGATATTATCTGTAAATCTACAATCATTTTAAAATATAAAATTTTTTTTAAAGAAAGTAAAAAAGGTAGCAACAATTTTAATAACTGCCTGATGGTGAAGGCCTAGGGTGGGGGTGGGGGACCAATAGGGGAAAAAAAGGGGGACATCTGCAATACTTTCAATAATAAATATATATTAAAATTTTATTTTGGCCGAGACCGGTTTGGCTCAGTGGATAGAGCGTCGGCCTGCGGACTGAAAGGTCCCAGGTTCGATTCCGGTCAAGGGCATGTACCCTGGTTGCGGGCACATCTCCCCTGTGGGGCGTGCAGGAGGCTGGCTGATTGATGTCTCTGACTTTCTATCCCTCTCCCTTCCTCTCTGTAAATAAAAAAAAAATTATTAAAAAAAAAAAAAAAAAAAAAAATTTTATTTTGCCTGAAACACTTATCTAAGTAGATCTTCTGAACACCATGCTATATAAACATTAAACAATGTTTTATATATAAGGTGTCCCTCAAAAAAAGTGTAACAGCTGATAACCCAATTTTGAAAATAAAATGGATTTTAATAAACATTGCCTTTATAATTAGTCTAAGTGTGTGCATACATTATTTGGGACACCCTCTATATACCATACAAAACCTCAGAATCCTGTTTATGTTGTCAGTAGTCTCATAACACTCGCACGAAGGTATTTAGAATTACTCTCATTTTAGAGATGGAAAAACTGAGGTCTTAAAAGAATTCAGTCCCATGACCCTGCATATAGTAAGCTGGTGAAAGAGGCTGGTGGCAGCATGACATGGTAGAAAGATATGTGCCTGGAAATCATTTAGACACAGGATTCTAAACTTAGTACTACCACTAGCTATGTAACTTGAGTTACTTTACATTTTTTTAGTCTACTTCCGCATTTGTAAAATGCTATTAATACCAATACTGGAATGTCATGAGTATTTAGAAAGATAGCACTTAAATGCACAGTATAGTGCTTGGCACAGTTAATGTTCAATAAATCACACATAGTTTTTCTGATGTTTTTCTCACAACCTCCTTATGTAGACTTTGGGACTATCCAGGGAGAATCCTTTATTGTTAGCAGGTTTAATTATGAGTCATGTCACAGAACAAACATGCCTCTATTTTACCATTACTTACCTAAAACAAAGCCCACTTGAATGGCTTTTTCCTTTACTGCAGCATCTGATTCTGCAATATAAGAGCACCTTCTGCTAAATGAGTAGGCTAAGACTGAAGCAACTTTCACACCATGATCCATCAAAGCCTGGAAACAATGATGAAGCAAATGTCTGAAAGAGAAGGAAAAGATTATTTTATAAAAGTAATGTATTTTGTCTTTTCAGAAAGTGCTACCTTGCTTTATAAAAATAATAGTACAATTATTTTCCAAGATGAAGAAAAAAAGCTTTTTGCCTTATGAAGCCATAATTCACAATTTTGCCTAGTATCTTTACTCAGTGATCACTTAGTTATCCTGTATGGGTAAATTTATGGCAACAGAGAATAAAACTAATTTTTAACATCAGTTTTAAAGACCAAATTGGCTTATAATACAATAATAACCCAATATACAAAATGAGCAATAAGAAAAAATGAAATATTGCCTCACGTCAACATAGATGATCTTGAGACTATCATACTAACCAAAATAAGTCAGAGAGGAAAAGTCAAGAACCATATGATTTCACTCATATGTGGAATATAAAACTGAACGCAACAAATGAACAAGAAAAACAAACAAAACTCACAGACAACAGTATGGTGGTTACTAGAGGAAAGGGGATGGGGAATAGCAAAGTATAAAGGAAAGGTCAAATATATGGTGACGAAAGATTTGACTCTGGGTGGTGAACATACAATGTAATATACAGATGATATGTCACAGAATTGTATACTTGAAAACTATGTAATTTTATTAATCAATATCACTCCAATAAATTTAATTTTTTTTTAAAAAAGCAATGGATTTCAACAGTTCTCCAAAATATACAAATGGCCAATAAACACAATATGTTTAACATCATTAGTCATTAGGGAAAAGCAAATCAAAATCAAAGAGATATAACACCTTATATCTGCTAGAATGGCTATAATAATTTTGTTTAAACAGTAATGCCAAGCCCTGGCTGGTTTGGCTCAGTGGATAGAGCGTTGGCCTAAAGACTGAAGTCATGGGTTCAATTCTAGTTAAGAGCACATGCCCAATGTTGTGGGCTCAACCCCAGCGGGCCTACAGAAAGCAGCCGATCAATGATTCTCATCACTGATGTTTCTCTTTATCTCCCTTCCTCTCTGAAATCAATAAAAATCCTATATAGCCGGGACCGATTTGGCTCAGTGGATAGAGCGTCGGTCTGCGGACTGGAAGGTCCCAGGCTCGATTCCGGTCAAGGGCATGTACTTTGGTTGCAGGCACATCCCCAGTGGTGGGCATGGAAGAGGCAGCTGATCGATGTCTCTCTCTCATCAACGTTTCTAGCTCTCTATCCCTCTCCCTTCATCTCTGAAAAAAATCAATAAAATATGTATTTTTTAAAATCCTATATAATGAGAGGGATATGCTAATCATCCATTATGCCATAATGTCAAGACCAATCTACAAGTGGTGGAGAGCTACAGGAGGGCAAGGCAGCGAGCTATAAAAAAAAGTAATGCCGAGAAAAAAAAGAGTAATGGCAAGGATACGGAAAAATTAGAACCCTTGTTCATTGGTGGAAGAAATAAAAAATGGTACAGCTGTTGTGGAAAACAGTTTATAAGTTATTCAATTCAAAAAGTTAAACATAGGGCCCTAAGTGGTTTGGCTTGGTAGAAAGAGCATTGGCCTGCGGACTGAAGGGTCTAGTTCGATTCTGGTCAAGGGTATGTACCTTGGTTGTGGGCACATTCCCAATAGGAGGTGTGCACGAGGCAGCTGATGTTTCTCTCTCATCAATGTTTCTGACTCTCTATCCTTCTCCCTTCCTCTCTGTAAAAAATCAATAAAATATATATTTTTTAAAAAAGTTAAACATAGGGCTGTCATATATATATAACTACTTGTATACAAGAGAATTAAAAACATGTGTCCATACCAAATCTTGTCCAGGAACATTCAATTCATAGTAGTATTATTCACAATTGCCAAAATGGAGAAAAACTGAAATGTTCATCAACAGATGATTAGATAAACAAATCTATATATCTATACAATGGAAACTTATTCAACCATAAAATAAAATAAAAAAATACCAAGTAACAACATAAATGAACCTTGAAAACATTACAGGAAGTAAAAAAAGACTATATATTATATGAAATGTGTACAATAGGTAAATCCAGATACAGAAAGTAGATTATAACAATAGGCCCAGCCTGTGCCCTCTTGTAATCCAGGAGCCCTCCCACCACTGCCACTGAGCTCACCAACTTCTGGCTGAAATTCTGACCACCAGGGGGCAGTTCCTGTGTTGAACATCTGGCCCCTGGTGGTCAGTGTACATCAAAGTGACCAGTTGTTCCACCGTTTGGTTGATTTGCATATTAGCCTTTTATTATATAGGATTGTATTATTATCCATATGAACACCTATAAAACTACTCTTATCCCACCCTGTATATTAAATAATAAAGGAATTGGACTTGCTGAGAGATGGAAGAGAAATATTCCACTATATCTTTACTATGGCCATGTTTAAAATTGCCTATCAAAATTAAAATCCCAGAAAGCTAAACTTTAGAGAATGATTTTTTAAAAATATATTTTTATTGATTTCAGAGAAGTGAAAGGGAGATAGAAACATCAATGATGAGAGAGAATCATTTATCGCTGCCTCCTGCATGCTCCCCACTGGGGATTGAGCCCACAACCGGGGCATACAGCCTGACTGAGAATCAAACTATGACCTCTGGTTCATAGTTATCATATTGCTCAACCATTGAACCACACCAGCCCAGCCACAACTATTGAGTAGCTCCGTTGGTTAGTGTCATCCTGCTATGCCAAAGTTGCAGGTTTAATCCTCAGCGCACATACAAGAATCAACCAATGAATGCACAAATAAGTGGAACAACAAACTGATGTTTCTCTCTCTCAAAATAAATAAAATAAAATTACTTCAAAGTTTTTCTCTTGCCTTCTTTTACCAAAATGTTGTTCTCATCTATAATTATATTTTAAAGTAAGTTTTTATTGAGAAAGAGGAAGAGAGGGAGAAAGAAACATCAATAGAGAGAAACATCAATCAGCTGCCTCCTGCATGCCCTCTACTGAGGATTGAGCTTGCAACTTGGGCATGTGTCATGACCGGGAATCAAAATGGCAATCTCTTGGTGCATGGTATTATGCTCAACCAACTGAGCCACAAATGCCAGGGTACATGTATTATTTTTTTAATAGACTAATTTTAATTAATCAACTAACTAAAAATTTTATTTACATAGTACATAGGCCATATTTTAAAGTTAGTCTTAAAAAGTGAAATCATATGGATTATATACTTAGTTTATCATTCCTCTTTAAAATAAAAAAATCCAGATTAAGCCCTAGCCATGTGGCTCAGTGATACAGCATAGAAAGAGCATTGAAGGGTCTAATGTTCAATTCTTGGTCAATGGCAGATACCTGGGTTGCAAATTCATTCCCCAGTGGGGGTGAATGCGAGAAGCAACCAATCAATGTATTTCTCTCACATAGATGTTTCTCTCTCTCTTTCACTCTCTTCCCCTCCCTCCTTCCTTCCCTTCCACTCTCTAAAAATCAATGGGAAAAATATCCTCGGGTAAGGATTAACAAAAACAAAACAAAACAAACAAGAGATGTCACAGATCTTTTTCACTGCTGAAACCCCAGCATCTACAACAGTACATGACATATGCTGGGCATTAAACAAGAATTTGCTAAACAAATAAAACAACTTCATATTAGAGATTAGCAGTACTTTATAAAACTATATTCTTATTTTCCTAGACATGTGGGGTAGGGGAAGGGAAAGAAGGCATTTAAAGAAACTTTAGGGAAGAACACTAAAGGGAACAGTAAGTACAATCAAAAGCCATGTCACCTACACCTACCTACACGTGGCTTTTACTACATGTGAATAGCCACAATGGAGAAGATAAATTTGGTCTCCCTTTCTTGAAAGCAATGGTGGTATTAATAGCTTCATAACAATGTGACTGTACTTAATGCCACTGAATTACATACTTAAAAATAGTTACTATAGTAAAATTTAGTTTATGTACAGTTTACAACAAAATTTTTTTTTTACCTTTTATCCAGAGCTCTCAATACTTTAGCAAAAACTTCCAATTCACAAAATTCACTGCCCAGCTGACATAAGCGTCCCTGTTGGTAAAGCTGAAATAAAAAAACAAAGAGATAATTAAAATTCTTAAATTTAATTTCTACTTTAAGTATACTTAATGAATATAATTCAATGAACTTAATATTTGATGAATTTAGTGAATACTATTCAAAGTTGGTATGATTACATAGTAATATCTGAAAAGATGCTTGTGTTAAGAGAAATGTAACACTGAATCATACCAATAAATTGTATAACAAATTTATACAATTCATATAAAAGCATTTTAATAATTATATCTGATAGTTAGAAATTAGTTATATGTATATGATCTATATAGATTCTAAAGAACAAAATACATAACCAAACAAAACAGAACAGACACATTGATGCAGAGAACTATTGGTTCCAAAGGGGAAAAAGATTGAAGGGCTGGGTGAGAAAAGTGAAAGGATTAAGAAGTACAAATTGGTAGTTGCAAAATAGTCATTGGGATATAAAATACAGCATAGAAAACATAGTCCGTAATCTATATATATAAAAGCCTAATATGCTAAGACAGTTTGATCATTCAACCAGTTGTTATGACATGAAGTGACCACTAGGGGCAGACACTACAACTGATAGGTTAGCTTGCTGCTGGAGTCTGGCTGATCAAGACTGGGCGAGATGGGCCGGACATGCCCTGAAGCCCTCCTATGGTCCCTTCTCTGGCCCATGTGCACTGGAGGGGTCCCTCAAGGAACCAGTTTTGGCCTGATTCCTGCAGGCCAGGTTGAGGGACCCTATCAGTGCACGAATCCAGACTAGGCCTCTAGTATTGTAATAATTATGTATGGTGCCAGGTGGGTACATGAATTATTGGGGATCACTTTGTAAAATATATGATTATCTAACCACTACACTGTACACCTGAAACTAATATAATACTGAATGTCAACTATAGTTGAAAAATAATATAAAAAATTATTTGTAAAACAGTATCAGGTACATGATTAAGTAATACAAAGTGTTACACAGTTATATACTTATTAAACGTTAAAATGTCTTATAGAAAACTGAAGGCAATTATCTCAAGGGCAATGCAGGACAGTCCCAAGCCCAGAGAAATAAAGATGAGGATAAAAACCTTCTTAAACCAATTCAAAATTATAAGCAAAAAGTGAACAGCTTAGTCTTAATATCTAATTAGCATATAAATAATTTAGAATAATTCCTCAAAACAAAAATTTAGAAAACTTCAGAAAAAGATATAAAAGAAATTGAAACAAGCCCTAGCCCCCCCTTCTCCTTCTCCTTCCTTCCCTTCCACTCTCTCTGAAAAGCAACAGGAAAAATATCCTCTGTTGAGAATTACAAAAAAAAAAAAAAAGAGAGAGAGAGAGAAAATCACTATTGCCGTGGCCTGGTAGCTCAGTTAGAGCATCATTTCATACACAAAAAAATTGAGGGTTTGATTCCCAGTCCGGGCACACACCTAGATTGCAGGTTTGAGCCCTGGTCAGGGTACGTACAGGAGGCAACAGATCAATCGACATTTCTCTCTCCTTTCCACTCTTTCTAAAATCAAAAATCAAAAAATGTATCCTTGGGTGAGGATTAAAAAAAAGAAAGAGAAAAATCACTGTCAACATAACAGCACATTTCTTTTCAGTCCTCTTTTTCTTATTGTTTTGCAGTTTCGAGTATGTTTCATAAACTTTAATCCTTCGTTATGGAAGTTAAAAATTTATTTCCCCATTACATATCTTCAAGTTATTAAACTTGGTTCCAAAATATGTTTTTGAAATTCTGATTAAGCCTACATTGAATAAATAGTCAGTAGAAAACCCTAAATTTTCCAATCTAGTAACAATATCTCTCTTCAACATTTATTAAAAGACTTTTGGGTTTCTGTACCTCTCCTTTTTGGATTTACTCTATTCATGTTTTCTGTTATTTTAAATAACGTATTCTTTTCTATACTGCATGTAGAAAAATTTAATTACTAATGTGTAATCATCCTCCTCACTAAATATCTCATTGCTGTAGTTTTACAATTGATTTTGCTGGCTTTTTGTTCTAACTGTATTTATTAGCACTTCAAGAATATTGAATATGTAGTTTATAGTTCCAGAACTAAGTCTGAAAGCCTTTACTTAAAAAAATTTAATAATATTGATAATAGAAGTTATTTTATTATAGTCCTGATTTTAATCAGAATGCTTTAAGTGTCTACCACTAAGTATTTTTGTTTAGATATGTGTAAATTACCTTTTGAGTAGATGTATATTTAGAATGTCAATGTGTATTCCTTAAGATCAATTTAGAAAACTATAATGATAGTTTTCCTCTGTCCTATTAATATGGTGAATTATGTGAAGAGACTTGCTGATTTGCACTTGCGATTATTTTACCTAGAACTTTTGCCTCACAATTCATGGGAGGTTTTCCAGAGACTTCCTTTTTATCTTATCTTAGGTTTAGGTATCAGTATTATGGTAACCACTTTTACTGTTTTTTTGTTTTGTTTTAATTGGAAAGAATTCGGTTGGTCTGGAACAAGCTAAATAAATTATCAGCAGCATCAACTGTTCTTTGAATAAACTCAAGTAAGTATCCGAGTTTTTGTTTGTCCACTGAGGCACTGATCTATTTTCCCTTAGACTGTCCAATAAAAAAATGACAACAGCTAATACAATAGTCACCTGATGTGAATAATTAAAAATTATACCTATTTTTTTGTCAGGTCAGCAAAAATCATATTTCTTGGTTTGCTACTGAATTTAGTTTGACACTGTATTTTTTCTTAATCCTTACCTGAGGATATATTTTCCATTGATTTTTTTTTTAAAGAGTAGAAGGAAGGGAGGACGAGGATAGGAGGTAGGGAAGAAGATAGAAGGGGGAGAGAAACAACAGTGTGAGAGACACATTGATTGGTTGCCTTCATCATGTGCCGATTGGTACCGGGGATCGAATCTGCAAACCAGGAACATGCCTTTAACCAGGAATTGAACCCAAGACCCCTCTGTTCTTATTCTAACCATTGATCAACACCAGCCAGAGCTTGATACTGTATCTTTAACATATATATATATTACTGATTGATTTTTTTACAGAGAGAAAGGGGGAGGGAATATAGTTAGAAACATCAATGAGAGATGTCAAACAGCTGCCTCTTGCACACCCCTTACTGGGGATATGCCTGCAACCAAGGTACATGCCCTTGACCAGAATCGAACCTGGGACCCTTCAGTCCGCAGACCGATGCTCTATCCACTGAGGTAAACCGGTTTCGGCGATATTGTATCTTTAAAAAAATACATGGATGGAACCCACAACTCAGGCATGTACCCTGATCATGAAGTGAACCGGTGAGCTCTTGGTGCACAGGATGACACTCAATCCATTGAGGCACTTAGGCTGGGTGATACCGTATTTTAATTTGTCTTTCAGTTGAGCATCTTTTGATGTTTACTGGCTATTCATATTTTTCTCTTCTATGTGCTAGCTGTTCAGGACTTCTGGAAATGAGTTGGTTTTCCTTTACGTACTCATTAGTGATAGATCTTCCTGTATTAGGAAATTTGCCGGAAGCCAGTTCCAGCATGTCATAATTACAAGTTTCATCAAAAGGTTGATGGAACTTGGGGACTCAACAAGGGCTGAGTCACATATGTTAAAACCTGTTGAAAACGGCTGAAGGCATTTCCCCCAAACCTGAACAGAATGACTGTTTGCTGCCAAGCAGATCAGGGCATCTTAATCTACATTTCCCTAATCTGACAATGCTTCTGTAAGAAACCCTACACTTTGAAGTCTATATCTCCACCTTGCCTTAGGACAATTTGTGTTCATAAAAACCAAGGGGCCCATGAGACAAGGAAAACTTAGCTCTTTTAGCTAGGCTCCTCTAACCCCCGATGACTTTAAAATTATCTTTTGACTCTGGATTCTTATTTAATCTATGCACAGACTTCTCCAGATTCCAGAACCCTTCTAGAGGCCAGATCAAGATCCACCGGCATAAAATATCACCCAAAGTTCGGCACAAATTCACCTCTTATCTGTCATACACTGTCATTTGCATGTTTTTTTTTAATGTGCTTATAATTTTTTATGTACTCAAAAGTACCAATTTTTTTTCCTCCTATGTTTTGAATTCATACTTAGAAAAGCCTTCTCCATAAGATGGTAGTCTAGTGTTGACAAGTAACAGAGGACTTCACCTTTTATAACTTTGTTTGTTTTATTTAATATACCTTTACTGTTCAGATTACAATTGTTCCTCTTTTTTTCCCCATAGCTCCCCTCAACCTAGTTCCCAACCCATTCTCTGCCCTTACCGCCCCTCCACCCCCGTCCTTCACAGGTGTATGATTTTTATAGTCTCTTCCTGCATCCCCACACCTCTTTCCCCCTGAGAATTGTCATTCTACTTTCTATGCCCCTGATTCTATTATAGTCACCAGTTTATTCTGTTCATCAGATTTCTTATGCACTTGATTTTTAGATTCACTTGTTGATATGTATTTGTTATTCATAACTTTTATCTTCACCTTTTTCTTCTTCTTAAAGAATACCTTTCAGCATTTCATATAATACTGGTTTGGTGCTGATGAACTCCTTTAGATTTTTCTTATCTGTGAAGCTTTTGATCTGACCTTCAATTCTGAATGATAGCTTTGCTGGGTAGAGTCATCTTGGTTGTAGGTTCTTGCTATTCATCACTTTGAATATTTCTTGCCACTACTGTCTAGTCTGCATAGTTTCTGTTGAGAAATCAGCTGACAGTCGTATAGGTGCTCCCTTGTAGGTAATTAACTGTTTTTTCCTTGCTACTTTTAATATTCTCTCATTGTTTTTTGCTTTTGGTATTTTAATTATGTGTCTAGGTGTGGTCCTCTTTGGATTCTTTTTGTTTGGGGTTCTGTGTGCTTCCTGGACTTGTAAGTCAATTTCTTTCACCAGGTGTGGGAAGTTTCCAGTCATTATTTCTTCAAATAGGTTTTCAGTATCTTGCTCTCTCTCTTCTTCTGGCACCCTCATAATTCTGATGTTGGTATGCTTGAGGTTGTCCCAGAGGCTCCTTATACTATCTTCATGTTTTTGGATTCTTTTTGCTTTTCCAGTTGGGTGTTTTTTGCTTATTTGTATTTCAAATCTTTGTCTTGATTCTTGCTATACTCTAGTCTGCTGTTAGATCTCTGTATAGTACTTTTTATTTCAGTCAGTGTAGGATTAATTTCTAGTTGGTCCTTTTTCATATCCTTAAGGGTCTCACTAAATTTATCGACCTTTTCTAGAAAATTATTGAAAAACCTTATATGTAACTGTGGTTTTGAATTCTATATCTAGTCATTTACTTTTCTCCATTTCTTTCATTTGTGATGTTTCTTTGTCTCCGCATTTTGGCTGCTTCCCTGAGTTGACAGAATGGCTTTGTGTTAAGTGTCCTATAGGGCCCAATGGCTCAGCCTCCATAGTTATCTGAGGTAGACATTCTTGATGCACCTCTTTGTGGGCTGTGTGCACAGTCTTGTTGTAGTTAAGCCTTGATTGTTGTTGGTATCACGGGGGGGAGGGGCGAGAAATTGACCTCCAGGCCACTGGCTGTGAGGATCAGCTGTGTCTACAATGGGAGAATTTCTGTGCTGGAGACACCCTTATGAGACAAGATTTGCAAAAGCCTCTGTGCTTAGCTTGGATGGGGCAGAGTCTCAGGATGGAGCAGATAGCAAAGGCTTCCCGTCAGCCTTGCCAAAAGTGGCCCCTGGATCTCAGTGTCCCGCAGTAATCACTGCAAGCACCTCTGAGAGAGAGTGCTGCCCTTGAGTTTCATCTGCAGCCAGACAGTCCAGTTTCTCCCCGAATGAGTCTGGGTCCTCAGAGTCTCGTCCAGAACTGCAGTTTAGTGCAGTTGGGAGCTTTTGTCTCCCTCCCACTGGAGAAAGCCAGCCACATACTCAGTTGCCAGCCCTCTCCACACGCGTACCTCGGTACCTCTGCCTTCTGCAGTTACTCTTAGTCTCAGTGTGCTTTTCTCCTTCCTGACAGTCCAGTTTCACCCCTTATGAATCTAAGTCCCCAGAGTCCAGCATAGTCGGGAGCTTTTGTCTCCCTCCCACTTGAGAAAGCCAGCCATGCACTCAGTTGCCAGTCCTCTCTGCATGCGCATCTCAGTACTTCTGCCTCCTGCAGCTCCTCTGAGTCTCAGTGTGCATTTCTCTTGCCTTCTAGTTGCACAATTTGCACTCAGCCAGCCTTCCTGTAGTTCTGGATGATGTCCGTTTTGTCTTTTAGTTGTAGTTTTGAGATTGTTGTGTGAGGCAGCAGTTTAGGTGTTTATCTATGTTGCCATCTTGGTTTCTCCTAATATTATTTATATGTTTGACATTTTTAAATTTTGTAAATTACCTTAAAATAATTTATTTGAAGAAATTTCAATCCTTTCCCACTATACGATAGTGACTCAATAATTTATTCTGATTCTTTTATGATTTCATTTGCCATATTTAACTCTTTAACCACCGGGAATTCATTTTGGTATACAGTGTGAAATAGAGGTCTAACTCTTCCCCCAAATACTTAATTGCCCAAGGTATTTTTGTATGTTTCTCCCACTTATTTACAATAAAGCACTGTCTCACAACTTGATCACATACTAAATTCTTAAATATGCTTTGGTTTTTATCTTGACTATCTACTTTGTTCTTTTTTAAAAAGTAAATATATATTTTTGTTGATTTCAGAGAGAGGAAGGGAGGAAAGAAATGCCAATGAGAGATAATCATCAACGGTCCTCTATCCCCCACCACGCATTCCCCCTACCAGGACTGAGCCCACAACCCAGAAATGTGCTTGAAGGGGAATCAAACCATGACCTCTGGGTTCACAGGTCAATGCCAACCACTGAGTAACATGAGCCAGGTTAAATCTTCCCAGCAAGATCTCTAATGCTCCTCTATACTATGTTTTACAAATCAATTTCTCTCTCCGTTTTTGTGACACCGCTACAGTTTTCAAGTATGTAGCTATCTAATATAATTGACTGTCCTATAACGCACATCTCTCCTAAGTATTGTGCATCTTCAAAATTTCCTTGACTCATTAATTCTCATGTAATTCTTCCAGATGAATTTTATATTTAACCAGTTTCCTATATCCAATAAAATCCTGAGTCTGATTCAAATTGTGATAAATTCATACCTTAAACTGAGATGAGCTGTCATATTATATATAACCTTTCCATCAAAATACATGGTGTGGCCGAAATGGGTTTGGCTCAGTGGATAGAGTGTTGGCCTGTGGACTGAAGGGTCCTGGGTTGATTCCAGTCAAGGGCACCTACCTTGGTTGTGGGCACTTCCCCAGTAAGGAGTGTGCAGGAGGCAGTTGATCTATGTTTCTATCTCTCTCCCTTCCTCTTTGTAAAAAATCAATAAAATATATTTTTAAATATATATATGTATGTGTACACACACACACGGTGTGGCTTAGTGGTTGAGCCTCAACCAGTGAACCAGGAGGTTACAGTTCAATTCCTGGCCAGTGAACATGCCCAGACTATGAGTTCTATCCCCAAATAGGGGGCATGTAGGAGGCAGCGAACAATGATTCTCTCTCTTCATTGATGCCTCTATCTCTCTTTCCTTCTCCCTTCTGCTCTGAAATCAGTAAAAATATATGTCAAAAATAATTTTTTAGCCCTAACCTGTTTGGCTCAATAAATAGAGCATCAGCTTGGGGACTCAAGGGTACCAGGATCAATTCAGGTCAAGGGCATGTATCTTGGTTGTGGGCATATACTCAGTAGGGAGTGTGCAGGAAGTAGCTGATCGATGTTTCTCTCTCATCAATGTTTCTAACTCTCTATCCCTCTCTGTAAAAAATCAATTAAATATATTAAAAAAAATTTTTAAAGATACATGATATAGCTAGTTATTTATGTTCTTTTGTGCCCCTCCCTTATAGTTTTCACGTCCAATTTATTAATCTTAAGAGCTCTTTATATGAAAAGAATAACTCTTTAGCTGTCAAATATGTTGCAAAAATTTTTTTCAATTTGTTACCAGCCAATTTTAGGATTATCAGAATATTAGTTGAGACTATATAGCTATACAACAGAAATATACCCAGAAAAAGAAAAAATAACTCTAATACTAAATCAGATATGAATTCATATGGTTTTCAGCATGAGACTTAAAATAATTTTAAAAAACCATTAAGTTTAAGACTAAAAATAATAAAAAGAACGAATTACCAAAACACTTCACCCAACCAAAACTTAACTATGGAAAATATTGTAATTGGAACAGGATACAAAATATGCCATTCAGTGATTAAAATGAAAAGGAAATATCATACACTTCATTCTTTAAAGAACCCAGCCCTTCATTCTATTTGCTTTTACTTGATATACAGTTTTACAATTCCTTCTATTCACCTCATCCACTTTCTACATCTAAATGGTTTAGCATCTTTGAATAAAAACCATTTAGATTCCAATACATTACTTTTTAAAAAAATATTTTATTGATTTTTTACAGAGAGGAAGGGAGAGGGATAGAGAGTTAGAAACATCGATGAGACATCGATCAGCTGCCTCTTGTATGCCCCCCACTGGGGATGTGCCTGCAACCAAGGTACATGCCCTGAACCGGAATTGAACCTGGGACCTTTCAGTCCGCAGGCCAACGCTCTATCCACTGAGCCAAACCGGTTTCGGCCCAATACATTACTTTGTAGGTTATTACTTTTTACTGTTCCAACTTTACCACCTGTCAATTTTTTAAGTCATTTTAGTGACTTTCCCTTCCCATATACCTCATCCACCATTTCCAACTTCAGTTTAGCTTTCCTACATAAAAATCAGCACTAGCCCTTACTATTAGATGATCATACCTTCTTATTCATGACAACCATTCTTTACAAATATACTTATGTTGACACTTTATGTCCTGAACTCTATCTGATCTTAAAAGAAAAAGTGGTCTTCCCCAACTCCAATTTATAACTGATACCTTAATTTACGCAATGTGAAGGGGAGAGACTCAGAAATTAATGTTCTTGATCATGGACTCTGCTCCACAATTTCTTTCTTGCCTTACTGATAAATTTATTTAACTTCTACTCTGTTTTGGTTTCTGCCAGTCAGCCAATACAGACATCTAATGTCTTCCATAAAAAAAAAAAATCCCAAGAAAAAACTAAAGGAGTTCATCAGCACTAAACCAGTATTAAATGAAATGCTGAAAGGTATTCTTTAAGAAGAGTTAGAAGAAGAAAAAGGTAAAGATAAAAATTATGAACAAATACATATCTATCAACAAATGAATCTAAAAATCAAGTGAAATGAAAATCTGATAAACAGAATAAACTGGTGAATATAATAGAATTTGGAGCATAAAAAGGGAGCGGACTGATAATTCTCAGGGGGGAAAGAGGTGAGGAGGGTGCAGGGAGAGACTGAACAAATCATACACCTATGGATGAGGACAATGGGGGGGGGATAAGGGGGCAGGGGGTGGGGTGTGAGCCGGGTGGGGGGGGGGGGGAGAGGAATAATTATAATAATTTGAACAATAAAGATTTATTTTTAAAAAAATTCCTTCACATTTTACTCTTTGTACATATCTACACCCGTCTCCCTGCCCAATTTAGGAGCAATCAGCATGCCTACTTTTCCACCTCCATTCATTCCTCAATCCTACCTCCTAAAGCTTTATGTGAAACTGGACCAAAATAATCAAGGATGGAGGCCCTAACTGGTTTGGTTCAGTACAGAGAGCATCCAAAGGGTCCCAGGTTCAATTCTAATCAATCCATGTACCTGGGTTGTAGACTCCTCCCTGGTCCAGGCCCTGTTGGGGTTCATGCAGGAGGCAATCAATTGATGTGTTTCTCTCAGCCTTTCTCTGTCTCTCCCACTCTCTCTCTAAAAATCAATGGAAATATATCCTCAAGTGAGGATTAAGGGGGGTGGGTGAGAGGATGATGGAATTTTTGGTTCCACAAATACTATAATTTTGTCTATGACTGTGCCTATTGATGGAAGTTGGAACTATGGGATCTAATGACTTTCTTCTTGGCTCTAAATGGAAGAAAATGCATCTATAAACAGTAAGACCCTTAAATTTTTCACAAATTGGGCATGAGATGAGTATCTTATATGTATTAAAATGCTTAGAATCATATTTATGTATTGATAAACTGTTTAAAATAAAAATTCCTTGTTATACTTTGATTACATTAAAGACTGAAGTCCAGGAATTGACTTTCACTCTAGCAATTTTTATAAAAGCTAATAAAAATTAGTTCTATAATGTCTTTCATAAAAACACCGGTTTGGCTCAGTGGATAGAGCGTCGGTCTGCAGACTGAAAGGTCCCAGGTTCGATTCCGGTCAAGGGCATGTACCTTGGTTGCAGGCACATCCCCAGTAGGGAATGTGCAAGAGGCAGCTGATGGATGTTTCTCTCTCATCGATGTTTCTAACTCTCTATCCCTCTCCCTTCCTCTCTGTAAAAAAAAAAAAATCAATAAAAAAATATATATTAAAAAAAAACAATCTACCTCAAGATGCAAAATCTTTCCAAGCAAGAAAGCAAGGTCTTGAAGGAACTAAATACTATGTATGAAACCTTGACTAAACTACTTAACTTTCTCACCTCACACAGGGTTATACCCTATTTACAATTTATGAGGATTAAACAAGAATAACGTGTAAAAACACAATTCCAGGTACATGTTAAATACCTTGCTTCGCCTTAGCACAGTGCCATACTCCCCAAAGACATACAACTATTCAGGGTAAAAGTGTCCCAGAAAGAAGCACTATTTTTTTAAAAATATATTTTTACTGATTTCAGAGAGGAAAAGAGACAAAGAGATAGAAACATCAAGGATGAGAGAGAATCATTAATCCCCTGCCTCCCGCACACCCTGCACTGGGGACTGAGCCTGAACCTGGGCATATGCCCTTGACTGGAAGGGAACCAGGAACCCTTCAGTTTGCAGGCTGATGCTCTATGCATTAAGCCAAACCAGCAAGGGCCATGGTTGGCAAGCTGCAGCTTGCGAGCCACATGCAGCTCTTTGGCCCCTTGAGTGTGACTCTTCCACAAAATACCACGGCCTGGGTGAGTCTATTTTGAAGAAGTGGCGTTAGAAGAAGTTTAAATTTTAAAAATTTGGCTCTCAAAAGAAATTTCAATTGTTGTACTGTTGATATTTGGCTCTGTTGACTAATGAATTTGCCGACCACTGGGGCTAGGGCAAGAAGCACTATTAAAACTTTGTGGATTATGAAAAACAAAAAATGTGGCAAATGCACCATGTGTTCATACTCACTAATAATAATCTTCAAATGAAAAACTTCAATTAGAAGTAAGGTACTAGAAGATATCCAAGTATTTTGAGGGCATTCAATTACTAAATGTACTTGGATGAAATTTCCAATGATTTTTCTCTAAAAGTGTAAAAGATTGCATATGATTGAATAAAATGGACAGAGTTAGTACACACACAAAGTTGAAGCTTCCCAGGTGAGAAAGACAACTCTTAACTCATCCTTTCCTGGGAGTTATGAATCTTAAATACACACTATTTCCTTAGATATACACAATAGTCAATATATCAAAGGGATTTGGAATATACACAACAGTCAATAAATATATTATAGGGATTTGGAATAATATTATAAATGAGCAAAATGAATCTTCTCCAAATATTTAGGGGGAAAAACATTTTAACTTCTAGAATTGGTGTAAAGCAGTTGGCTTTAGTAGAATGCAGCAAGTTGGCTGCTTTCTGAAAAATTATTTTAGGGTGGGGAAAGCAGGCAAACTTCCCAATAAAACAACTGCCATGAAACACCAAGCATATACAAGAATATACACATCTGTTAAATATCAGTTTACACTGTCCCAGCCAACTTACAAAGCAAGAGGAAATATTTAAGGTCTAAGGAATAAATCATACTCTAGGTCAAATTTTGTATGGATGTCTACTGGAGAATAGGAGTTTTCCACACCAATTCAAGGCAAGAACTGAATAATAAATCCACTGTTCACATTCAAATGTGGGAAGGAGAGGAAAAGGGAGACTCCAAGTCCATAAAGTTCTCCTCCCTCTAAAAACACTGCAAAAATTGTCCACGTCTAAAGACTCTTATCCTTGAAACTCCTTGGAGAGTGACTTGGAGACTTTTTTGTTGAGATTTTTGAGGGGGAGCGATTTAGGAATGCTGCAAGATTGCAACTTCCAAATACAGGAACATAATTAAAATTCTAAAGCTTTTTGTTTTAGGAAAGATCCCACCCCCTTTTTCCTTCCCAATAGTTTATCAACATTCCCCATTAATAAGATTCCCAATTTAACTCCAAGAATAAACGAAAACCAAAGCTTTAAAAAATAGGCGAATAAGGCACACGACTGTTTCCAATAATTCCTCAATTCCCTCTCAATTAGGATGAGAAAAGAGAAACCAAGGAACACGAAGCAAAAAAAAAAATATATATATATATATACACACTTGGGGAAGGAGGGCGGAGAGAGGGGAAAGTGGGAAAGGGGCCGGGGAGGGGGGTTTGCTGCGGGTGGGGGGAAAGCACAGCATAAACTCCAGCTGATGCTGACAATTGGGAAGAGAGTGCAGAAAATATCCCGAAAACCCAGCTAGGAGGGAGGGAGAGGGACGCAATAGAGGAAATCCAAGCCACGGCCTACCCCGGGGGCACCATGTAGGAGGGAACACCAACACGGGGCTCCTTTGGAAGAGATACCAATCAAGGCCCAAAAGCTTGAAAGACAGAATATGGAGAGGGGGTGCTTCTATACCGGCAACCCCGAGACCGCATCAGATGTCTCGGGGGGCCATCCTGCGACGAGGGGTGAGGGGTTAGCGCGGGGGTTCGCAGACGTGGAAGGGGGTGCGGCCCCACGGGCTGCGGCAGGAGAGCGGAAAGCAGGCCCACGGCCCGTACCTTGTAGTAAACATCGAACTGGATGTTCTCGGGCAAGGAGCGGATGTCTCGGCGGGAGCGGATGTAGTTGTCCACGACGGCGGAGATGGCGGTGTTGTAAAGAGTCTCTGGGATCCACTCTAGTTCCACGGCCGCCATCTTCCTTCCCTCCTCCTCCGCCGCCACCGCCTCCTCCTCCTCCCAAAGGCCCCCGCCTCCCTCCGTAGCGAACTCCTCGGCGGCCCCGGGCGATTCCGAGGGGCGGCGGCAGCCACGCGGGCACCCGGCAGAAGGGCACGGCCACCCTGGCTCCTCTGGGGCGAGCTGAGGGCGGCGGCGGCCGGCGGAGGACCCGGGAAGAGCGGGACAGGGACCTGGGAACGACGGGCCCAGGCCTCACATTCCGGGTTTGAGAGAAACCCGGGTTCCGTCCTAGCGCGGATCCCTGCAGGGGTGGGGCTGCGTGCGCGCCGTCATGACGTCAGCGCGCGCCGACGCGCCGGAGGGAGGGAATGCGGCAGGCGGAAAACTTGGAGAGAGCGGAGCCGGGATCCGTACCACGGAGAACGTCCTTCCCGAGGGCCCGCAGTCGGGTGGACGCCGCACACTTTTTGCACTGAGACGAGCTATTCCAGCTTTTTACCCACACTTTCCTAGTCAGTCGGATGCCTCTGTCTCCCTTCAGCTAAAACCTGCCTTAGGCTCTGATCCCTTCGTGCCTCGGGTAAAAGTTTGGATCCTCCTCTCACAAAAATGCGCAATGTGAGTACGTTGGAAAGTATGCATTCAGAGAAGTCACATGACTCTAGAAACCTTTTCTCAGACTCTGGTCCCTCAGCCAAGGTAAGAACCTTTGGTCCGGGAACTAGGGGTCAGGATGAAGGGAGATTTGAATTTCATTGTGTAACCATTCGCATTGTTTGAAAAAATTCCCCCCATTTTTAAATTTTTTATCGTTGATAGTATTACAGATACCTCCCATCCCTCCCTCTTTGGCCCCCTTCTGCCAACCCCTCCTCACCTTCACCCCCAGGTCTTCACTACTCTATTGCCCGTGTCTATGGTCAATGCATATAAATATGTGAGTTCTTTATCTCTTGTCCCACCAACCCCACGTCGAGGTATGTCAGTCTGTTCCATGCCTCCCCTGCTTCAATGACTTAAAAACACACACACCATATTTTTTTTTCCCAAACAAATTTTAACGACAACAAAAAGAACTTGCTTTAGAAGATTTTGATAGGAAGGTTAGCCTGATGATGGAATTAAGTAATAGTGTCACGGCCAACTAGCTCAGTTTGTTAGAGCATCCTCCCCATAGGCCAAGGTTGTGGATTCCATCCGGGGTCAGGGCACTTACAAGAATCAACCAATCAACTCATAAATAAGTGGAACAATAAGCCTGTGTCTCTCTCTCTCGCCCTCCCTCTCCTTCCTTTCTTCTCTTTCTAAAATCAATCTTAAAAACTACAAATGCCTAGTTACATTTTAATTTCAGATAAAAATGATAGTTTTTTTAAATACAGGTATGTTACATGCAGTAGTTTTATCCACCCATTCTGAATCACTATAGGCTTGAACTCTCAAGAACTGGTTGAACAGAGAAGCCAGTGGAAACTAGGCCATTTTTATTGTGGACCATCCTCAAAAGAGGAAGAAATGTACTTCCTTGTACCCTAGGGAATTAATGAATCCCAGTAGAGCTTGGATATGAATTCAATAATTATGTAAATACTGGCTTTCATATTTTGAATGATGGCATAGCATCTGAGTTTTTAGTGGTAAGAGCCAAATCATAAAAAGGCTTAAATGTAATGCTAATAGCCTGGGACTTTATCTTGGAGATGATAGGGAATCCTTATAGGATTGTAAGAGAAGTAAAAGGATCAGAGTCTATCGGAAGAAAAACAGCAGTTGTCTATTACTTGCAGAGCCTGGAGGAGGTCTAGAATTTTGCATTGCCAGCTGCAGAAGGATATAAGGAAGAGGCCTGCTAAACTCCCATGGCCGCCTATACATTTTGGCAGACAGAGGTCCTTTGTATCACAAAGTTACCCGTATAGTCCACCAGATCCCCTTTAAGCCTTGACTACTGATAGCCTCAAATTTAGCAGGAGGCCTTGCACCAGAAGAGCTATATAAGACATGAACTGGGACCAGAAAGACTTCTGAAAATCTTAAGAGGTGATACAATACACATTGTGACCATTTTTAAATTGCATTTTCTCCCATCATCAAGGTGTACTTTCCTCTCAAATCTGGTTGGATTGTGTCTGCTTCAACAAATAGAGTATAGGGGAAGTGATGGTAGGTCAGAAAAGGACATGTAGAGTCCACATGTTCTCTGGAATACACACTCTTGGATTCTTGAGACACCTTGTAAAAATTACTCTGAGACCATAGTGCTCTCAGAAAGCCCAAGCCACGTGAAGAGACTATATATAAGCACTCTGGTCAACAGACCCAGCTCAGGTACCAGTTGTTTCAGTGAAGAGACCTCCAGACTTCAATTCCAAGATGTTGGCAGATGAGGGCCCAAGTTCATCATGAAGCTGAGACAAGCATCCATGCTCTGCTCTGTCTGGATTCCTGACCCACAGGACTGTAATAAAATGGTAGTTCATTTATTAAGGTTGGGGTGGTTTGTTATGCCATAATCACTAAAATACCCCATTCCAATCCACTAAAGTTTTCAGGAACCCATCATTTTAGAATCCATTTTGAACCTATTTCCTCTGTGGGCTATATAATACTAAGTATATGAATCTGTTCATGAAAATTATACAATTCATAACCTATAGTGTTCAATTTCCTTAGCTTTCTGCTACACTATGTATAAACTGCCTAAACATAGAATATCAAAATGGAGACAATGACTTTTGTCCTAAATTTGAAGAATCTGCAAGAAAAAATCCACATATTCAACACCTAACCACACACCAACAATCAATCAATGGCCCTCATAAAGAGTCATTTAAGCATGCCTATTGCACCACATACTGTAGAGGCAAAATGATTGTTCTGTAACTTTAAGCCACTAAAGGACAGAACAAGGCTTTGCCAACAAGTTCTTGTCACATGGGGAAACAATGCAGATAGGAAATCTGGCCCAATTCTCATCTCTTTACACTTATTTGCAGAAAACAAAGTTTCCTGAATATGTTCATAGTTACTGTCCATCTTGTCTCGGCCTCTTTAAATTCACCTTGCTTGCTACATGTGCCATTCTGTCTCCAAATTTAATCCAGACTGCTATCTACCTACTGGTATGGTCCCTCTCTTCTTGATCTCTACTGTTTTCATTAACATACATAACACCCTTATGTGGCCCAAAGAAACAATGGTTAATACACCCTTTCATTTGCCAGTCTTTGTACAAATGCCAACTTAATTTATAAATGTTTCTTCACAAGTTCAAATAGACATGCATAAAATGTTTATCTTACGAAATGTACATCTTGTTTATGCAGTAAGATACTAGTTTTAAAATATGAATAATAACCCTTCCCCCCCATTGAGGCAGCAGATAGAATAGTTCTCCATTTGTTTTAAGTTGGAGAACACATAAGATGGAAACAAGGAGCCTTTTCTTTGCTTTTGCTTTTCAAAAGTCTAGGCCCTGAAGAGAAACAGAAAGAACACTCATGCAAAGACAAATACAGTAGATTTGATAAATAGAGCTTCCCCATCCCTTACATCAGCCAGTTTCCTTGGAAAGGAGGAAGAAGGAGGAAAGTCCAAAGTAGAGAGTATAGGAATGTGCCAGAACTAGTTTGGCTCAGTGGATAGAGCCTGTGGACTGAAGGGTCCCAGGTTCAATTCTGGTCAAGGACATGTACCTTGGTTGCGGGCACATCTCCAGTGAGAGGTGTGCAGGAGGCAGCTGATCGATGTCTCTCATCGATGTTTCTAATTCTCTATCCTTCTCCCTTCCTCTCTGTAAAAAATCAATAGTAAAAAAATATATATAGATATATAGATATATATCTATATATAAAAAAAGAAAGTATAGGAATGTGATTATAGAGAAAGTATCTTACACCCTGTTCCTCACTATCACTATTCCTCACCCCTACCCCTCTGCATGGGTCCTAGAGTAGGAATGAAGAAAAAAAAAAGATTTGGGGACATCTGGGTGCAGAGGGTTTACTTTCATAAGTAGAGTCCAGAAAGGCAGTAAGAATGAACAGTGGGAACAAATGCCTGATAGGCCCAGGCAGATGGGTCTTTGATAACATCACAGGCCCCCAGCATGATATGGGAATAATAGAGTGATTGTCTTTAATTACCTGGGGGCAATCAGCATCTATGAAGGTCTTTGAGTTGCTCAGAACAACAGAATCATTTCTGTGTGCCTAAGAGCCGTAGTCAATCTCCCAGAGATGGCTACTGACAGCCTGTCATAGGGGCCGACAGTTCCAATGTATCAGAAAGTACCCTTAAGGGTGGAGACAAAAATCTGTCTCTCAAGAATATCTTTTTTTTTAAATAATATATTTTATTGATTTTTCACAGAGAGGAAGGGAGAGGGATAGAGAGTTAGAAACATTGATGAGAGAGAGACATCGATCAGCTGCCTCTTGCATGTCCCCTACTGGGGATGTGCCTGCAACCAAGGTACATGCCCTTGACCAGAATCGAACCTGGGACCCTTCAGTCCGTAGGCCGACGCTCTATCTACTGAGCCAAACTGGTTTCGGCTCTCAAGAACATCTTGAATGTAACACCTTAATCAATAAAGAAATTAAAAATAATAATTTAAAAAAAGAATCAGACCCACTATAAAAAAAAAAGAACATATTGAGATTCAAAAGGAGAAAAGCACAGCAATGATAGGCATGGACCAATTTTGGTCTGTGGACCACATGACTCAAGATTCAAATTCCAGGAATAGAGATTCTGATTGGTGAGGTTGGACCAGGGAGGACAAGTCAATATAATTGACTATTCACCAAGATTATATACAATAGGAAAGGGGTTGTTACCTAAGGGGGAAAAAAAATCAAGTGGTGTTACCAAAAGATGAGGTCAGCAAAAACTACAAATGTCTCCCAAAGCTGAAGTCACCAAGTATATTTACTGGGTCAAAGGCACAATACTTAAAAAAAATCAGCTTTACTAAGGCATAACTTATACACAATATAAGTCATACATGTTAAGTATATAGGTTGATAACTTTTGACAAATATATACATTTATATAATTTACCATCCCAATCAAGGTGTACATTACCATTTCTCCAGAAGTTTCATGGTGTCCCTTTGTAGTCAATCTCCACAACTGCCCCATCTCAGGCAACTAATGTAATTTCTAGTATTATTACTATTTTCTGTTTTAGTATTTTATGTAATGGAATAATCTAATATTTTTAATATTTCATTTTATTTTTCCTAGCTTCTTAGCTGTTATTTTTTCAGTGTTTTCTATCAGGCTAATAATATCTATTCTTAACTTATCAGAGTCTATTTAGAGTCAATATTGTATCTCTTCCCACTTTCCACTCTCTATTTAATTCTTATCCTTATTTTTTTTGACACTACCTGCTTCACAATGAAATAACTTTCTAGCAAATAAAAATTTACAAATAAAAAAAAAATTTACAAATAGCCGAAACCGGTTTGGCTCAGTGGATAGAGCGTTGGCCGGGGGACTGAAGGGTCCCAGGTTCGATTCCGGTTAAGGGCATGTACCTTGGTTGCGGGCCATCCCCAGTGGGGGGTGTGCAAGAGGCAGCTGATCGATGTCTCTCTCTGATCAATATTTCTAACTATCCCTCTCCCCTCCTCTCTGTAAAAAAATCAATAAAATATATTTTTAAAAAATTTACAAATAAATTTCAGAGAAAAAGGGAGAGGGAGAGAGTTCAGAACACTGATTATAAAGATACTCAAGGAACTTAGTGAGAATTCAACAAAGAGCTAGTAAACATAAAAAGACATAAAAATCATAAAAAAAAAGAACCAGTCAGAAATGAAGACTACAGTAACTAAAATTAAAAATGCACTAAAGCCCTAACTGGTTTGGCTTAGTGGATAGAGGTTTGGCCTGAGGACTGAAGGATCCCAGGTTCGATTCCAGTCAAGACCACATGCCAGGATGGCGGGCTCAATCCCTAGTAGGGGCGTGCAGGAAGCAACTGATCAATGATTCTTTCTAATCATTGATGTTTCTATCTTTCTCTCTCCTTCTTTCTTGCTCTCAGAAACCAATAAAAATATAACTAGAAACAATCAACAGGAGATTAGATGAAACAGAATTAAAGCAGTGATATAATATTTCATTTCTATCTTTGAAAGGCAAGGTAGCAGAAAACACCCAAACAGAACAGAAAAAAGAAAGAAAGAAAACAAAAAGAAAGGGTTAAAGAAATGAGGATAGTATAAGGAACCTCTGGACAACATCAAGCATAACAACATTTGCATCATTGGTATAACCAGGAGAAGAGAGGGAACAAGGGATTGAGAACCTATTTGAAGAAATAATGACTGAAAACATCCCTAATCTGGCAAAGGAAATAGAAACTATTGGAAAAGAGAAGCTCTCTTTCTCTACTGTGACTCACATCTAACAAATAGAATCTGGTGGGAATGCTGCTATGTTACTTCCAAGGACATAGCTTTCATTTAACACTCTCCTTCTTGAATCATTCATTCTGGGGGAAGACAGCCACCATGTGTGAGGATACTCAAGCTGCCCTGTAGAAAGGACACTGAAGAGAGGACCTGAGGCATCAGCCATGTACGTGAGCCACCTATAAGTCTTCCAGTCTCAGTTGAGCTTTCAGAGGACTGCAGCTGCACCAGACATCTTGAATGAATCTTCATAAAAGGTCTCACACCAACACTTTTCAGCTAAGTTGCTCCTGACCTACATAAACCTTGAGAGATTATAAATGTTTGTTGTGTTAAGCCATGTAGTTTTAGGGTAATTTGTTATGTGGCAGTAGGTAATTAATACAAACAAGATGGGTTTAAGAATCCAAACCTAAGCCAATCAGAACATGGCATTTCCAGGTAGACTTTATTGATTTAGGAATAGGCATATTCATGTTCCTAAACTGTCATAATTATACAGAAGAGATAGGCTTCCTTTTTTTTTTTTTTTAAACATTTGGATGAGCAACTTTCTTCTGCTTCCCATAAACATGAAAACTTAAATTCAGATTGTGACTGGCCGGTTATCATAAAGGAAGCCAACTTTAGGATGTATATAATATTGTGGATAGCAAACCAGGTAGACCAAATAAAGTGGGTGCTTGATGAAATTAATATAGCTACAGAAATAAATTACCATAAATCCCTCTTTAACTTTAGCCATCTTAGAAGACTCAGGAATATGGGGCACCAAGTATCCCTGGAATTGGAGTGGGGGGGAAGGCAAGAAGAAGAGGCTAAAAACAGTAAGGTTGACTGAAAATTTGATTAGAAAATGTTAAGTTCCTAGCTACCCACACATGCTAACAAAATTCTGGTTCTTCCATACTGGCAGAAAAAATTGAAACTTATTCTTTAGAAAGGATAAAACATAGGGTTCTGGTTTGGGGAAAACCAGATTTAGTTAAAAGTAGGGGTTCCATATTAAAAGTAGGTATCTAAGTGAAAATTTTTCATTATGTTAAGATAGTACCTCTAGACCCTAGCCTTCTTCCTGCCTCAGCTTCCAGAATGCTGTCAGTCTGGTCTGTGTTCTCCATGCTAGAGAAGAGGCTTCTCTGGGGAGTCTGTCAGCCCAAAAGACCTAAACAAAGTGACACCAGAGATTCTTTAATAAAAAAAGCTAAGTCAGATTACAATATAGTAAAGAACACAGTGAACAAGTCACAGCCACATACATTGCCTAGAGGCCACTCAATATTAAACATGGCCCTGGCTGATTTGGCTCAGTGGATAAAGTGTCGGCCTGCAGACTGAAGGGTCCCAGATTCGATTCCAGTCAAGGGCATGTACCTTGTTTGCGGGCACATCCCCAGTAGGAGGTGTGTAGGAGGCAGCTGATTAATGTTTCTCTCTCATAGATGTTTCTAACTATCCTTCTCCTTTCCTCTCTGTAAAAAATCAATAAAATACATTAAAAAATATCAATAAAAAGTATTTTAGAAAAATACTAAATGTGAGCTTTCAACCACACATTACCAGACATTAGATGAAAACATCTATATATACATAAAAGCCTAAGTGACCATTATGACCAGTCAACTGAATGACTGGTTGACCAAATGATCGGTTGCTATGATGCACACTGACCACCAGAGAGTAGATGCTCAATGCAGGAAGTGGCCCCTGATGGTCAGTGCGCTCCCAAAGCCAACCTCCCATGGCCAGCGAACCTCCTGCAGTCCTCCCCCTGGCCAGCTGGCCCTGATCAGGACTGTGCGAGAAGGCCCCAATCAGCCCTGATTGCCAGCCAGGCCGAGGGACCTCACCTGTGCACGAATTCGTGCACTGGCCCTCTAGTCTAATATAAAACACAAAGAATCAAAACAAATAGAAATATTAACTTGGAGGAAACATATGATTTGGGAGAAGAAAACAAACAGAAAACTATTTCTTATATTCTCAGAGTTATTGCATCTATAAAACAAGAATAAGATGAAATTTAAAAGGGGAATTTAAACTTTAAATTTTAGAGAGTAAAAAGAACTCTTAGAAATAAAAATGTGATCACATAAATAATAATCTCAATATTAATTTTCGAAGTCAAAGTTGAGGATATGTCCCAGAAAGTTGAAGAAAAACTTAAAACTAGAAAATAGAATAGAAGAAGAAAAAAAAAGGATGAGACTGAGAGGCATGATATTTTCAAATATTAGGAGGAATAAGAGAGAGAAAAATAGAGGGGTGAAAAGTAATCCAGAAATAATTTAGGAGTATTTTCCCAAACTTAGTCTGATTGAACATCAACCTGTGAACTAGAAGATCACAGTTTGATTCCTGGTCAAGACATATGCCTGGGTTGTATGCTCAACCCCCAATATGGGAAGTGTAGGAAGCAGCTGATCAATGATTCTCTCTCATCATTGATATTCCTTTCTCCCTCTCCCTTCCTTTCTGAAATTAATAAAAAGATATTAAAAATATAAATAAAAATAATCAAAATGACATCAAACTTCTCACTAGCAATGCTATTGTAAAAATATTTATTAGTGTATGATCTTAGGAAATTCTTTCAAGAAAAATATTATTTCTAACCTAGAATTCCCTACTAAGCCAGATTATCAATTAAGTGTGGAAATAAAATAAAAATATTTTTAGAAATAAAAGATATCAAAATAATTGCTCTCCATTTATCTTTTCTCAAAATATCTAGAGAATGGACTGCACCAAAATGAAGGAATGAACCAAAGAAGAAAAAATATGATACAGAATTGAGGGCCCAAACAAAACAAAGCTAAAGTAAAACCCTAGAATAATGGTAAAGGCAGATACCAACCAAGTAGCAGTACATACTTACCTTGAGAGGAATCAGGGCTGATTGGAGCCCATCAGAAGGCTCTGAAAGGGATGTCTAAAAGAAAATTAAATTATCCCTGGCTGGTTTGGCTCAGTGGATAGAGAGTCAGCCTGCGGACTGAAAGGTCCCAGGTTCGATTCTGATCAAGGGCATGTACCTTGGTTGTGGGCACATCCCCAGTTGGAATTGTGCAGGAGGTGGCTGATTGATGTTTCTCTCTCATCAATATTTCTAACTCTCTATCCCTCTCCCTTTCTCTCTGTAAAAAATCAATAAAAGTATATATTTTTTAAAAAGACTATAATGTAATATGACAAATTTCCCACAACATTTGCCGAAACCGGTTTGGCTCAATGGATAGAGCGTTGGTCTGTGGACTGAAAGGTCCCAGGTTTGATTCCGGTCAAGGGCATTTACCTTGGTTGCAGGCATATCCCCAGTAGGGGGCGTGCAAGAGGCAGCTGATCAATGTTTCTAACTCTATATCCCTCTCCCTTCCTCTCTGTAAAAAAATCAGTAAAAATATTTTAAAAGGCCGAAACTGATTTGGCTCAGTGGATGGAGCCTCGGACTAAGGGGTCCCAGGTTCGATTCCAGTCAAGGGCATATACCCAGTGGGGGGCGTGTAAGAGGCAACTCATCAATGTCTCTCTTGTAGATGTTTCTAATTCTCTATCTCCCTTCCTCTCTGTAAAAAATTAATAAAATATATTAAAAAATTTCCCACACATTAAGTATTCTTTTAAAAAATAAAGAAAAATAAAAGAAAATTAAATTGGTAAAATATCATTGCTAGAATACCAATGTTTTTTAATATATCAAAAAACTAAAAATGGATCTCCCATTTGACCCTGTAATCCCACTCTTAGGAATTTATCCTAAGAAATTACAAACACCAATCAGAAAGGATTTATGCACCCCTATGTTCATAGCAGCACAATTTACAATAGCCACAATTTGGAAACAGCCTAGGTGCCCGTCAGTAGATGAGTGGATCAGAAAACTGTGGTACATCTACACAATGGAATTCTATACTGCCATTAAAAAGAAGGAATTCTTACCATTTGCAGCAACCTGGTTGGAACTGGAGAGCCTTATGCTTAGTGAAATAAGCCAGTCAATGAAGGAGAAGCATCACATGATCGCACTCATTGGGGGATAATAAAGAACATTATAAACTGATGAACAAAAGGATAGATACAGAGACAGTAAAGCTTCAAACAGACTGTGAAATTTCAGCAGGAAGATTAAAGTTAGGTGAGGTAGATAAGAGATCAATCAAAGGACTTGTATGCATGCATATAAGCATAACCAATGAACATAGACACTGGGGGGTTGGGATATGCCTGGGAGGAAGGGGGGGCAATGGGGAGATATGTATAAAAAATTAATAAAAATTAAAAAAAAGGTTTATGTGATTTAAGGAGGCAACCAATCAATGTGTCTCATATCAATGTCTCTCTCTCTCTCTCTTTCTCTCTCTCTCTCTCTCTCTGTTTCCCTCTCTCTGTTTCCCTCTCTCTCTCTCTCTCTCTCTGTGTCTCCCTACTTCACACCTTTCCACACCCTCCAAAAAACAATGGACAAAATATCCTTGGGTGAGGATTAGCAACAACAACAAAAAATTAGAAAACTGAATAAAGTAAATAAAAATCCAAGATAACACCACAGAAGACAAAATGTGAAAAAGAGGAAAAAATCATAGTATAATACTAACTTGAATAAGAATAGCATTTACATAGACAAAGTACATGGTGTATGTTGCTCTATTGAAATTATAATGTTCATATATGAGAAGTATAAGGAAATGGGAAGGAAGCATATGTTAGGGGATGACAAAGAATTAAATCCTTTTTTTATTTCTTCTAAATCCTTCTCTTGTATTAAATGAAGACAATAGATAATGTCTGAATTTGAAAAATAGGAAGTTAGTGCTGCTTGTTATTTTAGAGATGGGAAGTAAATTCCAAAAGAATCATCTGTGTCCATGAAAATTAATTGCCTGGCCCTGACCAGTTTGGCTCAATGGAGAGAGCTTCGGCCTGCGGACTGAAAGATCTCAGGTTTGATTCCGGTCAAGGGCATGTACCTGGGTTGCGGGCACATCTCCAGTAAGAGGTGTGCAGGAGGCAGCCAGTCAATGATTCTCTCCCATCATTGATGTTTCTCTCTCTCCCCCTCTCCCTTTCTCCCTGAAATCAACAAAAATATATTTTAAAAATTATTAGTGAAGTTGAAAAGCTTTTCATGTTATTAGCTATTTATTATGTTTTATGACCTGCCTATTTACATTTTTATCCTCCTCTCCCCACCCAACCCAGGGAATGGCTTCTAATAATATATATTAAGAATACCAACCTCAAGTGATACAAAATATTTTTTCTGATTTGTCATTTAGAATTTGTACTTATGGTGATTTTTAGCCTTATGAGTAAGTAGCTTAAATTTTTACATGTTCAGTTCATGTTTTTAATGTTTTAATGTATCTTAGCAGACTTGTAGTCCTGTAGGAAAATTTTTTAGAATTTGTTCTGTGCTGATCATTTTGTATCATTTTTTTCCTGGAACACAGTGTACCCTTTGGATGTTCCAGGGGAGGAGATGAAGGTAATGTCAGACTAGTCCTGCCCACACATCCTGGGCCAGCCTCCCAGACACTGGCTTAAAGCAACTAAGACAACTAGTCTAGCTCCTTAAGGTCTCTATGAATGCCTCTTTCATACTGGTCTTTAAAGCTTTGAAATGGGTCAAAGCAGAACATTCACATTTTACCCAATAGCCACATTATATACCACATGAGAACTCACACCTTATTTCCTGCTGAATTAAATTTTCAAATCTTGTTTATTGGATGACACCACCCAAATAATTCTATGCCAGCTATTTTTTAAAATCAGAACATTTAAAATTTAATAGAATGGTTCCTTTCCCTTATATTTTGAGAGAAATTGATATTTCCAAAATATATCTTCCTCTTCTTACTTCCAAAGAATTAAAACCCCCAAATTTCCCCTTTCCCAATTCTTACTGAGGGCTCTCGCTAGAGAGGTCTCATTCAGGTGCCAGCTTATTGTCAGGGTTCTTTCTTTGACAATTGCAGCTCTGTTCATCTTCCAGTAGGCCCACTTGTGGACTTTCTAGCTCCTCCCAGAACATTCCAAACCAATTCTGTACTTTTACTGAATTTTTATATTTTTATTCAGTCTCCATAGAGACAGTCAAAAATTGCCAATGTTGACTATATGTCAAGTTGTCATGATAGGGTTTGGGAAAAGTTTTCAGTTAGCAATAATTTCACATTGAATAAACCTCATTGGCTATGATACTACCACTGTTCAAAGTTTTTTCCTGAGTTTTAGGACACCCAAAAATGTTTCACCATAAGTCCCTAGACCACAAAACTTCATTTTCTAAAAAATAGTGATTTTCTATCATCTGAAGCAATCTAAATCCATAGGTTAAATACCAACATAGCAGAATTTGAGCATTGTTGGGGTCAGTGAAGAGAGTTCAAGAAAGGGTTTGTTTTAGATTTGCTATAAGTCTTATCAGTCTATTCCATATATTCAGAGCACACCACCTGTGGAGTTAAAACTCATTTGGGAGGCCCTGGCTGGGTAGCTCAGTTGGTTAGAGCGTTATCCCTATATGCCAAGGTTGTGGGGTTCAATCCCCAGAATACATATATTCAAGAATTAACCAATGAATGCATGAATAAGTGGAACAACGAGTCAGTGTTTCTCCCAAGTTAATAATTTTTTTTAAACCCTCAATTTGTCAGGGCTGGTGTGGCTCCAGTGGTTGAACATTGACCCATGAACTAAAAGATCACAGTTTGATTCCCTGTGTGGGAGGCAGCCAATCAATGATTCTCTCTCATAATTGATATTTCTTTCTTTTTTTTATATATGTATATTTTATTGATTTTTCACAGAAAGGAAGGAAAAGGGATAGAAAGCCAGAAACATCGACCAGCCACTTCTTGCACTCCCCCTATTGGGGATGTGCCCGAAACCAATGTACATGCCCTCGACCGGAATCAAACCTGGGACCTTTCAGTCTCCAGGCCGACGCTCTATCCACTGAGCCAAACCGGTCTCGGCATCATTGATATTTCTATCTCTCTCTCCCTCTCCATTCCTCTCTCTGAAATCAATAAAAACTTATTTTTTTTAAAGAAACTCAATTGGGATAGGGTCCACAATAAGAAGTTGTGACATGAAATTTCCCAGGGCCTGAGGGGAAAAATTTACCTGCATATAAACTTCCACTTGCATACAATAGCATCTGAATTACTTTTATCTCTTTGCAAAAAGAAAAACAAAATTTGTCATGGTTATTCCAGACAAGTAAGCTCCCCATAGCCCCCGTTCATTATCCAACCTCTTTCATGGCTACTAGTAGCAGCTCACCTCCCACTACCAAAACCAAAGAGGCAAATCTTTCCTCTTTCCCCTTCTCAGCAGTCAGAACACAAGACCAAAAAAAAAAAAAATGCTTCTACTCAGAAATTTCAGTGAGTGATGAAAAGATGAAGTGATGGTCAATTCATTCACAAAAGGTGCTGCAGTGGCATTGTCTTTAAGAAAGAGAAGAAGGAAGGGGAGGGGAGGGAAGGGAAAGAAGAGGGGAAGGAAGAGGGGAGGAGAAGAAGAGATTTTGGAAGATTTACTGATTTGTTATTCCACTTATTTATGCATTCATTGGTTGCTTCTTGTGTTTGCCCTGGCAAGAGATGAACCCACAATCAGGGCATATTGGGACGATGCTCTGACCAACAGAGAAATCCAGCCAAGGCCTTTCACCAATTTCCTGTACTTTGGCTTTTTCAAGGGAGATCCAGCTACTTCTAAGATTACTACTTGACTTCTCCTTTGTTAAATCTTTTGGGGTCCCCACCATCCTCACTGAAATAGTAACAATTGATAGGCTGCCTATTTTCCAATACTGATACATATGAGTAAAGTTTTTTCCTATGTTCCTTTCACTTAGAAGAGCACAGCCTTTCTTTCTGAAGAGCCCCTCTCCTCCCTCATGTCCTGATAACCCCTAATCTGCCCTCTGCCAATTCCTCATAAAATCTGCTGAATCAACATTGAGGATCTCTGAAATCCACAAATATAAAGGACTATTGATCACTCAGGATTCCTGTTTTTTAAGGGGAAAGTAGTGATGGTGTATTGAATTAAATTCCTTTGGATTTAATAATAGAAAATGCTACGTGATAGGGGACAAAAGAGAAATTAAATGTTGAAGTAGCTTACAAATCTTGGAAAATATAGTCATCTTTTTGCCCCCATTTTGACCATTTTTAAGCATATAACTTAGTGGCACTAATTACAATCACCATATTTTGCAACCATCACTACTATTTATTTCCAAAACTTTTCATAATCCCAAACTGAAAATCTACACTCATTAAGCAATAGCTCCCCATTCTCTCACCCTCCCAACTCCTGGTAACTTCTATTCTACTTTTGGTTTCTATAAATGTGACTATTTTAGGTACCTCCTATAAGTGGAATCATACACAATCATACAATATTTTCTCCTTTAGTGTCTGACTTATTTCACTTAGCATGTTTTCAAGGTTTATGTATGTTGTAATATGTATCAGAATTTCATTTCTTTTTAAAATATGTTTAAAATTTTTTTAAAGATATAAGGGAGACAATGCTGAAGCAATATCCAGGGAGTTCATCAGTTGCATAAAATCATGGGTGATACGATCAGTCACTACACTTTTGAGTCCTTTTAAATGGAATGCTGTTCATTACAGATGAAAAGGTAGATTTGGAATGGTAGCAACACCATGTTGCAAACATTGGGGCTATTTTAATTTATGATTGTAACACTACTCTAAACTATTTAACTATAAAAACAAAAAGAAGGGGAGAAACCAAGATGGCAGCATAGGTGAATACCTAAACTGCTGCCTTGCACAACAATTTCAACTAAAAGACAGAACAGACACCATCCAGAACCACAGGAAAGCTGGCTGAGTGAAAATTCTACAACTAGAAGGAGAGAGGGGCTCACGAAGACTCAGAGGAGCTGTACAAAGCTGAGGTATGGAGACAGGCTCATGGAGAGGACGGGCGGTGGAGCGTCTGGTTGGCTTCCTCTAGCGGGAGGGAGATGGAAAATCCCGACTGCACTGAAACCCACTTCTGACTGCACTGACCCCCATTTCCAGGTGAGACTCATATGGGGGAATCAGCTGTTGTGAAAAGGAAGGAGTACAGGGAAACTTAGGGGAGCTGCAAAAGACAGAGGTCTGGGGGCACATGAAAGTGCACGAGAAAGTGTTGATTGTGCTGCTGGCTTTCTCTAGTGGGAGTGAAACAGAACCTCCCAACAGCACTGAAATCCAGGTCCGAATGCACTGAACCCCAGTTTCAGGTCCCTAGAGTGCACAGAAACTCTGGGGAGCCGGAAAGGCAGAGGTCTGGAGACATGTGCGCATGAGCACAGAGAGGGCTGCAGCGATTACCCAAAGGCACTGAGACCCAGGGACTGCCATGTAGGGCAGTGCTGACAAGAAGCCAAGTCTGTCTCTGCTCAACCCTGAGACTCCATCACATCCAAGGCCAACACAGAGGCTGTAGCAATATTGCAAGTCTTAAGGCTGAGTCCAGCACAGAAGTTTTCCAAGCTCAGACACAGCTGATCCTCACAACCAATTGACTTGGAGGTCAATTCCCACAGTGATACCAACAACAATTGAGAATTAACTACAACAAGACTGTACACACAGTCCACAAAAGGGTGCACCAAGAATGTCCACCTCAGGTAACTGGGGAGGCAGAGCTACTGGGCCATATAGACATCTAGCACAGAAAGCTACTTTACCAACTCAGGGAAGCAACAAAATATGTGGAGACAAAAGAACAGATCACAAACGAAAGAAATGGAGGAAAACAAATGACTGGATATAGAGTTCAAAACCACGGTTATAAGGTTTTTTAAGAATTTTCTAGAAAAAAAATGGATAAATTTAGTGAGACCCAAGAGGAGATGAAAAAGGACCAACTATAAATTAAACATAAACTGACTGAAATAAAAATATTATACAGAGACCTAACAACAGACTAGAGGAAGGCAAGAATCAAGTCAAAGATTTGAAATACAAAGAAGCAGAAAACACTCAACTGGAAAAGCAAAAAGAAAAAAGAATCCAAAAATGTGAAGATAGTGTAAGGAGCCTCTGGGACAACTTCAAGCGTACCAACATCAGAATTATGGGGGTGCCAGAAGAAGAGAGAGAGCAAGATACTGAAAACCTATTTGAAGAAAAAATGACTGAAAACTTCCCCCACCTGGTAAAAGAAATAGACTTACAAGTCCAGGAAGTGCACAGAACCCCAAACAAAAAGAATCCAAAGAGGACCACATCAAGACACATCATAATTAAAATGCCAGAGCAAAAGACAAAGAATATTAAAAGCAGCAAGAGAAAGTTAGCTACCTACAAGGGAGCACCCATATGATTGTCAGCTGGTTTCTCAACAGAAACTATGCAGGCCAAATGGGAAGGGCAAGAAATATTCAAATATTCAAGAATAGCAAGAACCTACAAGCAAGATTACTTTACCCAGCAAAGCTATCATTCAGAATTGAAAGTCAGATAAAGAGCTTCACAGATAAGAAAAAAAAAAAAAGTTTATCAGCACTAAACCAGTATTATATGAAATGCTAAAAGGTATTCTTTTTTTAAAAAATATATTTTATTGATTCTTTACAGAGCGGAAGGAGAGAGCCAGAGAGCCAGAAACATCGATGAGAGAAAGACATCAATCAGCCGCCTTCTACATGCCCCCTACTGGGGATGTGCCTGCAACCAAGATACATGCCCTTGACCAGAATCGAACCTGGGACCTGTCAGTCCGCAGGCCGACGCCCCACCCACTGAGCCAAACCAGCTTTGGCTGAAAGGTATTCTTTAAGAAGAGGAAGAAGAAGAAAAAGGTAAAGATAAAAATTATGAACAACAAATACATATCTATCAACAAATGAATCTAAAAATCAAGTGAATTGAAAATCTGATGAACAGAACAAACGGGCGAATAGAATAGAATTGGGCATAGAAAGGGAGTGGACTGATAATTCTCAGGGGGAAAGAGGTGAAGGAGGTTCAGAGAGACTAGACAAAAATCATACACCTTTGGATGAGGCAATGGGGGTGGGAGAAGGTAAGGGTAGAGAGTAGGGTAGGAGCCTGGTGGAGTAGAGCTATGGGGGGGAAAAAGAACAATTGTAATAATCTGAACAATAAATATTAAAACAAAAGAGAGAGAGAGAAAAAAAAAACACATCGATGTGAGAGAGAAACATTGATTGGTTGCCTCCCATACACACCTCCACAATGTACTGAACCCTCAATCTGGGCATGTGTCCTAACCAAGAATCAAACCAGAAACCTTTTTGTGTTTGAGATGATGCTCAACCAACTGAGCCACACCAGCCACAGTAGAACTTAATTCCTTTTTGAAAAATATTCTATTGTATACACATAATGAACAAACAAATCATATATATAGTATGTGTCACATTCATTCATCTTTAAATGAACACTTGGTGTGCTTCAAGTTTTAGCTATAATGAATAATGTTGCTGTGTACAAATATCTGTTTAAGTCCCCTGTTTTCAATTTTTGTGTGTATATACCCAGAAGTGGACTTGCTGGATCATATGGTAATTGTATGTTTAATATTTTTGAGAAGCCACTTTACTGTTTTTCATAAATTCATTTTTAAGTGACATTTGTTTTTCACTGATTCCTTATGTAATCTAAAAAATAGTTTTTAAACGTGATCATATTGGAAAATTTAGAATGGATAAAATAAACTTACCTTTTTTCCAATTTTGCAAAAAGAAAATTGGGATTTTGTTAGGGATCATGCTGAATCAGTAGAACACTTTGAGTAGTGTTGACATCTTACATGGAATGACTTTCCATTTATTTAGTTCTCTAATTTCATCCAGCAGTGTTTTATAGTTTCAATATGTAAGTCATGCATCTCCTTGGTTAAATTTATTCCAAGTAGTTTATTCTTTCTGTTGCTATTGTAAATGAAATTCTTTTCTTTTTTAGCTTGCTTTTAATTAAGAGTGTATATATACAGCAATTTTTTTTATTGAGGTATAATCTATATATATAAAAGGTTAATATGCAGAGTGTCCCCTCTGGTGTTCAATTACTCGCTATGATGTGTGCTGACCACTAGGGAGTGGCATGGAATGAAGGAAGGCCCTGGCTAGCAGCCAGGGAAGGGAGGCTCTGGCCGGTGATGGAAGACCCCAATCAGCCCTAATCACTGGCCAGGCTTAGGGACCCTACCTGTGCACAAATTTCATGGACCAGGCCTCTAGTTGATATATAACATTAGTTTCAGATATACAGCATAATGATTTGGTATTTGTACAGATTGACCCCCACAATAAATTTCTATACATAGTTATAATTTTTTTTTCTTATGATGAGGACTTTTAAGATTTATTATATCACTTTCAACAATAAAGATAAATTTTAAAAAAGATTTACTCTTGCCCAACCAGTGTGGGTCAGTGGTTGAGCATCAACCTATGAACCAGGAGGTCACAGTTTGATTCCCAGATAGGGCACATTCTCCTGGTTGTGGGCGTGGTCCTTGGTTGAGGGTGTGCAGGAAGCAGCCAACAATGATTCCCATCATTGATGTTTCTATAGCTCTCTCCCTCTCTGAAATCAATAACAAATATAGTTTTAAAAATTAATTACTCTCTTAGCAACTTTTAAATATGCAACACAGTATTAGTAACTATAATCACATGCTGTATATACATCCCCATGACTTAATTGGAATTGTTTTTTAAAATTTCCTTTTTATAGTATTCATAGCTAGTATCTGGAAATACAACTGATTTTTGCATGTTTATTTTGTATCCTACAATTCTACATATACTAGCAAGATCATCCCATCTCAAATAGTTTTACTTGTTCCTTTCCAATTTCTGTACCTTTTATTTCTTTTTCTTGTCTAATTACTCTCCCTAGATTGGAAAGAATGGATACTAGAACAGCGCAGACACTTCACAGAACTTCTCTTTAGGATGTTTTCTTAAGGTGTCTTCATTCTAAATTGTTGCTACATGTCTCCATTCCAGATTGTAATTCTTGGGGAAAAGAATCTGTTCAGGCCCATGACCACTGGTGGCCTACTCTCTGTGGGTAAGAAGTTAGGATTGGCCTATCATTGTCATATGCTTTTTCTCTGCTACCTGAAGAAAGTGATGACACAGATGCCACGCAAATAAAAGCAATAAGTATTTCAGGATCCCACAAACAAACCTCCCATCTAGTCTGCATAAGGTTGATTTGTGTGTCCGTTTTCTTGCTGATTTGCTAGAGGTAAGTTGGTACTTTTCTTCCATTCAGGGTAGGTGAGGATTTCTGTAAGGCAATAAGCAGATTCTCTGTTTTTGATCAAGGCATTAGAACTAATGTCCAAGAGAGAAGTGGGAGCTCATGTACTCCTAACCAAACAAAACCTGCCTGCTAGCTTTAGAAAAATCAGGATCAAGTCTATCCTATCTTAAGACCTGGAACCCAGATGACACTAGAGTTTCACTGTGGAGTTTCACAGAAATCTCTCTTACATCCTCACAATATGTAATATCTTGGTTTTCTACTAACAAGTGTCCTCAAAGGGCCTGGTTTCTTCAGAAAGGGAATATCCTCCCTGAAACTGGATGTCAACTTTATAACTTTGCATCATTATCTAATTAGGCAAGAGCGAATCTTGCAACATAATTTTCTACATTATATTGTGAAATGCCCCCTGGTGGACAGAACTAGTATGGTTTCCATTATAAAAACAAGTTATATAAGAAATTCACTGAGTATAATAAAGTGAGCCCAAACCTCCACTTGGTTCCACTCAAACCAGCTAAAATGGCCATTAATGACTCCAAAGTAATTTTTTCTCTTTTGTCTTTTCTGCTTCCATCCAAATTTATTACAACACAGTTATTAAGAGGAAAATATTTGTTCCAATTTATGTTATCATGCTGTGCAACTTATTAGCTATTATGATAGCAAGGTATTTTGGGAAAGTATACAGAGTAAAGATTCAGGTGCAAGGCAATGATGGTAAGTTAGTAATTACATTTCCACTCACCAACAGCATAGAATACTCATAGCCAACAAGAAAATCACTAAATTAAAAATCCTACTTATTACATGAGAATTCAGTAGGTACCTTTTTTAAAAAATATATTTGTATTGATTTTTTACAGAGAGGAAGGGAGAGGGATAGAGAGTTAGAAACATTGATGAGAGAGATACATCGATTAGCCACCTCCTGTACACCCCCTACTGGGGAATGTGCCTGCAACCAAGATACATGCCCTTAACAGAAATCGAACCCAGGATCCTTCAGTCCACAAGCCGACGCTCTATCCACTGAGCCAAACCGGTTTCAGCAGTGCCTTATTATTCACAAAAAGTATAATAACTGTTTCTCCATTTCCATAAGAGTAGCAACGGAAATATCTGGAAATCTTATAAATTACCTTGACCTCAAATTTTTTTACCTTATATTTTTATTGATTTCAGAGAGAAAGGGAGAGGGTCAGAGAGATAGAAACATCAATGATGAGAGAGAATCATTGATCGGCTGACTCCTGCACATCCCCTACTGAGGATTGAGCCCGCAACCCAGGCATGTGCCCTTGACCAGAATCAAACCTGGGACCCTGAGTCCACAGGCCGACACTATCCACTGAGCCAAACCAGCTGGGGCTACCTCAAATCTTTTAAATAAAGGTTAAGAAACATTCCTTGACCTCAGATGCAGAACACTTATTGACAAGATCCTTGAAATCTTCTATTGAGAAATGTCAGAGTAAAACTGAAATGTAATGTCTGGGTTTAAAAAGAAAAATTACCTGAAACTTATGCAAGTATTTTAAACTTTATATTATCTGCAACTCCACCTTTACTGAGTCACATGCCAGCCCTTTGTAGCCCCTTTCTCTTCCCTCCTATTGCTCTCTCCTACATTTAGGGAAATTTCTCCCTCTCTGCCAACCAGGAACTTCATATTTGAATTCAGCTAGAGGAAGCAACACAAACATTCATTACAAGTTATGTTATCAATAATGTATTCTGATGAGAGAGTTTGAAAACTCAGTATTAGGTCTTATGGTAGACCTTCTGAACTCTTCAATTATATCGCCTAACCTTTCTCTGCCTTTAGACACAGTTGTGGTGGATAGTTCATGTGAACTCTGATGCATCTAGCACTGATAGTACCCTTTACTATATGTAGTGCATAGTGCATATTCGGCACCAAGACATTCTTCAATGCCCCAGGAGTCTGATAGACCCATAGACAAGGTGTCTGGGGCAAACTCACCCAAAGGAATGGCAGTGGATGATGATCCAGCCTCCCATACTCCAGTGGACCATTTCAGGAGCCATTCTATAGTTTTTCAGGAGGCCCTGGCTAACTGGGACTTCTGATGCCCATAGCAACAGCCTACATAATGACTTAATATGATCTTTTCCCCCTGTATTTGCAAAGAACTTTAAAGTTAGCCAGAAATTAGTGACTAGGATCTTCACCATTCCCATGTCTCTCTGGGGCATGCACACAGCCTCTTACATTCACACAGCCTTCTAGATCCCCTGAAACATGCTGGAGCTGCTGATGGTTACCTAGTTCTCCAAAAGATACTCACATTCCCAGCTTGTCTTTTACTAATCCCAACTGAAAGCACAGCCTTAGGCAGCTTCAATATTGTCAGTAGGTGGTTATTGTTTGAAAATGCACTGGGAAAAAGGCTTTTCCTCCTGCTGTTGAGCTGAATTCTGAGTCAAATGAAATAGATAGCTACCACTTCCTAAGAATAGTTTTTCCAGAACTATAGGTTTGGACAAAATGTTGACTGTGCTCTGGGGATGTTGCTTTTAACTGAGCTCCACAAGAGGTCAGTCCTTTCCATTGGCTCTGAGACTGCTGGCTTTTTTTTTTTAATTGATTTTTTTTACAGAGAGGAAGGGAGAGGGACAGAGAACTAGAAACATCGATGAGAGAGAGAGACATCGATCAGCTGCCTCCTGTACACCTCACACTGGAGATGTGCCCCTAACCAAGGTACATGCCCTTGACTGGAATTGAACCCAGGACCTTTCAGTCCAAAGGCCGATGCTCTATCCACTGAGCCAAACCGGTTTTGGCAGACTGCTGGCTTTTTTGTGACTACCTCGAAAATGAGCTGGGTGGAGTGAGTGATGGATGGGAATAGCATCTCATCAACGAGTTAAAATATCCCAGATCCCACTTTCTAGAAAAGCAAAGTTCAGTGGTTTCTCTTGGATAGATTTTCAATTTCTTCTGTGGCTTTGGTTAATTTCCAAATGTCTAAAATGGTTGATTTTCGTTGTTTTGCCAGTATTTTCATGTTTTTGTGGGAAGGCGAGTTCACTGTGATTCTCACTCTGCCATTCTGGAAGTTGATCTCTAGGCAAGCAGGCTCCTTCGGAAACATGGTTCTTCTCACATACCCCGCGTCTCTGCAGCAGAGTATTTGAAGTTTGTCCTGCTTCTGTCAAATTCAGGTCAGACTATGAGTCTTCATCACACTGTGATTTAAACTTATTCTTATGTAGAATATCCCAGTTATCTTAAGGTGTATGGGTCTCTTAAATGAATGTTCCAGAGGTCACTGGAACATAATGCATCAAGAGCACCCTGTTAGCTTACTGTGCAACTCAAAACTGCTTACTGATAGCAGCACCCTGGACAGAAGGTGATAACTTGAGTACTGTTAAGTTTTCTGTACAAGTACCCTGGCTGTAATAGATTCTTTGCTTTCTGGTTTTTTTTTTAATCCATCTTGACATCCATCATTGCTACCTGTGGAAATGGGAAAACATCATGAGCTATTTGGGTGTGTTGCTAATCCTTCCTACTTAGCTCTGAATTTTCACCTGGCATCATTCATATATTTTTTTTAAATATGTTTGTATTGATTTCAGAGAGAGGAATAGAAACATCAATGATGAGAGAGAATCATTGATTGACTGCCTCCTACATATCCCCCCACTGGGGTTCAAGCCCTAACTAGGAATCGGCCCATGACCTCCTGGTTTATATGTCAATGCTCAACCACTGAGCCATACCAGCTGAGCAGTCATTCATATCTTTACTGCTGAATCTTTTGGGGGTTCCCAAGTAGTAGTCTGACAAAAATTTTTTGTCATTAATGAGTTTTTTAAACAGAAAAATTAGTATTTAATAAAATACTGAAGTCCTTTATAAACATGGATTCTTCAGACCTTTATGTAGTTATCAGAAAACTTCTTACTGTTATTTCAGTTGATATTTTGAAAAATTGTGTATAAAATAATTGCTGGACATTTAAAAATTTTAATGCCTGGCACATTGCTTTAAACATAATAAGTTTTTGTAAATATATTTGTATTTTCTTTTTCTTTTCTAATATATTTTTACTAGAGGCCCGATGCACAATATTCATGCAAGAAACTTGTCCTTCACAGCCATGGTGGTGGCTTGCCTTGGCCCTTTGCAGCCACAGTATCTTGCCTTGGTTTCATCCAGAAGGTTGTCCAGAAGGATGTCCAGAAGGTCGTTCAGCTGTCCACTCTAATTAGCATATTACACTTTTATTATGTTAGGTTGATTTCAGTGAGGAAAAGAGAGGGAGAGAGAGAAATATCAATGATGACAGAGAATCATTGATGGGCTGCCTTCTGCGTGCCCCACACTGGAGATCGAGCCTTAAACCCAGGCATGTGCCCTGACTAGACAGGAACCTTGACCTCCTGGTTCATAGGTTGATGCTCAACCACTGTGCCACACGGGCCAGGCTAAATTTTATATTTCAATTACAGTTTCCATTCAATATTATTTTGTATTAGTTCAGATGTACAGCATAGTGGTTAGACAATCATGTACTTTACAAAGTGGTCCCCGATATTCCCAGTACCAACCTGGCATCACTTAGTTACTGCAATAATATTGACTGCATTCCCTACACTCCCCTCCCCTTTAATGAATTGTTTTCCTCCACTGATTTAGTGTAGGTGAAAGAAATATACACCTCCTCATTTATCTCCATACAACTGATTTAAATAATCAAAGGAAAATTAACATCAATAATAAAAATATATAATAGTAATGAAATGATGGAAGGAAGACATAGATACCACAGTCATAGAAGAATTTCTGCTAGATAATGGAAGGCTAAAACCCATCCTATATAATAAAGATGTAATATGCAAATGGTCGTTACGCCATGAAACATAACGACTGACCACGTAACAACCGGATCACGGATCAGCAGGAGGGTGGGGCACCGAGCCACAAGTGGGCAACAGAGAGCTACAGGAGGGGGCAAGGCCATCAAGCTATGAGGGGGGCGGGGCAAGAGGGTGGAGGGAGCTACTGGAGGGCGGGGCATCAGGCCGAGAGCTACTGGCGAACTACTGGCGCACAGATTCATGCACAGAGCTACTAGTATATGTATAATTTCTAAGAGAAAAATGCTGTAAAATGAAAACTAAGTAGAGGAAACCCTGGCAGATACCTACTACTTCTATTAATAAGATAAATAAAAACTCCGAGAAAAAGCTGGGGAGTTTTTCTTGAGGAATGGGACCATCACTACTTGGAATTTCTTTGAAGCTACAGATCTTTAGTACCTGAATGCAGTTGCACACAGTTTAGAAAAGAAAAGGAGGCCATGAAAACAGAAAAACTTACAGAGGAAACTTTTCCTGACCATATATCTCCTTAGAGCAGGTAACTCATCTCAACACTGGGAGAACTTTTTTTTTTTTTTTTTATGTTTAGAGGCATCTGACCCTAGGAGGCAGCTACCCTCAAGTCAACTTATAAAAGTGAGGAAGAAAGCCACACACCAAAAGCAGCAGCCAGGCCAAACAGAAAATCAGATAGCAAAACTGTTACCTGTGGTGACAATATGAACAAACATGGTGAAAAGATCCACCAAAACAAACTTCTGGATAAGCTGACCCATGACTCTGACTTCCTCCCAACCCCATGTAGGATGCTGAAATCCTGAACTGATTATTTAGGCCCACATAATGAGGGACTCCAACAGCACTCAAGTCAATAGTGACCAAGCATTCAGGGGAGGGAAGTTGGGGGTGACCAGGCCTGAGGTGAGGGCAGTTGGGGGGGACCAGGCTGACAGGGGAGGGCATTTAGGGGCAACCAGGCTAGAAAGCAAGGGTCAACAGCACTCAAGGAAAATAAATGCACAGTATTTTTAGTTAGTATTACATCTGTTTAAGGTTTTCCTTAAAGAGCAAGAAGGGAAACATTTTAGGCTTTGTGGGCCAAGAGACACAATCAAGACTATTATGCAGGTACTTGTATAATCATCACTTAAAAATGTAAAAAACATTCTTAGCTTGTGGGCTGTAAAAACAAAACAGGTGTCTGGCCAGATATAATCCATGGACTGTAGTTTGCTGATATAGATTCAACCTTACTCAAATATGAATGAGGTAAAATGCTGGGTGTGTGACTCTTATGAAATGTAGAAGAAAAATGTAAACACAGCATACACAAGAGATGGCTATATAAGATACTTTTTGGTGATGACAGAAATCCAATTAAAAATAGCATTAAGTAAAAAGGATTGTTAGTTCAAATAACTGAGAATGGGTGGGTGGATCAAAAGAGGGAACTATAAGATCTTTTTCTTCTATCCCTTCTCTCAGCCCTTCTCTATCATTCAGTCACTTTCATTATGCAGATGTAAATTAAAAGAATCTGTATTATTTGGAAGGATTTAGTGAAATACTTGGGAGAAATAAAATGACCAAAACTGAAAGATGTGTAGAAATGCATAACATGCAAGTGATTGAGAAATTAGTCAAGAGTGAGTTGCAGAGTGAGTAGCTCTGGATTTAAGGTGGCTTGAGGTGATTAGGGGAAGCTTGGGATGGTATTAGAGAAGAGAAGAGAAAGGAAATCAGCCAGAGACAAAGAATAAGGTCTTGAGTATTATCTGGCCTACAAATCCAGAAATTTATAACAGCACTTATTCTCATAGCATTCTCATTTTCCTTGGTATAGGGACAAAGAAGACAGCACATGATTTACTTTAGAGATGGTGCTTTAATGTCCAGGTTGACAGAAAGTATGTAAGGAAAGGGAGTGCTCCTGAGAAAGTAGTTGAAGTGATAAACCATCGAGATCAAACTAGAGTGAAGAGAGTGAGGGAAAAAAAAGAGGCAGTGATGGGGCTGAAAGGTATAACAATCCTATCTAATAAAAGAGTAATATGCAAATTGACCCTCACTCCAACACACAAGATGGCTGCCCCCATGTGGACAGAAGTTGGCCGCCACAAGATGGCCAGCAGGGGAGGGCAGTTGTGGGCAATCAGGCCAGCAGGGGAGGACAGTTGGGAGGGACCAGACCTGCAAGGGAGGGCAGTTGGGGTGATCAGCCTATAGGGAGGGCAGTTAGGGGTGACCGGGCCAGCAGAGGAGGGCAGTTGGGGACAACCAGGCCTGCAGGGGAGAGCAGTTGGGGGGAACCAGGCCAGCAGGAGAAGGCAGTTAGGGGTGACTGGGCTAGCAGAGGAGGGCAGTTAGGGGTGACCAAGCATTCAGGGGAGGGAAGTTGGGGGTGACCAGGCCTGAGGTGAGGGCAGTTGGGGGGGACCAGGCTGACAGGGGAGGGCATTTAGGGGCAACCAGGCTAGAAAGCAAGGGTCATTGAGAGCAACCAGGCCTACAGGGGAAGGCAGTTAGGGGTGACCAGGTCAGCTAGAGAGGGCAATTAGGGGCAATCAGGCTGACAGGGGAGCAGTTAGACATAGATCAGGCTGGCAGGGGAGTGGTTAGGGGGTGATTAGGCTGGCAGGCAGAAGCGGTTAGGGGCAATCAGGCAGGCAGGTGAGCAGTTGGGAGATAACAGTCCTGGATTATGAAAGGGATCCCAGATTGGAGAGAGTACAGGCTGGGCTGAGGGACATACACCCACCCTGTGCATAAATTTCATGAACCAGGCCTCTAGTCTCTATTACAAAAATCCCATGGCCATGATACTGTCACACCATCTCGACCAAACACCAAAAGGTACCTGCTGAACATCATGATTTCTTCAGGGAAACAAGTAAGTGTTGCATATGACTTTTTCATGAGAACAAGTAAGTGTTGATCTGTTCAATTCTCATCTTTCAATGAAGGTCAATTTAAGTGCTCCTGAGAAGGAAAGGTTAGGGCAGGAAACTATTCTTATCTCTGTTCATAACTGTCTTCGAGATGAGCAGGGCTATATGTGTATTGAGGCCCACATGGGTGGGCGGGGACTTGACACTGGGTCCTGTGGCACTCTGGGTCTAGGTCTCACACGATTTTGCGCAGTGGGCCTCTAGTCTATATATATATATATATATTAAAGCCAAGTGACCTGTACCACGGAATGACTGGTCACTATGACATGCACTGTGGCAGCCAACTGGCCCTATTGGGGCCCCTCCCCACAGCTGGCCCTGCCTCTGATCATCTCCTGCAACCCAGTTGGGGGTGGGGCTGGTTAGGCCTCACTTGTGCACAAATTCGTGCATTAGACCTCTAGTATATATATATTACAGTAATAAGAGTATATGTGTATTTTTGCAATTCACATGAATGGTCACCTGGAATTATAAATGAAATGGAGTGGCTTTGGAATCGATTTAATCAATATGTCACAAGTGAAATACTATGACAGCACTGTGCTAAGTGCTTACTACATTCTCTCATTTAACTCTTTTAACAACTCTGTTGTCCCCATTTTACAGGTCAGACACAAAAGGTTAGAGAAAATTCACTCAAATTTTCATAGTGGTTTATGGTGAGGCTAGATTAGAAACCAGAGCCTCCCATTCGAGAGTACATCCACTCATAACTTCTATGCCATTCTGCCTTTTAAAACCAATTGAATTCCTCAATTTCTACATCAAAGCACAGAGTCAACAAGAGTTAGACTTGGAAATTTCCAAAGCAGGTATTTCTAGTTAACAACCAAAGGAAAATTTAATTCTTCCACCACACCACATCACTTCCTGGTCAAATGCTCTGGATGAATTAATTGCAAAATGTTCCTTTAGTAAATAACAAAACAAATTTACTTTTTATATGGTGTTATGAAGGACAATAAGCAGTAACTTAATATTTATAGTTCCTTATCCCATCATCCTCTCCCTTCCTCTCAGCTGATGATTTCACTCCTACTTCAGAGAGAAGATATAGGCCTATCGGCAGTAAATTCTTGTTTACCCATTCTCAAACCTACAAACTTACCTACAACCCTGTCAGTCTTCTCTTTTTCCTTATTTCCTCAGCGGTAAAGCTATCTTGTAAGGTGATTTTCTCCATTTAAATCCTGAATCAAAGGTTCTCAGAGGGTGTTAAGTGGACCAGCAGCGTCAGCTGCATCTGGGAGAGTGTTAGAAATGCAAATTCTTGTGCTCTATCCGGAATCAGAAACTCTAGAAGTGGGGCCCAGCAACTTCTGGTTGGACAAGCCCACCAGGTGATTCTGATGCACACTTAAGTTTGAGAATCTCAGGCCCCACCCCAATTCACTGACTCAGAATATGCATTCAATAGAATACCAAAGGTAATTATAAGATCCCTCAGGTGATTCACAGGCATATTAAAATTGAGAAGCACTGCTCTGCAAGCCTTCTCTTCTCAAGGACTATCTCATTTTCCCCTCTCTTTTGGATCTTTCCTATTAGCATTTTAAAATTTGTCCTGTCTCTTCATTATGTAAAAGAGTCCTTTACTCTTTAGCTTTCTCTTCTTCCATTTTCTCAACTTCCATTCATAGGCAAGTTTCTTGAATGATTTGCCTAATCAGGGTCTCTTGTGGCCCCTACCACTCTACTGGAACTTCTTGAACACAGATAACAAGTAATCCCTTTATGGATACATCCTATGATGACCTCTTTACAGCATTTGACACTACTGACCATGTTTGATATCTTAAAATTCTCCTCCTCTGGCTTTTGGACAGGACATTTTTTTCATCTTCTCCTACTTCCCTGGACACTCAGTATTGTCTTTTTCTGGTATTTACTCTTCCCACATCTCGCTAGAGGGCTTCAGAGGAATGGGACTGTTATTTCTAAAATAGAGTTTCCCAATCTCAACACTCTTGACATTTTGGGCTGGATAATTGTTTGTTGTGGGGGCTGTCTTGTGCATTGTAGGATGTTTTATAGCATCCCTGACCTCTACCCACTAGATGCCAATAGCAACCCTTCCCGAAGTTGTGACAACCAAAAATGTCTCCAGATATTTCCAGTGTCTCCTGGGGGTGGGGTGGCTATGGGGCATTGCCTATGATTGAGAACCTCTGGTCTGACAGTAATTCCACGTAACCTAGTTCTGATAAGTACTAGGAGGTTTGCTGACGATTTTTAGAAAAGTTCTTCATTTGAGAAAGAGCTATGGAAATACATTCTTTTTTCCCTACCATCTATGGGAAACATGCAATGTTTATTGCTGCAGGCCGGCGATCTCATGACATCACTGAATCACTGGATCAGCCACTCCTAATGTTTGCCCTGCCTCTGAATTTAATCTTGAATAATATACCTTCCAAACTTGCTTACTCATCTTGTTTCCTCCTGTTTTTCTGGGGCGGTTCTGCAAGACACAGGTGGAACTGTGCTTAGTTCAAGGACTAATCTGGGAAGTTTTGGTTCTGAACAAATGAAGACTTTGGTAACCAAACATTTCTAGAATACTAGGGATTTTATCACAGAGATAACCCCTTTTATAGATCTGACTTGGTCCTCCTAGTGGCACATTTTATTTCCTGTCCCAATCCCCACTATACTAATCATATCATTGCCAATCAATTTTCAATGCTATCTTGTATCTACGAATGCCTCATTTTTCCCCTAATCATTGCCTTCAGTTTAAATCCCAGATTTAGAAGTCAGAGGAGACAAAACCTTTCTTTATCTGCTGGATTACTAAACAATTCCTTCTACTTTTGAGTAGCCAAGCAAAGAGCTGGCTCAGCAGGACAGAGCTGCTTGAACAGGAAGGGCTAAAACGTTACTAATAGATACCAGCACTGGTGTTTTGAACTCCTTTAGGCAGCTGTCTCACAGAATATCCCTCTTGTATTCATGGCCATTCTTCAAACTAGAGCACTCTGGTTGATTGATATACTCATTCCCTCCCATTTCTCTGTGAATATTTAGAGCAGCTTGGAGGTAGAGCTTTCCCTGGAGCGCTATTTGTAGAATGTCCAGCTATGCCTGACCTAAGCCAACCTCTTCAAGGGGTAATGAGAGCTTGAGGGACTTTCCCCACAACAGGCTTTGTGTTATGTCTATATCATATGTTTCTAGTGTGTTTTTTACAGAGCCTTAGAGAAGGAAATGATATCTGAGTAGGAGATTGTGTCTAGATTCTCTCTTTCTCTATGTGTGCACTCTCCCCTCAAAGCAGGAAAACCATTATAGTGGATTTATCAAAATTATAGACAATTTGTTGGCATTTCTGTTTTCAGATAGTGATTTCCAAAAGGGGTTTTAAATATTTCTTTCCACTTGGGTCGAGAGAAAGACACTTACCATATTGAAAGAAATGCAAAACTAAGAGCAGAGGGTGTTTAGGATAGCTCCTCTCCTTACCCCAAGAATCTTCATTGATAAAAATATAAATCTTCTAGTCCTCCTCAATAGGGACCTGGGAATGGCCTGTAACTAGTACGATTGGTCTTGTTTGTTTGGACTCTGAACTATGCTGCATTATTCTGTTTCAGTGTTGTTCCTAGGTGATCTGTTCTGAAATTTCTACTTATTCCTTTTTAATATGTCCTAGTTTTTGTTTATATAGTAGGCCTTACCTAATATTTTGCAAAAAAAAATTCCTGGAGATAATAAAGATCCAGATGTTGTGAGTACACAAACTCAGGCCTGCAAGCAATGTAAATGTATTTTGTATAATTATGTCTAGTACTCCACCAAGTTAATGAAAATTTCATTTTAATAAGCTAAATGTTCTTTCAAATAATCCCAATAGGCTGATCCCATCAGAGTCTCCCATATGTACAGCTTTACTTAACCTGAGCAGTGAAAGGGGCAAATTGTCATAAGTCATCACTTGTGTGACCTGGCATGTACTGAGATTGCTTTTTCTGCTGCTCCTCATGACACCCTGGGGTACTGTAGGAATTCTGAGGCTCCTTGGATGCATCTTCCCAAATCTCCACCAATTACAGTTGATATACAATATTATATTAGTTTCAGGTATACAACATAGTGATTAGACATTTATGTAACTTACAAAGTGATCACTCCAGTAAGTCTAGTATCAACTTGACATCATACATAGTTAATAAAGATTCTTTATGTTGTAAGTGAAGAAAAATCTAAGACAAACTGGTCTCATTAGAAGGGAAAACTGAAAAGCCTGTTGGTAATTCCCAGGGATGGTTATGACTTTATTCAAAGTTCAAATAATGTCACCAGAACCTGTTTCCCAAATATTCTTCCTCTTAGTGTTAACTTCATGTTTAGACTGGTTCCCTTCCTCCTAGCAGAATGATTATAACCATTTGGGATCGAAGCTACAACTTTACATTTGTAGGTACTAAGTCCTGAGGTAAGTCTCTTTCAGAAGACCTGTTCTTAGAAGCTGTATTTCTCCCAGAAGCCCCAGCAAATGTCTGCTCATATGTCATTGACTTTTTTTTTAAATCATTTCTAAAAATATATATTTTATTGATTTTTTTACAGAGAGGAAGGGAGAGAAATAGAGAGTTAGAAACATCGATGAGAGAGAAACATCAGCTGTCTCCTACACACTCCCGACTGGGAATGTGCCCACAACCAAGGTACATGCCCTTGACCAGAATTGAACCCAGCCCTAAACCAGAATAGAACCCAGGACCCTTCAGTCCGCAGGCTGACGCTCTATCCACTGAACCAAATTGGTTTTGGCTGTCATTGGCTTTTGATCAGATGAGTTCATTAATGAACCCATCACTAAGGTCATATAGAATATGTTGACTGGCCTATAGAGGCTTAATCACAAGGAACAACAACAGCCTGTAGTTATTGGAATCGAGGCCCTACACCAGTCCGGGTCCTCTCTTAGGGCTGGGTTTGGGATCGATGCTACACAATGACATAGCTTGAGAGTGAGGGAGAAAGGGAGTGATTTACCAGAAGAAAATCATTGTATCATTTTACCAAAAGAAAGGTGATTGGATACTGGACAGGAAAAAAAACAAAATGTTTACTAGAGTATCAGAACATATTTTATTTCATGTTAGTTTGCTAATTATAGGCAGAATTAGCTATATTGTTCTCATCACAAAGATAGTCATTTTCTATAATTTTTTTTACTTCACCTCATTTTTCATTAAAGCTCTTCCAAGAACAATTGCACAATAGAAGCTCTTTTTACCAGACAACACTTAAATGAATTAACTAATTAGTGCTCTCTATCGTCTCTAATGCATGCTGAGCCTTCAGGTCTAGACTTTAATTCTTTGAAATAGCCTCACATATTACTGCTCCTACATGTTGAGTCAGTGCTAGTTCACAAACCTGTTTGTTGGAGTTGTTGTTTAATTACATACTTAATTAAACGTTACATTACATCATAAACTATGAATAAAGGAAATGTCAAAGTTCTCTCTTAATTGAATTAAATTGAATGGTTTAGAAAGGTTTAATAAAGGCAAAGTGATGAAAATAAAAAGACCTACTATGAATTGGATATGGGTGAGACTTCCGTAAAAAATAGATGATGGGTATGTCTTAAAGTCCAGAAGGATTGTGCATTGAGAGTACTGTGTGTATGACTTTAAGTTCTTAACCCACTTTAAATGAGTCAAAACTGAAAAATATAGTTGATATACTGTTGATGTGGTTTACCGAAAAAAGGAGGGATGCTGAACTCCAAACAGTTGACTCATATTCAAAGCAAAGGTCTTGCCCTACATAAAAAGATTGGCAAATAAATACATGTTAATGTAAGTTGAAGTGTTTAAGGTACAAATGTATATGTGTGGTGAAAGCTATAAGTTAAGCAGAGAAGTCAATGAGCAGGAGAATTGGAATTAATTTTGGTAAATAGGGGGGTAAGAATTGGATAGTTTAGAAAGCTAAAGAGGATGGAGGCCAGATTATAGGAGAGTAAGGTGAAAAATAAAACTGAGAAAAATCAAGAAGCTTAATAGAAATAAGTTACTAACAATAACAATAAGATATATCTGAGTGCTTATTATATGTAAACACTATTCTAGATATTCTCCATACACTTTTAAAAATCTAGTTTTATTTATTTCAGAGAGGAAGAGAGATAGAAACATCAATGATAAGAGAGAATTATTGATCGGCTGCCTCCTGCATGACCCTTACTGAGGATCAAGCACAGAACCCAGGCATTGCCCTTGACCAGAATCAAATCTGGGATCCTTCAGTCCACAGGTTGACACTCTATCCACTGAGCCAAACCACGTAGGGCCATACACTTTTTTTTAAAATTATTATTACAACCTAGGTATTAAGTATATTGTGCTAAGTTAAACAGCTAGAAAATAAAATAGATGTTTCTGTTAAAGCACATGTGAGGGGTGTGTGTGTGCAGAAACTCAGGATTTTTCTCATGAAGTTATTCTGGGGGAAAATAAAATGATAAAGAACAAACTATGCTATTAGGAGTTCTTGTTATTTGGCCAATACTAATTTAAAAATACAAGTTTCCCTCTTCAAATAGATGGTTTAATAAATAGTTCACCAGTAAAAGTCAATTCTGAAGTCCTTTCTAAGTTCAGTCAAGTCCCACCAATTGGAAGGAGGAAGAAAATGTGAAAAGAAAAAAAAAATGTTATGTCTTACTGCTCAGCACAGAGGAGGCAGTAAGTGTTCTAAAATAATATGCTCCACCCTGGCTGCTGTGGCTCAGATGACTGGGCATCATCCAGGACCACTAAAAGTTTGCTGGATCCCAGTCAGGGACATGCCCCGGTTGTAGGCTTGATCCCTATGAGGGGCATGCAGGAAGCAGCCTATTCATTCTCCCATCAGTGTTTCTCTCTTTCTCTCTCCCTCTCCTTTACTCTCTCTCTTTCCCGAAATAAAAATGAATGAATGAATAACTAACTAAAAACATACAAAAAAATCAATGAAACATTTTAAAATAACGTGCTTCTACTCAGGATGAGAAACCAACATGATCTTGTTGGCAGCTAAAAACAAATGCAGTGTTTATGTTATACTAGCTTATTTCTTAAAGGTGGTTTTCTCTAATTTTATTTCTATTTCTGAAGGGCACACTATTTGGGGCTTAACACCTTCTCCTACATAAAAATAGCAAACGGTAATGCTGAGGAAAACTAAAGTACACCATAATTCCAGGGAAAAAACAACTGCTTCCCCCCCAATTATTTAAACAAGTAACTGTTATTTAACTTTTCAGAAAATAAGAAAAAAATGGAACTTTTCATTAAGGAAAAGCAATAAATTCAAGAGTAGCCTAGATATTTTTAGAAAAAAAGGCTGAAATAAGTATACAAGTGTCTGAAGACTCCAAAACCAGTTATCTGCTAAAAACATAACAGATTGAATTTCCATGTCTAATTAAGAACATAGATTGCTCTGACCAGTTTGGCTCAGTGGATACAGCCAGCCTGTAGACTGAAGGGTCCCAGGTTTGATTCTGGTCAAGGGCACATGCCTGGTTTGTGGGCTCCATCCCCAGTAGGGGGCATGCAGGCAGCAGCCAATCAATGATTCTCTCTCATCATTGATATTTCTATCTTTCCCTCTCTCTTCCTTTTTGAAATCAATAAAAATATATTTTAAAAAAACAACAAACAGGTTTGACACCTTTGGGACTCTGGTACCAGTGGTTCTAATTTTGTGTCTCTTACCAATTTACATTTGCACTTGAATTTACATTTGAATGTGACAGAGGTAGCCAGATTAGATTGATTATTTTGTTAAATACTCACTGGATTGGAAAAACAACAGGGTCAGAGTGAAGACGGGGTAACAGAATTTAACCTCTTGAGACACATTATCTCCAAGTTCTAAATACACAGGGTTAGTCTAGTAGATGACTATGAACTGCTACTTAGTAGATGTTACTGATATTTATTTTCTAGCTATGGGAAGAAACAATAGAAAATTAATTACATTCTTATTTTTGCTTCTAAAATTAATTCTTACAGTGCATGTTTGAAGATATTGAACTTGATAGTTAAAAGCAAGATATGACTCCCAAATCAACAAATCAATGGATAAGAATAGCTAACTCTGAAATAGATCTAAGGATATATGAAAAGTTATCTAATGGAGTGTTTCTAATGAATAGATTAAAAAATGGATCATTTCACAAAAGACATAAAAAATTCAAATAGCACCCTAGCCAGTTTGGTTCAGTGAATAGAGTGTTGGCCTGCAGACTGAAGAATCCAGGGTTTGATTCCAGTCAAGGGTACATGCTTGGGTTGCAGCCTTGATCTCCATTTAAGGGGTGTGCAGGAGGCAGCTGATCCAATGATTCTCTCATCATTGATGTTTCTATCTCTCCCTTTCTCTCTGAAATCAACTAAAATACATCTATATCTACATCTACATCTACATCTATGTCTATGCCTGGTGCACAAAATTCATGCACTGGAGGGGGGTGTCCCTCAGGCCAGCCTGCACCCTCTCCAATCTGGGACCCCTCCAGCCTAAACCATCAGTCGGACATCCCTCTCACGATGCAGGACTGCTAGCTCCCAATCACTTGTCTGCCTACCAGTCTGATCACTTCCTAACCACTCCCCTGCCAGCCTGATTGCCTCCAACTGCTCTCCACTGCTGACCTGGTAACCCTAATTGCTCTCCCCTGCCAGTCTGGTTGTTGCCAACTGTCCTCCCCTGTAGGCCTGGTTCCCTCAACTGCCCTTCCCTGCTGGCATGGTTGCCCCCAGCTGCCTTTCCTTGCAGGCCTGGTCACCCCCAATGGCCCTCCCATTCAGGTCTGGTCTCCCCCAGCTGCCCTCCCCTGATGGCCTGGTTGTCCCCAACAGCCCTTCCCTTCCAGCTTGGTTGCCCCTAACTGCCCCTCTCCTGCTGGTCTGTTTGCGCCCAACTACCCTTTTCTGTTAGCCTGGTCGCCTCCAACTGCCCTTCCCTGCCAGCCTGGTCGCCCCTAACTGCCATCCCCTGCTGGTCTGGTTGCCCCCAACTGCTCTCCCCTGTTAGCCTGGCCTTTCCCACCCCCCACTTTTCTCCTCTGTAATCCTGATCAATGCCTAACTGCTCCCCTGCTCCCCTGCTGGCCTGTTTGCCCCCAACTGCCCTCCCTTGCAGGCCTGGTCACCCCAACTGCCCTTCCCTGCAAGCCTGGTCACCCCCAACTGCCTTCCCCTCCTGGCCTGGTTGCCCCAACTGTCCTTCACTGCAGGCCTGGTTCTCCCCAACTGCCCTCCCCTGCCAGCCTGTTTGATGCCTGTTTCCCTGCCAGCCTGGTTGCCCCTAATTGCCCTCCCTGCATGCTTGGTAGCCCCCAAATTCCCTCCCCTGCTGGCCTGGTCGCCCCCAACTGCACTCCCCTGCTGGCCCAGTCAGCCTTAACTGCCCTCCCCTGCTGGCCCAGTTGGCCTTAACTGCCCTCCCCTGCTGGCCTGATCACTCCCCTGCCAGCCCTCTTGTGGCAGCCATCTTTGACCACATAGGGGCAGCCATCTTGTGTGAGGGTGTGAGGGTCAATTTGCATAAAACCTCTTTATTGTATAGGATATATACACATACAGTCAGGCAGGAGAAAAATCAGAGAAAGTGAGAATGTGGTCAGTCAATGAAGTAGGAAGAAAATTAGTATAGTGTGGTCTCATAAAGAGAAGTTTCAAGAAAGAAGCACTAAATAGAACACACTTAATGGTGTGTTCAGTGGTTGAGAATCGATCTATAGATGAATCAGGAGGTCACTGTTCAATTCCCAGGCCAGCAAATGCCCAGGTTGCAGGCTCAATCCCCACCTGGTAGGGGGTGTGTAGGAGGCAGCCAAATCAATGACTCTTTCTCATCGTTGATGTTTCTCTCTCTCTTCTTCTCCCTTCCTCCCTAAAATCAATAAAAATATATTTTAAAAAAGAAAGAAGCAGTGGTTTAAGCAATTAAGTTTCAAGAAGGAAACAATGGTTCCACTTTCTGCTTCAGTTGGGGCAGAAATTAGTAAAAACAGAAAAGTCCTCATTAGATTTGGAAACAGAGAGGTCTGGTTATAGTATAAAAATCTTAGTGGCATGATGGGGATAGTTTCTTGATTGGATTGGGTTAAGGAGAAGTTATGAGGTAGGAATTGGAAGTAGCTTCTAGATAGGGCCAACTCTTTCAAATTTTTTTCCTGCTAAGGGGAGCAGAGAAATGGGATAGGATAAGTGTTAATGTATTTTTTGTAGTTGCTGTTATAATAGAAACTTGAATATATTGTACACAGATGGAAATGACCCAGTAAAACAGGAGAAATTAATGAAATAAGAGCAAAAAAGGGTAATTGGAAGAGCAAAGCTCACAAGAAGGAGAGAGGATAAAGGATACAGAACCACAAATGAAGAGATTGTCTTTAATAGTAAGTAGCAAAGCCACTTCACCATAATGAGGAACTGAGAAGCCAGGGTGGGTGTCAGATGGAAAATGTGGAAAATAAGTGGCTGAGAAGTAACAAGAATAGTGGGAGAAATTAAGACAGAGAGCCATGAGCAAATGAAGAGGGCATTACCAAAGATCTTATTGTAGTGCCAGTTGGCATTAACTTTAAAAAAGCTTGGACTTCTGAAGGAGGAAGAAAGAAAAATGATTTGGAGGCAACATGGGGAGCAGGCTCTACGATGAGAATACCTATGATAGGGAAAATACTCTGTACTTGTTAAGTTGCTAGGGAGGTAGTTTTGCTAGGTGATAGACCAGTTTACAGCTAAACAGGAAGTTGATGAGAATATTTAGAGAAGAGGTAAGAATAAAAGGGAAATGACTGAAAACAAATGTTGAAATCTAAAGTATAGAATGAAATGGTTAGGATGGTTGGAGTAATGAAAGTAGAGGGTGGCATGGAGATGCTAATCAGGGAAATGATATGGTCTGGAGCTACTGGCTGTGAATGAGTGAAAAGGATTATAATGAAATTATTTTCCTGTAAGCTTTAGAGGGTGAGGAAACGTTTAAATTGGTTAAGATGAATAATATAGAGCTACACAACACAAACTGTTCTCTCTTGCAAGTCTTGAGGTATGGAGGCTACTGGATAAAATTGCTAATATTTCATTTAGAATCTTTGCATTTGTAATTATAAAATATTAGAGGGCCGTGCACGAAATTTGTGCATGGGGGGTGCTGTTGTTCCTCAGCCTGGCTTACACCCTCTCCAATCTGGGACACCTTGAGGGATGTCTGACTGCCTGTTTAGGTCTGATCCCACCAGGCAGTCAGATATCCCTCTTACAATCCGGGACTGCTGGCTCCCAACTGCTTTCATGCCTGCCTGCCAGCCTGATCACTCCCTAACCACTCCCCTGCCAGCTTGATCAACACCTACCTGCTCCCCTGCCAGCCTGATTGCCCCTAACTGTCCTCCTCTGCAGGCCTGGTCCCTCCCAAATGCCTTCCCCTGCTGGCCCAGTCACCCCTAACTGCCTTCCCCTGATGGCCTGGTCCCCCCTAACTGCCCTCCCCACAGGCCTGTTTTCCCGCAACTGCCCTTCCCTGCAGGCTTGGTCCCCCCTCAACGGCTCTTTCTTGCAGGCCTGGTCCCTCCCATCTGCCCTCTCCTGCTGGCCATCTTGTGGCAGCCATCTTGTGTCCACATGGGGGCAGCCATCTTTAACCACATGGGGGTGGCCATCTTGTGTGTTGGAGTGACAGTCAGTTTGCATATCACTCTTTTATTAGATAGGATGGTCTAAAGATTTCCTTCTAGTGTTACAATTGTTAGGTTTTTATTAAGGATTATGATCATATTTCAAAAAATAAGCTGGGATTTTTTCCAAGTATTTTTACACTCTGGAACTATCTGGTCTAGTTCATTTTGGTGTAGGAGATATCCTTGAGAATATTTTCATTTAGTTTTTAGAAATGTATTGTTATTGATTTCGGAGAGGGAGGGAGGAGAGGGAGCGGTAGGAACATTTATGATGAGAGAGAATCATCGCTGGGCTGCCTCCTGCCCGCGCCCTGACGGAGGTATATATATGCCCATGACCAGAATCAAACCTGGGATCCTGTGGTCAGCAGGCCAACGCTCTACCCACTGCGCTAACCGGCTAAGGCTAAGTGTGTTACTGATTTTTTAGGGAGAAAGGGAGAGGGAACGATAGAAACGCTATATGATGGTAGAAATAGCCCAAGTTTTCTCCAGAACACAAACAGGATTGCCTTCCTCAAATCCCACTTACACACACACCACCCAAATCAAGTTTAAGAGAAACACTTAAAAAAAAGAAAAAAAAGAGCAGTTGGTTTTTAGGGAGTGGAGGGAGGCAGAGAAACGTGGATATAAATTAAGCGCAACCTCCGCGGGCTGCCGCCTGCACGCCCCCACCGGCCGCAACCCGGGCCGATGTGCCTTTGGCCAGATTGGAACCCGCAACCTCCTGGCACCGGGGAGACGCCTAACCCACTGAGTCCTACAGGCCGGGGCCAACGACCTAACCAAGCGGGGTTTCCCGCCATTTCACTGCAAGGACTGGAAGGGCTTTCCCCCAGATTCGTGGGAGGCCCGAGCGTACACGGCGTTCCCCGCCGGGCGAGCGGCGGAGCGCCAAGGTCAGCAGTCTGCGTTACGATCTCTGGGACAGAGCAACCAGGTGACAGGCCAAATTGCCCAAGTGTTCGGCTCTCGCCGCGAAGTTGGGAGGGCGAAGACGCCCACAGCACGGGGAAAACCGGACGCCTGGGGCGCAGCCCCGCGCCCGCTCCGGGAACAGGGAGCGCGGCCGCTGAGGGGCGGAGCAAGCGCTGGGGGCGGAGCAAGGGCTGGGGGCGGAGCAAGGGCTGGGGGCGGAGGCCCGGTTCGCTCCAACTCGAGCCCGGATTGGCCGGACCCTGAGAGCCGAGTGACGACAGCCTGGGAGAACGTCCGATTTGTGTGGTGGGCGTGGGCGGGCGGAGGAGGCGCACCGCGCAGGCGCAGCGGCGGCTCCTCTCGGCCCTGCGCTCGCGGACAAGTCCAGACAGCGCGCGCCCCCGCTCCCGCGCCGGGACCGCCCCCTCCCCCTTTCGGCGGCGTCGAAGGTAAACAATAGTTGGCCGGTGACCGCGGAGTGCTTCTCCCGCCGCCGGATTCAGCGGGCTGCGTGGGATCGGCGGGGTCCCGGCCAGCCGGCCATGGCGGGGCTGTACTCGCTGGGAGTGAGCGTCTTCTCCGACCAGGGCGGGAGGAAGTACATGGAGGACGTTACTCAAATCGTGGTGGAGCCCGAGCCGACCGCTGAAGAAAAGCGCTCGCCTCGGCGGTCGCTTTCGCAGCCGTCGCCGCCGGCTCTTCCTGGCGGCGAGGGCTCGGGGAAAGGCCCGGCGGTGGGAGCCCGAGAGGCTGCTGACCCTGCCCCGGACGCGGGGGCCTCGCCGGCGCCCGGCCGCTGCTGCCGCCGCCGCTCCTCCGTGGCGTTTTTTGCCGTGTGCGATGGGCACGGCGGGCAGGAGGCGGCACAGTTTGCCCGGGAGCACTTGTGGGGTTTCATCAAGAAGCAGAAGGGCTTCACCTCGTCCGAGCCCGCGAAGGTTTGCGCTGCCATCCGCAAGGGCTTCCTCGCCTGTCACCTCGCCATGTGGAAGAAACTGGGTAAGTTCCCTGGCGTGTTTGGGCGCCCACTTTCTGCAGGCATTTGGGGGCTTTTATGGCAACCAGCCCTGCCCGGGCCCCGGGCAAAGTGGCCATTGGTGCGACAGCACTTTCCGGGGTGGAAGTCCGGGCAGACAGAGTGGCCTTGGGCAAGGATAGCTGTCTCCCCGCCACCGCTCCTCGCCTGCTTTCCACCCTCTACGGATCCTTGGGAAGCCGTCCGCCGCCTCCTCGGTTTCGCCTTTGGTGGCAGCCGGCGAAAACGTGTTTGAAACCTGACGCTCGATTTTGGCCAGAAGATCAGCTGAAGAAGATAGCTTGCTCTCCGGGCCATGCGATAGAAGCGGGAGATGACGAAAATTGGAGTTATGCTCCTGTAGAGCCTGTCATTATTGTGTTTATGAAGGACTTGTCCCTATCAGTTTGCCTCCTCTCATGGTGTCGGTTCTCCAGATTGACCCCAGGTCGCTGGTTAGTTGGCGGAAGCTGTTGGCTATTTTAGGAAGGCGAAAATGTAATCATCCAGTCGCTTGAAAGGAATTCGGTTTTGCTTTTAGGGTCTTTATGCGTGGACTGCTTATGAAAAACAAAAGCGCGGGATGCATTGTTATACAGTATTGAACCGTCCCCACGTTAAATTGTGCCAGGGCTTTGGAAAAGTACAGTGCAAGTTTTGGGGGTGGTTGGCCTTACCAGTAGTTGTATGCTGTCAGATGCATACATTCTCAACAGTTCCGACTTAAAAGTCCTTGTAAGTTGTAAGAGCCTGGCAAAGTAGCAAGAGATAAGGGGAATTTACTGTTGTGCTGAAAGGAAATAGAGACTTTAATATCTAAAAATGTGATCTAGTTGTAGTTTTATCCAAGCTTTAAATGTTTTCTAAAGCAACCCGTGTCCCTGTACCCAACATATTATACTATGCAGAGTTATAGTTGTTTTAACATTGCTGTGAATGAATGGCATGAATCTTTTTTAGAGACAATACGTAATTTTAAAAATCCTCTTGTTTTTGGTAGCATAATTTATTTTTAGCAGAGGGCAGAGACAGAGAAGATTGTAAAGATTGGTCGAATACAGACCATTTTTTAAAAGGTGTAGTCATAGAATTGTAGATAAGCTTCTTTCAGTCTGTTTTCTACTTACTGGCTTTCTGCCAAGAATAATTTGATTGACTCATAGAACAACCAGTCCGCCTGTTGGAGGCGTTTCCCTTACAATCCCAGAGGCCCCTATTATGGATTTGTTTTGTTTTTGTGTAGGCAGAGCAGTGCTAAAAGCACTGCAGTATATTCCAGAAATATGTCATTATGTTGTCTGCAGTGCTACTAGGAGTGGACAGCAAGATAGGAGAAGATTAAACACAAAGAATTATTTGAGTCCTGTTTATATAGCAGTACACTTGAAGCAACATGAACTTGCCATATGTTTGAACTGAAAGGATAAAGTATTATCCCAGTTACTTGAACATTTTTTAATAAAGCAGAGACCATGCTGTTGAATATGAATGTGTATGTTTATTGATGTACATTTACCTTTTGTTTTTTATTTTTTAATATATTTTATTGATTTTTTTTTACAGAGAGTAAGGGAGAGGGTTAGGGTTAGAAACATCGATGGGAGAGAGACATGGATCAGCTGCCTCCTGTACTCCCCCCACTGAGGATATGCCCCCCACCAAGATACATGCCCTTGTCCGGAATCCAACCTAAGACCTTTCAGTCCACAGGCCAATGCTCAATCCACTGAGCCAAACGGGTTTTGGCCATTTACCTTTTGAATCAAGCTTTCAGAGCCTTATGTACCAGACAAATGTTTGCTTCATTCCACAGCTAAACCTTGTACTCCATCCCCAAAACTTGAATAAAAAAAGAATATGCTGAGTATATAGAAATTTTCACACAGGAGATGCAGGTTAAAAAAAAAAAAGTACTTCAGTCTCAAATTCATGGGGTCTTCATTTTCTATAGAATAAACCACATTTTACAATGTACAGGCCAAGCCCTTTCCAATGCAACTTCAGACTCCCTATTCAGTTTTATCTCTTATATACATTTTTATAGTCTACTTCTCTTTTATCACAGGATACAGTGAAATATTCCATTTTATTGAATTCCCTCCCTCTTCTCAAAAAAAAAAGTACCCTCTTGAGTCTCTAAGTCAGTACCTTTTTCTGTGAAAAGTTCTGTTTCTTTTTAAATTAAACATCCATCCTTTATTTCTACTAATATAGTACCCATTGGGCCATACATAATAATGGCTCTCATATACTTTACAAAGTAGTCCCCCCCTCCAGCGTGGCACTCACTATACCTAGTTATTAGAGTACTAGAGGCCTGTTGTATGAAATTTGTACACAGGTAGGGAAGCCTGGCTGTTGATCAGGGCCCACCAGGGCCTTCCAGCTGCCTGCTGGGGCCTCCTTTTCTGGCTGCCAGCTGCCAGTTGGAGTCTCCCTTCCCCACCTGTCGGCTGCTAGCCAGGGCCTTCCTTAGCTCTGCGCTACCCCAGGTGGTCAAGTGTATGTCATAGCGAGTGATAGAACTCCTGGTCTCCTGGTTGAACTCCTGTGGATATACTTTGTATTATAGCCTTATATATATATAAAATATATAGATTATTGACTATATTCCCTATGCTGTACTTTACATTCCCATGACTATTTTGTAATACCAGTTTGTATTTCTAAATCCCTTCACTTTTTTCACCCAGCCTCCCAGCTCCTCTCCCCTCCGGCAACCATCAATCTGTTCTCTGTGTCTGACTCTGTTTCAGTTTTGTTTGTTCATTTATTTTGCTATTTGTCTTTCTTTGACTGACTTATTTCACTGAACATAATACCTTCTAGGTTCATCCATGCTGTGGCAAACTTTTGTTCTGAGAACCCTTTGTACTCTTAAGTAATTGAGAACCCCAAAGAGCTTTTGTGTGGGCTACATTGATCATATTTACTACAGTATATGAGAAATTTAATTTGAGAAATTAAAAAAATTATTACTTTATTAAAAAATAAACTTAATATATTTTTAAGTGAATCATCACCCTTCTTTGCAAAAGTAAATATTGAAATAAATATTCTCATATTCGCTTCTGCATTCAATCTGTTGTGCATATAAAGAAAAGGAAGTCTTCCCTAGCTGGTTTGGTTCATTGGATAGAGCAGTGGTTGGCAAACTGTGGCTCTGTTGACTAATGAGTTTGCAGACCACTGACCTAGGCTCTCGATTCCAATAATTACAGGCTATTGTTGTTCCTTGTGATTAAGCCCCTATTCCAGTGATGGGCAAACTCATTAGTCAACAGAGAGGCAAACTGCGGCTCGAGAGCTGCATGTGGCTCGCGAACTGCAGTTTGCCGACCACTGGAATAGAGCATCAGCCTGAGGACCAAAAGGTCCCAGATTCGATTCCAGTCAAGGGCACATGCCTGAGTTCTGGGCTTGATCCCCAATATGGGGTATGCAGAAGGCAGCCGATCAACAATTCTCTCTCATTATTGATGTTTCTCTTTCCCTCTCCCTTCCTCTCAGAAATAAATTTTAAAAAATTTTTAAAGAAAGGAAAAGAAAGCCTCATACACATGTATCAGGGAAAGGAGAAATAGTTTATTCATTTTTTTTAAGATAATTGTGGGTATTCTGTACGTACTGGTTTTTTAAGGTTAGTCAAAATGGAATCTGAATCCTTATGAATGAACTTTTTGTCATTTTACATTAAAATCCATTGTCTTCTCTTGCAAGATTTAAAATGAAATTTACTTGTGTGACATGATGTATTAGTTAATTGGAAAACATTGGGTCTCTGAATTATGCAGATCTTCTAAATATTCATGCATTTTATACAATAGCAAAATGTCACATTTGGTAATACTGCTGGCTTCATCAGAAAAGTATTCTTTTATTTTTCAGTTACAGTTGATATTCAGTATTATTTTGTATTACTTTCAGGTGTACAGCATAGTGGTTAGACAATCATATGCTTTATAAAGTGGCTCCCTCCTTGATACCTGGCATGAGACCTAGTTATTGACTATACTATTCCCTATGCTGTACTTTACATCCATGTGACTATTTTACAACTACCAATTTGTACTTCTGAATCCCTTCACCTTTTTCTCCCAGCATCCCAATCCCGCCTCCCCTCTGGCAACCATCAGTCTGTTCTCTATGTCTGACTTGGTTTCAATTTTGTTTGTTCATTTATTTTGTTCTTTAGATTTCACAGATCAGTGAAATCATATGGTATTTGTCTTTCTCTGACTGTCTTATTTCACTGACCATAATACCTTCTAGGTTCATCCATGCTGTCACAAACTAAGACTTCATTCTTTGTAGTATTCCATTGTATATTTGTACCTCAACTTTTTAATTCACTTGTCTATTGATGGGGAGTTGGGTTGTTTCCATATCTTGGCTATTTTAAGTAATGCTGCAATGAACATGGGGGTGCGCATATTCTTTCAAATTAGTATTTTGTCTTAACCAGATGGTGTTCATTTTATAATTATTCATTACGTTTTATGGCATTTTCAATATGTGTGCTATGTTATATTTCAAAGTTTTTTTAATAAGGCATCAGTTTTGAAGGCATAGATCTAGCAGACAGCTCCCTAGCCTATCCAGTTCTATAGTTAGGTTATAGATGTCATTCTGAGAAGCTCAGCCTTGCTTCAATTATTTATGGGTTAAGTGTAGCTTTTGCTAAAACTTTATTTTCTACACTTGATCTTAGCCAAAAGGCCAAGAAGCGATAAAAAACTTTATTTTCTTAAAAAAAAATATTTTTATTGATTTTTGAGAGAGAGGGAGGGAAAGGGATAGAGAGATAGAAACATCAGTGAGAGAGACACATCAGTTAGTCAGCTGCCTCTTGCATACCCCAAACCTGCAACCCAGGCATGTGCCATAACTGGGAATTGAACCAGGAACCTCTTGGTTCATGGGTTGATGCTCAACCACTGAGCCACACCAGCATGGCTAAAACATTTTCTTTTTAAATAAGCTAGTATAGATTATTTTTTCTGCAGCTAAGAATTTAAAATAAAAAAATCTATCCCATCTAATGAAAGTGAAACATGCAAATTGACTGTACCTCCACTATGCCCACAAGCCATGCCACCTGCCAATCAGGAGCGAGTATGCAAATTAGCGCAAAAAATATGGCAGCGGCTATGGAGCTGGAGCAAACAGGAGGCTTGGGTTACCCCCAGCAATGGAGGAAGCCAAGTTTCCTGCCTGCCATTGCTGGCCCTGGACTCCGCTCAAGGCTACAAAGTTTTAATTATAGAAGATAAATAAATCCCAAATACCAGGCCCTCTCCTTGGGTCACCGGGGAGTGTGGCCAGCCTGCCAACCACCACAGGCCCCTCGCCCAGGCTGCCCACACTCCAAGGAAACCCCCACCCTGATCCGGGACACCCTTCAGGGCAAACCAGCCAGCCCTCACTGTGCACCAGGCCTCTAGCCTATCTAATAAAAGAGCAGTATGCAAATTGACCATCACTCCAACACAAGATGGCTGCCCCCATGTAGACACAAGATGGCCAGCAGAGGAGAAAGTTGGGAGGGACCAGGCCTGCAAGGGAGGGCAGTTTTGGGTGATCAAGCCTGCAGGGAAGGGCAGTTAGGGGTGACCAGGCCAGGAGGGGAGGGCAGTTGGGAGTGACTAGGCCTGCAGGAAAGGGCATTGTGGGGGGAGGACGACCCAGGCCTGCAGGGGAGAGCAGTTGCGGGGGACCAGGCCTTCAGGGGAGGACAGTTGGGAGGGACCAGACCTGCAGGGGAGGGCAGTTAGGGACAAACAGGCTGGCAGGGGATCAATTAGGCTGGCAGGAGCGTGGGTAGGGGGTGATTAGGCTGGTAGGCAAAAGTGGTTAGGAAGGCAGGCAGGCGAGTAGTTGGGAGCCAGCAGTGCTAGATTGTGAGAGGGATGTCTGACTGCCCGGTAGGATCTGGCCTAAACGGGCAGTTGGACATCCCCCGAGGGGTCCCAGATTGGAGAGGGTGCAGATTGGGCTGAGGGACACACCCCCTCCCCCGTGCACGAATTTTGTGCACCTGGCCTCTAGGTTATCACAATTAAGGTAAGTGAGATAATCTCCCGTAAAGGAGGGGTAAGCACATTTAAAAAACAAATACCTACAGTGTGCAAGTACTTCTGCTGTTTGCAGAAAGTACTAAAAACAAAATGAAAAGGATAAAAGGAAAAGAGCTAAAAATAAAAAGATATTGAAAGATACAATATTAACATTATTTAAATCACATTTTGGTCAAACTATTAATATATACAAAAAGATATGCTGCAAAGATCTAAAAATACTGAATGTTTTCTCTGTTCATTTGAAATGTCACCTTTATCATATGCTACATTTGCCTCAGATCTATTTCTGGATTCATCCTACTCATCTATTTATGGTACTTAAATAGGGACTTTAACTATCCTTCAATTATTATTTTTCAAAATTCTCTTAAGTATTTTTCCAGATAAACTTTGAAGCACTTTGCAAAATTAAAACACACACACACACACACACACACACACACACACACAAAATCGTGTTGAAGTTTGTATAGGAACTGCAGTATATTAGTTATAAAGTAATTGACATTTTTAAAATTTGACATAATTAATTAGTCTTCCTTATTTCCTACTTTACATTTGAATCTTAAATTATTTAAAAATGACAAAACTAGGAGCATATTAAAAAGATAGTATCAGATGAACTATAACTTAAAAAAGTAAAAAAATAGACGAGTCATTAAAACAAAGACTAATACATTTTATAACAAAAATACAACATTTTTGAATGAAGTAAAGCTATTATAAGTTATAAAATGTTCTCTGATAAATTTAAAACTTGCGATACTTATGTACTTACCAGGTACAATCACATAGTCACTTAACTCTCAGAAGATAGGTACTATTATTATCTCTATTTGAAAGAGGAGGGCACAAAGAAGTTTTACCCAAAAGTCACACAGGTGATAAATGGAGATGCTGGGATTCAAACCCAGTCAATATATCATATTGCTAAGAATTCTTACAGAATTCTAATGCAAAAGTAAGTATGAAGATATAAAAAAGCCTTTAGGAAAGCAATTTGAAAATGTTATTAACAATCATCAAGAGATTATCTTTAGCCCTAATTGGTTTGGTTCAGTGGATAGAGCATCAGCCTGTGGACTGAAGGGTCCTGGATTTGATTCTGGTCAAGGGCATATACCTTAGGTTTCAGGCTCGATCCCCAGTGGGAGGGCATGCAGGAGGCAGTTGATCAATGTTTCTCTCTCATCAATGTTTCTCATTCTATCTCCCTTCCTCTCTGTAAAAATCAGTAAAATATATATATATTTAAAATTATCTTTAACCAAGTAATTCAGCTTTTGAGAATTTTTTTCTTAGGAAATACAGTGGTACCTCGAGATACGAGTGCCCTAACATACGAGATTTTTGAGATACGAGCCGTTGAGCGAGCGATTTTTGCTTTGAAATACAAGCAACAGTTGAGATACAAGTAATCGTGCAGATTGGCCGGCTGCACATGACCCACCAGTTTACCGCGACTCGAGCGTCTCATAGTTTCTCTCGCCTCAAGGTTACAGAACGAATTAAACTCATATCTCGAGGTACCACTGTAATCCAAATGAAAGAAAAGGCTATGTTGCTTTTATTTTAGCCCTTATTCATAATTCATAACTAGGGGCCCAGTGCACGAAATCATCCACTGGAGAGGGGGCGTGTTCCCTCAGCCTGGCCTGTGCCCTCTCAGTCTGAGACCCCTTGATTCTTATCACCTGTCTGCTCCCTGCTCCTTACTACTCAGCTTGCTGCTCCTTAGTGCTGCTGTGGAGGTGGGAAAGGCTACCTCCACTGCCGCTGCACTTGCTAGCTGTGAGCCTGGCTTCTGGCTGAGCGTCTGGCTCTGGTTGGTCAGTGCGCATCATAGTGACCAGTCGTTCTGGTTGTTCCACTGTAACAGTTGCTTATGCTTTTATTATATAGAGGCCTAGTGCACAAAGTTTGTGCACAGTGTGGGTGGGGGTTCCCTCAGCCTGGCTTCCGCCCTCTTGCAGTTCAAGACCCTTTGAGGGATGTCTGCCTGCTGGCTTAGTCCTGCTCCCCATGGGTATCGGGCCTAAGCTGGCAGTCAGACATCCCTCTTGCAGTCCAGGATCCCTTGCTCCTTGCTGCCTACCTGCTTGCTGTCCTTAGTGCTGCTGTGGAGGTGGGATAGGCTACCTCCACTACCGTGTGCTCACCAGCCATGAGCCCGGCATCTGGCTGAGTGGTGCTCCCCCTGTGGGAGCTCACTGATCACCAGGGGCAGTTCCTGTGTTGAGCGTCTGTCCCCTGTTGGTCAGAGTGCATCATAGCGACTGGTTGTTCTGGTCATTCCACTGTAATGGTCGCTTAGGCTTTTATTATATAGATATTCATTAAAGCACACACTTGTCTAGGACCCATTCACCTTCTGTTGGATTTGATTCATCCCAGAGGCTAAAACCTTTCAATGAGTGTCTACCAGTTTCTAGCACTAGAGTCTCAGAGGTATCCTTCTCTCTATTTGACACCTGTGAACTACCTAATGTCCTTCCAATAAATTCCCAAGTTCTTTTCTCTACTTAATATACATTGAGTCAGTTTGAGTTATTTTCAAAGACTTGTAATACAAAACTAGTTCCAAAGGGTAGGTTGCAGGCAACTGACCCTCAGAAAAATGTAAGTCATGGAATCAATAAGAGATAGAAGGCATCAGGATTCTTGTTCATATTCCAGATGGTAAGCAAACAGCCCATATATAGAGTGGTGAGATAGGGCTGAATTTATCAATAAAGAAAACAGTAAGCAGATAGTCTGCTGTCAGCATACTAATTTGAACTGTGGTTAAAATTTTTCTGGTAATCTAATGCAAACACTGGCCTAAGACCCCAGATGACTCTTAGAAACAACAAATAATTTGATAAGACTGGTAAGAACTGAATTATGGGAGGGGAAAAAAAAAAACTGAATTGTGTCCCTCCAAAAAAAGTTATTTTGAAATCCTAACACCTAGTACCTCACAATAGGTCCTTATTTGGACATAATCTTTTTTGTTTTTGTTTTAATCCTCACTGGAGGATCTTTTCCCATTGATTTTTAGATAGTAGAAGGAAGGGGGAGAGACAGAAAAACATGGATGTGAGACAGTTTGATTATGTTGCCTCCCACATGTACCCCTACAGGCTACTGGAATCAAACCAGGGACCCTTCAGTTTTGGGGCTGAGGCTCTATCCACTGAGCCAAACTAGCTCATGCAGAAATAGGGTCTTTATAGTGGTAATCTATAAAGTTAGGATAAAGTCATTAGGATGGGCCCTAATCCAATATAACTAGTATTATAAAAAGAGAAAGTTTGGCCCTGGCCAGTGTGTCTCATTTGGTTTTAGTGTCTTCCAGTACACCAAAAGGTCATGGGTTCCATACACCTAGGTTGCAGGTTTGGTTCTCAGTTGGGCATATACAAGAGGCAACCGATTGATGTTTCTCTCTCGCATCTGTGACTTTCCCTTCCCCTCTAAAAATTAATGAACATGTACTCCTCAGGTGACGATTTAAAAACATAACAAAACAAAGGAATTTTGGACCCAGGGATACACAGGGGAAGATAATGTGAAGACACATAGGGAAAAGATAGCCATGTGACTGGAGTAAAAAGTCTACAAGATAGTAAATGCTAGGAATTGCCAGTGAAGGGGAAGAGGCAAGGCATGATTCTCCCTCAGTTTTTGGAGTATAGATAATGGACCTGCGACTCACCATCTTGACTTTGGACTTTTAGAACTGTGAGATAATACATTTTTGTTAATTTGTTAAGGCAGGTCTAGAAAACAAGCACAATGATATAAAGGAAACAATTCCAAGATTTGGGGAGATAGAGATCTTATATTAAATCTATTATATGCATATAATTCCCACTTATCCAACCCAAGAATGCTTTAGTAGATTCTTCAAAGTGCTTTGGTTAATCTCTTCCCACCCTCCACCCCCCCAGAAAATTTTTAATTTGATGGTAATACAACTTTGCAGTTTTTTTTTTTCCTCTTTTTAATATGGCTAGTCCATTCTTTTGTCTTTAGGAAATCCTCCCCTAACCTAAGATCATTACTGTATCTTCCTATGTATTTTCTAAGCACTTTAGTGTTTCTTTTCATGGTAGGCCTTTAATGTACCTGTAATTGATATTTTGTGTTTGGCATCAGGGACCCAAAGTTGTTTTTCTCTCTCTCCCTTGTCCTAATTCCAATTATTGAATGTCTGTCCTTTCTCCATTGTTTGTAAGTTTCAAAATATGTACAGGTCTGTTTTTGTGCTCACTGTTGTGTTCTGTTAGTCTACTGGTTTACAGCTTTTCCATAAAAGACTTGTTAGCATTGTCCCTGAACATACAAGGAATGGGGCAAAAGTAGGTTTATAGTTGTATATGAAACAGTTTATCTTTATGTTATTACTTATTATCTTAATACTAGAGGCCCCATGCATGAAGATTTGTGCAAGAATGGGCCTTCCTTCCTCTGGCGGCCAGCACCGCCTTTGCTTTGGCCATAGTGCCTTTCTGCTTTAGCGGGAGCTGCCTTTTCTTTTCTACACTGCCCAGAGGCCTGGAGCAGCTGGGGTGGAGCGAATGCCTGCATCCTACCCCACCCCCAGCTGTTCAGTGCCTGTGTATACAAATTAACCCAACAAGCTTTATTGGGTTAATTTGCATACTCCTGATTGGCTGGTGGGTGCCACGAAGGTATGGTCAATTAGCATGTTACTCTTTTATTAGGTAGATAACTGTAAACCTACTTTTGCCCCATCCTGTAATGATGAAAGATGAATTCAAATTCTTCAATTGCTTCAAAAAAAATTTTTTTTTGCTTTCAAAATATATATTTTTTTAAATTTTCCAATATTGCTCTAGCCAGTTTGGCTCAGTGGATAGAATGTCAGCCTGTGGGCTGAGGAGTCACAGGTTCTATTCCTGTCAAAGGCACATGCCTGGATTGTGGGCTCAATCCCAGGGGATGTGCAGAAGGCAACCGATCAATGATTCTCTCTCATCATTGATGTTTTTATCTCTCTGAAATCAATAAAGATATATATTTTAAAAAATTTTCCCCCAATGCTAATTAAAATTTTATAATGCTAACTCAGCATATGATACATAAACTGAATTAGAATAAAACATAAGTTACCTGTAAGAGTTAAATATTTTATTTCGTATTACAGCAGAATGGCCAAAGACTATGACGGGTCTTCCCAGCACGTCGGGGACAACAGCCAGTGTGGTCATCATACGGGGCATGAAGATGTATGTAGCTCACGTGGGTGACTCAGGCGTGGTTCTTGGAATTCAAGATGACCCAAAGGATGATTTTGTCAGAGCTGTGGAAGTAACACAGGACCATAAGCCAGAACTTCCCAAGGAAAGAGAACGAATTGAAGGACTTGGTGGGAGGTACTCATGCTGTTTTGTCTTTCCTTTCTGTCTATTTAATCCTTTTCTGCTTTACTAACTAGATTGCCCTATTTCTCCCTTTCAATGAAGTGATTTTTCTCAGTATTACTTGTTTTTAGTTTGCCTGGTAAAGTAATCATGTGCATTCATATTTATCTTATTACTTTGAATTGACTTTTATTTCTGATAATGTCTCCAAAGGGAAATAATGTTCTATTTATTTATTTATTTATTTATTTATTTATTTATTACATTTTTTTCTCTTTTATTGTGTAAAGTTTTACATATGTCTTCTTTTCCCCCAATTGATCTCCCCCACCCCCTCTATCCCAACCATTTCCACCCCAGGCAAACCCCCACTGCCCCAGTGTCTATGTCCATTGATTATGCTAATATGCATGCATACAAGTCCTTTGGTTGTTCTCTAACCCCCTCTCTATCATTTTTCTCTAGATCGATCTATTCTTGTTCATCAAATTATATTGATTATTATATCCCACATATGAGTGAGATCATGTGATATTTATCTTTCTCTGACTGGCTTATTTTGCTTAGCATAATGTTTTCCAGTTCATCCATGTTGTTGCAAATGTGAAAAGTTGCTTTTTAAAAAAATATATATATATATTTTTATTGATTTTTTACAGAGAGGAAGGGAGAGGGATAGAGAGTTAGAAACATCGATGAGAGAGACGTGGATCAGCTGCCTCCTGCACGCCCCCTACTGGGGATGTGCCCGGAACCAAGGCACATGTCCTTGACTAGAATCGAACCTGGGACCTTTCAGTCCGCAGACCCATACTCTATCCATTGAGCCAAACCGGTTTCTGCAAAAGTTTCTTCTTTTTTATAGCGGCATTGTATTCCATTGTGTAGATGTACCACAGTTTTTTTAAAAAATATATATTTTTATTGATTTTTCATAGAGAGGAAGGGAAAGGGATAGAAAGCCAGAAACATCGATGAGAGAGAGACATCGATCAGCTGCCTCCTGCTCGCCCCCCAACTGGGGATGTGCCTGCAACCAATGTACATGCCCTTGACCGGAATCGAACCTGGGACCCCTCAGTCCCCAGGCTGACGCTCTATCCACTGAGCCAAACCGGTTTCGGCTGTACCACAGTTTTTAATCCACTCATCTGCTGATGGGCACTTAAGCTGTTTTCAAATTTTAGCTATTGTAAATTGTGCTGCAATAATATAGGGGTACATATATCCTTTCTGACTGGAGTTTCTGGTTTCTTGGGATATAGTCCTAGGAGTGGGATTACTGGGTCAAATGGGAGTTCCATTTTTAACCTTTTGAGGAAACTTCATACTGTCTTCCACAGTGGCTGCACAGTATACATTCCCACTAGCAGTGCAGGAGGGTTCCTTTTGCTCCACATCCTCACCAGCACTTGTCATTTGTTGATTTGTAGATGATAGCCATTCTGACAGGTGTGAGATGGTATCTCATTGATTTCTGGGGTCTCTATTCTGTTCCATTGATCTATATGTATGTCTGTTCTTGTGCCAGTTCTAGGGAGTTTTGAGAACTGTGGCTTTGTAATATAGCTTGATACTTGGTATTGTGATCCCTCCAATTTTGTTCTTCTTTTTCAGGATTGCTGTGGCTACTTAGGGTCTTTTTTTATTCCAGGTGAATTTTTGGAGAGTTTGTTCTAGATCTTTGAAATATACCGTTGGTATTTTAATGGGGATTGCATCAAATCTGTAGATTGCTTTGGGTAGTATGGACTTTTTAATGATGTTGATTCTACCAATCCTTGAACTTAGTATGTTCTTCCTTTTGTTTATGTTTTCCTCTATCTCTTTTTCCAATGTCCTGAAGTTTTCCACGTACAGGTCTTTTATGTCCGTAGTTAAGTTTATTTTAGTGGAATTCAAGTAACAATATCCGCAAGGATTTATTAAAGACCTTTTACATGAATAATGGTCAGCATGACCTTCATGATTTGAACTGAGTAGCCCTTAGAATTCCAGAATAGAACAGTTCATTCTTACTTCAGGAATAGAATTTTGTTAAAATTAAACTTCAGTTTTTTTCTTTGATTTCTGTCATGTGCTGTAAACCTTTCTTCTTACTTTCTTTTCTTTATTTTCACTTACTGTCTCAATATGTAGTTTATAAACTATGAACTGCAATAGACTTCAACATGATATTTTTATGATACAAACTAAAATAGATTATTCTAAAGTAATAAGGAATCAATAGAATGAGAAAACTAAAGAATTATTCTAATACTTATTTGTAACAATCGAGAGCCTAAAGCAAGTTAAATGTTTTCTAAGTAATAATTCTAACGAAAGCCTAATGATATTATTACTAGCCTCTCTTTCTTACTTTTAGTAAATCAAAAGTCTTTTTCAGAGCAATAATAAACTAAGAAAAGTAATCAAAATTCTTTTCTATAAGGAGTTCAAAACATCAGTCAGAAAAACACCCCTGCCACCAGATAGGAGGATAATGGAGAGGAAGTTTGAACAACAAAAATAAAAAAGAGTAATAAACGTGAGAAAAAGTGGTTAACATTATTTTTTTAAAAATATATCTTATTGATTTTTTACAGAGAGGAAGGGAGAGGAATAGAGAGAAACATCGATGAGAGAGAAACATCAATCAGCTGCCTCCTGCACACCTCCTATTGGAGATGTGCCCGCATCCAAGGTACATGCCCTTGATCAGAATCGAACCTAGGACTGAAAGGCCAATGCTCTATCCACAGCCAAACTAGTCAGGGCTATTTAACATTATTGAAATGAAACTCTGTTTCCTTCTGTTGAGTTAGCAAAGATTAAAAAACTAGATTAATATTTTTGTTGAAATGGGTCTCCTGTTGTTAGGATTTTAAATTTGTACAAACTGTATAGAATATAATACCTGTCACTAGCTTTAAATGTTGTTTGTTTTTTAAGAGAGAAAAAAATGTTTATAGACTTAGTAATTTCAGAAATATACCATAAAGAAATCTGAAATGTGACCAAAATATATGAAGAGTTATTTATATACTTAATATAAGTAATGTTTAATGGTTATTAATGTCTGGAAAAAACTTGAAGGCCCAATAGTTGGAGAATGGTTAAGCATATTATAATACACTAGAGGCTTGTGCATGAAATTCATGCAGGAGGGGCGGGGGTCCCTCAGCCCAGCCAGCACCTTCTCAAATTCGGGACCCCTTGGAGATTGTCTGACTGGGGATCGGGCCTAAACAGGCAGTTGGATATCCCTCTCACACTCTGGGACCACTGGCTCCTAACAGTTCTCCTGTCTGCCTGCCTGCTTGTCCCTAACTGCTCCCCACCCCCCTGCTGACCTAGTCACTCCTAACTGCCCCATCTGCCAGCATGGTTGCTCCTCATTGCCCCCTCTGCTGGCGTGGCCACCCCTCACTGCCCCCTCCACCAGCCTAGTCCCCCCCAACTGCCCCCAACTGCCCTCGCCCCCAACTGTTCCCTCCCCTGCCGGCCTGGTCACCCTTAACTCTTCCCCCACCCCCACCGGCCTGGTCGCTCCACATAACCTGCTGTTTGGTCATTTGGTCATGCCTCACTAGTGCCCCTGCAGGCCTGGTTGTCCCATGCAGCCTGCTACTTGGTTGTTTGGTTGTCCCACTTAGCCTGCTGTTTGGTCGTTTGGTTGCCCCTCACTAACACCCCTGCAGGCCTGGTCACCTCACACAGCCTGTTTGGTCATCCATTTGGTTGCTATGATTGCTTAGGCTTTTATGTATATAGATAGAAAATTTGTGCCAAAATGGGCCTCTTCCTTTCCCTGGCTGCCAGCACCACTTTCGCTCTGGCTGGAGCTGCCTTTCCACCTTCTTACATTGCTCAGAGGCCCTGTCCCTGGCTGCTTGGCAGCTGCATATGCAAATTAACCTCCATCTTTGTTGGGTTAATTTGCATGCACAGTCCTGATTGGCTGTGGGTATTGCGAAGGTATGGTCAGTTAGCATGTTTGTCTATTATTAGGTAAGATGGTAATAACAATTAATATAATATAGCTACTTAATATTTATAGATAAAACTAGAGGCCCGGTGCATGAAATTTGTACACCAGTAGGGTCCCTACTGGCTGCCAGCAGCTGTACATCCCCCTGTCCCCCGGGCAGCTCTGCCTCTTGGTCAAATTCTTGGACGAACTCTGGGTCGAGGGGACAATTTGCATACTATACTTGTATTATTTAGGATTTTAAAAAATCAATTATATTATGAAAAGTTTTAAGCATAATTAAAGGTAGAGAGAGTATTCTAATGAATTCTCATGTATATGAGGTATTTTTAATTATAGAATGTCTATTGATCATAGAATAAGCAGCATCCTATCTAATAAAAGAGAAACATGCAAATTGACTGTACCTCCGCCACACCCATAAGCGAAACAGGAGCGAGTATGCAAGTTAACCAAGAAGGCGGTTAATTTGCATATTCCAGTACAGAGCGAAGACTGAAGAAGGAAGCCAAGTGTTGCAGAAGGGAGGGAAGTTGCAGAGAAGCAAGCAAGTGGGATGGGGAAGCAGGCAGGGCAGGAAGCAGGCAGAGCGGGAGGAGAAGGGAAGGAAGCAGGCGGGGCGGGAAACAGGCGGGGCAGCGGAGACCACTGCAGGAAGCCCTATTCTTGCAGGAATCTTCCTGCAATAGGCCTCTAGTACTAGTATAAAATGATATAGTGTAATCTCAATTATGCTGATAAATAGGAATAGGATAGAAATATACCAATGTTAAAAATTTTCTGAATGATAATTTATGTATATATGCACACACATATTTTTTTAGGTATCATAAAATGGTATAGTATAGAAGATCTCTCAACTACTGCTGTCCCATAGGCCACTCAAATCTCTCCCAACTACAAGAAACTAATATTACCGTTTATTGTTCAATAGAGAGAGATTCATACACAATCAAATATGAAATTGTACCATGTATGGAAGTACTGTCATTTAGTCTATTGAAGAATATTTATTTCTAATTTCTTTGTTATTACAAACACTATTGTAAAATGAAAAATCCTGCACATGCGTCTTTTTGTACAGTACAAGTGTTATTTAAAAGATCATTTCCTAGAAGTAGTATTGCTGGGCCAAAAAGGAGTATGAGGGGTGTGCAGGAGGCAGCCGATTGATGTTCTGTTCTCACTTGAGTGTTTCTCTCTCTCCCTCTTCCCTTTCTTTTGCTCTAAAAATCAATTAAAAAATAAAGTTCATCTGGCATGGCTCAGTGGTTGAGCATCGAACTATGAACCAGGAGGTCATGGTTTGATTTCCAGTCAGGGCACATGCCCAAGTTGCGGGCTCAATCCCCAGTGTAGGGTGTGCAGGAAGCAGATAATAACTCCCCTCTCATCATTGATTTTTTTATCTCTCTCTCCCTCTCTCTTCCTCTTTAAAATCAATAAAATATATTTTAAAAATCCTATGTAATAAAAGGCTAATATGCAAATTGACCAAACAGTGGAACAACCAGTTGCTATGATGCACAATATCAGGGGACAGACACTCAATGCAGGACTTGCCTCCTGGTGGTAAGTATGCTCCCACAGGGTGAGTGCCACTAATCCAGAAGCCAGGCTCATGGCCTGGCGAGTGCAGCAGCGGTGGCAGGCATCTCTCTTGCTCTGCAAGCAGGGCTAAGGACCCCTTGGGGATGTCCAACTGCCAGCTTAGTCCTGCTCCCTGCTTGGCACACATCCCTTAAGGGGTCCCCAGAGTGTGAGAGGGTGCAAGCTGGGCTGAGGGACCTCCCTCCCCCGGTGCATGAATGTTATGCACCAGGCCTCTAGTATATATATAAAATATTGATTCCTGACATATATGAAACTTGAAGATGAGAGGCTACAGAATGGCTCCTGGATTTCTGTAAGGGTCATTTCTGAAAACAACATGATAAAAAGCTGCCTGTTCTCATACTGTTTCCTGTTCTGTATCCCATAAAATTAAATTAGCCTGGTTTCATGCTATAATATATTTGATCCTTTGAGTGTGAAGGTCAGTCTGTATGACAGTTTGTTTGTATGATACTGCTGGTAGTCATGCAAAGTGGGCTTTACAATTATAAATTGAATTCCTGTATGTATTTGGGTCTTTTTCTGGGCTTTATTATTTTTGAAAAATAATATCTGTAAGAACTTTTTAAATATATATTTTATTAATTTTAGAGAGGAATGATAGAGATAGAAACATCAATGATGAGAGAAAACCATTGATCTGCTACCTCCTGCATGCCCCCTATTGGGGATTGAGCCTGCAACCTGGCATGTGTCTTTGACTGGAATTGAACCCAGGGTCCTTCAGCCTGCAGGTTGATGCTCTATCCACTGAGCCAAACCAGCTATGGCTCTATTTCTTTTTTTTAATATACTATATGTTCATGTACTACTACCATACTTTTAAAATATATATATATATATATATATATATATATATATATATATATATATATGGTAGAGGGAAAGAGAGGTACAAACATCAATGATGAGAATCATTGGTTGGCTGCTGCCTGTATGCTCTTCCCCTCCAACCCCACCTCCATCCCCCGCCTGAGGATTGAGCCTGCAACCTGGGCATATGCCCTGACTGAGAATTAACTGTGACCTTCTGGTTCATAGGTGGATGTACACTCAACCACTGAGCCTCGCCAGCTGGGCTTACTTTTTAAATTGAGGATTTATTATAATTTGTAACATGGGTAGGCCTAATCCCTTCTCATTAATTTTTAAAATATATTTCTTGACTGTTCTTTCTTTATCTTGCTATATGGATTTTTAAATTACATTTTCTTTGATTGTCCTAAGTTTCTTTAGAGTTTATGTTTTTTTGTCTTATCTCTTAAAATACCATCTGGATAGTTGGATCGATGCTCTTTGTTATTTAGGAGCAGGTGTCTTTTTTGCGTAAATTGAGCTGTTTTATTATAAGTCATTTCCTCCTTTTCCTCTGTCTCACCCTAGGCAATTGGCCAGTGCTCTGTTTTCCCAACCTTCTGTTGCTGTCAGTCAGCTCTCTGCATATCAGACTGTTCTTTTGTGTAAATCTTTGGATGGTACAGGGTAATGGTGAGGAGTGCAATAAAAGCAGCATTTCTTCTATCATTGCTTTGGTTTTTTTATTCCAAATTTAAAACTTTGTTTTAATCAGTACCATTATTTTGTCTTTTTTAAAAAAATGTATTTTATTGATTTTTTACAGAGAGGAAGGGAGAGAGATAGAAAGTCAGAAACATCGATGAGAGAGAGACATCGATCAGCCACCTCCCACACTCCCCACAGTGGAGATGTGCCCGCAAGCAAGGTACATGCCCCTAACTGGAATTGAACCTGGGACCTTTCAGTCTGCAAGCCGATACTCTATCCACTGAGCCAAACCGGTCTCAGCCATTATTTTGTCTTATGTTCCTCAGAAATATAGAGACCATAACATTATTTATTTATTTATTTAAAATATATTTTGATTTTTTACAGAGAGAGAGGGAGAGGGATAGAGAGGTAGAAACATCAATGAGAGAGAAACATCGATCAGCTGCCTCCTGCACGCCCCACAATGGAGATGTGCCCGCAACCAAGGTACATGCCCCTGATTGAAATCGAACCTGGGACCTTTCAGTCCACAGGCCGACGCTCTATCCACTGAGCCAAACCAAGACCGTAACATTTGTTAATATTTATTAAGAGAGCTGCTAGTAGAGTTATCTTGGAAATAATTGGTAGCTACTGTAATAAATATTAAGTCTTATTTTTAGGGTGCAGGTGTAGGAAAGACTAATAGGGCTTAAGGTGTTAGGGAGACAGAATGTAGGTATCTCTTTTCCTGTAACTCTCATTCATGTTTCATAGATTTTTCTGAATGATAGACTTAGTTTTTATTCTCTGATTTGCTTTTTAAATTTTTTTATCTTTTTAAGTTTTTTTTTTTTTCTGATTTGCTTTTGAGGATCAGCATTGAAGATAGCATAAAATAATAAAATGACTGCCTATGATATTCTTTCTTACTCTTGTTAGGCCCTAGAACAGTGTTGCTTTCAGAATTGTGAATTAACCTAAAAAGGGATAGTAAATTACCAACTCTCTTGAATTTCTCTTCTATATTAACATTAACATTGACATTGTTTTTTAAATCATTCTGCACTTGCTTCATTCCTTCCCTATGTTGCCTGGTATAATAGTCACTGGCCACATACGACTGTTTAAGTTCAAGTATAAGTTAATTAAAATTAAATAGAATTAATTCAGTTTCACATTTGCAGTGCTCAATAGGTACACATCGTTTGTGACTACTGTATTTGGGCAGTGCAGGGTAAACATTTCCATAATTGCAGGAAGTTTCATGACACAGCTGCTTAAATCTCCTGGTTTGTTCTTATCAGATGAACTTGTTTTCTACTGTAGAAAGAAGATTGTGGTTCTCCTTCTGCATTTCATGGCTGTTTTTTTGTTTTGTTTGTTTTTCATTTTGGTTTGGGGGAAGATTGTTATTTTCTCATTTATAAGCTTTATGCCTTTATTTTACTTCTCTTAGGACTTTTTTTCCATTTATCTCTTCTTTCGCTAGTATTTTTATCCCTTTGAAGTTAGAACAGAGATATAATAACCATAAAGGATATAACCAAATAGCTGCTGCTGAGGTTACAGTAGTCATTTCATAGTGACATTCATTTGGAGGTGGTGACCATTATTTGTGCTGTCTTCAGTTTTCCATACCTAAAGCCAGTTTAGTTTCAATGCTCATCAAGTTTAGGGGAATAAGAGTCATGCTACTCACAGCCAACATAGTAAACTAATAAGAGACTCTTATGTCAGAATGTAATAGTTCTTATTAATAAGAAAAATAACTGACTAGAAGTCCACATATTATTGGCTGGCTATAGATGAAATTTCAGATTTCAAAGGGTTTCTGGGCCCAACTGTGGAGCCTTGATTAGATTATCTTAATAAGTGATCTTTGACAGCCTTGGGAATGAATCATTGTGATTAGCATGTGTCTGTCAAATAGACCTAATATTGTTTCTTGTAAATACTCTTTGCCATTCCACACCCCACCTTTTGTAGCCTTCGAGATGAACATTTGTCTTCTATTTATATTTTAAAAATTCAGGCAGATTATGATTAAATTGATTTAAGGTTCAGCTTCCCATTTCAATAATACAGGCACAGGTACAGAGATCATTTCTGTTGGTTTATTTTCCCATCTCTATTGTTGTCAATAACTTTTTTGTTCCAATACTTGACCATATTTCTATGGTTTAGGCAACCTAGAATTTCCTAACTCCTAAGGTTACTAATTACAGATTTCTGTTGCTCCTATGCAAAATTTCTAGGATAGTTTTTCTTATTCTGTAACTCCGAAATCTACATTTTTACAAATCTGTTTCCAAAGTCTAATCTTACACTTCCAATTACAGAAATATCTAACTACATAGATATTTCTATTAAGGTATTTACTTTTAATTCCTTAAATAAAAAATATTAAAAATTAATTTCTGAGTACCCTTCAATTCCTCAAAAACTATATAACCTTGTCTTTGTAATTTCTTTTATGACTATTTAATTCCTCTCATTTATATCCTCCTCTTCCTCTCATCCATTTTTTTTTAGTTATCAAGTTATCGGCCTCCCCCCCCTTTTTATGATAGCTACTCATTTTTCTTTCCATTACTACCAGTCCATTCTGTTTAACCTGCTTTAGTAAACTCAGATTCTCCTCTTCTTAACCTACCCTACTTTATTTATTCTCTCTGAACAGGAATCTTGGCTTATGCATCTTTGTATCTGAAACAGACATGTTATTATTTTGTGATAAAATAATCTGATTTTATTTGTTATTTAACATATAGAGACACCTTAGTTGTTCTTAATCATACAGAGTATTTATGTGAACTCTGTTTTTTAGTGTGATGAACAAGTCTGGGGTGAATCGTGTAGTTTGGAAACGACCTCGGCTCACTCATAATGGACCTGTTAGAAGGAGCACAGTTATTGACCAGATTCCTTTTCTGGCAGTAGCAAGAGCACTTGGTAAGTACAACTTACATTTGGTGAAATTGTATTGGATTTTCTACAATATATAGTAGCAAAATGAAAAAGATTCTAAATCCTCATTTGTCACACAGTTGGGGGTAGAAATATATTAAATGCTTTAACACCTAAGTGAGGGGAAGGTTAATGTATAGACTTCAATGCCCTTTACTCTTTGATCATGAAACATATTCTGTGTTTTGCTAACTCCCTTCTATACTAGAGAAATACATGTATGCCTATGCTTGATGTTATCCTTAAAATTTATTTCTAAATGTCTTTTCCTACTTAAAACTTGTATATTTTTCTTAAGGGTCTTCAAAGCTCTTTTTTAGGTAGAAAAGTAAATTGGCCATGACAAAATAAAAATACTTGCTTTCTGATCCACCTTGTATTGTAAGGAAAGTTAGAAGATTGTAGCTATAAAAGTCTTACCTTGAATGTGCTACTTCAATTTTATTTTTTCCTCCTTCTCTCTTTCATTTCTCTAACAGATACTTAAATACTGACCTGGTGCTAGGCATTGTGTTAGGTATTGGTGAGATATTACAAATACACTGTCTGCTCTCATGGAGCAGAGACTTGTACTTGGTGGAAAGACAGGCAATAAAGAAGTAACTTGTAAATGAAATAATTACAACCGAAACCATTTTGGCTCAGTGGATAGAGCGTCGGCCTGTGGACTGAAAGGTCCCAGGTTTGATTCCGGTCAGGGCATGTATCTTGGTTGTGGGCACATCCCAAGTGGGGGGCGTGTAGGAGGCAGCTGATCGATGTTTCTCTCTCATTGATGTTTCTGACTCTCTATCCCTCTCTCTTTCTCTCTGTAAAAAAATCAATAAAATATATTAAAATAAAAAGAAATAATTACAGATTAGAAAATACAATGAGAGAAAGAAACAGGGTCCTGTGATAAAGAAGAATTTAAAAGGGGAAAGCTATTTTAAATAGTGTGATGGAAATGTTCCTTTAGGAAGTGTTACTTTGGCTGAGATATGATGACTGAGAAGGAGCTGGGGGTTTTTTGGTTGTTTTTCTCACCAGATCATAGTTTATTATAAAGGAATATAACTGAGGAACAGCCAGATGAAAGAGATTCATAGGCAAGGTATGGGGAAAGGGCATGGAGCTTCCATGTCCTCTCCACACACTACTCTTACCAAATCTTCATGTGTTCACCAAGCAGGAAGCTCCCTGAACCCCGTCTTTTTTCAAAAAGAAGCTATTCTTATGAAGAGCCTGTTGAAGAATATTCAGGCATGGATCCTGAATTAGGAAAGAGCTGAGCATGTTCTAGAAACTATCAAAAGGTTGGAGTTAGTAAGGTAGACATGGGCCACATTGTGACAGGTACTAACATTCTAGTCTTAAGTGTACTGGGAAGCATTGAAAAATGTTAAGCTAAGGCCATGGCCATTGTGGCTCAATCCAGACTAAAAGGAGGCCAAATAAATGTTGCAAATAAATGCTATTCCTGATTCTAGGCTGGATCCTATAAAGGACACTATTAGGCCATCTGATAGTTTTTAGAATATGGATGGTAGACAGTAGATTAGGCAAGTATTATATTAGTGTAAATTTACAAAGCTGATAACTCTGCTGAGAGAGCGAGGTAATAACTACAGTGTATTTTTATGATCTAGTGTCATTAGTGACATATCATCACTTCCTCATTTCATCTGTTAGCACTGTGTCACTAAGTCTAGCCTGCCCTTGAGTGGAGGGGAATTAGGTCTACCTCTTTTTAAAAAAAAATATATTTTATTGATTTTTTACAGAGAGGAAGGAAGAGGGATAGAGAGTTAGAAACATCATTGAGAGAGAAACATTGATCAGCTGCCTCCTCACACCCCCTACTGGGGATGTGCCTGCAACCAAGGTACGTGCCCTTGACCGGAATCCAACCTGGGGCCTTTCAGTCCGCAGGCCGAAGCTCTATTCACTGAGCCAAACCGGTTTTGGCGATGGTCTACCTCTTTAAAAAAGAGTATCAAAGAATTTGTGCACACATTTTAAAACCACACAGTTACCCCTTCTTCATGATTTCTCATTCATTCACCAAATACTTATTAAATGCCTGCTAGCATTCTAGTCTAAGTGTACTGTTCTGGGTTCTGGGGATCCCATAATAAACAAAACAGTAAAACATTTCTGGACCTGTGGAATTTAGAATTTATTCTGTTTCTAGTAGGGGGAAACAGATGATACACTAAAATAAATAAAAAGAATATATATTGACCCTAGTTGGTTTGGCTCATTGGATAGAGCATCAGCCTGATACTGAAAGGTCACAGGTTCGATTCTGATCAAGGGCACATACCTGGGTTTCAGGCTTGATCCCTGGCACCTATCAGGGCACAGACCTCTGGGCATGTGCAGGAGGCACCATTCGATGTGTCTCTGACATGGATGTGTTTCTTTCTCTCTGTCTCTCCCACTCCCATGAAAAATAAAATGAAACGTTGTGGGGGGTGAGTGTACAATCTTAAATGAGATGGTCAGAAGTCTAGAAAGATAACGTTTGAATAAAGAGATGAGGCATTAAGACCTGGGGGTGTCTCGGGCAAGATAATTTAGGTAGAAGGAACAATAAATAAATGAAAATGATCTTATTATTTAGGTCTTTAAATTTTTATATTGAAATTATTGGAGTGACTTGGGATTTTTTCCTCTTAACTGAGCAGTTTGAAAGGTAGAAGTTGCCCTTAACCGATATAGCAAAGACTGGAACATCAGTTATAAGGGATTCAGTGCTTTAACAGATGTTATGTCCAGTTGGCTTCTGGTTATGGAATTGACTATAGATAAGGTTTAGGTTGGAGATATCTATTGGGAGCTAGGGCATAGAGATAATGATGTTCAAAGGCCTGTGATTTAAGGAGGTCATCAAGAGATTGAGTATAGCTAGAAACTACACTGGAAAGAGCCAGTGACTGAACCCTGAGATACTATCACTGTTAAGAATTGGGGATATGAAAGGAGTAACAAGGCAAAACAACTATGTAAAAAAGCAAGCAACTGTAGTGCTGGAACGACCTAAATGACTGGTCACTATGATGCCCACTGCAGCTAGCAAAATGGCCCTTTTGGGGGTTGGGGCTACCCAGCAACCTCCCACAGCCCCACCCCCCAGCTGGCCCTGCCCCTGACCCACACTCCCAACCCCAATAGGAATGAGGCTGGCCAGCTAACCTCCTGCAGCCCCTCCCCCTTGGACGCCCTGCCCCTGATGGGCCCCCACCACCCTCATCGGCCCACAGCCCCTCCCCCAGACGGCCCAACTCTGATCACCCTCGCTACCCAAATAGGGGCAGGACCATGTGGGGGGAGGGGCTGTAGAAGGTTGGCTACTGGCCAATCACCTGCAGCCCCTCCCCTCAGCCAACCTGGCCCTGATTGGGCCCCTATAGGGTTGGGGGCTGGCCGGACAACCTCCTGTTGTCTCCTCCGGACAGGGCCAGCCCTATTGGGGCCAGGTGGGCTGGACCCCCCGCCAACCCCCATGCACAAATCTGTGCACTGGGCCTCTAGTTTGAACATAACTTTGTAAATAAATTCATGGAAATGAATAAATCTTTATATAAAAAGACTTGTGTAGGAGAGATGAAATTGTTTTAGTTATGAAAAAATGGCTTTTGTTTTTTCTCTTTGATTTTACTTTCTATCATATTTTCTTCTAAAAAAATAATACCCTTTACATTTGAATATTTAAACTAAAATGATTTGTTACATTACTTTTTCAGTCCTTATTCTGGCATTTAGGGAACATTTTATAAGAAAGAAATTTTAGCCGAAACCGGTTTGGCTCAGTGGATAGAGCGTTGGCCTGCAGACTGAAAGGTCCCAGGTTCGATTCCTGTCAAGGGCATGTATCCAGTAGGGGGCGTGCAGGAGGAAGCTGATCGATATCTCTGTCTCATCGATTTTTCTAACTCTCTATTCCTCTCCTTTCCTCTATAAAAAAATCAATAAAATATATTGAAAAAGAAAGAAAGAAAGAAATTTTAGGTTTTTTTTAACTTGTATGATAATACTTACTGGTTCATGGTATATTAAATGATAGTATTTAGCACCATTCTTATGACTTATGGCTATTTTCTGTATTTATTTGTGGACGAAAACTTATAAAAATGGATACCATTTTAGCACTGATGAGGAACATAATTGAAGACAAATGAAACAAAGGTGCCTTCTAGTGGCTGCCTGATGGAATTGCATATGAGTCTCGTAAATCATTTATTCTTTTTTAAAAATATATATTTATATTGATTTGAGAGAGGAAGGGAGAGGGGGAGGGAGAGACATAGAGACATCAATGATGAGAAAGAATCATTGATTGGCTGACTCCTGCACACCCTCTACTTGGATCAAGCCTACAACCTGCGCATGTGTCCTTGACTGGAATTGAACCCAGAACCTTTCATCCCAAATCTACGCTCTATCCACTAAGCCAAGCCAGTGAGGGCCATTTATTTAGTTAGTTCAGTGGTCGGCAAACTCATTAGTCAAGAGAGCCAAATTTTTTAAACGTCTTCTAATGCCACTTCTTCAATATAGACTCACCCAGGCCGTTTATTTTGTGGAAGAGCCAAGCTCAAAGAGCCAAAGAGCTGCATGTGGCTCGCAAGCCACAGTTTGCTGACCATGGTGTTAGTTAGTTTCTAATTCTCTATCCCTTTCTCTTCATCTCTGTAAAAAATCAATAAAATATATTTAAAAAAGTAAAAATAAATAAAATTATAACAAAATACATATAACAAAATTTACTGTCTTAACAATTTTGAATGTGCAGTTTAGTGGTATTAAGTACATTTACATTGCTGTGCAGCCATCACCCCATCCATTTTAAATTTGTGTTTTAAATAGATGGTTTTGGTTCAAGTTTTGAGAATGGATTAGGTGAGGCGACAGTTGCTGGAAAGCTATCCATGGAAAACTATTCACAAAGGGGGAGGGATGCTGAAATTCACTAGGGTTGCAGACAACTGGGTGTTCTGCACACTGGCTAGCTGCCAAGTGTCACAGGAGTAAACAGAGAACATACTGAAATCAGAAGACCTTTCTCCTCTGGTGTTCTCCCAGTGTCCCTACTGAGGACGAAAGGGGAATGACCATTGAGCAAGTAACCAATTATATCTGCCGCAGTGTGCAGGGCCCCTTCTTTAAGTATGTATGGGAATGACATTCTGATCCTATTTTAGTTCAAGGCTCAGTTCTGATCCTTATTCATTTGATCTCACATGGATGTTTCTATCCCTCTTCCTTCCTCTTTAAAAAAATCATAAAATATTTTGGGGGGTTCTGGTTTGAATTACAGTTACTTTATAAGTTATTTTTGGCCAAAACCGGTTTCTCTCAGTGGATAGAACGTCGGCCTGTGACTGAAAGGTCCCGGGTTCGATTCCAGTCAAGGGCATGTATCCTGATTGCGGGCACATCCCCAATAGGGGACGTGCAGGAGGTGGCTGATCAATATCTCTCTCTCATCGATGTTTCTAACTCTCTATCCCTCTCCCTTCCTCTCTGTAAAAAAATCAATAAAATATATTAGAAAAGGTTATTTAATATCAAGTTTTCCTGTCTTGAATATAGTTTATTTCCCCATTTCTAAAAGGAATCAAATTATAGAGTCTTGTCTATAAAAGACTATCACACCTCTTGTTCGATTTATTTCTAACTACTTTACATTTGGTTCCCTGTTGTAAATGGAATTGTTTAAAATTTTGTTTTCTATTTCTTGCTATTGTGTAGAAAAACACAATTGACTTTTTAAAAAATCCTCACCCAAGGATATTTTTTCCATTAATCTTTAGAGAGAGAGTGGAAGGGAGGGGGAAGAAGGGGAGAGACATTGAGTAGTTGCTTCCTACACACACCCTGATGGGGCCTGGGATCGAGCCGGCAATCGAGGTACATGCCAGGACCAGGAATTGAATCTGTGACCGTTTGGTCCCTGGGCCTACACTCTAACCACTGAGAAAACTGGCCAGGCTACAGTTGACTTTTATCCTCCCCCGCAACCCCATTTTTATTTTTATTTATATTAATGTATTACATTTATACATATCTTCCCATTACCCCTCCCTCCAACACACACACACCCATGCATGCCCTAACCCCAGTGTCTTGTCTCCATTGGTTATGCTTATATGTATGCATACAAGTCCTTCAGTTGATATCTACACCACCTGTTCCTAACCTTCCCACTGTAATTTGACAGTCTGTTTGATGCTTTACTGCCTCTTTATCTTTTTGTTAATCACTTTATAATGTTCTTTATTATCCATAAATGAGTGAGATCATATAGTATTTTTCTTTCATTGAATGGAGTATTTCACTTAGCATAGTGCTTTCCAGTTCCATCCAGGTTGCTGCAAATGATAAGAATTCCTTCTTTTTTATGGCAGCATAGTATTCCATTGTGTAGACACACCATCGTTTTCTGATCCAGTTTTCTTCTGACAGGCATTTAGGCTGTTTCCAAATCTTAGCTATTGTAAACTGTGCTGCTATGGGGTGCATATATCCTTTTTGATTGGTGTTTCTAGTTTCTTAGGATATATTCCTAGGAGTGGGATTACTGGGTCAAATGGGAGTTCCATTTTTGTTTTTTTGAGGAAACTCCATACTGTTCTCCACAGTGGCTGCACCAGTCTGCAATCCCACCAGCAGTGCACGAGGGTTCCTTTTTCTCTGCATCCTCGCCAACACTTGTCATTTGATTTGTTGATGATTGCCATTCTGACAGGTGTGATATGGTATTGCATTGTTGTTTTGTCTTGCATCTCTCGGTTAATTAATGACTTTGAGCATTTTTTCATATGTCTCTTGGCCTTCTGTCTTTTTTCGAAAAGATTCTATTTAGGTCCGTTGCCCATTTTTTTATTGGAGCATTTATCTTCCTTTTATTACGTTGTTTAAGTTGCCTGTAAATGTTGGAGATTAAACCTTTATCAGTGATAACATTTGCAATATGTTCTCCTACACAGTGGGCTTTCTTGTTGTTTTGTTGATGGTTTCTTTTGCTGTGAAAAGCTTTTTATTGAGATGTAGTCCCATTTGTTTATTTTCTCTTTAGCTTCCCTTGCCCTAGGAGCAGTATCAGTGAAGAAATTCCTTTGGCATATGTCTGAGATTTCTCTGTCTGTGGATTCCTCTAGTATTTTTATGGTTTCTCTTCTATGTTTAAGTCTGGTATCCATTTTGAGTTTATTTTTGTATATGGTGTAAGTTGGTGGTCTAGTTTCTTTTTTTTGCATGTATTTGTCCAATTTTCCCACACCATTTATTGAAGAGACTGTCTTGACTCCATTGTATGTTCATGCCTCCTTTCTCAAATATTAATTGAGCATAGTGGTTTGGGTGGATATCTGGATTCTCTGTTCTATTCCATTGGTCTATATGTCTGTTCTTGTGCCAGTACCAGGCTGTTTTGAGAACAGTGGCTTTGTAATACAGCTCAAAATCTGGTATTGAGATCCCACCTATTTTATTATTCTTTCTCAGGGTTCCTGTGGCTATTTGGGGTCTATTTTTGTTCCAGATAAATCTTTGGAGAGTTCTTTCTGGGTCTGTGAAATATGCCATTGGTATTTTTTTTAATATATTTTTTATTGATTTTTTACAGAGAGAAAGGGAGAGAGATAGAAAGTCAGAAACATCGATGAGAGAGAGACACCAATCAGCCGCCTCCTGCACGCCCCACAGTGGAGACGTGCCCGCAAGCAAGGTACATGCCCCTGACTGGAATCGAACCTGGGACCCTTCAGTCCGCAAGCCGACGCTCCATCCACTGAGCCAAACCGGTCTCGGCCATTGGTATTTTAATGGGGAGCGCATTGAATCTATAGATTGCTTTGGGTAACATGGACATTCTAATGATGTTGATTCTCCCAATCCATGAGCATGGTATGCTCTTCCATCTGTTTACATCTTCCTCTATCTTTTTTTTTCCAGTATCCTGAAGTTTTCTGCGTACAGGTCTTTTACCTCCTTAGTTAAGTTTATTCCTCAGTATCTTAATTTTTTTGGTGTGAAGGTAAATGGGATTGCTTTTTGAGTCTCTCTTTCTGTAAGTTCACTATTGGTGTATAGAAATGCCATAGATTTTGGGGCATTAATTTTGTATTCTGCTACATTGCCAAATTCATTTATTAAATCTATTAGTTTTTTGATGGAGTCTTTTGGTTTTTTTATGTATGTCATCTGCAAATAAGGACAGCTTCTTTTTCAATATGTTGAACAGGAGTGGTGAGAGTGGGCATCCCTGTGTTGTTCCTGTTCTTAGGGGTTAGTTGTTAGCTGTGGGTTTATCATATATGGCTTTTGATATGTTGAGGTATGATCTTTTCCCATCTTGTTGAGAATTTTTATTAAGAAAGGGTGTTGGATTTTGTGAAATGCTTTTTCTGCATCAATTGATATGACAATGTGATTTTTATTTCCCAGTTTGTTTAGATGATGTATCACGTTTATTGATTTGCGGATATTGTACCATCCTTGCATTCCTGGGATAAATCCTACTTGGTCAAGGTGTATGATCTTTCTGATATACTGCTGGATCCAATTTGCTAGAATTTTGTTGAGAATTTTGGCATCTATGTTCATGAGATATATTGGTCTGTAATTCTCTTTCATTGTGTTGTTTTTATCTGGTTTTGGTATTAGGGTGATCCTGACTTCATAGAAGGAGCTTAGAAGTATTCCTTCTTCTTGAATTTTTTGGAATAGTTTGAGGAGGATAGGTTTTAGTTTTTTCTTGAATGTTTGGTAAAACTCCCCTGTGAAGCCATCTGGCCTCCGGCTTTGGTTTACTGGAAGCTTATTTTTTTTTTAATATACATTTTTTAATATTTTATTGATTTTTTTTTTTTTTATAGAGAGGAAGGGAGAGAGATAGTTAGAAACATTGATTAGCTGCCTCCTGCACACCTCCTACTGGGGATGTGCCCACAACCAAGGTACATGCCCTTGACCATAATCGAACCTGGGACCATTCAGTCCATAGGCTGACGCTCTATCCACTGAGCCAAACCAGTTTTGGCTGTTTGCTGGAAGCTTTTTGATGACTGCTTCAATTTCTTCCATAGTTATTGGCCTATTTGAGATGTTTAGATTCTTCCTGATTGAGTTTTGGAAGGTTATATTTTTCTAGGAATATCTCCATTTCCTACAGGTTGTCTAGTTTGTTGGAATAGAGTTGTTCATAATATATTTTTTTAACAATCCTTTGTATTTGGATGGGGTCTGTTGTTATTTTACCTCTTTCATTTCTGATTTTATTTGGATCCTCTCTCTTTGCTTCCTGGTGAGTCTAGCTAGAGGTTAATCAATCTTGTTTATCTTTTTATAGAACCAGCTCTTGGTTTTGTTGATCTTTTGTATTGTTTCTTTGATCTCTAAGTCCTTTATCTCTGTGCAGATCTTTACTATTTCCTTCCTTCTGCTTACCCTGGGCTTTTTTTGTTGCTCTTTTTCTAACTCTCTGAGTTGTAGGGTTAGGTAATTTATTACCATTATTTCTTGTTTATTTTTTTGCAGTAGGCTTCTAGAACTATGAACTTCCCTCTCAAGACTGCTTCCACTGTGTCCCATAGATTTTGGATTGTTGTATTCTCATTGTCATTTGTTGCCATGATGTTTTTTATTTCTTCCTTGCTCTCTCTGGTTACCCAGTCCTTGTTTAATAGCATGCTGGTTAATCTCCATGTGTTCGATTTCTTTGGGTTGATTTCCAGTTTTATGCCACTATGATCTGAGAAGATGCTTGATATGATTTCCATCTTCTTGAATTTGAAGAGATTTTGCCTATGACCCAACATATGGTCTATCTTTGAAAATGACCCATGTGCACTTGAGAAGAATGTATAGTTTGTGGCTTTAGGGTAAAATGTTCTGAAGATGTCAATTAATTCTATCTGGTCTAATAAGTCATTTAGGATTGATGTTTCTTTGCTGGTTTTTTGTTTAGAGGATTTGTCCAATGGTGATAGTGGGGTAGTAAAGTCCCCTACTATGATTGTATTGCTTTCAATCTCTCGATATCCTCCAGGAATTTTTTTAATGTACTGGGTGTGTATATGTTTACCAGAGTTATTTCTTCTTGTTGGATTGCTCCCTTTAGTATTATGAAGTGGCCTTCCATATTTCTTGTTATGTCCTTCACTTTGAGATCTAATTTTTCAGATACAAGTATTACTACCCCGGCTTTTTTTTTTCCATTTCCATTTGCCTGAAAAACTATTTTCTATCCCTTTACCCTCAGTCTGTGTGCTTCTTTTTTTTCTGAGGTGGGTTTCTTGTAGACAGCAGATATATGGGTAATATTTTCTTATCCATTCCGTTACACATCTATGTCTTTTGATTGGAGCATTGAATCCATTTACATTTTATTTTATTTTTAATCCATTTACATTTAAAGTTATTATTGATAGGTACTTATTTGTCACCATTTTTATTTCCTTCTTCACTTCCTATTTCTTTTTTTTTACAGCAGAACCTTTAGCATTTCTTGCATTGCTGGTTTGGTGGTAATAATTCCCTTAGTCCTTTTTTATCTGTGAAGCCCCTGATTTCACCTTCAATTTTGATTGATAGCCTTGCTGGGTACAGTATTCTTGGATTCATACCCTTCCTTTGCATAACTTTGTATATTTCATTCCAATCCCTTCTGGCCTGATGAGTTTCTGTTGAGAAATCAGTTGCTAGTCTGATGGGGATTCTTTTGTAGGTAACTTTCTGTCTCTCTCTGTCCGCTTTTAAGATTCTTACTTTGTTGTTGGTGTTTTCCAATTTAATTATAATGTACCATGGTGTCGGTCTTTTGGGGTTCATTTTGCTTGGGACTCTGTGAGCTTCTTGGATTTGTGTGGGCTTTTCTTCCCTATATCAGGGAAGTTTTCTGTCATTATTTCTTCAAACAGGTTTTCTATTGCTCAGTTTCCTCTCCTTCTGGGACCCCTATTATGTGGATGTTGTTTTGTTACCTGTTGTCCCAAAGTTCCCTTAGGCTCTCTTCCTGCTTTTTAATTTTTTTTTCTAGAGGCTGCTCTACTTGGATATTTTTTTCTACTTTGTCTTCTAGCTCACTGATGTGGTCCTCTCCTTCTTCTGGTCTACTCTTGATGCTTTCTATTGAGTTCTTTACAGCAGCGATGTCATTTTTCATTTCTTCTTGGTTCTTCTTCATTTCCTCTTCGTTCTTACTCATATTGTCAAATTTGTGTTCCATTCTTTTCAGCCACCTTATGACCATTTCTCTGAATTCTTTCTCTGGCAGGTAGCTTGCCTCCATTTTATTTACTTCTTTTTCTGGTGATGTCTGCTTTTCTTTCATATGCAAGCTGTTTGTTTCCCCATGGTCTCTCTTCTCCAGGTGTCTAGTTATGCAATTCTCTCTCTCCTTATCCCTTTAATTTCAGTATGGAGTACAGAGCTCCTCTGAATCCGAGTGTTTGTGCCAATTGGGGACTGGTGTTCTTGGGCTTGCACCTTTTTGGTGGATGCCGCAGTTGTAGATTTTCAGGGTTCTGATAACATCCACTTTCACCTTCAAGATGGTGTGGTCTCCGCGTCTAAACTGGTGGTTCCAGGAGAAAAACCCAGCAGCAGTGGGGGCTACCTGGTCAGGGGAGCCCCATCCTGCAGTCCCCCACCTTCTCCTGGAGTATAGCTGTCCCTTAACTCACCAACAAACACTCCTAGTGTGACCCTCGGCTTTTCTCTCTGTCTGTTCAGGGACAAGGCTTGGGACACATCCATCTATTCTGCTGCAATTTTTTTTTTCTACAGCTGACTTTTATGTATAGGGTTTGTATTTAACAACTTTGCTAAATGTATCTATTCTGATAATTTACCTAATTTCTTTTTTGTTTCCCATATAGAAATAAAATTACCTGTAAATAATGATAGTTTTATTTTCTCCTTCCTGATTTATATATATAGCTGAATTTATTTTTATCATCTTAGTCTGCTGAAAAGGATCTCTGGTATAATATTGGAGTAGAAGTGGTGATAGAGGGCATATTTATATTAGGTTAAGGGAGTACCTTAAATCTCTATATTGCTAGGAAGCTTTTTAAAGTATCATGAATGGATTTTTGAATGTTATCACTTTTCTACACCTATTGAAATGAACATTTATATTTTCTCCTTTAATCTGTTGATGTGATACTATTATTTTGGAAATAATATTTCTTGCTTCTTCTGCTGTCAGGTGATTTGTGGAGCTATGATTTCTTCAGTGGTGAATTTGTAGTGTCACCTGAACCAGACACAAGTGTTCACACTCTTGATCCCCAGAAGCACAAGTATATTATTTTGGGAAGTGATGGACTTTGGAATATGATTCCACCTCAAGATGCCATCTCAATGTGCCAGGACCAAGAGGAGAAAAAATACATGATGGTGAGAAGTGACTCAGGAATTTGATATTATTGTATATATATTATTCTGGTGCTTTTTGTATCTACCTTAAGTAGATATTTGCATTGGCCTGACTTTAAGCAAAATCTAGCTTTTGCAGTTCATTAGTGGGAAAAGGTAGGAAATATATAAAACTACGTAACGAAAGACATAACCACTGACTTTCTTATGAATAGCCCTCGACATAATGACTTTTGAAACCTCACCAATTCTTTTTTTAATTGAGATATATTTTACACCCTAACATTTATTTACACTTTTAAAGCATATAATTTAATAATTGTGGGTACATTCTCAGTTGTGTAAACATCACCACTATTTAATTCCAGAACATTTTCATCAGTGCTTCCCCCTCACAAACCTTTTCTCCCTCTCCCCTCCTCTCATTTAAGTCAATTAAAAAATAAAAAAAGGACACAATATTAGGGGAGCTCATATAATCAACTGAAACAGTGAACTGAGGGAAAAATTTAAGTATGTAGTGGAATTGGCTTATACAGATTTTGTTTTCATGGAGCTTTGCTCGGGAGGGAAATACAGAGGCACACTGAAAAAGTGAAAGGTAAAGGAGTGCTCCGTGAGCTACTGTTTGGGCAGTGATGAAATGTAATTGGAAATGTGTTAGATTCATGAATGAGAAATTAAGAAACAAAGACAGTATTTAAAAAATCATTACAAAATGATAAATATTTTGGGGATGCAAGGTATTTTTTAAATACATTTTTATTGATTTCAGAGAGGAAGAGAGAGATAGAGGGAGATAGAAGCATAAATGATGAGAGAGAATCAGCTGCCTCCTACATGCACCTTTTTGGGGATTGAGCCCGAACCTGAGTATGTGCCCCAACTGGGAATCTTTTTTCTTTTTTCTTTTTAAGAGCCCAACTGGGAATCTTAACTGTGACCTCCTGGTTCATAGGTTGATATTCAACCACTGAGCAACACTGGTCAGGCTAATTAAGGTTTTAAACAAAGCAGCTGAGAAATGTTATTTGTAGTTTGCATCATTAATGTTTCAAAATACTGTAATATGCTTAAGATCAGACAACACCAAATTAAGATGTTTCCCTATTTTTTTTTTTTTTAAGGAAAGATTAAAAATACACAGCCCAGACAGATATTTCTCCAATCTGAATATATACCCTTTAGGAATACAGATGATAACCAAATGTCTTATAGTATATTATAGATAATATATATTTTTATAAGTAATGCTTAAAGTATTAGATGGCACATTATATATTATACATTATACTATATTAATATGTAGTGAGAGTTTGTTAATATATTTTATTAGGTTACATAAAATAACATTAAAATATTTTTCCTTTTTGTAGTTCATGATATATTTGTTTTCCAACCAATTCCATTCATTTTCATAATTCAGTTATTTATAGGGCACTTTGTAAGATATGTAGTTCTATTTCCTGGGGCATATAATTTTCATTTCTGTTCTATGAAACTTAACAATGATTGAATCCATGTATGACAAAGTTTTCTTCCAAACTACATTTATTTGCATAATATGAGGTCATTTAATTTTTTTTTACTCTTTCTGTTGATTTGTATTTGATCTCTATATCATAACAACTTACTGTGTTGCTTTTTTTCTCCCATGAATGATACTGACCACTTAAAAATATATGTTTTATGGGTCATTTATATTTTCTTGTCTCTGAATTTTGTTCATATCCTTTGACAATTTTTTGTTGGGTCATTCTCTTTGATTTTCAGAAGCTCTTATTTTAGGAGGAAATTGGTCCTTTGCAATGAAGTTTTTTTTGTTGCCATACTTGATTGTAATAATTTGTGAATTGTTTTTAACTTTGTCCTACTATATATAACTTTTCTTTAACAACTGTAACTAGTGTTACAGTGAAAACATATTTTTTGCTACCAAAAAGATAAAAATAAAGGTGAAATCTAACTACAGAATAAGCTTTATTTTATTATTTTTTTGAAATTTAGAATAGTATGATTTTGACAGTTTTAGGATCTAAGGATAATGTTTGAAATTTTGAAAATTTAATTTAGGTCTTATTGAACATCAAATTTTTATTTTGATACATGGGTAATGGTGACTAAATTTGAGTGGTTGACTTCTGTCTCTTTCTTTTAAATATAGGGTGGTGAGCATGGACAATCTTGTGCCAAAATGCTTGTGAATCGAGCACTAGGCCGCTGGAGACAGCGGATGCTTCGAGCAGATAATACCAGTGCCATAGTAATCTGCATCTCTCCAGGAGTGGGTAGTCAGGGAAATTTCACCAATGATGATGAGCTCTATCTGAACTTAACTGATAGCCCTTCCTATAATAGTCAAGAAACTAGCCTGCGGACTCCTTCCCCAAGTTCTACACCACCAGTCAAGGTATATAATGCTATAGTATTTAAGTTGTTTTAATAGGTAGAGTTTATTTGGTTAGTGTTACTTGAAAACAGTTTTCAGAATTCTTGTATAAAAAGACTTTGGGTTTGAACTAGTCTCAAAGAACCTGATGAGTCTTTGTCATGTAACTTATTGTCAGTGAGCCATCTTGGCACCATCCACAGGCTGATGCTCGCTCTACTGAGCCAAAGTAGCTAGGGCAAGAATATATTAATTTATTTGAGAAGAGAAAAAGAGATTGAGGAAAATGTTACATATTTGCGGGTGAAGTAGTATTTATACTTAAATTCTGTTCTTGAGAAACTTTAAGACAAATGATTCCATAAATCCTCATCTATTTTTCCAGTGACTTTTTAGAGAGTGGAAGGGATTGGAGAGACAGAAAGAAACATTGATATGAGAGAGACACATTGATTGGTTGCCTTCTGCATGTGCCCAGATGAGGGCTAGGGATCGAGCTGAGGTCCATGCCCTTGTTCAGAATTGAACCCAAGACTCTTCAGTCCACAGGCTGATACCCTTATCCACTGAGCCAAGCAGGCTAAGGCAAAACAATGATTTTATATGTTGTTATCATAGTGGAAGATTGGGTTTGATAGGAAGAATGTTCTTATCTGTCTAGAGATGGGAGGATAGTCTGAGTGTATGTATATCTAGAGTTGTACAGCTAAAGGAGTGGTACATTATCTGAATCACCTGTGAAGCTTCTAAAAAACAATGTATGAGAGTTTCTAAATGATCTTTACTTATTTTTTGGAGAGAATCCCCAGCCATGCTCAGTAGAGTGCAAAGCAACAATGTGAGTTTCCTTATGGCATAGTTGCTTTAATGTTGTACTTCACATTTTCCACTCTAATAAATATTCAGAAATTAGACTATAGAAAGTAAGAAAAAGCCAAATTTGTCATTTATTCTAATGAAACCCTTTATCTTCCCAAGGGTCAGGCTGAGTTGTAGGATAAGTGATTTCTTACTTGATTTACTTTCTTGTTTTTCAGTCAATGGAGGAGGACCCTTGGTCAAGGCTGAACTCTAAGGACCATATACCTGCCCTTGTTCGTAGTAATGCCTTTTCAGAGAATTACTTAGAAGTCCCAACTGAGGTAGCTCGAGGGAATGTCCAGGCTGCAGTCTTACCCTCAAAAGATACAGAGCCACTTGAAGAAAATTGCACTAAAGCCCTGACATTAAGGATACATGATTCTTTGAATAATAGCCTGTCAGTTGGCCTGGTGCCTACCAATTCAACAAACACCATCATGGACCAAAAAAATTTAAAGATGTCAACTTCAGGTCAAATGAAAGCCCAAGAAGTTGAAAGAACCCCTCCAGCAAACTTTAAAAGGACATTAGAAGAGTCCAATTCTGGCCCTCTTATGAAGAAGCATAAACGAAATGGTTTAAGTCGAAGTAGTGCTCAGCCTGCAAGCCTTGCCACAACCTCACAGCGAAAGAACTCTGTTAAACTTACCATGCGACGCAGACTTAGGGGCCAGAAGAAAATTGGCAATCCTTTACTTCACCAGCACCGAAAAACTGTTTGTGTTTGCTGAACTGTATCTGAAAAATGTCTTTTTTCCCACATTTAGGATATAAGGCTTTTGAAGATGGTGCCGAAGTTGAACTTTTTTTAAAAAGGACAAAATAAAAATGATATACAGTTTGACTTTTTGGAATTTAACAGTTTAATCCTGGCCTTGTACTTGCTTGTATTATAAATGTGAATTTTATAGATGTTAGGGTATACGTTGCTGTAAAATGTGTGTAAATTTGTATCCTTCACACAAACTCAGTCTCTTACTCTGATACACAGTAAATATAACAATAGGGCTAAAGGTTTTAAACTTTTAAAAATGCTTATTAAGTCACTTGTGATGAAACTATACAACTTTTTAAAGTAAATTATTAAGCAAACTGGAAAGTGACGTATTTTCATAGTGATCTGTGTTCCACTTAATGTTTCTTAGAGAAAACTATTGTCTTTTAAAAATTATTTTTTATTTCTAATTTCATAATTCAGAACTAAATTTTTCATAGAAGCAGAAGTAGCTGGCTTTTAGTCTTCTTGTCCTAATTAAAATACTATGCACTATCTTTTATTTCAGTAGCATTTTTCCAAAAAAAAATAATCATCAGATATATTCACTAAACCTTTGGAATAGGTTTGTTTTCCTAAAAAAAATGCCCCTCAGTTATCCCAGACATTCAGTGGCATTATTAGGTTATAAAGTAGTTATCCTCTTCTAGTGTTCGCATAAAATATGTGTGAAGTTTCTCTTGCTATTTCAATAATGGATGGTGCTGCTAATTCCCAACATTTCTTAAATTATTTTACATATCATATAGTTTCATTGATTATATGGAAATATGTTTGTTCAGCTAATAAATCAGTAAATTGTGATATTGCTGGATTTTTATTGTTGGTTTTAATGATATATATTAATTTTTTCTTGTGCCATATCGTGCTTTTAGAGTAACTTAAAATAAATGCATTGTTCATCGAAACAGGCTGAATATCTTAACAGTAAGAATATGGTTAAGTCATTTATGGCTTAGAACATTTGATGACATTGAAATTAAAAGTGAATAAAATTGTACTTTGGTAATGTAGGAAAAACAAAGGAACTAATACTAAAATACTAAGTATGTCATTTTAGTGTGAATTGTTCTACAATGAGGAATTTTTAAAATTTATTAATTTATGACAACATCTCATTGAAAGATTGAAAATTTGATTACATATCTAAAACCCTAATATGCAAATATACCGAAAAGCAAAACAACTGAAAAACCGATTGCTATGATATGTGCTGACCACCAGGGGGTGCATGCAGAACATGGCGGGCATTGGCAGCATGAAACGTGGTGGACATCAGTCTCGGCAGGATGGTGGAGCAGGTGAGCAGGAGCACTAGACCAAGGCAGGGCCCCTATCACTGTCACTAGGGCAAGCTTCTGGTGGTTACTGAAAATTGCTTGCTCCTGTGCACCACCGTCCTGCTGGGTGCTTGCACCTACTGCCGGCACTGGCCCTGTTCGCATCTGCTGCCAGCCCCAATTGCCCCTTAGAGCCTCTCCACCACCCCCTGGTCTTGAGGGGCAATCAGGGCAGCAGCCGCAGCACGCACCTACTGATGGCACTGGCCTCACTCGAACCCACTGCTGGCACTGGTCCCAATCGCTCTGCCTTGGTAGCAGTTATGAGGGAGGCGGGTCCCATCAGCGCATGGAAGCGCTGGCAGTGTGAGGGGCCCAATGGGGGTGTGGATAATGGGTGAGATCTGCCCCTGTGCCCACTGCAGCCTTGTGGCCCACAGTTCCTTTCAAGGTAAATGAATTAGTGCACTGGGCTCCTAGTATACCTATAATATGCTAGGTATTGCAAAATTGGAAGCATACTAGTTCCCATAAGAAAAGTAATTGAGAACCAGTGGTCTGGGTAAAATGTTAATTGTGGCTAGTTTTTAAAAAGGTATTTTGGGCCTTGGCCAGATAGCTTGCTGATTAGAGCATAATTCCGATATGCCAAGGTTCTGGGTTCAATCCCTCAAAATATATATATAAATAAAAGGATATTTGGATAATAGTTTGTTTTTCACATATTTCAAGAGAGACATAGCAACTTAGAAACATTTTTAAATCAATTTATTCTGAAGGGTTTTTCCATAAATTAGATCTGTAATACTATATTAGCTGGTCTATGTAGAAATTCAACAAATCTGTATAGTGAAATCAAGGAAAATCTGTTTAGCTACTTTTCAGCTTTTATGCCAGTGGTTTTTAAAGAGAATAATCTAATCCTGTCTATATGAATTAAAATTTCCATTTGAATAAAGTAATGGATAAAGTAATCTTTAATGCAAAAATGCCACAGCATTAATTCTTTCATAGATCACATTTTTAGTGCAATTGAGTCTAATTATATAACACATGAGTAGTTAGTTATCTAATACTGGAAACATTTTTGGCTTGAGACACATAAATGCAAATGCTAAAATTAGCTCTTTTCTGTATGTGTTCCTTTGAATATGTTCAGAACTATTCTTTAAGGAGTTGAAGATGTTATGTAATCACAAATGTTTTAATGTTTCTATTTTTATTAAATTTTACTTGCCTATGTAACAAATCTGCATGATGTAAAATTCATGATGTATAAAATGGTACATAATGAAAAAACCCCACCTCTATCCCCAAAGCCACCAGTATTTCCCCTTTTTTGTGTATTCTCTCTGATAATCTATGCCATAGACTGCACTATGTGTTTATTGCTTAATCTTATCTCTTGAATATTGTGTCCACAGCAGTACATTACAGAGCCTCATGTACAAAATTTGTGCACTTGGTGGGGGAGTCCCTCAACCCAGACTGTGCACTCTCGCAGTCTGGGAGCCCTCGGGATGTCCAACTGATGGCTTAGGCCTGCTCTCTTAAGCCGGCAGTTGGACATTCTTAGCGCTGCTGCAGATGTGGGAGAAGCTGCTGCCACCACTGCTGTGCTTGCCAGCTGTGAACCTGGCTTCTGGCTGAGCATCCCTCCCCCTGTGGAAGTGCACTGACTACCATCGGGCAGCTCCTGCATTGAGCGTCTGCCCCATGATGGTCATTGTGTGCCTTGCAACTGGTCATTCTGCCATTTGTTTGATTTGCAAATGAGCTTTTTATTATATAGGATTCTGTCAAGTCTGTGGATATTTTACTTTGCCACTACTTAACTATGTTTACTAAAAGGAAAACACTATTTCTTCCTTCATTCACAGAATACTCTGACAAAAGATGTACAGGTTTTCCTAAACCAAGTAATTATCTAATTTCTGCATACACCAAGTGGATGTTCTACAATTCAATTCAGTTCTGTATCTACCTGGAGTTACCAGAACCCACAAATTAGAGCTCAGTCTCACAAGATTGCACCCACTTCAGATACCAATTACAAATCACATATACTTTTGATCAAGTGGCTGTAAATCAGGGTTTCTACAACCCCATCCACATGTGTTGTTTTTTTTTAATGATTTTTTACAGAGAGGAAGGGGAGAGAGATAGAAACATCGATGAAAGAGAAACATCGATCAGCTGCCTCCTGCACACCCACTACAGGGGATATGCCACAACCAAGGTACATGCTCTTGACCGGAATCGAACCTGGGACCTTTCAGTCCACAGGCCAATGCTCTATCCACTGAACCAAACCAGTTTCGACTCCATCCACAGGTTTGATAATTTGTTGGTAGGAGGCCTCAGTTCCTTGCTATAAGTGCCCCTTCATAGGGCTTCCCACAATAATGTCCATTAACTTCCTTTTTCAATATTTTGTAGAACAGGTTCTTGACCTATTTATCTCATGCCTTAAAGATTAAAATATGGTAGTTATGGGAAAAATGTGTTAGTTTTGTATTGCTCCATAAATATACCTCAAAATTTACTATCTTAAAACAATAAACAGCCCTTGCCAGTTTAGCTCAGTGGAAAGAGTGTCGACCTGTGGACTGAAGAGTCCCTTGTTCAATTCCAGTCAAAGGTACATGCCTGGGTTGCAGGCTTGACCAGTAGGGGGCATGCAGGAGGCAGCCAGTAAGTGATTCTCATTACTGATGTTTCTATCTCCCTCCACCTTCCTTTCTGAAATCACTTAAAATATGTTTTTTTAAAAGAACAAAGTAGAGTCCTGCTGGTGTGGCTGGGTGGTTGAGAGTTGACCCATGAACTAGGAGGTCACAGTTCAACTCCTGATAAGGGCACATGCCCAGGTTTTGGGCTCAATCCCCAGTAGCAGGCATGCAGGAGGCAACTTATTAATGATTCTCATCATTGATATTTCTTTTTCTCCCTCTCCCACTCCGCAATCAATAAAAATATTAAAAAATGAATAAAGCAGAAACCACAATGTCTTTTGTAACTTAACCTCATAAGTACTATGTTAGTTCAACTGCATTTTATTAGTCACAACAATACATGCAGGAGGCAACCACATGCCATGAATGCCATAAAAGGTGGGTGTCATTATTGGCCATCTTGGAGGTAGTCCATCACAATCTAGAAAGAATATAGGAGACTTTCAAGATCATCTTCCAACTGACTAATAAACATGAAACAGCAAAATTTTGAAACTCAAATTGAAAATATGGTTTGGAGATTTAAAATAGTGACAGAGTAAGTGGATGCTGCATGGATATGTTCCCAGGAACAAATTGGAATTACAACTAAAATACAGAAAAACTGCCTGAATAATTAACAGAAAACTTGCTGGAGAGAACCCTGATACCGTAGGGCCAAAAGTGGATACCGCATAGAGACAGATAGGAGGGGAGGAGGCATGAAAGGGCTGGCCAGTTGCCCACAGACAGCAACTGAAGTTCTGGAGATAGACCTCAACTGAGAACTCTGGGGTCTAATCCCCAAGCTGGGCCCCCAACAGAGAGTACCAGAACTGAGAAGGGTACCCACATAACATCTGGCTGTGAGAAGCAATGGGGTTGCTGTCTGCCAGGGAGTGATGGCTGGAAATTCAGACACCCTCTTAAAGGGTCCTTTGGAGCCACCTACCTTGTGCTCTGGTAGAGGGAGGGCAGAGTGGACTGGAACTGGGTGAGTAGAAGCCAGGATTGGGGGCTCAGGTTAGAGCCCAGAAGGCAGATACCCCAGTTTCCTGTGCTGAGTCATTCCCTCATGGAGCTGAAGTCTTTCTCACAAGGACATTTGCTATACAGGTGGCCTTGTCTGGGGGAAAAAAAGTTGACCCACCCTACTGAAAAACAACTTGCCCCAAAGTGTGGAGTTCCTGAGGCCACTTAAAAGACTAAAAATAACAATTAGCCTTCAGGCAGAAGCAACTGCCCCACCCTATTGACAAAACTCACCAGAGCTCAGAATGATTGACTGAGGGCAAGTAGGCATAAGTGGTCTCTGGAAGCTTTGAGTCTGCCTGATCTAAACACTCAGAAACAGTGTTTGACTCTATCCCTCATTAGAGATTGCGAGGCATAGCTGATCTACCTAATATAATACATAGTCAAAACCCAAGCAGGCAGCCAAAATGAGCAGACGAAGACACAACCTCCAAATGAAAGAAGCAAATTCTCCAGAAGAGATATGAAATAGAGATAAAGAATTTATCTGGCCGAAATCTGTTTGCCTCAGTGGATAGAGCATAGGCCTGTGGACTGAAAGGTCCCAGGTTGGATCCCAGGCAAGGGCATGTATTTTAGTTGCAACACATCCCCAGTAGAGGGCATGCAGGAAGCAGCTGATTGATGTCTCTCTGTTCTGTTTCTGACTCTAACCCTCTCCCTTCCTCTCTGTGGAAAATCAGTAAAATATATTTTAAAAAGCTGAAACCGGTTTGGCTCAGTGGATAGAGCGTCGGCCTGTGGACTGAAAGGTCCCAAGTTCGATTCCCGTCAGGGGCATGTATCTCCGTTGTGGGTACATCCCCAATATAGGGTGTGCAGGAGGCAGCTGATCGATGTCTCTCATCGATGTTTCTGACTCTATCCCTCTTCCTTCCTCTTTGTGAAAAATCAATAAAATATATTTAAAAAAAAGAATTTATCTGAAACACAGTTCAGAGTAATGATGGTAAAGTTGTTCAACAGCATGAGAAAAGATATAGTAACTATGAAAACAGAAATAAAGAATGACATAGTCCAAATAAAGAACACGTTGGAAGGAATACATAGCACATTAGGGGAAGCTGAGGATCCAATTAGTGAATTAGAAGACAAGGGTAGAAAGAATATAGGGTTTTTAGTATTGCATTCATAAGCTGTATACTAGGTTTGTTTGGGTAACAACATTAATAATGTTATTTTCATTATCTTCCAGATATTTGGGTGATTAAGTACAGGGTGGGGAAGTAATTATTATTAATAAATAACAACACAAGAATAAGCTCTGTTTTGTGTGCTCACAACTGTAAAGCTAACTCTCCTGTCACAAGTTATTTCAGATTTTAAAGCAGTTTTTATCCAGGGTTAAATGGGGAAGGTAATACATCGGGAAGGTAAAATATGTTCTGGAAATCATTAAAAGAGTTGATGAAACTAATTTTTGGTCTTTGTCAACGGTTTTACTTTCTGGTATATTTAATTATAAATACCAGTTCCACATTTCAGAATAAATGGTTGGGTTTTGATATGTAATTTTTCCTGTTAGAGAATAGAGCATTATGGAGAACAAAAATGAAACAAATAATCCTTTCTGTTAAAGAGCTTACATTTTAGTTACATAGACAATAGAATGATACATTCATCAATAGAGAACAGTTACAAAGTAGTATTGATATGTGAGAGACAAAGGGCAACTGCACTTCAAAATTGCCTGGGACAATCCTACTTTAACTTTTACCTTTTTTGTTTTGTTTTGTTTTTAAATATATTTTTATTGCCTTTTTTTTTTCTTTTTTAAGAGAGAGAAAGAGGTCGAAACCGGTATGGCTCAGTGGATGGAACGTCAGCCTGTGGACTGAAAGGTCCTGGGTTCGATTCCAGTCAAGGGCATGTATCCTGGTTTCGGGCACATCCCCAGTGGGGAGTGTGCAGGAGGCGGCTGATTGATGTCTATCTCTCATTGATATTTCTAGCTCTCTATCTTCTCCCTTCCTCTCTGTAAAAAATCAATAAAATATATTTTAAAAAAAGAGAGAGAGAGAGAGAAAGAGGAAGGGAGAGAGAAACATTGATTGGTTGCTTCCTGCAGGCTCCCTTTAGGCAACTGAACCAGTGACCTCTCAGTGCATAGGATGACATTCAACTAACTGAGCTAGGGCACCCTTTACCTTTTTATTTTATTATTTAATTATTTTTATTGTTTAAAAATATATTTTAGTGAATTTTTATAGAGAAGAAGGGAGAAGGATAGAGAGTTGGAAACATCGATGAGAGAGAAACATCCATCAGCTGGCTCCTGCATACCCCCTACTGGGGATGTGCCCACAACCAAAGTACATGCCCTTGACCGGAATCGAACCGGGGACCTGTCAGGCCGAAAGCCTATGCTCTATCCACTGAGCCAAACTGGTTTTGGCACCCTTTAACTTTTTAAACAACTTACTTGTTATTGTTGACAGTATTACTGATGTCTCCCATTTTCTCTCCCTTTAATCCCTCCAACCAGCCCTTTTCTACCCCCCACAGGTCTTCACCAACCTAGTCCTTGTCCCTGGGCTATACATATCTTATATAATAAAAGGTTAATATGCAAATTGTCCCCCTGATCAGGAGTTCATCCAGGGGGGTGGGCCAGCCAGCCAACTTCCTGCATCCCCTCCCCGGGCCCAGCACAGCCCAATTGGCCCATTGGGACAAGCCAGCCGGACCCAACCCATGCAGAAATTTATGCACTGGGTCTATAGTAAGTATATAAAGTCTTTGGTTTATCTCTCTTTGTCCTCTCACCTCCACATGGAGGTATGTCAGTCTGTCCTTTAACTTTTTTAAAAATTGGTTGAATCACTTAGTAGTAGTATTGTAACCGGACAATCAATGGATCTGTGCTGCCTGTCACTGCTTGAGCCAATTAAGCAGAAACAGTGTTGAATAGGAAATGAGCATTTCCTGTAATATTGACAGTAGTATGAAAGAGCAGCAGGTCATTCACAAAAATCTGTTCTGTAACTCACCATAAGCCAGGTGCTTATATAGCATAAGACAAAGATTACATGGAGAAGTAGGGATTATAGGTATCGGGAATTAAGGATTACAGGTATGGGGAAGTAGGAGGCAGGGGTGGGACTCCATTGTTTGGGCAACGTGGTTGTTAATCTTTCCAAGGTTGACTCCCAGATCCAAGGTTGACTCTCAGGCCCTGGGGCTTACAACTCCTAGCCAGATCAGAATGTCCTTTTTTTAACCAACACGAGGCCATATGGTTAATAGAGCAAGATTAATATTTACCATAACCATAGTTAATCCCCAATATTCTATTTTTAGGCTCTATTAGTGTCTCATTTCAAGGTGTCATTGGTAGAATGATACATTAGCCACCTTTTAAAAAAAATCTGTTTTTCCTTGCCCTAGCTGATTTGGCTCAGGGATAGAGAGTCAGCCTGTGGACCAAAGGATCCCAGGTTGGATTCTGGTTAAGGAGACATACCTTGGTTGCGGCTTCCTCCTTGACCCTGGTCAGGAGGCAACCTATCGATATGTCTACCTTACATTGATGTTTCTGTCTTTCCCTGTCTCTAAAAAATCAATGGAAAAATATCCCTGGGTGAGGATTAACTAACCATCTCAAAAATCTGTTTTTCTTTTCGTTTATATTTTATTTATTTTTCTATTATTTCATTTTATTTTATTTTTACAGAGAGGAAGGGAGAGGGATAGAAAGTTAGAAACATCGATGAGAGAGAAACATTGATTGCCTCCTGCACACATCAGACTGGGGATGTGCATGAAACCAAGGTACATGCCCTTGACTGGAATTAGTCCACAGGCTGACGCTCTGTCCACTGAACCAAACCCGTCAGTCAGGGCTGTTTTTCCTTTTATTTGACTTAAAGTTAACCTATTAATGTTCACCATAGTTCTATGTGAAATCAGATTATTTCACCACTGCTTAAATCATATGATTATTATCCAAGTGTTTTTGGCGGCCAGAGTGAGGCAATGGTTTGCTTGAGGTTAAAAAGGAATCCCAGTCATAGGTGGTATGCTTAGTGGGTAGAGCATCGGCCTGCGGACCAAAGGGTCGCAGGTTCGGTTCTGGTCAAGAGCACATGCTTGGGTTGTGGATTCAGTCCAACATGCACGAGTCATGCATGATTCCCTCTCATCATTGATGTTTCTAATTCTCCCTTCCTTTCTGAAAGCAATAAAAATATATTTAAAAATAAAAGGAATCCCAATCCTATCTAAACAAATACACAATAAAATGTAAAGTGACCTTCACATTTTTGTTTTCATGTGTGGATAGTTCCTTGACAATTCCCTTGGGACTGTAGAAAAGGCAACTTCAGTCTTTAGTGATTTATTATAGTGGACATTGTAGTAACTAGGATAACACAACCCTGACTTGAACTCACTCTTTTATACTGAAAATGTATTTACTATCTGGGATTGCTCAGTCAGAACAGATTATTGAAAAGTTTCTCCAGATTCCATAACTCTGAAATGATTCATGAGCTGGCAATATGTACTAAGCACTCATATTAAAAAAAATGATTACCATAAATTTTATTTTTTATTTGAAGGCTCATGAGAGAATTACACCATCTCTGCAGAGAAAAAAATGGAGGACTTAGAAATAATTCATTGATTAATCAGTAATTAGTTAATTTGGAGAAGTTTCTAACTGGTTCTAAGAATTTTAAACTTATTTTACTCCTATAAAAATCCTATGAGACACATAATATTCCTTCTACAGTTTACAAAGTATGAAACCAAGTCAAAGAAATTCAATCGCAACTATTTACGATTGACCAATTTTCTCTTAAAGCCATTTCCATGATGATGATGGACTCTATTATATTTTCATTTCAGTAACTCCTGATAAACAATAAATTTGAAGAAATACAATATATCTGAAATGTAAAACAAAATGTGGAACTTTACCACTGTTCATCCTATCTGTAAATGTCATCACTCAGTTGCTCAAGCTCAAAACACAGGCATCTTCTTTCTCTTTTCCTTCTATTCCACATCCAATGTATTATCAAGATCTCTCAATTCTTTTCCAAAATATTCTGAAATTCACAACTTTTCACCTCTACTGCTTCACTTCTAGACCCTTTCTCCCACCCGGTCTACTGAAATAGCTTCCATACTTGATCCACTGTTTCCCTTGTCCCTTCCGTGACAAAAGTTTATTTTCTGTTTAGTAGGTAAAATGACCTTTTAGAAATGTCAATACGATCATGACACTTCGTAGCTGAAAGTCCTCCAATTGATTCTCACTCTAAAATAAAACTGAAATTCCTTATAAATCCTTTACAAAACCAGTCTCTCTGGCCATTGCTTACCTCTCCTAACCAGTTTTCTATACTAGATCACTTTGCTTAAGCCATAGTATTTTCCTCGTTCTTACTCACAATTCACTTCCTTCTTAGAGATTTTGTATTTACTGAGCGTTTGTTCAATAAGTCAATAAACGCCATAATTATTAGTTATAGAAATATAACTAAGGAAACAACACCGGCGAGATTTTGATATCTTCCTTACAGGAGGTGGAAGGAGGGGAGGGAGGAGTCAGGTGTGGTACATAAATCAAGATTAAATTGAGGAGATTACTTGCCGTGTCCCTCCTTCAGATTAACACCTCTTTAGCTCCAGGGCTGCCCACCACCCTCTACAAACCTAGCTTCCCGGAAGGTAAACATATCTACCAGGGCGGGGCAGAAGGCGGGTTCGGAACGGATGAGTGGCCAACCAAAAGTGATTGGCAGCTGCCATGTCCACGTGCTTTGAGCTTCTAACCAGCTGTCGCGAGAATTCTATGTAAACAGACCAGTGTCCGGGTCCTCGGGTTCCTAGTCTGAGACGCTCAGGTGACGTGCGCAGGAGTGCAGGGCATGATGCTTTTTGACAAACCCACGAAGGTGCTGTCTGCGGTGGGAAATACACATGTCCGTAACTCCCCCGCTCGGCGTTCGCGACAGAACTTGACACCTTGGTGTTACCCGAATTTACATAGTGTTTTGTTTTTTCCTCGAGCCCCAGCGGATTGGGTAGTTTCAGGAGGCGGGTCCGCCTCTTTTCTGCTCGCTGGTTGGCGAAGCTGACCTCTCAGGGCGGTGCCCGGCCGTAGACAGTTTGCTGCTGGGATTGGCTGAAAAGGTAGTTCCGCTGAGGCGTGGTAGGAAGTGGTAGCCGTCAATCACCAGGGGACTCCAAACAGTGAGGCTGGAGCTGGAGAGCAGCGTTTACCGGCGGGCGGCCGGTGAGAGGGCTGGCGGGGCTGTGTCTTTGGGGAGGCTTGGAGAGGACGAGGGGCCAGCCGCGTGAGTGGAGAGGGCTTGACGGGCAGGAATTGGGCGAGGGGAAGCTGTGGAGATTGGAGGGGGAGGGGAGCGAGGCAGGGCAAGGGGCCAGAGGGCGGCCGGGGGGCAGCTGTGGCACAGCGTTGGAGGTTAAGTGGGTAGCCCTGGACTGGTGTCTTTCAGGAGAGTGGGGCCTGAGGAGCTGGCCATGGTCGTCTTCAGGGGACAGGGCCCTCAGAGGACAGTTCTTGGGAGGCTGTGTTTGGAAAGAAAGGGTGGTGTGGAAATGAGAGGGCTGAGGGGTTGGAGGTGAAGACACCCATTGAGGAAGGGGTACCTGGGCTGGTTGGGGCAAAGGGTGTTTGTAGCATATGGGACTCATCAATTTCAAAGTTGTCAAATAAGGTGGTAGAATGCTCCCTACTTAGAAGTGAGGGTTTTAGGGGCTTTTCAAAATTAGTTCCAGGCTGTGGGCTCTCCTGAGCCCTGTAAGAGATATTTAATATTGCTGTCAGTTCTCCTTTAAACCTTAACCAAATACACCCCATGCTCTTAAAACCTCCTCAGTGATTCAGATGCTTATTAGGGATAAGGAATCAGTGATGTGAGAGGAAAGGATAAGGGGCTTCTAATGTCTTAAGTTTTAACTTATTTTGACTGGTGATTAGGTTCCAGTAGCAGGGGGTTAATACAATTGTTTTTTAAAAAATTGCTAATTATGACTATGCAGTCTTTTTTATTTTTTAAAATATATTTTATTGATTTTTCACAGAGAGGAAGGGAGAGGGACAGAAAGTCAGAAACATCGATGAGAGAGAGACATCGATCAGCCGCCTCCTGCACACCCCACACTGGAGATGTGCCCGCAAGCAAAGTACATGCCCCCGACCGGAATCGAACCCGGGACCTTTCAATCCGCAGGCCGTCGCTCTATCCACTGAGCCAAACCGGTCTCGGCGTGCAGTCTTTTTTTTTAATCTTTATTTAAAAAATATATTTTTATTGATTTCAGAGAGGAAGGGAGAGGGAGAAACAATGATGAAAGAGAACTATCTACCGGTTTACCTCCTGCACGCCCCCTACTGGGGTTGGAGTTGGAAACCCAGACCCTGATTAGAAATCGAACTGTGACCTCCTAGTTTGGCGCTCAACCACTGGTGGGGCTATGCAGACATTTTTTAAAGATATAATTGACATGTAATATTATATTAGTTTTAAGTGTATGTGTATTTATTGAAAAGAATCGCCACAGTAAGTCTAGTTAAGATCCATGACCACAGTTACAATATGCTTTCTTACAGATTACAACAGTCTTTCTTAGTTGGATGATGTTACCCTACTGTTCCATTTGGTCTTGAAATATTGTACCATGTGTATTTGAACTATCTCAGCATAGAGTTGCAGTACATTTTAAAATTTTGGCTTAAGTAGGTAGCACATTTGTTTTTATAAAGTGATCCTGCACTAGACTTCCCACCCATGATCTGGTTCTCTTAATTTTCTAGTTTATCTTAACAGTAGATAAAGGGTCCAGCAAGAGTCTTAGCTAGTTTTGTGGTTCTGAGGTTTGGTTCAAGTAAAAAAAAAATCTCGGTAATTAACCATAAACCTTTCTTCCTACTCCCAACAATAATGATTTTTTCTATTTTTTGTTCTGGAAACAGGTTTTGTGAATGAAACTATGGCTACAGATTCCCCGAGAAGACCCAGTCGTTGTACTGGTGGAGTGGTGGTCCGCCCTCAGGCTGCCACGTAAGCAAATTTCAGAATAAGTCTGATAGCTGAGGAAAGATTATTCTGAATAGTAATTTAACACTTGGGTTTCCTTTTTGAACAATGATTACTTTGTAGAATCTATTTAATTTTGGCTTTGTTGGATCCTAAATATCATTGCCAAGGCCAAAGAAAAAGAATAATTGGAGGGTCAAGTTGATGTATTCAGCACATTTATTTACACAGTACATGAAAAGCACTATGCTACATAAAGAGTAATGTTTTTTCCATTACTCTAGGTTTAACAATTAGTGGGTTATTAAATAATTTATTAGATCAGGACTAATTCAAAAAAGAAATAGAATTAATAAAAAATAGAGTTGACAGTATTGTCTTATGGCACACACAGAGATGTATCTGTTTATTAGATTGTGATGTAAAATGTATTTTTAAAAATATATATTTTATTGATTTTTATAGAGGAAGGGAGAGGGATAGTTAAATATTCAATGAGAGGAACATCGATCAGCTGCCTCCTGCACACCCCCTACCTGGGATGTGCCTGCAATCAAGGTACATGCCCTTGAGTAGAATCGAACCTGGGACTCTATCCACTGAGCCAAACCAGTTAGGGCAAATGTATTTTTAAAAAAATATTTCTTTATTGATTTCAGAGAGGAAGGGAGAAGGATATATAGAGAGAAACATCAATGATGAGAAGAAATCATTGATCGACTGCCTCCTGCATTGAGCATCAACCAATGATTAGTTGCCTCTCACACATTCCCCCAACCTGTGTACATTCCCTTGACTCAGGCCCTTTAGTCCGTGAGCCTACGCTTTATCCACTAATCCAAACTCGCTAGGGCTGCATTTCTGTATTTTAAGCCACCTTTGACAAAGCATATTGATACTTACTTAAAAAAAATCCTTATGTTTATTGATTTTTTAGAAAGAGGAAGGGAAAGAGAAAGAGAGAGGAAGAGAGATATAGATAAAGAGAGATAACCATCAATCAGTTGCCTCCCATATTCGCCCTTACCAGGATTGGAATCCTCAACCTATGTATGTGCCCTGGCTGGGAATTGAACCCCAAACCTTTTTTAAAAATTATTTTTTTATTGTCTAAAGTTTTACACATGTCTCCTTTTGCCCCAATTGACCCGCCCTCCTCCACCATTCCCACCCCTGGCAAGCCCTCACCACCCCAATGTCTGTGTCCACTGGTTATGCTAATATGCATACATACAAGTCTTTTGGTTGCTCTCTAAATCTCCCCTCCTACCATTTGTCTCTATATCTATTCTTGTTCATTAAAGAACCCCAAATCTTTTTGATATACAGTATGATGCACTAGCCAACTGAGCCACCCAGTCAGGGCTATTATGTATACTTCCTAATAGTATATAATCTAATATAGTTTAAGATATGTATGCTTGAGCTGGCCGGTGATTCTGGTTAGATTTCCGAACCGGGGGCATGATGGGGTTACAGGCTCAGTCCCCAGTAGTGAGCATCCAGGAGGCAGCTGATTCATGATTCTCTCTCATCATTGATGTTTCTCTCTCCCTCCCTCTCATACTCCCTTTCTCTCTCTGAAATAATTAAAAAATATTTTAAAAAGGAAAAGATGTATGTTTGCAATCACTATAATCAATAAAAAAGATGCTAGGGAAGTAGCATGAGAATTTAGAGTATTTTTGTGTGAATATTTTAGTATTTTAGATTTGAAAAGTTTTTGTTAGGAAGCTAACATTTATAGTGTACTTCAAAGGCTGAATAGTGTTTGGGCAATTAGAATCAAAGGTACATTTTTGGCAAAGGGAATTGATTGAGAAGATGTGGGTAAGGTAAGCTATTTTCATGAGAGCAGCAGAAAAGTTGACTTATATGAAATAGGTTGAGTTGGACAATTAAGACCTTTCAACACCTGGCTAAGGAGTTGCAATTTTTATGCTTTTTTTTTTTTAATATTTTTATTTCAGGAAGGGAGCAGGAGAGAGAGATAGAAACATCAATGATGAAAATCATCAGTTGGCTGCCTTCTGCATGACGCCCCACTGGGGATTGAGCCCACCACCAGTACATATGTCCTGACCAGGAATTGAACTGTGACCTAATTCTGCTTTTTAAAATGTTCGTAAGGGAATTGTAACATTTTGGATTATATCCCTTGGGAAGTTTAGCATGTTACATAAAGAGTGTCTTCTCAGAATAACAAAAGTATATGGGTAATATGATATTTTACCACAAAACTTCCTTTTTTCTCCTGCATTTCCTAAGGCTATATGTCTTTGTTAACTATGGACAGTGGCAATAGCATGTTATTAGCTATAAGTTAGGTACTATTTCACTCTTCATTTTACTGGTGAAGAGACAGAGCAGAGAGAAATTAAGTAAATTGTTCTTTGGTAATAGCCAAGAAGGGGAACCTGGATCAAATCCAGGCAGTTTGTCTTTGCTGCCTCACCATATTCAACGTTTATTGCTTTTTATAATGCAATACCTAATTTTTGTGGTTTAAAAAAATATCTCCATTCAATATTCTTTTAACAATGCATCAACTCCCTGCCTAAGTACTTCTAGATTATGAAGGTATAAGGTAAATATGACAGATGAATTTCTTTAATAGAGGTTACATTCTCGTGGGGGAAACAGTGAATAAGGCTTCTCTGAGGAAGTAACAGTTTAGGTGGAGATCTGAAAGGGAAGGCTGGGAGTATGGGAAGGACTTAGGTAGAAAGTTAGTGTAAAGGTCTTGATTAAAAAAAGAGCTTGGTGTAATCTAGGAATTGAAGTTGCTTATCACTGAAGTAAAGCAAATTAAGGGAGTGGCAGAAAAATGAGTTTGGAGAGATGGGCCTAATCACAATGTTTTGGGGTTTTGGGGCTTAATTAGTTCTGTAGGTATGTAAGGTATATTTTAAAATAGGATTTAGGATCTAGTTATTTCCCTAAATGTAATTTTTCACATCTCTCTGGAATGAATTTGGTTTGGTATTTTGAAGAATTTTTTTCTCTACTTGCTGACTTCCCACTTAAAATATTTTAGTGTCCTTGAGCATCTTAATACTTTCCCATGTCTTGTATTTTGTAAAAAAAAAAATACAGGTTACCCGAGACCGGTTTGGCTCAGTGGATAGAGCGTCAGCTTGCGGACTGAAAGGTCCCAGGTTTGATTCCGGTTGGGGGCATGTACCTTACTTTGCAGGCACATCTCCACTGTGGGGTGTGCAGGAGGCGGCTGATCGATGTCTCTCTCCCATCTATGTTTCTGACTTTCTATCTCTCTCCCTTCCTCTCTGTAAAAAATCAATAAAATATATTTAAAAAAAATACAGGTTCATTTTTCTCTATGCTTATAAGGGACTAGGTTCATAACCAATTTAAAGCGAAGGTCACTATATACTGAGTCATCAACAACAGGTTTTCTTGGTCTACTGGTAATTAGGGCAGTCAGCTCTGACTCAAGAGGAAGGTTCTGCTTTAGCCAAGTCTTCTGTCATCACTCCTTCAAGTATGGGTTAGAAGTTCTCTATATCAAGTTAAGATAGCATGACTTTTCAGAAGAGATATTTAGAATTGTTATGATCTCATTTACATTTAACAACATTCAATGAAAGAAAGCTTAGCAGAATTATCAGGTAATGTGATTTAAGCTTTTAAAAAATATTGAATGACTTTTTAAGGGCTTGGGAAGAACTTTTCTATGTTGGTCTTAAGCTGTCATGATAAATTTTATCTAATTCTCTTTGCAGGGAGCAGTCCTACATGGAAAGTGTTGTGACTTTTCTACAGGATGTTGTGCCACAGGTAAGTGTCTGAGGTTTCCTAAACAGTAGGTTTTACCTTTGTCCAGGGAGCCTCTTAAATGTACTGTTTCCTAAACTTGATACTAGTATCACCAACTTCCAAAAGACTTGATGTTTTAGTATCCTGAATATTGGTAGGGAGGAACTAGTTATTAGATGTACCTGAGTTTTGTATTGACTGTGGCACCATCATTATTTCTCAGAACTTGTTCTCCTAAGGAATCAAGGTGAGATGATAGTTGAGAGAAGGGACTTGGGACTCTCTAGTTGGGTTCTGTTTCCACAGTCTTTCCCTTGTCCTGGTTAAATGATGCCTAACTGAAGTGAGACAAGCAATACATGCTTTACATTTCATTAACTAGGTGTTATGTTAACTAAATCCTCTATACTGAGCACAAATCTATGTCTCTTTCATATTGAGCAGTATTTTTCTGCTACACAAGAATATGCCCTGTTACTTGAGCCTGTGAGAAAGTAAGCTCCTTACTGTTCCCTCTATGTCCATGAAGAAGGCGATGAAGAATGAGAGCTGCCCTCCTGGAATCATCCTTAGGGCACTGATGCCCAGACTTAACATAAGTATCACTTGGCACGCTTACTAAAAATAGTAATTTCCAGGCCCCTCCCAGAGCGTTTGACTGAGTGGCATTGAGGTGGCATTTAGTAATTCGTGTCTATAGTAAGAATCTCAGGTGATTCCTGTGAAACATTAGGTTTGGGAAGCAATGTTTAGTGGAACTATTGAAGGGGGAAGTTTCTGCTTTCTCCTTGTGGTGCCAGTATTCCCTGAATGCTACAGCATCTGTAATTGCCCTATTCAGAAAGGACATTCAGAGATCGGTTTTACGAGAGGGTCCTAGAAAACTCTAGACTTCAGAATTCAGTTGTATTAGAGTATTCATCGAATATGGGAAAGTACCAAAGAATGTTGGTATTTATTATGTTCAGTCACCTTTAATGAAAATAGGCCACAGTGACAAGGTCTAGAGGTCTGCGGGGCATGTAAGGAGAAATACATGCCTTTTTTTTTCTTGAACTCGATGAATAAGGGAAGACAAATTATTTGAAACAATCAGAAGTAGTAATAACATATCAAATAGTGTTACACATGTAGTACAGACTGCATATTTAATTATAAAGGGAATGCATACATAGCCAAGAAAGAGCGAAAGGCTTAACTTCCAAAGGTCATTGGGAACAGCATTAATTGAAATGAATGGAGAGGTTGGGTATTTGATGTTGAAGGAAACTTGTTAGCTGGGCCTGGTAGACAACAGAGTTCCTGTGGCTGGAGAGCTTCCTGTATTCTGAGATTGCCAGGCTTAGGTCTTCTACAAACTGCTCCTTTCTTGTAAGCCCTGAGCTCTGGCATGTTCCAGGAAGGGGCATTTCAAAATTTTTGTAGTTTGCCTGCCGTGGAGAGCCTCTTTATCAGATTTTTACAAAGGCAACTTTTGTGTTAATGGAAACTCTGCATAGCGAGCAGTGTTGGTTGGCTGGAGAAGAAAGGCTGTGGTCAGGGGCTTTGAGGAAGACTTTTTTAGAGAAACAAGAATACTAGAGTGATTAATAGATTGAAAATAGGCTGCTAAAACTGATAGGGTAAAAATGCTGGAAGATAGAAGATTAACTTAGTTTTTATGAACATTATACATTAGAAAGGGGTTAATCTATGCAACTGACTGAAGATTTAGATCAGAGTAGTAACTGGAAGTAAAGTCATAGTCACTGATCTAAGATTTAGAATATTCAAGACATTTATGTTATGTAAGTCATTCTACTTTGGAAAGAAAGCAAAAATTTAGACAGCAGACATTTTCTTGAGCAACCATTATGGATCCAGCACTCTGTCAAGTTGAGGAGGTACTTTATAACCATCCTTAAAACTTCATGGGCTAGTGCAGCAGTTGGTGAACAGTTTCTGTAAAAGGCTGTATAAACTTTTGCAAGTCATATAATCTCTACCAACTACTCAGCACTGCTTAAAAAAAAATTTTTTTTTAAAAATTGATTTCAGAGAGGAAGAGAGAGGGAGAGAAAGAGAGAAACATCAGTAATGAGAGAGCATTATTGGTTGCCTCCTGCACACCCCACACTGGGTATCGGGCTTGCAACTCCAGGCTTGTGCTCTGACTGGGAATTGAACTGTGACCTCCTGGTTCATTGGTTGATGCTCAACCACTGAACAACAATGGCTGGACATCACTGCTTTTTATGTAAAGCAAAGGATGGCTGTATTAAAATAAAACTTTATGAAAACAAGTGGTAGGCTAGATTTGGTGACTCATAGTCTCAATTATTTAAAATGTAAATTTTGTTTTTCAATTATAATTTACATTCAGTATTATTTTATATGGGTCTTAGCTGTACATCATAGTCTTTATTCCACATTTAATCCAGAAGCCCCCATTGATACTTTGTGGGTAGCCACTTGGAAAATGATATTTTTTGCTGATGATATTATGTTCCAACTTCTGTTCTATTCTGGGAATCATCAAATTCATGGAGCCTGGAAATTATTCTTGGGGTTTCTAAATTACCCCCCAAAAGGAGAAAATGTATTAGAGTGGTATTAGCTTCTTTAGCTATCACAAATAGAGTGAATTTCCATTGTGTTCAAGAAATATTGATGACTTAGAGAAACCCTTAGCTGTGCCCTTTGATCTAATAATTGTACTTTTGAAAAGTTATTAAAAATAATTAAAAAACATTTTATTGATTTTTTACAGAGGAAGGGAGAAGAATAGAGTTAAAAAAATGAGTGAGAAACATCAATCAGCTGCCTCCTGTACAACCCCTACTGGGGATCGAGCCTGCAGCCAAGGTACATGCCCTTGACTGGAATCGAACCCAGGACTCTTCAGTCCACAGGCCAATGCTCTAGCCACTGAACAAAACCGGTTAGGGCTAAAAATAATTTTAACAATGAAAAAAAAGTTAAAGCTCAGATCTTCTCATTTAAGTCTTTGAAAATTTCACATTTTCAGGATACAAAAATTGTGGTCAGCCCAAGTGTTAATAGCAGTCAAGTAAATTATATGAAATTATATGTTTTTCCTATAGTATGATTTGCTGTTATTAAACATTATACTTTTGACAGCATACAATGGAAGTTATTTTTTTTACAGTGAAAAAAACAACATATCTACAGTGTTATTAGCTATGTCTTTCAAAATTCAACAATAACTGTGCTTATGAATGTGTAGCTATGTTAGAAACCAGATAAGGAATAAAAGGAGAAATAAACAAATCCTGTCAGTTTGTAGACTCTAAATTAGAGGTTTAGGGAAGTTGGGTTTAGGTTAAAGAAGAAGGGCTAAGCCATAACCAGTTTGGCTTATGGGATAGAGAATTGGCTTGTGGATTGAAGGGTCCTGGGTTTGATTCTGGCCAAGGACATGTACCTCCATTGCAGGCTCGATCCCAGGCCCAGGTTGGGTCATGTTTGGGAGGCAACAAATCAATGTGTCTGTTTCTCCCCCTCGTTCCCACTTTCTCTAAAAATGGACAAATATCCTCAGGTGAGGATTAACAACAAAAAAGAAGGGCTAATAGTTTGGTAGTATGTTAACCACCATTAAGACAGCAAGTGAAAGCTGGATGGGCACTGGGCGCATCTCTGCATCACTGGGAACGAAATATCCAAACATGGGCAAAGATTTATCTTAAGTTGAGAAGCAAAGTGACATAATGTCATTTACCTTCTTTGTGCAAACCTGATCCATGGAAGGCACACAAGAAGCAATATTCAGATGCTTCCGTTAGCTTCACAGAATTTTCTCAGGAATGCTTAGTAAAGAATACCATTTTTGGCCCTGACCAGTTTGGCTCAGTAGATAAGAGCATCGGCCTGGGGACTGAAGGGTCCTGGATTCAATTCCAGTTAAGAGCATGTACCTTGGTTGCAGGCACATCCCCAGCTGATCGATGTTTCTCTCTCATCAATGTTTCTAGCTCTCTTTCTCCCTTCCTGTCTGGAAAAAAAAAAAAAAAAAAAATATATATATATATATATATATATATATATATATATATATATATATACACACACATAAAGAATACCATGTCTGGGAAGGAGAGAGGAAAACCTGAAGACGAAACAAAATTATACAAGCCTTGCTATGAAAATCTTATTTCTCCCTGAGGAGGAAAACAAGTTCTGGAATCACCTTATACTGAAAGGCTTCTTTCATTCTTGTTTTGTTCTGCATATCACCCAGAAGTCAAAGGACAACATCTTAAGATGTTGCAAAGGAATCAGGAGAATGTTGAATAATGCTACAGTTGATAAGCAGCTTGAGAATAATTCTGCTAAACTGAAGGAAATGTTGATAAAATGTTACTGCTTTACCAGACTGAAGAAGAGCCTGAGATAGGAAAAAAGAAGTCCTAATTGTAATGTGTCTTAGATTGGATCCTGGAACAGAGAAAGGACATCTGATGAAATCTCATGAGATCTAGGGCTTAATTAGTAGTAATGCATCAATTAGCTTCAGAGTTTTGACAAATGTACCAAGGTAAGGTAAGATTTAGTTAAATTAGGTAGTTCACATTACAGGAATCTGGCTAAGGTGTATAAGAGAACTTCATTGTTTAGTAATCTAAAAGTATCCCAAAATTAACAATTATTAAAAAAAAATAGTTTTCAAGGATGGTAAGGGCAAGTCCAAGGAGGAAGAGGAAGAAGATAAGGATGAGAAGATAACTGCTGATAAGAATGAATTGGTTGAAGATAAATAGGTTATAGTATGGGTTTTTCTCTTCACCAAAGAAATTAACTGCCCTAGTCACAACTCACTTTTTAAAAAAAGACAATTGAAATCAAGCATTTTTTTGTTTATAGTAAACTTACAGTTAAAGTAACTGTCTTTTAATAGTATTTTCCATGTCCTTTACCTTTGTATGGTAAGTACAGGGACTTTAAATTGGTATGGAAATTTAAAGCAGTTCATATATAACACAAATTATGTGGTAGTTTTTGTGTACTTTTGATATACTATATTAAATAATAATTCCCTGAACTGAGAACCACTTTATAATTGAAAATGTTGCAGCTCTTTTGTTGACATTATAAATATTTGTAAATTCACACAATTAAAACACTTGCCTTATGGAGAGATGATTCCCTTTGACTACTGATGAGAACTCTTGACACTTTTCCTATGACTTCAAGGCATTTTTTGTTTATCTTTGTGACCCTTGTAGGCTTGTAGAAACTAGCTAATAGGTTAAGTGTAGAAGCCAGATCAGACACTGAAAAAGTAGTACTTTTTTCCCACTCGCAACACTGCCCTCCAACTGGAGGCATGAAGAAAGTAATACTCCTTTTTGTGTGTATGACTAAAAACAAGTTAATTTATTTTTGTGTTTTTGTGCTGTATTTTTAAGCCTACAAGAGAAAACCAAACAAAGCTTTTAATTATTTTATGATTTAGGAAAATGAGGTAATATGTATATACTATCCTATCATTCTATTTATAATATCAAGGGGTACATTTTAAAAAGATTTTATTTTTCAAATACAGATGATAAATATTATTTTATATTAGTTCCAGGTGTATAGACTAGTAATTAGACAATTATATAATGTAAGAAGTGATGTCCCTGATAATTCTAGTACATACATAGTTATTATAATATTATTGAGTATATTTTCTATGCTGTAAGAAAGTAATACTTTTGAAAATTATGGGTAGAGTGTAAATTGCCTGATCATAAAAACATGGGAACTAAATAGATACCTGAGGTAGTTTTATTTTTTAAGACATCTTATTTGTTGGCTAATATAGGAAATGATTTAGTTTTTTGAGCATCTTTAAATTATATAGTTTTCTAATGTACAATGTTTATTATATTTCAGGTTTCTGCAATACTTAAAAAAAAAAACTTGTTTAAATCCTCACCTAGGGACATTGAGTTTTTAGAGAGAGAGGGAGGGAGAAAGAGAAAGAGAGAAAGAAACAACAATGTGAGAGAGAAACATTGATTGGTTGCTTCCCATACACATCCTGCCTTGGGAATGAACCCACAACCATTTGGTATAATGGAACAATGCTTCAACCAACTGAGCAACCTGGTCAGGGCTTCTGTAGTTTTTAGTAGCTTAAAAACTCTCTTTTGACTAATGTTTTCAGACTCCTGGATAACTTTCTTTGGGAGTACAAATATTACAAAATGGGCTGTTTCCAAGATGTAGGATTGGTGAAATTGTAGAGGGATAGTATTGGCTTTAAGTTACTCTTTGTTTTGAACATCAGTAATATTAGAGCTGCAAAATATTTTTATTCAAATATTTCTGTTTACTATGCAGGCTTACAGTGGAACACCTCTAACAGAAGAAAAGGAGAAAATAGTCTGGGTCAGATTTGAAAATGCAGATTTAAATGGTATGGTTTTAACTTTTTTGGGGTTATACATTTAATGTTTGCTTCAGGTTGACCTGATTCTTGAGTCAGATTACTTTCTGTTTTGATAACTTTTCAGTTTTCAAAATAAATTTGTGTTTAATTAATTAATTATTTTTTGGGGGGGCGTAAATTTTTTTTTATTGGAAAACAAATATACAACTTGGAATGGATTTGAAGCAAATTGTGCCATAAGCAGATTTTCTTTAAATGAATAAACAAAATTTAAAAAGCAATTAACAATAAAAGAAAATGTTTCTGGTATAGGACCAGCAGTACAAAAAAAATAGTGTATGAGTACCTGGGTAATACACCTGTTTTGCAATAGTGCAACTTTTAAGTACGTATTGTTGACTGTCCATAGTCCATGCAGAGTTACAACTCCACACTTCAACACCAACATGCTGACAGTTAAAGTAAATTACTTAAAAAAGGGCATAACCAGATGTGCCCTCATTTGACCAACTCCACCTAAGTTTAGATGTGCAGAAGGGCTTAGATATATCCAGAGCAAGCCACATGCAACATGTTACTTGATCAATTTTCTAAAATAAGATTTCAGGACAATAACAGTAAGATAAGGGAAGAAAATATAGAGGAATGAAGTTCTAATTACTATACATGCATATTTTTTTTGACATTAGGGGAAACTTTTATAGATAAGTTATAAGCAAAGAAATGGCAAATAAACAGTTTTGTACAAGAAATTTAGCACATTCTGTATAATATCTTCACTTTGCTGTCACCATTTATACAAACTCTTCATAGTTTACTTGACCATCACCATCAGTATCTGCTTCCCTGATCATTTCATCAACCTTTTCATCTGTTAACGTCTCTCCAAGGTTTGTCATCACATGGCGAACCTCTGCTGCACTTATATAGCCATTGCCATCCTTATCAAGCACACAGAATGCTTCTCGAATTTCGTTTTCACTGTCTGTGTCTCTCATTTTTCTTGCCGTCATTGTCAGAAATTCTCTGAAGTCGATTGTGCATTGCCATCAGCATCCACTTCATTTATCATGTCCTCTAACTCTGCTTCTGTGGGATTCTGCCCAAGAGACCTCATTACAGTTCCCAATTCCTTTGTTGATATAGTTCCATCACCATCCTTGTCAAATAGTGAAAAAGCTTCTTTGAATTTTGCAATCTGCTCTTGAGTCATTTGGTTAGCCATGCTGCAAGCGCTACCTGTCTCTTGAGACACAAGTACACAACCACTCAGCTCGCTCGCTCCACTCGGACTCAATTTGTGTTTAATTTAAAATGATATACCCACATTACAGAAACTTCATTAGAATTAATATGGTATGGTACAAGTCTGAAAGCAATTGTAACATAGGGCTTAGTCTTAAAGCTCTAAGTCTAGATGAGAGGCGGCTCCCCCCAATGTTTCCCAGGCTACCTTTTCTGTTATCTGGCAGAGTTGTGGAGGCACTGGTGAGACATTGAATGGGAGGATGGGAGAGAGGAAAGAGTATATTCCCTTGGGCAGTTGTACTGACAGTCCAGTTTTTATCAGGTGACCTCAGCACCCTGCATTCCTCTCTCTCTTCCTAGGCTAGGGGTAGCAATGACTTTGTGCTGGTGCTAATCCAGTAGGCTTTCTCACAGTTCCTTCCAAGCTACCAGTTGTCTGCATTAAATTCCCAGTTACAAGTATGCTGAGTTGTTTTAATTTTCTAATTGGACCTTGACTGATACCATACTCTTGAGTCTCTGTCTCTTCTAGACTTTTAAAATGGTAATTCCTTATTTTCCTTTAAAAGCTACTGTTCAGGCCCTGGCCAGTTTGGCTGGCTCAGTGGATAGAGTGTCAAACTGTGGACTGAAGGGTCCCGGGTTCAGTTCAGGTCAGAGGCACATGCCCAAGTTGTGGGCTTGATCAGTGGTTCTCTGTCGTCATTGATGTTTCTATTTCACTCTCGGGCTTGATCAGTGGTTCTCTGTCATCATTGATGTTTCTATTTCACTCTCCCTTTCCCTTCCTTTCTGAAATCAATAAAGAACATAAAATAAATAAAAAAAGATAAAACTACTTTGTGGGAACCTCTTTCACGTCCCGCATGGTTTAGGGTTCCCGTTCAGGGTTCGGGTTCTGGAGGAGGCCGCACGCAAATGAAAAGAGAGACTAGAAAAGCATTAATTTGGCGATATTGGGCGGCCAGGCAGGAGTCTTCCTCTACTGCAGTGGTTCTCAACCTGTGGGTCGCGACCCCTTTGGGGGTCGAATGACACTTTCACAGGGGTCGCCTAAGACCATCAGAAAACAGATACTTACATTATGATTCACAATAGTAGCAAAATTAAAGTTACGAAGTAGCAATAATTTTATGGTTCGGGTCACCACAACATGAGGAACTGTATTAAAGGGTCGAGATATTAGGAAGGTTGAGAACCACTGCTCTAGTGGAAAAACTACCACCTTTCTTTGGCCTTGCCATCCCTTTTATTGAGGTTTGGGATACACCCTTTGCCTGGAAGGAGGCAACTCTAGTAACAAGTAGATTATCTTATCAGTAAGGATTTACATGATTATTTGATGGGGAAGTTCATTGTCTCGATTAGATAGGGGGTGGCTGGCTTTGACCTTTCAGAGCTTCAGGATTGACTAGCCTTCCGGGTTCCTTGTCCACTTTCTGTTAGTGAGACAATTATTGGTTTCCGGCACTACTTTCCAGGATGAAAGAGGCTAAGTATTGCCTCTACTAATTGGTTTCTTCTGAATTTTGGATTCTCTATCAGCTGGGTCATCAAATAATGACAACCTCTTGGGCCCTCTTTATGGGGAACAAACACTCATTTGTAGGGGTAATTATTTATGATTTATAAACTTTCCCTACAGTATCTCTTTTTGAAAGCTTTATGTATTTTACATTTTCTTTTTATGGCTCAAATTTCTTTGTTTATTAGCATAAGTTCTTCCTTTTCCTTCTTTGTTACTAATTATAATTCAGTGTTTGAATTGAACTCTGCTTTGGTAATTGATTTTCCTTTCTTCCAGCAGTCCTGGGAGCTCTGCCCTTTGGCTTAAAATTATAAAGTGCTGCCAGGGAGCCCCTTCCCTCCAGCCTGCATCTCCATTGATACAGTTTATCTTGGTTGGGGGTTGAGGAACCAGTCCTGCATCCTCCTAGGTATCTCCATTCCTAATCCATGCTCTAATTTTGGCTGTTGTTAGGTAGAGATGACTACTTTTGGAGGTCATTAGAGAGTAGGACAAGGGCCTTTTGTATCATGATCACTGTTCTGTTTCTCTTTCTGACAGTGTGATTCATGCCTAAGCTTGTTTTCCTTAAGGTACCATACGGAAAAAAGAAGTAGCCAAAGCAGTTTCATATCCTGATATTTTTCTATCAAATTCCCTAAAGGTGTGTATATGGTTTGGGACACAAAGCACACTAGGTTATCCAGCTGGTTCGCTACAATGTAACCAGAACTGCCAAGTCTCTAACCTTGTGAGGGAGAAGCTCTTTGCGCTCCATCCCCTTTCTTGGCTTGGCATTCTAATATGAAGTCTAGTATGCTACTTAGGTACCAGTTTTTATATTCAACAGCCCCTTCTTCAGTTGCAAACCATTGATTTAAGGGGAATAAAAAGATTAATTATGGTAAAATGCACATAAAGTGTATTATTTTAGCCATTTTTAAGTATATGATTTAGTAGTCTTATGTACAATAAGTCCTCAGTTAACATTGTTGATTGGTTCTTGGAACTATGGTGAAGCGAAGTATAAGGAAACCAGTTTTAACATAGGCTAATTGATATAAACAAGAATTAATTGCCTACAGTATCTCATCAACATAATAATGAAATGATATTGAATGAAATTTATTAATGGAGGACCTACTGCACATTCACTTTGTTATGCAGCTGATCTCTAGAACTCTTCATCTTGTAAAACTGAAATTTTATATCCATTAAACAACAATTTCACATTCTTTCCTTCCCACTAGCCTCTGGCAATCACAGTTCTATTTATGACTCTGAATTTGACTACTCAAGACCCCATAAATGGTGTCATATAGTATTTGTCTTTATGTGACTGGCTCATTTCACTTGGTATAATGTCCTCAGATTCATTTATGTTGTAGCATGTATAGGTTTTTACTTTCTTGTTAAGGCTGTATAATAATCCTTTGTGTGTGTGCACCACATTTTGTTCTCTATTTGTTCTTTGATGTTCCATTTGCGTAGTGTCCACCTTTAGGCTTTGTGAATAATCCTATGAACATGGGTGTATAGATATTGCTTTGAATGCCTGCATTCAATTATTTTTGAGTATAGATTCATAAGTGGGATTATTGGTTTATATGGTAATTCTGCTTTTAATTTTTTGAGGTACCACCATAATGTTTTCATAGATGTTTTTTGAAACCTATTCATATAGTTTGTGTCAATGTAAGAAAGATCTAAACTTGTAGAGAATTTGTATAATAGTTTAATATGTTGCCTAACTGACAACTTATGCTGGGGAGCAAGATCTCAGATGCTGCAGAGAAAGAGTTTTGCAGCTTTTTTTTTTTTAAATATATTTTATTGATTTTTTTACATAGAGGAAGGGAGAGGAATAGAGAGAAACATCAAGAAACATCTATCAGCTGCTTCCTGCACACCTCCTACTAAGGATATACCTGCACATGCCCATGACCAGAATTGAACCTGGGACCTTTCAGTCCATAGGCAAACCAGTCAGGGCTGCAGCTTCTTTAATGCTTTTGAAATTAAGGAAGATTACTTGAAGGTGGGAACAAACAAAGCAAGGAGTGGATCATTGGATAGTTAATAAGATTATGTGTTATCTTGAGGGTGGTCACCCTTTAGAAGGAGGGCATATGTGCTTATCTCTATCCAGAGAAATAAAAATAGCACAAGTGACTAACAATAATCTAAATTAAGAGAAAGGAGATTTTGTTCATATAATGACCTCAGGGTTTTTATATGTGGCCAAGCCCTTCTAAACCTAACAACCTGTGATCAAGGTGGTAGCTATAGTAGAAAGATGACTAGATTGTGAATCAAGAGTCCTGAGCCCTAGCAGCTAGGGCCTAGCTGGTTTGTCTCAGTGGATAGATTATTGGCCTTTAGACTGAAGGGTCCTGGGTTCAATTCCATTCAAGGGTATGTACCTCAGTTGCATGCTTGATCCCCATTTCTGATTGGGTACATAGGGCGGGCAAACAATCTTATGTCTCTCTCTCTCACATTGATATTTCTTTCTTTGTCTTTCCCCCACCCTTCCACTCTCTAAATATCAATGGAAAAATGTCCTCGGGTGAGGTTGAACAGAAAAAAATAAGATAAAAAGCGTTATTTAAAAAAAGAGTCCTGAGATTTCCCTTTTAGCTTTGAATAAATTATACCTAACTTGTTCTTGTCAATGATAAAATGAAATTAGCTCTGGTTCTGCATATAAAACAGGATTATATATGTGTGTCAGATTAGATGATGTATCTATACCAAAGCACACTGAAAATTAGGAATGACCATTAAGTGTTTGATATAAAGAGAATTAATTATGCCCTAGAAAAATAAGCTTACAATTCTGAATTTTGCTAAAAATAGAACCATGTGATATTAACTTTATGTCAATGAATTTCTATTAAAAAAATCAGCATTAATCCTGGCTGTGTTGCTCAGTGGTTGAAACAGGAGATCACAGTTTGAATCCCCGTCAGAGCAAATGCTCAATCCTCAGTGTGGAGGAGGCAGCCAATCAAGGATTCCCTCTCATCATTGATGTTCCTGTCTCTCTCTCCCTTCCTTTTTTTTTGGAAAACAAAACAAAAGTCCAACATTAAAACATTATTGACCATAAGCTATGTTTTGATCTTTATATTTGGGCTGCAGGAAGCCCCTGATGTAGAGAACGGAGGTGAGGAGGTATGTCATTATTTGTGTTCTAGAGAGAGCACTGTGACTGTTGGGCAGTGGTGGATATGTGAAGTTCCTTATGCTTTTGGAATAGACAGCTAGGACAGGGTTGTGTTGTAAGAAGAAAGCTGTTTAGGACGAAAAGTTTAGGGGGAGGTTTATTGCTAGAAGAAAGGTAGAAGGTGGTTCCTGATGCTGCTTTTTCACTGAAAGAGGGAACCCTAGAAGATCAGATGTGGGGAGAAAAATAATGATTTTTGAGTGGAATTTGCTCTACTATTGAGATACCCAGCAACTCATGCTGAAGAGATACTAACTGAAGCAATGGGATCAGCTAGCAGAGGGTATACTGTGAGAAGAAAAGGAAAACATTCAAATCTGTAGAGAATTTTTATGAATTCTAGTCAGTTTTACACGTCAGAATCAAAGGTGAAGATGTAAGTGATTACAAGAAGTTCACTGAAATTCTTTGGGGTGAGGGTGGGGTTATAAGTGATTCATGAATTGAGTAGTACCCCTCCTGGCAACCAGAAGGGTGCTCCAATGGCTTGAACAAAATGGAAGAAGAGGGCAAGGGAGAAAAGAAAAGAAAGGATTATTTTTGGGCTGAACATCATTGGGGAAAAGAGGTACAGGTGTTTTTTTTTTTTTTTAAAGGTATTTTTATTGTACTAGGGAGCGAAAGAGAGAGATGGAGAGAGACAGACATCGGCTGCCTCCTGCACGCTCCACACTGAGTATTGAGCCTGGAACTGCACTGGCCCTGACCTGGAATTGGACCAGGGACTCTCCGGTGTATGGGTGGATGCTCAATCAGTTGAATCACACCAGCCAGGGCCTGAGTGGTTTTTGTTATGCAGATTGAGGATGGAGAGGGTCCTCTTAACAGATAACCTTACTGGTGCTTGACCATAAAATTCCAGACTGGTAAGTTTCTGGGAGAGGTTGAAATTGCAGTTAGGTCAAAAATTAAATGTAGGTTAGGTATCAGGGGCTTTTAGCATGATGGATGTCATTTTGCGCCTCTCGTTTTCTCTTTTAACACCTTGGAGGTGATTGGAGACTATAGCAAAAGTCACTTTGGAGGAGTGTTAGGGGCAGAAACCATCCTGGAATATATTTTTGGGTGAATGAGAAATCAAGAATAGATGACAGTTATAAACAACTTAGTCAAGGAATTTAGCTTCTAGAAGGAGAGTAGAGTGATGAAATAAATACAGAAAGAAGGATATTGTTGCTTTAATTTATGATTTTTATAAACCTTTTTATTGTTCAAACATCAAGGTAAAGAACACAAAACGAAAGTGTAGATCAGTGAAATTTTTGCAAATCCAACACCTCTGTAACCATATGTAGGGTAACAAAAAGAATATTACTAATTTCTTGGTGATTTTGAATTTCATACAGATAGAATTGTTCAATATAAGGTCTTTTGTGTCTGGCTTATTTTGCTCATTATGTTTGTGAGGTTCATTCATGTTATGGTGTATGGTAGTAAGTAGTTCATTCTTTTTTCTGTGCTCAAAAATATTCCATTGTATCAATACAACACTGTGTTTTGTCCATTCTGTTGATGGATCTTTGCATTGATTGTAGCTTTTGGCTCTTTTCAAATAGTTTTGCTATGGGTATTCTTATGCACGTCTCTTAGTGTGTGCTCATGCTTCTAATGAGCATGTATACCTAGAGTGGAACTGCTGTCAAAGGGCGTGGTATCTTCGACTTGAATGAGTTGTCAAACTGTTTTCCAAAGTGGTTGTACTAATTAAATTCACCAGCAATGAAGAAGCAATCCATTTGCTCCACATCCTCCCAGCACTTGGTTTTGTCATTGTGGTTTTAATTAGCATTTCCTTGATTACAGCAAATGAGGCCCAGGCACTTTTCGTGTTTTATTGATCTTTTTGAATATTCTATTTTTGAAGTGCTGTTTCATGTATCTTGCCTATTTTTCTAATGACTTATTTTTCATATTGATTTTTAATTGTTACATGTACTGTATGAATCCTTGTGGGGTTATGCTTGTTGCAAGACTCTTCTCCCATGCTGTGGCTTGCCTTTTCACTCTTGTGGTAAGAGTGGTTCCTGATTAACTGAAGTTCTTCATTTTAATAAACAAAATAGTGCAGTAAAATTTGTCAATCTTTTGTGCTAATGTTACTGGAAAGGGGACCAGGCCCTGAACTGGTATGCCCAGGGCCAGCTGGTAGTGTGTGGGTTCTTGATTTTATGCAGGAAAAATTTCACAACAGGAGTCCAGGTGAATTTTAGAGGACTTTTATTAAAGCTAGAGGCAGGGAAATAAGAACGACCTGGGGAAATCAGCTTAGGCTGGTCTGCTTTGGCTCACTAAGAAGCCAGAGAAAAGGGGGCCCTTTGGGACAGAGTCAGGGGGTTGTCTGGGATTAGTGGCTGCTACCCATTAATACCCTGGTTTGCAAGCCTCATGGAGTCTCTTAGAATTTAGGAGATGCTTGCTTGTGGGGAAAGAAGATGGGGAAAGGTTCAGGGGTAGGGGTGGGGGAGGCACAGGCTGCTGGGAGGGAGAGCATGCACTGGACCTTCTGATCTTTTTTTAAAAAACATTTTATTGATTTCAGAGAGGAAGGGAGAGGGAAAGAGATAGAAACATCAGTGATGAGAAAGAACCATTGATTGGCTGCCTCCTGCATGTCCCCTTTTGAGGGTCGAACCCACAATCTGGGCACATGGCCTTGACCTTTCAGTCCACAGGCCAATGCTCTATTCACTGAACCTAACCAGCTAGGGCCCGACTTTCCTTTTGAGGGGTTTTAAAGACTCGGAAGTCTTAGGGAGAATATTCATCAACATTATGCTGATGTACCAAAATGAGATTTATTCTCTTAACTTCATCTGTCCTTGGGTGTGGTTGGCAAATGGCACTAATTGGATTTCTGCTATCTGTCTCGGGGTGTAGGATGACTTAAGCCAGTGGTCGAAAACTCATTAGTCAACAAAACCAAATATCAACAGTACAATGGTTGAAATTTCTTTTGAGAGCCAAATTTTTTAAACTTAAACTTCTAACGCCAATTCTTCAAAATAGACTCTCCCAGGCTGTGGTATTTTGTGGAAGAGCCACACTCAAGGGGCCCAAGAGCCGAATGTGGCTCGAGAGTTGAGGTTTGCTGACCACGGAGTCTTAAGCTATTTATTCTCTGGTTGAGGAGGACACGTGCAAATCATTTACTCTTAAGATTCCCTAGTTTAGGGAAGATATGATTTACTAGGTGGCTACAAACTGCTGCGTAACTAAGTTTCCCTATTTCACTTCTCTTGGCTTACTGACCTGTCTTACTAAGAGTTTTGTGTCCCTGTGTCCGTGTGTGTGTGTGTGTGTGTGTGTGTGTGTGTGTGTGTGAAGAAATATTTCCCTATACTGTGATCATGAAAATACTTTTCTGTATTATCTTTCAGAGTTTAATTTTATCTACATTATTTATATCTAAAATCCCCTCGTACTGGTTTATTTGAAAAAATAGGGAATACTTCATCATGTGTAAATGCTCCTTGAAACTATCCAATAGCATGGAAGGAATCGAAGATACAGAAAAGGAATGATTGGAAAAAGGGTCCCTGAGAATGTGGTGGAGGATGGGACCCAAAGCACAGATGGAGGAGGGGTTTGCTATAGACAACAGGAAAGACATTTATTTGTAATAGGACGGAAGGTGAAGAGGCTGCCACAGATGCAAGTCAGTCTTTGGCATCAGGAAATTTCTAGTTTCCCTGTGCAGTGAGAGATAGATTATTGGAGTGAGGAGTGGGAGGACTGGGACAAAGTTTAAGAAAGTCATTGAAGAAATTATAAATTAAGTTCTATAAACAATACATTTGTTATGCAGTTTTGAGTGTCCAGTTGAGGCTTGTGGAGGTAATTTAACTTATAGTGTACCAATTCTGTCTAACAGTGATGTTTTTATATCAGTATATGGCTGCCATAGAACATACTGGGACAGTGGGTATTTGGGTTCACCTAGGAATAGGGTTTTGCTATTTGGATGCTATGCAAAGATCCCACAAAAAAAGATAAGAGAATGTAGATTATGACAGAAATTACTGAGATGATTGATAAAAAACTAAGATCGGAGGAGTATCTAAGATGAGTCTAAAGGGAGGAGGCAGTGGTGTCAGTGAATTAAACAACCCAGCCATGTGTCTTGACTGGTAATTGAACCGGCAACCTGTTGGTTGGTTCTTGGGTCATTGCTCAACTGCTGAGCCACACTGGCCAGGCTGTTCACTTTCTTTAATGAGGTCTTCCAAATACTTTTGCACTTATTTTATTTTTTTAAAATATATTTTATTGGTTTTCTACAGAGAGGAAGGGAGAGGGATAGAAAGTCAGAAACATCGATGAGAGAGAGACATCGATCAGCCGCCTCCTGCACATCCCACACTGGAGATGCGCCCGCAAGCAAGGTACATGCCCCCGACCGGAATCGAACCTGGGACCTTTTAGTTCGCAGGCCGACGCTCTATCCACTGAGCCAAACCGGTCTCGACTGCACTTATTTTTTATTGTGAGACAATTGTAGTACTAATGGCATTAAAGAAGTATGTTGCTTTCTTGACTGACATTGTGTCTTTTTAATTCCTGTTATTTAATTCCAATGTAGATACATCAAGAAATCTGGAATTTCATGAAATACACAGTACTGGGAATGAGCCGCCTTTGCTGATTATGATTGGCTACAGTGATGGAATACAGGTCTGGAGCATCCCTGTAAGTATGAAGATGATTGATTTCCTAAAATACAATACTTGTGCAGAATGCTACCTGATGGGAAATCTGGTGATACTTTCAGAAAGGTCTCATTCATTTATTTCTCAGTAGTTGCTTAAGATATAGTTAGGTATGCAACAACATACAAGGTACAACAAGGAATAAGGGCCAGAGATGCTGTAAATGATTTTGAAAACTGGACTAGGAATTGTGGGAATCACTTTATAAGCAAGATCTCAATTTTGTCATGGTAACTCTATTAGGTAGGTATTATTTTTTCCTCCCATTTTATAAATGATTAAACAGACTTACAAAAGACTTGTTTTAAAAATTAGCAATCACTTATGAAAAAACAGTGTTTAGTTTAAACATTCATTTCATTCCTACTCCCATTCGTAGTTTCCCTTTCCCCTACCCCGAGGCAGCCAAATTTTCTAGTTTCTTATGTATCCTTACAGCAATATTTTATGCAAAAAATATGTAAATATATTTTTCCCATTGTACTCTATCCTAACAGATAGGAACAGCATATAAACTATCTGGGTTTCCTTAATTTATGTAACTTGTTCCCTATTACTGAAAAACATAAATGTGCCTTTTTAAAATTAGAAACAATAATGTAATACATGACCTTGAACAAAGCTTATTTTATATGTGTGTATCTGTGTAGAGTAAATTGCAATTTTGATAAATGTTTTAAATTGCCTAATAGGTCCCAGTTTGCCTTTATATATATATATATATTTTTTTTTTTTTTTACTGATTTTTTACAGAGAGGAAGGGAGAGGGATAGAGAGTTAGAAACATCAATGAGAGAGAGACCTTGATCAGCTGTCTCCTGCACGACCCCTACTGGGGATGTGCCCGCAACCAGGATACATGCCCTTGACCGGAATCGAACCGGGACCTTTCAGTCCACAGGCCGACACTCTAGCCACTGAGCCAAACTGGTTTCGGCCCAGTTTGCTTTTAAATCCTAAATATTCCACTTTGGAATGACCAAAAATAAAATGTCCTGAAAGAGGAAAAGGCTTGGTAGGATCACAGCTCAGTGAAGTATAGTAGGGATTGTATACTGCAGCTTATACTTATTTACATGCTGGTTTATGGCATGACCTAAATACCACATCACCTCAGTAGATGGGGGCAGACAGGGTACATCTATTGTGTGGTTATTTTGCAGTTGGAGACTTGGGGCCAATAGAATTTTAATTTGTACCTTTAATAAATATACTCACCAAACTCATTAGAAACCTTTTGTGTGTGTGTGTATGTATGTGTGTCTCAGCTAGAATTTCCTCTGCCTTTTTTGGTTGTGGTTGTGCTTTTGGATAATATGTCTACTACTTAAAATATTTATAAACGAACTTATATTGATGCAAATTTAATAGGAATCAGGATGTTCTTGAGTGCAGGATTTTGGTGTCAATTCTGACTTCAAATTCAGAGTCCATTACTTTCAACATGTGATTGCAGAAGATATACTATGCAGGTAGTTTGGCAGTTTTAGTTTTCATTGTAAAAGGTTATGTAAGAATGAAGTAACCAGCATATTGGACTTCATTTTTTTTTTTTAACATTTTAAGTAAAATGTATTTGTTCTTTGATAAATCACTTATGATGAACTTTAGTTTTCCATCTGATCATATAATTATGTATCATATTGGTAGGGGTTTTGCATTTCTTGTTTTTGAAGATTGGCTTTATTTTGCAGAGGTAGAAGTTTCCTGCTGGTATGGCGTGGACTTAGTGTCCTCTTTCTTTAGCCTTTTGGGATGCGTAGCTGACATTTTTCAAGGTCCTGTAACATGGTCTGTAATTTAAGTACTACCATGCCAAAGGCATGGACAAAGACCTTAAAATCTGGCATTGGTTTTTTTCTTTCTACCCAGGGAACTATTTCTATGTTGTGATCAGAAGAAAGGATTTTGTAAATACAACTCTTACTAATAGAGACTACCTTTTCATCTATTACATGGTTTGTTGACAGACTTAAAGGCAAAGAGGAAGCTCAAGTTTTAACAAGAAGGTTGAACCTTCTGTGGTTAGGAGTGTTGACTGGATAGAGCACATTCCTTTGGCGGTACTCAGGCTACCCACTTGTTTTGGTTATAATTAGAGGTATCACTTTTAATACTCACAAAGGTAACTTGTGTTTAGCTCTGAGTAACTTAAGATCTTTTGAGTAATTTAAATTACTTCTTTAAAGTAGTTTTATGCCCAGGCTCAAATTTTTATTGACTGGTTTTCCTTTCCTTTTATTTTATTTATTTTTTGACTAGTTGTTTACTGTTGCAGTAGTACTAGTATAGCCCTGTGAGAACTGTTTCAAAAATTGGGAGGCAGTCTGGATAAAAAGCTCCTTCTGATGCATTGATTGAGTTCTTACTGTGTTCAAAGAGCTTTATATATAACATTATCTCATATACTGTATACTGTGAGGTAGAAGTTACCCTGTTTCACAGGTGGCAAGGTCACATATCTTATAAGAGAGAGTTGGAACTCAAACTCAATTCTGTCTGACTTCAAATTCAGAGTCCATTGTCTAAGAGCTATACTTCATTACTTCCAACATGTGATTGCAGAAGATATACTATGCAGGTAGTTTGGCAGTTTTAGTTTTCATTGTAAAAGGTTATGATATAGCTTCAAATATTTATCTTTTATAGACTACTGTGACTGTTATGCATTACTCTAACTAAACCCTTCTGAAACTTGTTTATCACTAGTCAGTTATTCAGTAATTATTTAAGTGTTCCCATATGCTAGACAGTGGGGAGCTAATGTTGGTCAAGCTAGAAATAATCCTGGCTCTTAGGGATCTTTGCAGACCATAAATCGTATTTGCCTTTTTAAAATTTTTATTGAATTTATTGGGGTGACATTGGTTAATAAAATTATATAGGTTTCAGGTGTACAATTCTATAATATATCATCTGTATATTGTATTGTATGTTTACCAGCCCCAGTCAAATCTTCCATCACTATTTATCCCCTCTTAACCCTCTTCTACGCCCCCCACCCTTTTTCCCTCTCGTAATCACCATACTGTTGTCTGTGTCTAAGAAGGTTTTTTTTTCTTTCCTTAATTCCTTCACTTTTTTCATCCAGCCCCCCAATTTTCCCAACAGCATTTATTGAATAGACTATTTTTACTGCATTTTATATTCTTGCCTTCTTCATCAAATATTAATTGGCCTTAAAGGCAAGGATTTATTTCATGGGTCTTTATTCTGTTTTGTTGATCTATATGTCTATTTTCATGCCAGTACCATCCTTTTTGATGACTATAGCATTGTAATATATTTGATATCAGATACGGTGATTCCTGCAGCTTTTGAGTAAGTGTTGCTAAGCAGAACGTCAATCCTGGTCCAAACTAAGCACAGTTTTGCTTGTTTTGTGCACGGTTCTTCCTTCTGTAAATTTTATATAACTGTTCCACCCGTGAGTCTTAAATTAAGAAAATAAACTAATCTTGGTTAAACATTTTTTAAAAATTGATTTTAGAGATGGGGAGAGAGATAGAAACATCAATGAAGAGAGAGAGTCATTGATAGGCCTCCTCCTATCTGCCCCATACTGGGAATCAAGCCCACAATCTGGGCATGTATTCTGACTGGGAATCAAACCTCAACCTCCTGGTTCAGAGGTTGATGCTCAGCCAGGGTGGTTAAACATTTTTTAAGATTATATAAAAAGTGCCAAAACTGGTTTGGCTCAGTGGATAGAGCATTGGCCTTCGGACTCAAGGGTCCCTGGTTCAATTCTGATCAAGAGTATGTATCTTGGTTGTGGGCACATCCCCCAGTAGGGGGCGTGCAGGAGGCAGCTGATCGATGTTTCTAACTCTCTGTCCCTCTTCCTTCCTCTCTGTAAAAAATCAATAAAATATATATAAAAAAAGATTATGTAAAAAGTGCGCAAATATGAACAAAGCTTAGACAATGTTCAGCAATACAGTAGAATTAGCTCAGAAGCAGAGCCATGCAGAAGTATTTAAGAGGGAATATACGAATTGACCATCACACCCTCACAAAGATGGTGATGCCCACAGTTAATAAGGAGGGAATATGCTAATTGACTGCCACGCTCTCAAAGATGGCGGTGCCCAGTCCCCTCAACCCTGCCAGGGTGGAAGGCATGTGGCATGGTCAAGCCCGCCTTCAGGTGGATCCAGCTGCTCTGCATGCCTGCCTCCAGAGTCCCCTAATCCCCTCTGCCTCCCAGCTTCCCAGGGCGGACCCAAGGTGCAGACAAGCCTTGGATGGCAGCTGCCCAGCCACCCAGGGCTGGCCCAAGGGATGACCTTGACTGAACAAGCAGGCTGTGTGGGGTGACCAGGCCAGCAGGGGTTAGTGAGGGACGACCAAATGACTGAACAAGCAGGCTGCCTGGGGCAACCAGGCCAGCGAGGTAGGGGACAGTTGGGGGTGACCAGGCCAGCGGTGGGGTTGTAGTTGGGGGCAACCAGGCTGGCAGGGGGGGCAGTGAGGGGTGACTAGGCCAGTGTGGGGAGGTCAGTTAGGGGTGATCATGCTGGCATGCAGAGGCTTTGAGGGGCTATCAGGCTGGCAGGAGGGGGCAGTTAGGGGTGACCAGGCAGGCAGGCAGGTGAACGATTAGGAGCCAGCGGTCCAGGATTGGGAGAGGGATTTCTCCGATTGGACAGGGTGCAGGTTGGGCTGAGGGGATCCCTCGTGCATGAATGTTGTGCACCGTACCTCTAGTGTAATATAAGAAATGATTATTTGTTGTGCTGATGTTCTGGATAAACAGACTCCATTCGCATCTGTGTCTAACAATGTCATTGCTTCTTTTGGTAATGTAGTATAGACTCTTCTTAAAAAAATCTTTAATTAAAAAAAATAAAGTTCTACATGTATACATATGAAAAAAACAGCATTTCTGTATTCTTCCTTATCATCTTCATTTCTATTATTGTTATCTTAGTATGTTTTTCAGATATTTGAAAGTAACATACTTATATATATATATTTTTTCCTCCTGGTTTTACATATAGGTTGACTTGGTGCTGTGAGCTATGAGGACTTATTTGGTGTTCATTTATTCAACAGGTGTGGGATAAAATGTGTATTTTGAGCAATATAGACACAGTCTTTAATACAGCTAGTAGGAAAGAAGGGTTTAAATAAAAATAAATTATATACAACTTAAATTGTATTGTGAAGAAAATAATAAAATGTAATAAGGAAGCGGCACAGAAGTTAAGATTTAGCCCAGGATAAGAGGGAACAGCAAACGGTAAAGTCAGAGGCTCTGAGGTAAAGTGTTCTTTTCTTTGTAGTTGGACACTGATTTAGATTTTTAGTTGTTTCTTCTTCTTTGTCTTTCTTCTTTTTTCTTTCTTCTCCTTCTTTTTTCTTATTCTTCCAAAGCCAGTACTCTGTGGTAGTATTATGTTTTCTTTCTCTTTTTTCAAAATTGATTTTTTCTTTCTCGGATTGTGTTTTCTATATTCAAGAATAGCAAGGAGGCAATTTGTCAAAAGCTGGGTGGGCAAGGTTATGAATTCTAGGAGGTGATGTCTGAGAGGTTGTAGTGGGCTCTGTCAGTCATTGTAAGGGCTTTAAAAATTTTCAATATACAGCAAAGTTGAAACAGTTTTGTAGTGAAAGCATATATACACTCTACTAAGATGGTACCATTAAAATTTTACTCTGCTGTATTTTAAGTAGACCTAAAATCTGGCAGTGATTTTGTAAGTTTTCTGTTTATCCATCCATTTTATTTGACACATTTCAGAGTAAATTCCAAATATCAGCATACTTCCCCTTAAGTACTTTTGTGTGTATATTATTAACTGGAGTTCAATATTTGCTTAGTTTTTCTTAGATAACATTTATACACAAATATTCAAATCTCAATATGTAAATATTGACAAGTGCATATACCTAAATAAACCCAATCTCTTCAAGATACAGGACATGCGTACTGCTCAAGAAATTTCCCTCATGCCAATTCCCAATTAGTTTTCTTCCACTCCATCCAGAAGCAATCATTCCTCTCAGTATTTTCTAGTATACATTAGATTCTCCTGATTTAGAACTTCCTGTACTAATATACAAGTATGTACTCTCGTGTAAGGCTTCTTTCAGCAAAGTATTTGAGAGATGCACTCATGTTGCTTGTTTCCTTTGATTGCCATTGTATTCCAGGATATCCATATGCCATAGTTTACCTCTTCTCTTAATGAAGGGTAGTTGAACTTTTCATAGCTTTTGCCTTCTATGAGCAAAGCTGCCATGAAGATTTTTCTTCAAGTCTTTTTGTAAAACATGTTCATTTCTCTTAAAGACCTACCGGTGGAACTACTGCTTCATAGGGTAGCAAAATGGTTAGTTTTATAACAAACTTCCAAACCTTTTCCCAAAGTATTTGTAGCATTTTACATTTCCCCCAGCAATATGTGAGTTGCTCAGTATCCTAACCAAAGTCAGTTGCTCATCTGTTTAATTTTAGCCATTCTGTTGGGTGATACTTTGTAGTTTTAGTTAGTATTTCTCTGATGACTAATAAGGTTGAGCACTTTTTCATATAATTGTTGGCCATTTGAATATCTTTTAGGAGTGTTTTGTAAAATTTTTTTGACCTGTAAAAGATTGCATTGTAGCCGAAACTGGTTTGGTTCAGTGGATGGAGCGTTGGTCTGCGGACTGAAGGGTCCCAGGTTCGATTCCGGTCAAGGGCATGTATACCTTGGCTGTGGGCACATCCCCAGTAGGGGGCGTGCAAGAGGCAACTGATTGATGTCTCTCATCAATGTTTCTAACTTCTCTAACCCTCTCCCTTCCTCTCTGTAAAAAATCAATAATAATAATAAAAAAGATTGCAATGTAGAAACCACTTAGAAGAATTTGAACAGGGAGAAATAGTGATGGCTCTTGTGAAAAATAGGAAAGATATGATAAGGAGCAGATTTGGGTGGAAAGATAATGAGTTTAGCTTTAAATAGGTTAGTGCAATGTCTGTTACTATATGCAACAAGGTAAGTACAGAATATGAGCATAAGCTTTTAGAAACATATAGTGATTTGCCAGTTGCACAGCATCCAAACATGTGTTTGTAGTTTACAGAAGTATCTGTTTGTGTCAGAGTGGAAATAAATAAAAATATTTGAGCCTTTGTAACATAGTTTGACAAGCACTATCAACAGGGGATCCAGTTGTAGGAGGAGTTGTTTATGACAATGAGTATGTTTCAGACATTGTGCAGTCATGTATTATTTCACTTAATACAAATAACATCTCTATGATCATCAGTATGCATTTTAGTGGTTGTCCTTCTCTCTGTGGACATGATGGAATGAGATGTAAAAATTGCAAGGAGGAAATTTGAAGTGCAGGTTGGGTTGGATATTAATCTTTCAGCCAGTATGAACTCATTAAAAAATCTTTGAGTAACAGAGATACATCCCCAAATCCATACTTAATAAAGATAGATTTTGCAGTGGTAACAATATAAATAAAGCATAAAGAGAAAGAAAAGATTATAAAGCCACTTAGGAGTCAGTTCCAACATTATCTAAATGTGAGGTGTTGATAGCCTTGTTCAGTTTGTTATTATTATAACTAAGAAAACATTCAGAAGAGAAGAGGCAAAGATGTTTCTAAGTTTTGACCTGGGACCGATGCTTTCTGGTATTGGAAGGTGACCATAGTTTTAGAAGAAATAGAATTTGGTTACTAGACTTATGTTAAAATTATATAAGGCAGTTGAGTCATTGTATGCTTTAAAACAGTAATTTCATATCCTTTTAATTTTTGAGTTACTAATCAATAAAATGCAATTGTATCAAAATACTTCAATAAAGCAAAAATTGCCCTGTATCACAAGTCATAAAATATTCTCATTTAAAAATTTGATGGATAAGAAACCCAAGATTGTACCTTGTAAAAATTCTAATATTTACTTATATATTTTTTGCTGTGTTTAAATGGCTAGTTTTCTTATAATCCATGGAAATAATTAATATATTTAAAAAACTTGAAACGTATTCATTACATCACCTAGAAGAAAACAGTTGCATTGTAAAAACTTATAGTTTCAGTAAGTTAACATTTGGAGGGTTTCTTGGAACTTTGAATTTATATCAAGGATGTAACACTAGGTGTCACTAACACATTGAGCTAAGAGAAGTGAAGCTGTTTCAACCCTTGAAAGGAAATATTTACCCTAAAGCTTTTAATGTAGCTTTTACACGAACAGCTTTAGAGAAAACATGCAAAGGCATATTTGAGGTAAATACCAATTAGTCTATTATTTATAAAAGTTGGGTGCTAGTTGACCTTGCCATGTTAAGATTGCTAGCCAGGAAACCACTTTTATGTGTTTCTTTTGGGAGCAATCAGTGATTTGGGTAACTGGCAAATTGAAAAAGTTTGAATATGAACCCCAGTGAAAAAATGACCTTTGTTGTGAATAGGGCTTTATTTTGTTTGGTCCAGCTTCTTATTACTGAAAATAGACTTAATGGATGGTTCTTTAGTCATCTGCAGTAGAAGAACATTGGGTGTCATAAAGTGCATAAAAGCAGAAATGAAAAAAATATTGAAATAACTTCTGGAATCCACCCATTTTTGTGGAGGAAAATACTTTTTTCTGAGTTTGTTCCTTAAGCTGTCACGTTAGAGAAGTCTTATGTCTGAAATTTAATCTTACTTTATATTCCCCTAACCTTAAACTCCTGTTAGTGGCATTGTATGAGTTGTTGATTTAGTATAGGCAATCTGCTGTAAATGAGTTTGATATTTATCATTGTAAAGTGGAATCTTTATTGTATGAATTATTTTTAATGTTTTTCTACTCTAAAACAAATATTTTTTGGACACAAGCTGCGGGAGGCAGTTTAATCTGGGAGAGGCAGTTTTTTCTTTTGTTATGAAATATATTGAATATATATTGTGTAAGTTCACAGATCTTAAGGATACAGATTGAATTTGTATAATTCTATGTAACCTTCTATACACCACTCAAATCGAGATACAGGATGTTTCTAGCAACTCAGAAGAGTGCCTCATGCCACTTCCCTGTAGATACTGTCCTCTTGGTGCCTCCGAGTAATCGCTGTTCTGATTTCTGTCATCAGAGATTAGTTTTTTCTAGTCTTGAACTTCATTAAGAAAATATGGTTGTAGATAATACAGTCTGTATTCTTTTGGGTCTGGCTTCTTTCTCTTAGCAGTATAGCTATGAGATTCGTTCATTTTATTGAGTGTAGTAGTAATGTGTTCTTATTTTTGCTATGTTGTATTTTATCATGAATACAAGGTATTTTGAAAAATTCATTATACAACTAATAGAAAATATTTATTATTTCCAGTTTTTGAGTAATCTGAATAAAGCTGTTGTGAACATTCTTGGTGGACACCTTATGTTTCTTGGTGGACGTATACACCCATTTCTCTTGGAGATAGACCAAGGAGTGGATTTGCTGTGTCATACTGTGGTGTATGTATGTTTCATTGTAATAGGTTATTGCCAAGGAGTTTTCCAAAGTGGTTGACTCATATGTACGAAAGTTTCATTTTCTCCACGTTCTCACTCTGTTGGGATTGTGTCTTAAATTTTAATCATTCCGGTGGGTATGTGTTTGTATCTCATGGTGGAGTTTTTATTTCACAGTAATTTCAAACCATCTGAAAATTTTATTACTAGTAAAAGGAACTCCTGTAACCTACTAGCCAGATTTAGAATTATGAAGATTTTGCTTCATTTGTTTTATCATTCTCTCAATTTTTGCAGATTTTTTATTTGTGCAGATTTTTTTCTGAACCACTTATAAGTTGTTGAAATCATGTCCCCCTTTTCCATAAATAATTCAGTATATATTTACTAAACATAAACACATAACGTTATTATCAAAACCAGGACATTTAAATTTGATATAATACTATTATGTAATCCACAGTCTATTTTCTGATTTTATCATTTGTCTTAATAGTCTCTTTTATAGACATTCTTATATTTTTACCTTCCTAATGACCTTTGATGAAAGAAATCAGGTTCAGATTTTAAGTGCCTTACATATTATTAATGTGTTGTGTATTTTTTTGTTTTGTTTTGTTCTAAGGACATGAAGATAATCTCCTGTGTTTTCTGTTAGAAAGTTGTTATTAACTTTAACTTATTATCCATTTGGAATAATTTTTTTATGGTATGAGATAGCAGTCAAGGCTTCTTTTTAAAGTTAAAATATTAATAAAAAAGATACCTATCTTATTCAGCACCATTTCCTGAAAACAACAGCAACAATACCATCATTCTCTCCCTCCCTACTTAAATGCAGTAATGGTAGATTTTGCTATGTCTGCTTTTGTTTTTTCTTTGGGTTATTTTTAAATTGACTTAAAATATTTTTATTTAGGAATAATTATAGACTCATGGGAAGTTACAGAATATTATTTAGAGTTCTGTGTAAACTCTTAGTACAATATTAAAACCAGGAAACAGTTTTTAAAAAAATTTTATTGATTTTTTACAGAGAGGAAGGGAGAGGGATAGAGAGTTAGAAACATCGATGAGAGAGAGACATCGATCAGCTGCCTCTTGCACACCCCCTACTGGGGATGCGCCTGCAACCAAGGTACATGCCCTTGACCGGAATCGAACCTGGGACCCTTCAGTCTGCAGACCGACACTCTATCCACTGAGCCAAACCCGTTTCGGCCAGGAAACTGTTTATTGTGAGTAATCAGTTGTCTCATTTTTCTGAGAAGAGTAAGATAACAGAAAACATTAATTTTCTGGAGACTTTTAAAAGGAATTCAACTAATATTACTGATTTCTAAATTGTGTTCATATTCATTTTAATGTTTAAACTTTAGACATAGGACCAAGTGAATTAAATGAAAAATTTCTGATTTCCTAATTTTTGACTCACTTTGCCTATGTGTTCCAGTACTTTTTCGGAATTTTGATTTTTATATGAGCAATTGGGAGAATTCTTTGTAAGCCTCCCTAGAACTGTGATGATGCCTCCCCCCACTTTCTTTTTTGAGAGCAGTTATTAAAGCTAGAGACAGTGAAACAAGGAAGAGCCTACTATAGAAGCAACAGGAGAGTAGGCGGGGCTACTTTGGCTCTCTAGAAACATGGGCGGGACATGAACCAAAGCAGAGCTGCTGTCAGGTCCCTGGAGAGTCAGAAAAGGGCAACTTGGGGACAGGTTTGGGGATTAGCCCTGGATGAGCTGCCACTGCCCTTTTCTCTCCTGGTTGCAAGTCTTGTGAGTTTAGGAGATGCAATCCTGAGAGGGAAGAAGATTGGGGGTAGGGGAAAGGGAAGGTACTGGGTCCTTTGGTTTGAGGGTTTTAAAGGCTGGGAGGTTAGGCGAGATGTGTGATCATGTTTTAATGGTCTTTGTCTCTCTTGTGTTAAAACTACATTGTCTGATGTATCTCTTGTGCCAGCTACATTGTATATGCATATGTTTGTATATATGACATATGTGTGTATATGTGCTTATATGTTTAATATATTTGTTTAAGATTTCAACCTTTTGCTGGATATTTTCATCTAAGTGTGCTAGAGACTCAATTTCAGAAAGGTCCATACTAAGCTTTGTAATAATCTCTTATTGTTTGCTGTCATTCTATCCCATTGGCAATCTATCCCTTCCTAAAATCTCTGTTTTCAGTAATTAATAGCACCATAATTTTTCCACTCAGCAACACTGAAACTTTAGGTTTTATGCCAAGTGTTAGGAGATACAGTTGTAACTTAAGACCTTAAGGGAGATTATATCCTGCTTGTGCAAAATGTCACTACATAAATTGCAGTCTTGTGTCAGTGCTTCTCAAATGGAAGTGATTTTGCCCCCAGGGACATCTGGCTATGTCTGCAGATATATTTTGTTGTCAATAATTTGGGGTAAAAGACATCTAGTGGGTAAAAGACAGAGATGCTGTTAAGCATCATACAATGTTACAGGACAACCTCTCTCAAACAATTGTCCAACCCAAAAGTCAGTAGAGCTGAGGTTGAGATACCATAGTCTATGAGATTAATGTTATGAGGGAGGTATGACTAGATTGCTGTAGAGCTTTGGGGAGTGATGGGATGCCTGGGGAAATTTTGACACTTGTGCTGCCTAGTGAAGTTTCTTAATAATATAAATAATATCTATAATTTAATCAAAATATACCATACATCATTTTAGGCACATTTTATACCTATTGTTTATTCTGTCATTTTTACTAGTTAATGGTATTCCCATTTTATTGTTGAAAAAATTAAAACTTATATTTAACCAGCTCAACTTCTTTGGTAGATACTGTTTAAAAAACAGAATTTATTTTTTTAGAACAGTTTTAGACTCATAACAAAATTATACGGGAAGTACAGAGAGTTCCCATGCTTATCTCCTGCCTCCACAAACACACAGCCTCCCTACTGTCAACATTCCACATCGAAGTGGTACATTTGATATAGTTGATGAACCTATACTGACGCATTATCACTCAAAGTCTGAGGTTTACTTTATGGTTCACTTTTGATGTTGTGCTCTCTATGAATTTTGACAAATATTTAATGACATGTATCCACCATTATGGTATGGTAAAGAGTCACTGCCTTAAATATTCTCTGTGTTCTGCCTACTCACTGCTCTAAAAATTATTTGTACTCCTTTCCCCCAATTTCTGGCAGCCACTGATCTTTTTACTGTCTAAAAAGTCTTGCCTTTACAATATGTCATATAGTATGTGGTTGAGATCATACAGATTGACTTCTTTCACTAGTAATATGCAATTAAGTTTCTCCATGTCTTTTCATGGCGTGATAGTTATTCCATTGTCTGATTCATCATAGTTTATTTATGAGATAGCTTTTTAAAAATTGTTATAAGATGCCATAAAATATACAGATTTCAAGTCTATAGATTGAAAACTGTGTGCTTGTGTATGTTTATGTAAGTATTATGCATAGGTTACATGTATATAAATAAATGAAAAATATTCTTACTCAGAAAATTTCCCAATCAGTATTCCCCCTATTTTTAGGTCAGGTAATCACTCTTCTCACCATAGATTAATTTTGCCAGTATTGAATTTCACGGAAATAGTGGAATACACATTATATATTCATTTGTGTGTCCTTTTTGCTTATTGTATTTTTTATTTTACTTTTTAAAAATATATTTTATTGCCAAAACCAGTTTGGCTCAGTGGATAGAGCATCGGCCTGCGGACTGAAAGATCCCAGGTTTGATTCTGATCAAGGGCATGTATGTTAGTTGCAGGCACATCCCTAGTAGGGGGCGTGGAGGATGCGGCTGATAGATGTATCTCTCTTATCGATGTTTCTAACTCTCCCTCTCCCTCTCCCTTCCTCTCTGTAAAAAATAAATAAAATATGTTTAAAATATATATATATATATATATATTATTGTTTTCAGAGAGGAAGGGAGAAGGAGAGAGAGAGAGGAATATCAATGACGAGAGAGAATCATTGATCGGCTGCCTCCTGTATGCATCACACTGGAGATGAGACAGCAATGGAGCATATTCTCTGACAGAGAATTGAACTGACACCTCCTGGTTCATAGGTCCACACTCAACCATTGAGCCATGCCGGCTGGGCCTTGTTACAATTTTTACATTTAGTTATATTGTTACATGTTGTGGTAGTTTGTATTTTTATTAGTGTGTTTTGTTTTATTGATTGAATATATGACAGTTTGTTTAGCTCTTTTTTTTTTTTCCCAAATCCTCATCTGTGGATATTTTCCCAGTGATTTTTATTATTATTACTAGAGGCCTGGGGCACGAAATTCGTGCACGGGTCGGGGGGGAAGGGGGGGTGGGAGGGGAGGGTGTCCTTCAGCCCAGCCTGCTCCCTCCCCAATATGGGACCCCTGGAGAGATGTCTGACCTGGTTTGGGCCTAAAAGGGTAGTCGGACATCACTCTCACAATCCAGGACTGCTGGCTCCCAACTGTTAGCCTGCATGTCTTCCTGATTGCCCCTAATCGCTTCTGCTTGCCAGCTTTATCACCCCTTAACCACTCCCCTGCCAGCCTGCTTGAAGCCTAACTGCTCCCCTGCCAGCCTGTTGGCCCCTAACTGCCCTTCCTTGTGGGCCTGGTCACCCCTAACTTCCCCTAACTGCCCTCTTATGCAGGCCTGGGTCCTCCCCCTCACAACTGCCCTTCCCTACAGGCCTAGTCACCCCAACTTTCCTTCTCTGCTGGCCTGGTCACCCCTAACTACCCTCCCCTGTAGGCTTGGTCACCCCCAACTGCCCTCCCCTGCTGGCCATCTTGTGTCCATATGGGGGCAGGATCTTTTGACCACATGAGGGCAGTCATCTTGTGTGTTGGAGTGATGGTCAATCTGCATATTACTCTTTTATTAGATAGGATAGGGGCCTGTTACATGGGTGGGGGCCAGCTGGTTTGCCCTGGATCAGGGTGGGTGTTCCCTTAGGGCAGCGGTTCTCAACCTGTGGGTCTCGACCCTTTTGGAGGTCGAACGACCCTTTCATAGGGGTCGCCTAAGACCATCGGAAAATGCAGATATTTACATCATGATGCATAACAGTAGCAAAATTTCATGGTTGGGGGTCACCACCACATGAGGAACTGTATGCAAGGGTCACGGCCTTAGGAAGGTTGAGAACCACTGCCTTAGGGTGTGCGGTGGCCTGGGCGAGGTGGGGCCTATGGTGATTTGTAGGCCAGCCTCACCCCCTCTGGCGACTCAAGTGGAGACCCTAGTATCTGGAATTTATTTATCTTCTACAATTGAAACTTTGTAACCTGGAGCAGAACCAAGGCTTCTGCTCCCAAAGCCATTGAAACTTGGTTGCCTTAAGCACAGGCCTTAACCACAAACCCTGTTCCGGCCAGGGTTTGTGGAAAGCTTGGTTTCCTCCATTGCCAGGGGTAACCCAAGCCTCCCTCCTGCTCTCTCTGTGTGCTCCCATCTTGGTTGGGTTAATTTGCATACTTGCTCTGATGGCTGTTGAGTGTAGCAGAGGTATGGACAATTTACATATTACTCTTTTATTAGATAGGATTATTGTTAATAAATCTTTATTGTTCAGATTATTACAGTTCTTCCTCTCTCCCCCTCCCCCATATCTCCCCTCCACCTGGTTTCCACGTCATCTTGTGCCTTACCCCCACTGTCCTCATCCATAGGTATACAATTTTTGTCCAGTTGCTTCCTACACTTTCTCCCTGAGAATTGTCAGTCCACTCCCTTTCTATGTCCCTGATTGTATTATATTCACCAATTTATTCTGTTCATCCGATTTTTAATTCACTTGATTTTTTTAAAAATGAAATCTTTATTATTCAGATTATTACATTTGTTTCTCTTTTTTCCCCCTCCATAGCACCCGTCCACCCAGCTCCCACCCCTCCCTCTGCCCTTAGCTCCCATCCATTGATCTCATCCATAGGTGTATGATTTTTGTCCAGTCTCTCCCTGTACACCCCTCACCCCTTCCCCCCTGAGAATTATCAGTCCATTCCCTTTCTGTGGTCCTGTTTCTATTATATTCACCAGTTTATTCTGTTGATCAAATTTTTAATTCACTTAATTTTTAGATTCACTTGTTGATAGATATGTATTTGTTCATAATTTTTTGGCTTTTACCTTTTTCTTCTTCCTCTTCTAAAAGAGTACCTTTCAGCATTTCATATAATACTAGTTTGGAGTTGATGAACTTTTTTAGCTTTTTCTCATCTGTGAAGCTCTTTATCTGCCCTTCAATTCTGAATGTTAGCTTTGCTGGATAGATTATTCTTGGTTGTAGGTTCTTGCTATTCATCACGTTGAATATTTCTTGCCACTCCCGTCTGGCCTGCATCGTTTCTGTTGAGAAATCAGCTGACAGTCGTATGGGTGCTCCCTTGTAGGTAATAAACTGTTTTTCTCTTGCTGCTTTTAATATTCTCTCTTTGTCTTTTGCTCTTGGTATTTTAATTATGATGTGTCTTGGTGTGGTCCTCTTTGGATTCCTTTTATATGGGGTTCTGTGTGCTTCCTGGACTTGTAAGTCTATTTCTTTTCCCAGATGTGGGAAGTTTTCAGTCATTATTTCTTTAAATAGGTTTTCAGTATCGTGCTCTCTCTCTTCTTCTGGCACCCCCACAATTCTGATGTTGGTACGCTTAAAGCTGTCCCAGAGTCTCCTTACATTATGTTCACATTTTTGGATTCTTTTCTCTTCTTGCATTTCCAGTTGAATGTTGTCTGCTTCTTTATATTTCAAATTTTTTACTTGATTCTTGCCTTTCTCTAGTCTGCTGTTAGGACTCTGTATAATATTTTTTATTTCAGTCAGTGTATGTTTAATTTCTATTTGGTCCTTTATCATCTTTAGTTGGACGTTTTCCATCTCTAGTTGGCTCTTTTGCATCTCTAGTTGGTCCTTTTTCATCTCCTCTTGGGTCTCACTAAATTTATCCAACTTTTCTAGCATATTCTTAAAATCCTTGTAAGTGTGGTTTTGAACTCTATATCCAGTCGGTTTTTTTCCTCCATTTCTTTTGTTTGTGATCCCTTCCCTTGTCTCAGCATTTTCACTATGCCGGGGAAACTTCTGTGTTGAATTCAGCCTTATGATACCAGATGCAAAACCAAAGAAGCCTCTATTGAGCTTGGGATGGGTGGAGTCTCAGGGCTTAAGGGACCGCCTTGCCTTCCAGTCGGCCCCGCCCTCCACAGCCCCCGAGTCTCACGTGACTGGGTAATCGCTGGAGAGGTCCTTGTGCGCGCAAGCACCCGCAGTGCCTCTAACCGCTGCCTTTCCGGCTCCCCTGCGCACTAGGACCACACGAGTCTAGGTCCCCAGGTTTCGCCTGAAACAGGGTCCCAGTGGACTCAGAAGTGGCACAGTTCGGAGGGTCTGTCTCCCGCCCACTTGTGAAAGCCAGCGGCACAATCAGCAATCTGTCCTGCTTGCAGCACCGTGCGCGTGTGAGACCGGACCTGATCTTCTGCGACTCCCCTAAATTTCCATGCACCTCTCCCTTTTCACAGTCCAAACTCCCCCCGTATGAGTTTCGGCTGCATCTGGGGTTTAGTGTTGTAAGATAAGGGGTTCAATGCTGTTGGGAGTCTCCGTTTCCCTCCCGCCAGAGAAAGCCAGCCAGGTACTCGGGCACCTGCTCTCTCTGCGCGCGTCTCAGTACCTCGGCTTTTTGCAGCTCCTCTGGGTTTCTGTGAGCCCCTCTCTTTCCTTCTAGCTGTAGAACTTACACTCGGCCAGCTTTCCTGTGGTTCTGGATGATGTCTGTTCTGTCTTTTAGTTGTAGTTTTGAAATTGTTGTGTGAGGCAGCAGTGTAGGTGTTTACCTATGCCGCCATCTTGAATTCTCCGACCAATTCTCACTTGATTTTTAGATTCACTTACTGATAGGCATGCATTTGTTGTCATCTTGTTGTTCGTAATTTTTATCTTTACCTTTTTCTTCTTCTTCCTTTTCTTAAAGAATACCCTTCAGCATTTCATTTAATCCTGGTTTGGTGGTGATGAACTCTTTTAGCTTTTTCTTCCTTTTTTAAAAAACATATTTTATTGACTTTTTTACAGAGACGAAGGGAGAAGGTTAGAAAGTCAGAAACATCCATGAGAGAGAAACATCGATCAGCTGCCTTCTGCACGTCCCACTCTGGAGATGTGCCCGCAAGCAAGGTATATGCCCCTGACCGGAATCGAACCTGGGACCTTTCAGTCCACAGGCCGACGTTCTGTCCACTGAGCCAAACCGGTCTCGACTCCTTTAGCTTTTTCTGACCTTCAGTACTAAATGATGGCTTTGCTGGGTAGAGTAATCTTGTTTGTAGGTTCTTGTTGTTCATCACTTTAAATATTTCTTGCCACTCCCATCTGGCCTGCAGAGTTTCTGTTGAGAAATCAGCTGACAGTCGTATGGGTACTCTCTTGTAGGTAACTAACCGTTTTTCTCTTGCTTTTTTCAAAACTCTCTCTTTGTCTTTTGCCCTTGGCATTTGAATTATGATGTGTCTTGGTGTGGCCCCCTTTGGATTCCTTTTGTTTGGGGTTCTGTGCACTTCCTGGACTTGTAAGTCCATTTCTTTTACCAGGTAGGGAAAGTTTTCTGCCATTATTTCTTCTAATAGGTTTTCAATATTTTGCTCTCTCTCTTCTTTTGGCACCCCAATAATTCGGAAGTTGGTATGCTTAAAGTTGTCCCAGAGGCTCCTTACACTATTCTCATATTTTTTGAATACTTCTTCATTCTGTTTTTCTGGTTGGGTGTTTTTTGTTTCCTCTTATTTCAAATTTTTGGTTTGATTCTTGGGGTCCTTTGAACTACTGTTGAATTTCTATATATTCTTATATTTCAGACAGTGTATGCTTAATTTCTGACTGGTCATTTTCCATTTTTTTGGCCTTCTCATTAGGATCCTTGAAGGTCTCACTAAGTTTCTCTGCGGTTTATAGGAGATTCTTTTTTTTTTTAAATATATTTTATTGATTTTTTTACAGAAAGGAAGGGGGAGAGATAGGGAGTTGGAAACATCGATGAGAAATATCTATCAGCTGCCTCCTGCACACCTCCTACTGGGGATGTGCCTACAACCAAGGTACGTGCCCTTGACTGGAATTGAACTGGGACCCTTGAGTCCGCAAGCCGACACTCTATTCACTGAACCAAACCGGTTTTGGCAGGATTCTTGAGTAACCTTATAAATATGGTTTTGAACTCTATGTCCAATAGTTTGCTTTGCTCTATTTCTTTCATTCATGACATGTTTCTTTGTCTCCGCATTTTGGTTGCTTCCCTGTGTTGATGGGGTGGTTTTCTGTGGTAGGTGACCTATAGGGCCCAGTGGTTCAGCCTCACCTCACCTATCACCTGAGGTGGACACTCTTATTGCATCCCTTTGTGGGCTGTGTGCACAGTCTTGTTGTAGTTAAGCCTTGATTGTTTTTGCTATCACTGGGAGGAATTTATCTCCAGGTCAATTGGCTGTGAGGACCTGCTGTGTCTGTAATGGAAGAACCGCTGTGCTGGAGACACCCTTATGGGGAAGGACTTGTTTCAGTGGGGCTTTGGTGCTCACTGAGTGTGCCTCTTGGGTGTGTCCCTTATGGATCTGAGGAGTTGTAATCTAGATGGTCCCACTCTGTCTCCTGGGTACACTGGCTCTTGGATCTCCAAGGAGGTGCAGGTCAGCTACTGTCTGAGGCCACCCAACAGGAGCTCCAGCGTGATCTTCAAATTTCTCCTCTTTGCTTGGGGTTTGGAGGTTTTGGAACTGTCTGACCAGAGCTGCAGTTTGTTAGGTTAATCTGCAATAGGGCAGGCCATTTTTTCCCCAACACGGCTGTGCAGAGCTTGGGTGGATTTGTAAATTGAGCAGGGTGGAATCTCAGGGAATCACTAGGCTAGGGCATGGCAAACAGTGATGGCTGCCAGTCAGCCGTCCCGGCATCCCAGGGCCCCTGCGCCCCCTGTTCCAGCGCAGTAAACAATGATTCCTGCTTGCACCACTGCAAGAAATCCATCCTTACTTTCCATCCCAATGCCAGATAGTCCAGCTTCTCCTTGTAGGGGTCTGGGTCCCCAGAGTCTCGCTGGAAACTGGAGTTCAGAGTAATTGGGAGCTTGTGTTTCCCTTTGGGTTGAAAAAAACAGCACACCCAGTTGCCAGTTGGCAGCCCGATTGGCGCCCCTCCGTATCTCAGCTTTTCCGTGCTTGTGCACGTCTCAATGCTCTTTTCTCTTTCCTTCTAGTTGTAGAACTTTGAAATTCAGCCAGCTTTCCTGTGGTTCTGGGTGATAGACATTTTGTCGTTTTGGTGTGGTTGTGAGAGGCAGCACGTACAGCTGTGTACCTTATGCCGCCATATTGGTTTTTTCCCCCTCATTGATTTTAGACAGATTTTAGACATAGAGAGCAATATCAATGTGAGAGAGAGACATCAATGGGTTGCCTCCTGCACAAGCCCTGACCAGGGCTGGGATCAAGTTTGAAACCTAGATATATGTCCCAGTCTGGGGGCTCTATCTACTACTGAGTCAAGCCAATTAGGGCTGTTTATCTGTTCTTTTGATGGGTATTTGTGTTTCCGGCTCTCTGTTACAGTGAATAAAGCTCCTATGAATATAATATTAGATATATATACAGTGGTACCTCAAGATACGAGTTTAATTCGTTCCGTAATCTTGAGGTGTGGGAAAGTATGAGAGGCTCGAGTCGCGGTAAACTGGTGGGTCGTGTGCAGCCGGCCGATCCGAGAGATTACTCCTATCTCAACTGTTGCTTGTATTTCAAAGCAAAAATTGCTCGCTCGAGGGCTTGTATCTCAAAAATCTCATATGTTAGGGCACTCGTATCTCGAGGTACCACTGTACAGTATTTTTGAATAAGTATCTAGGAGTAGAATTATTGGGCTGTAGGTTAGGCATGTATTTAACTTTATTAGAAATTGCCTAGCACAGTGGTCGGTAAACTGAGGCTTGCGAGCCACATGTGGCTCTGTTGACTTATGAGTTTGCGGACCACTGGCCTAGAGTTTTCCGAAGAGATTGTAGCATTATACCCTTCATCATGCTCAACCATTTAAATCCATTTATATCAGATAGTTCTAGTTGCTCCACTACCTGCCACAGTGGTTGTTTTCAGTCTTTTTTATTTTTAAATTTTAATCATCTTGTCAATCTTACAGGTTAGTACATCTACATTGTCATCAGTTGCTCCTTGGTTAGATATCTATTGTACAACTATCTTCAATCAATGAATCATATCAGGATAGATTTAGAATCCCAATAATATATGACAAACTCAGTCTTCTAAAAGTAGAAGAAGGCTATAAGACTGTATTGGCTTATCTGTAGCACTGGTTTCTCTCTTTCTCTTTTCAACTGGACACATTCAGCACAAAATAAAATAACAAGTTAAAGGGAATCCAGTTTGTGTCTCAGAGTGATTATGAAGTGTTTATGACAGCTGCTAAGCTGACACTCTCTGTAATGGTGTTACATTGACTTCTGAACACCTTCCAGTCTGCCTCCAGGCGTGTGTGTCTGTGTAGTCTGAGTGGTTTTGCATTAACATCTACCCTGAGTAAGATCTTTTGACTACAGAAGTGTTACTTGCAAATGGAAGATACCATTAGGGCTGCTTCAAAGCTTGGAATGGTATTTGGATTGGTGGTGCTGAAGTAATGGCTAGTGTTTTGAAGTGTAATGTCTAAATCTGTGTTGCATAACTGGAGGACCGTGTGAGTTTAAACTGTTTTTCTTTGATCTTCTTTTAAAATATCAGGCTGAAGGGGAAAGGTTAAAGTTGACTTAAAAATACTCCTTTCTGTCTGTGTGCAAAAATTTGGCAGTATGAAACTGGTTACAGTTCCATTCATTATTTGTGTTCTTTACTTTTCATATTGTTCTTGAAGCTCACTTCCTTCTTGCCTCAAGTTTTGTATTTTGAACTTAGTGTCAAGACCAAAATATACACTCAGTTGCCGTCTGCTTTATGTGGTTAGCAAATATCTGTTGTATAAGTTGTTAGCCCTAACAAGCATGCGTTTTAAGTGGTTTTTGCGGTTTGCCCCCCCCCCCCTCTTTTTTTTTCCTTGACAGCATACAGAACAGGTTATAGAGATACTGACACTCTAACCTGATCATTTGTGGTTAGGTAGGCAAAAATAAAACAAAATCCCTGTCCCCTTGTTTCTCAATAATTTTGGGAGCTTTCAAAATAATTACTTTTTACTGTTAGGAATACTTTCCTCAAACTGTGCTATCTTAAGTTTTTGGAATTGTTGGAGCAGAGCTGTACTATGGAAAATAACCTCCTGGCAGCGAGACTTTTCTCTATCAAGAAAAAAAAGGCCCAAGTTTAAAAATGTTTTTTTGAGTACAGTGTATAAATAGGAGATTCTGATGCTTCTCTGGCCAATTTTTTGGAATATTTTTCTTTGTTTATTTATGTCTAAACTGAAAATATATCACCGAATTGACTCAGAGGGTGACTTTAGAGAGAGACTATCAGCTCTTATTAGAGAGTGCTTTGTAGTTATGATTGGTGCTCATATAGTTAGGTGAGGTCTTTTTGTTGCTTAGTAACTTAATACATAGGTATAAGATGATATCTCCACCCCTTTCCCTATCTCTCTTTTTTAATTTTTTTGTCTCGTTTCCCTAATTAAGAAAATTATTCTTGTGATTTTTTTAAGTTAAAGTAATGAAAAAGTCTTTTTAAGGAACTTCATTAGTTCATTTGTATTGTCTATATGATTAGTACATGTAAAACAACAGAGTGATAACTATACACTTGTATATTTAAATACTGGTAGGCTAAGTGAGGTCCTTTTGCTTTAGGAACTATATTCATTAGTATAAGGCCTCATTGTCTATTCATTCTTCTCCTTCCATATATTTTTATCTTTTATCCCTATTTTTGGGGGGGCAGCGGTATAAGGGAATGTTAAAAAATTTACATATAGCATGGGGCAAAAGTAGATTTATAGTTCACAAGGAAAATAACACAATAATTAATAAATAATACAAGAATAAACTTTCGCATACTCACATCTGTAAACTTACTTTTGCACCACCTACATATATTATTTTTACATAAAAATTGAGTGGCTAATACCGAGAATTTTCATGTACCCTTCCTTCTCCATTTTTATTTAGTAACATCTTACATTAGTGAGGTACATTTGTAAAATTGAATCATTATTAACTAAAGTCTGCAGTCAACATTTTTCTCTTTAATGAAAAAATTTTATTTGGTGCTACTTTAAAACTAATGATTTTTTTTTCTTAAATTCATTGATTTTTAGAGAGGGAGAGAGATAGGAAAAAAAACAATGTGAGAGGCACTCTTAACCACTGAGAAACTGGCCAGGGCTAAGTGTTTATCTTTTTAAGGAAGTTCTTTTCAGTTGTGTTTGTATGATTAGTACATGTAAAAACAATTAGAAAAGACTGTTAACTCTACATCTGTCTATTTAAGTGGGCTGCTTCTACATCACTGTTGGTAAGAAATCCTGTTACAGGTAAAAACATTATATTAACACATGAAGGTTGGGATGAGCGTGGGATATTTGTAAGAGAAGGTAGAAAGACTGCCTTGATCTTGAGGCTGGAATGTGAAGGTAAGTGTGATGAAAACTGCTGTTCAGATGAGGTGCTGTTTACTGTCTAGTAGTATTTCTTTCCTCAAGAGTGGTAAAGCATAGGAAGGAACATATCGGTAGGTTCGAGAATGAGTTGTAACAAAGTGTGATTTCTGATATGGTATTAACACATTTCCAGGCATTAAATATTAACACACTTAGAGAACAATGGGACAATGGCAAATTATACTAAATACCATTGAGATGGAATAATAAGGGCAATACAGACTCAGTCATTTACTTATCAGTTCATTCATTCAACAAGCATCTTCTTGATTTAACTGTTTTTTTTTTTTGACTGCCAACTATGTGGTAAGTATTTTAAATACATACTTTAACACAGCTACCTTGTTAGATAGATATGTCATCACCCTTATTTCAAAAGCCAAACTAAAAGTTAGCAACTTTGTATAGTTAATAAACACAAGTCAAATTTATAAACTGTTAGAATCATTGATGTTGTTGCTGTGTGATATTTGTAACTGATGATCTGGCATGTTGTACATATTTGGCATTGTTGCCATAGGTCATTATTTTTTGGGCAGCGGGAGGGAGGGGAGAATAAAAAAACCTCCAGGGGTCCTCCCTGTTGACTTGCTTTTACTTCTTTAGACTTTATAGGTGGAACCAGAACCATTACTTGTCTGGAGAACCTGAGAATATATTTATTGATTTTAGAGAGAGGAAAGGAGAGAGAGTGAAATATTGATGCATTCCCTCCCCCACAACCTAGATATGTGTCCTGACAGGGAATTGAACCCGCAACCTTTTTGGTTCACTGTGTGATGCTCAAACCAACTTAACTACACCAGCCAGAGTAACATGACAAATATTTCTGACTGAAAGTCAGGATGTGCTTAAGATACACATGAGGAATTTCTTTTTTATTATATTTCATTGATTTTTTTTACAGAGAGGAAGGGCGAGGGATAGAGAATTAGAAACATTGATGAGAGACATCTCTCAGCTGCCTCTTGCACGCCCCCTACTGGGGATGTGCCCACAACCAAGGAACATGCCCTTGATTGGAATCAGTCCATAGACCGACGCTCTATTCACTGAGCCAAACCGGTTTCGGCCACATGAGGAATTCTTTTTCTGTTGTCTTTCACATCTTGTGGCTTAGGGTTTTAATTCATATTTCCAGCCTAGAAATGATTTGCTACATCAGATGTAGCCATTTTGAAAAATAGGAAAATCAATACCTGCTATAAATTTTTTTCTTTTAAAGAATAAAGTTTGTTAAAGTGTCTATGAAGAAAAGTACTAATCATTATGGTTTGTGTTTGAACTGCTTGAGTTATAGGGGAAACATAGTGATATTTGTATGCTTCTTAAGAACTAAACAGTGACTGTATTTTCTTTGAATATTTGTATGAATTTTTACAAATCAATATGTTTTTTACCTCAAGGGATGGCATTTTGGTATACGCCAACTATTTGTTCCTTAGTTGGGTGGAAAGATTTCTCATGACTGGATTTGGAATTAAATAGGAATTCGATTGAGTATGAAAAGCTTTACCTTTTTCTAGAACTGCTGTAATGAGTTCTTGAATCTCATTCATATTTTGTACTGTTTATCATACAAATCTCTGGAAATCAAGAGTCTGTTAGGACAAATGTCTTACATCACTTGCCCTAATGGAGGGCTACTATAATAAAGACTGTTTCTGCATTTAGTTTTAGACAGCATTGCTTTTCCCGAAACTGATTTATACATTTTTTTTATTATGCGCAACCATTTAAATCCATAATTTTTTTTAAGAATCAGGCAACTGATATTGGGCAAGAGACTTTAATAGTCATTCATCAAGTAGTGTTACTAAATTCCAATAAGAATTAAAAGCAATCTTCTTAGTCATGAAGAAACTGCAAATTAAAACCACAGTGTGACTCCTACCCACTAGAATGGTTGACACTACCTATTGGAGGAGATGTGGAGCATCGATTTCAGAGAGAAAGTGAGAGAGAGTCAGATTGGCTGCCTCCTGCATGCCCCCCACTGGGGATTGAGTCCGCAACCCGGGCATATGTCCTGACCTGATCAACCACTGAGCGGCTGCAACTAGGCTATTGTCTATTATCTTTTTTTTTCTTTCTTGTTTGAAGCTGAAATAATTTTGTTGGTATTTGAATTGCGTTCAGTGGGACATTTCCTTGAAACCACAAAATTCTCCGTCTGGATTATCATAGTACAAAAGCCCTTCTCTCCTCCTGTCTCTCTCACCACCCCCCCCCCACCCCCTCGCTATGTCTGTTATCTTTTAATAAAGTTTGCTCTAAAGAGTCAATTGTAGTCCACAATTCCCCATTTGACCAGTGTCTAAAGGGTAGTGGAGGGTGTAAATATGTACTCTTGTCCTAATTCTGTCATTATATAAAGCATTATTGTCATTGTCCTTAATTTTTTATTGAATTTTCTATTTTGTAGTCATATATGTTTGAAAAGTCATCAGTGTTTCAGAAACAAGTTTGGTTCAGAGAGCTAGATGACCTTCATTTGGTTTTAGAATCCTCTAAAAGCACTTATAAAGCTCTCCCACAACTTTTATAGCCTTTTCTCTGTATGTATTATTGTCTCGGCTGTTATAATTTCCTTTTGCCTTAGATTGAATTGTGAGATTCTAAACTTGTACTTTCCCCCATCCTTTTTGGTTTGGTATGTAATTTGCATATTTTCACCATGCGAAAGCTATTTTCTATGGTTGGAAAAGATTTTTTTTCCCTACAGTGTGAACAAATCATTCTTTGTTCTCCTTATTGTGCCTCCAAACTGGTACGTCCGGTTTATGCTCCAAACAACAAAAGTCTGTCATCAGAAATTAAAATGCCAGTAAGAACAAAGGCAGAGACCCATGAGGAGCGATTGGGGAGGTTTCCTCCTTTCCCCGAGTAACCGCAGTTGCCAGGAAGGTGGAACATTGCTTGGTACACACTCCTTCCTTGTAGTTCTACCCTTGGATTTATTATTGTTGTTGGTTTAAAAGTGAATTTACAGCTCCTGGTAATTCTATTCAGGATCTATAAAGTCCTCATCTCAGAGATTCTTTGCCATTTTCAATGAGCTCTCTTTAAGAAACCTAAAAATCACTTTGAAAGCCTTTAATAAATGTAATCAGTTTTGACACTTATTTATTTGAGAGCAAAATTACCAGTGAACATACTGTATAAAACATTAGAGGCAATTGAAGACGGCAGCTAAAACAGTGCCTGTGAGGACATATCCATCCTCTCTGTGTCCTTTCTAAAATGTGCCCATCTTATCTGTTTGTTAGCTTTGTTAGTGCTGTCTCTGTTCTGAGAGTACAATATAGAATTTGTGCATATTGAAGAGTTCTCTGGGAAGTTTGACATTTGTGAATCTCTTAGGACACTTTAGCATTATGCTTGTAACAATCTTGACTTTAACATATTCACAAATACCTATGAATAGTGACAATGTTTTTTCCCTTGTTCCTTATTTTATAATTAAACAAAGTTTCTAGGAGCTCAACTTAGTGGGGAATAAAGGATGGGTAATGAATGCGAGGAAGCATTTTATAATCAATACTAATATGTTTTTTTCCCTACCTGTTTCTGTACATTCAAAGAAGGGTTTAGAGTAGAAGCTAGCATTTAGGTTTGTTTTGAAAGCCATTACTCTGAAAAACACTGTATGTTTAGATTTCAAAATGTTTTTCTATATCAAAATAAGCTCTTGTGTATTAATCTAGTAATAACAAATGGTTATTATATAGTGAGTATGCCACGACAGGTTTGTTTTATTCTTTATTGTTTAGTGTAATTTAGTACAGCAGGTCAGTTAAATATGATTAATTTTTTTAAACTTTAGGGCTTCATTTGATAGAACCAAAAGTTAAGTGCTAGATTTTTGGCATATGAAAATAAGAGTATAGAGTAGACTTTGTGTTGGAATACAATGATTTGTTATAGGTACAAATGTTATTTATAATAGTGAGAAGTGGTGTTCATTACTCTTAACTATAATTTCAAAGCAAGTTTTATTTTTTATTTTCTTGTTAATAGAAACAGTATATATATTGAAGAAAAATATATTATTTATCCATTGCCCAGCAGACAATTTATTATAAAAAAGTAAATGACTTTTCATTTGGTGGAAGGAGCCAATAATGCATCTATAACATAATTGGATTACATTAGTGATATACCTTTCAGTCAAAGTGTGCTTAAAATGAAAGAGATTGCGATTTCTAGATTCCAGAGATCATGTAATTATTGCTTTGGGTGCTGAACAAAATTGACTTTTGAAGGCTTTTTCTAAATTTTAAATTTTATTCTATAATAAAATGTAAACTTAAGAGCTACAGTATGTAATGGCCATAGTTTTCATATACAAAATTAGTGTTCACACAGGATTTGTAGAGAGGAAAATTCTTATAGTTTGCTATGCTGAGTTTATAGTCTTTTGTGTTTAGTTGGTGATAGGTGGTGCTATTGTTGCATAGTTGGTCTGAAGAGCCAAGCATTCCTCATATCTCTGCATCCCAGGTGCTATTAGAGGGACTTGTCATTGTGGTCAATAAATAAGTTGTAATAAGTTTTATAAGAGAAATGAATATGATGGCTCTTTAGGCATTATCATAATTTAACATTTATAAGAAAAAAATATTTATAGGTTGGTGCACTTAAATTCTGATAGGAGATGAAGATCTAAAAAAGTAGTTAATCTAAAAGGCAGCTGTACAAATTTATAGTTTAATATTGGAAGAGTTATAAGCCTTTTATTTTATAATATATGCACTGTTGATATTTTAAACTGCTTGTCTGGCAGGCTTATTTAAAAAAAAATACCATCAGCATGTTTCCTCTATTGAATGTTTATCATTATTATATCTGTTTAAAGTTCTTGAGTATTTAAAACTAGTTGTATAATGTTTGCCATTTTCCTTATTTCACATTACATAGTCCATCAAACACTTGACAATTATGAAAATGTATTGGGGAAGAAAATGAAAATGTATTAGGAACTACATTACCACTTAAAGTAGTCTGGAAAGCCTTTCTTAACTAATTCACATTTAATCTACTCAATATTTCAATTAGCAGCAAACTTTTTTCTTGAGCCACTAATTTTGAAAAACGGTTGTTTTTTTACACTTGACACATGTATTAGCATATCCCTTTTACCTTTGTTTTGATAGATTGCTATACTCTTTATATCTGAGGAATAAATCGTATATGACTCAAAATAAATGGTCATTCATACGGTGTTATGTGTACTGCAAAATCAGTAACATTTAATGAAGTTTACATGTTAATTTTTTATTCATTAGAATATTGAAATTAGATGTATTTTTTTCTTTTAGCACCTTTACCTTCTTAGTTTATTGATGTAAAAGAATAGGTTTATGGGAGGTGGGGGAAATGGAAAGATGTTAGTCAAAGAATGCAATTAGTGTTGGTAAGTCCAGAGATCTAATGTTCAGTCATGATGACTATAGTTAACAATACTGAACTAAATACTGGAAAAATGCTAAGCAGTAGATTTCAGGTGCTCTTATCACACAGTAAAGATAACTCTGAGGAGATGTCTGCAGTAATCATTTTACTGTGTATATGTGTATCGAATCATCCTGTTAGACTCCTTGAATACATATAGTTTTTATTAAAAATATGTTTAGGAAAGAAAAAAAGGATATAAAAAATGTTTATGGAGGTCAAATGATTTACTCAAGGTGGTTAACAGCTAGTTAGTTGCAGAACCATAACTGGTAACTAGGTCATTGACATTTCACTTTAGGGTTCTTTACAGTATATTTTGCTTTTTCTCTTTTACAACATATTTTTGAAATTTATTACAACTTTTAAGATCTGCTTTTCAAAAACCCATAGTTGCTTTGGAAAGCAGTTGTGCAGGAACTGAGTTGATTTATAGTAGTTTATTAAAGATTAAAAATTATAGGCTTCCAGACAGACCACATGTTCTACTATTCATATCAAGTGCATGCTCTTACAATTTTCTAGGAATATTAATGATAACTTAAGTTATGGTATGTTTAATGTGTATGATTAACCATAAATGTATATGAGAGTTTGTGTGTGTGTGTGTTACATATAGACATTAAGTTATCATAACATTTGGGAGATCTTATTTTCATATATTAATGTTTTCATTTACTGAAATTTTTTGTCTTCTCTTGCAGATCAGTGGGGAAGCACAGGAGCTCTTCTCTGTTCGCAATGGCCCAATTCGGGCGGCTAGGATCTTGCCTGCTCCACAGTTTGGTGAGTGTAGCCCTTAAGAAGAAACAAATCATTCAGAACATTTCTTTTTTATTGGTCTTGGACTACAGACAGCAAGAATGATAACTAAAGTCTGTTTTCTCCCAAGTGTCTATACCCCTTCTCTTCTTCCCCCCCAAGATAAACTTTTAGTCCCGTCAGTTGAGATGGAAATAGGTAATCTTAACCAATTCAATATGGCCATTCACTTTCTGCTGTGTTTTTGATTTATCTTCATCCTCTTTGATCTTGATTTAGCCTCTGACTTGGCTGGCTCTTTCTTGAAGGCCTCTTCTCCTGGTTTTCATGGCATCACTCCTCCCAGGTTCCTTCCTTGCTGACTGTGCTGCTTTTGTTATGTTTCTGGTTTAGCTTTCTTCTCTGGGTATTTCCCAAGTCTCTGTTGTTCTTGTGTCTTAACTCCTTTTCGAAGTTACACTGCCTGTCTTGGAGAGCTTGGTTTTTCATCATTGTCTTGATTAGAGAGGAGTCTGCTCTCTGCATTTCCAGCTATGTCAGAAGTACAGTTTCTGGCTTTTGACCTTGGATCTCTGCTTTAATAATGAATACTTCTTAATGTTATATTTAAATACCATGTTTTATTTTTACTTTTTACAGAATCAAGCACATTTTAAAATTAAATCTATTTGCAGCCTATGTAACTCCTGACTCTTTAATGATGTGAGCTTCCTAAGGGTTGTATTTTCTCATTAACTTGTCTTTGTTCACTCAGCATTTTAGCATATGCACTAAAAACAATACTAATATTATATGAATACTATGAAATCTTTTAAAAAAGGATATTAAGATATTTTAACTTAACTTTTTAAAAAATTATTCAGAAGTTGGGAAATCTTCCTTCTAATACTTCTTTAAACAGTTAATTCTCTAAATTGGTGAAACTGATGTTTATTAAAACTACCATGTGAGTAGTAATGTTAGGGATTAATATGGTGATTATATCTCAGTTGAAATGAGGAGAAGGTAGTAAGACAATAGTATCCTGAAGTCATGTGCAGATTTTTCTCCTTTTTGAATGTTATGGCATGTACAGATCTCAGCTCTCTTTTTCTCTGTCTCTTCTTTGCATTCTCACTCCCTTGCTCATATTTCTTTTTTTAAAAAATTTAACAAATCTTTATTGTTCATATTATTACAATTGCTTCTCTTTTTTTCCCCCCATAAGTCTCCTCCACCTGGTTCCCACCCCACCCTCTGTTCTTACCTCCCTCCCATTGTCCTCATCCATAGGTGTACGATTTAATGTCCAGTCTCTTCTCGCACCCCCCTCACTCCTTTCCCCCTGAGAATTGTCAGTCCACACCCTTTCTATGGCCCTCATTCAATTATATTCACCAGTTTATTCTGTTCATCAGATTTTTAATTCACTTGATTTTTAGATTCACTTGTTGATAGATAGGTATTTGTTGTTCCTCATTTTTTTCTTTACGTTTTTCTTTTTCTTCCTCTATTTTTTAAAGAGTACCTTTCAGCATTTCATATAATACTGGTTTGGTGTTGATGAACTTTAGCTTTTTCTTTTCTGTGAAGCTCTTTTATCTGACCTTTAATTTTGAATGATAGATTTTCTGGGTAATCTTGGTTGTAGATTCTTGCTATTCATCACTTTGAATATTTCTTGCCACTCCTGTCTGGCCTGCATAGTTTCTGGTGGTCCCTTGTAGGTAACTAATAGTTTTTCTCTTGCTGCTTTTAGTATTTTCTCATTGTCTTTTGCTCTTGGCATTTTAATTATGATGTGTCTTGGTGTGGTCCTCTTTGGATTCCTTTTGTTTGGGGTTCTGTGCATTACTGGATTTGTAAATCTATTTCTTTCACCAGGTGTGGGAAGTTTTCAGTCATTATTTCTTCAAATAGGTTTTCAGTATCTTGCTGTCTCTCTTTTTCTGGCACCCCCATAATTCTGATGTTGGTACGCTTGAAGTTGTCCCAGAGGCTCCTTACACTATCTTCCCATTTTTGGATTCTTTTTTCTTTTTGCTTTTCCAGTTGAGTGTTTTCTGCTTCTTTGTATTTCAAATCTTTGACTTGCTTCTTGAGTTCCTCTAGTCTACTGTTAGGTCTCTGTATAATATTTTTTATTTCAGTCAGTGTATGTTTAATTTTTAGTTGGTCCTTTTTCATCTCCTCTTGGGTCTTGCTAAATTTATTGACCTTTTATAGGAATTTCTTAAAAAACCTTATAACTGTGATTTTGAACTCTATATACAGTCATTTATTTTCTTCTATTTCTTTCATTTGTGATGTTTTTTTATCTCTGCATTTCACTGCTTCTCTGAGTTGGTTGAGTAGCTTTGTGTGCTAGGTGTCTTATATGTCCTGTAGCTCTGTCTCCCCAGTTACCTAAGGTGGACACTCTTGGTGCACTCTTTTGTGGACTGTGTGTACAGCCTTGGTTATTGTTGGTATCAATGGGGGAAATTGACCTCCAGGCCAATTGGCTTTGAAGATCATCTGTGTCTACACCAGGAGTCAGCCTTATGATACAAGACTTCCAAAATTGCAAAAGCCTCTGTGCTCGGCTTGGATGGTGTGGAGTCTCAGGGCTGAGCAGACAGCCTTGACTTCCCGTCAGGCTTGCCCTACGTGGCCCCTGGGTCTCAGTGTCCCTCGGTAATTGCTGCAGCCCTCTCTGGATGCACTTGGGCATGTGCACCTCCAGACCTCTGGCTCTCTTGGCTCCCCTGAGTTTCCGTGTGCTCCGGGGACCCGTATGAGTCTGGGTCTCCAGGGTCTCCTCCCCAAACTGGGGTTCAGTGCAGTCGGAACTGGAGTTCAGTGCAGTTGGGAGGTTCCGTCTTTCTTCCACTAGAGAAAGCCAGTGGCACAGTCAACAGTCAGTCCTCTCTGCATGCATTCCTGCGTGCACCTCCAGACCTCTGCCTTTCGCAGCTCCCCTAAGTTTCTGTGTATTCCTCCCTTTTCCCCGACAGTCCAGTCTCCCCCCGTATAAGTCTTTTCTGGAACTGGGGTTCAGTCTTATCAGAACTGGGGTTCAGTGCAGTCGGGAGTTTCTGTCTCCCTCCTGCTAGAGGAAGCCAGCCAGGCACTCTGCTGCCCACTCTCTCCAGGCACTCCGCTGCCCATTCTCTCCATACCTTAGTTTTTTGCAGCTTTTCTGAGTCTCCATGAGCCCCTCTCTCTCCTTCTAGTTGCAGAATTTCCACTCAGCCAGCTTTCCTGTGGTTCTGGATAATGTCCGTTCTGTCTTTTAGCTGTAGTTTTGAAATTGTGTGAGGCAGCAATTTTAGATGTTCACCTATGCCATCATCTTGGTTTCTCCTCTTGCTCCTATTTCTGTTTTACTTATGTTTTGGTGCAATCTTTTGACAAAGAACATTATTATTATTATTTTTTGGAATAGTCAGCTTTCTCTTTGGATGGTTAGAATCAAGAAAAAGTTTATTACTAAATGACTGTGCTAAGTCTTTGTTTATTTTGTATGTAATTGACAGAGGCAAATTTTTCTTCATTTTATTTATGAAGCTCTTTTGTCTATGTCAGTTCTTCAACTTTTTCAACTTTTGCTTTGGGCAGATACTTCATGAGAGAGTATAAAGCTATAAAAGTTAATATTACTAGTAGAATTTGGATATGTTTATTTACTTTGTGTAATTGGAAAAAGATATGCTTACTTTAAAAAATAACATTTAAAATATAATTTCATATATATAGCTAAATGTTTTGTTATGAGTTGCAAAATAGCATGTCTCATTTATTGTATTTGGTTAATTTTTTTAGATTTGTTTTCATTAAGTTATAATGCAACTGATGACATAAGATTTATAATGGAAAAATGAGTACCTTTTGTCCATTTTGCTAAATGTGCTCATTTTGATGGAATAAAGTTCTTAAGACATTTCCTGGGGGAAAAAAAAAGGAATTGTGTTAAATCTTTTTAAAATACGTTTTTATTGATTTTTAAAAAAAGACAGGAATGAAGTGAGAGGGAAGGAGGAAGGAAACAATCAGGGAGAGAAAGAGGGAAAGAAAGAAAAACATCAGTTGGTTGCCTCTTACATGCTTCCTAATGGGAATCTAGCCTGCAAGCAGGTCATGTGCCCTGACCAGGAATTGAACCAGTGACATAGTAGTACATGGGCCAGTGCTCAACTAACTGAGCCTCACTGGCTGGTGCTGATTTGTGGGAGCTCTTGTTTGTCGGTAGATGTCTTTATTCGTATATATTCTTGGTTGATACTTTGGCTGGATAACAAATACTTGTTTTTAAATAATGTTACCTCATAATTTTTGAAGGCATTGGTCTGGTGTTATGATTGAAGAATCTGAAGCCATGTTGATGCCTTTTTCTTTGTAATTTGCTTTTTTCCTTTGTGGCATCCAGTATTCTGAAACTTTTCAGTTTTATTTCTTGGTTCATGCATTGTACTGAGCTCCTTCAGTGTGCAAATGTAATTCTCTACATAATTTTGAGAAAATTTCTTTAAATTGTTTTTTTGATCATTTATTTTCCTGTTTTCTTTTGGTTCTCTCTTTCTGGTACTGTATTATTTGGCTGTTGCACGCCCTATAATGATTAATTAAAAAGTAATTTGTTTCTTGTTCTTTTGCGAGATTATCTCAGTGAGGATTACTAACACTTCCATTAAATAATTATACTATGTTGTCATTATTTTCTTTTTTCTTGGTTATTCTTTTATCCTCATCTTTTCATACCCATACACCCCTCTTTCCCTCCATTTCCCTTTCCCTCTCCCTTTTTCCTTGGTATAATTTACATATAATTATTACCCAATAGAATCCAGTGATATATGAAAAGAATTACACATCAGGACCAAGTAACAGATATTTCAGCACTACAATATTGGTTAACATTTGAAAATTAATCAGTGTAATAATTCACCATATCAGCAGAATGAAGACGAAAACCATAAGATCATTTCAGTAGAAGTGGGGAAAAAACAATTGGTAAACTGTAATAGCCATTTATGATTAAAAAAAAATACCTTTCAGCTAATTAGGCATAGAAAGAAACATCATCAGTATGATAAAGATTATAAAAAGAAATCTAAAGCCAACATCATACTCAGTAGTGATACGTATGTTAAATACTTTCCTGTAAGTTTGAGATGGCTTCTATTACAACTTCTTTTTACCAAAGAATGCAGGCTCTAAATATTATAATAGGGCAAGAAAAATAAACAAAAACTGTAAATATTAGAAATATATAAATTCCTTTATTCACACACACACACTTTAAATTTGTTCTATGTTATAGCTCTTCCTTTAATATAATGCATTTATTTGGAATCACAAGAGCAGCATATTCTATGCAGTGCCTTGCATGGTATGTAGAATATGAATTATGCCTCCAAAGTTAATTTATTTAGCATTTTACAAAAGAGAAACCAGAAGTATATATTTTTAAATTTAAATTTAAATTTTAATTGATTTCAGAGATGCAGGGAGAAGGATAGAGGGTTGGAAACATCAGTGATGAGAATCATTGATCAGCTGCCTTTTGCATGCCTCCTATTGGAGATTGAGCCTGCAACCCAGGCATGTACCCTTGACTAGAATCTAACGCGGGACTTCAGTCTGTAGGCAGAAGCTTTATCCACTGAGCCAAACTGGCTAGGGCTAGAACTATACTTTTGCATAAATAATTTTTAAAAATAATTTGTCAGTGACCACATGGGTAACACTGTTTTAACTCTAAGCAAGCTTATAACTCTCTTAGGAACTATATTAGGCTTGCGCTCATGCAAAAGGATGATCATTTTGGTCTTGAATGTGAACTAGATTTTTGAGAAATGTAGATTCAACCATAAGTTGTCATTCTTAAGAGTCCAATGTATTGAATATCTGAACATTCTCCATATAAGAACAGTTTAGAATAAATTCTTATTACCTAGGGCTTTATTCTGAAAATAGATGGATTATTTGGAAACAATATTCCCAAGTATCTATGAGCCAGATTTCTGTACTCATCCAAAACACTGGGTAGCCAACTTGGCTTATTTTTTCTAGATTATTTCATTGTGGCTTACTGCTGAAAAGCTACTATGATATTTTGTTCTGTTATCCAATGAATTTGCAAATTCACATCTCAAAAAATATTAAAGTTTAAGAAAACTTAAAATCCACCTCAGTTTTTCCTACTGCAGTGTATATGCCAAATATATTCTGGAGCTTGTAATATTGTACACAGTCCAGGCATGCATTTTAAAACACTCATTGTTTCTGGTTTTTAATGATATGAATGGCTGAAATTATTTTTCTAGAAACAAACACGAGCAAAACAACTTTAGAGTTGTTAAACCTTTTTTCATTTACTTATTTTTTTGGTCAGTTTTCAAATAGGTATCCAAGTTTTTCTTATTTTCTTAAGACACAACTACTGGTTTCATCCTTTTCACACAACTTAAATGTGTTTTTTAGAGTTTGATTTGTTCAGCTGGATGAAACAGAAAATTTGATTAGGTTCTCCAAGGTCGTCTGTGGCAATTTTTTTTTTTCCTGTCAAAACACTAGTAACTTTCCAAAGGTATTGCTTATAGTCATCACCAGTATCTTGAAAAGAGAGAACCATTTTATTGACATTTTAAATGGCTAAACTATGAGATTTAGGCTTTCATAATGTTTTTTGCGCTAATTACCTCTCAGTTTACTGTGTGTGTGTGTGTGTGTGTGTGTGTGTGTGTGTGTGTGTTAATAACACTTAATTTTTCTCATTGGGGCCTTTACTACTTTGGATAATTTAGGTTTCAGCAAAATTTGGCCAAGCGTGTTACTTAGATAAATTATGACTGGAGAACATATGTTCTGTTCATCTTGTTTGGTTTGTTTGTCCTTTTTTGTTGTTTTAGTGTCAGATTTTTATTGTCAAGATCATTTTGAAGATACACAGCTTCTTAACTATACAAAGTTGCTACAGTACTTAGCCTTCATCTATTATATCTTGTATTTTTTCTTTTCTTTCTAATTCCAGGAGTCTGCCTTCTCTGTGAATCCCCCTCTAACAGGATGTCATGGTTTATTTTTCTCCTGTCCTTGGCCATGTGGATGGGCGGAGTTTTAATATTTTACTATCCTCGTCCTTTGGGATGGGTTCCTGTTTCTCTGCTATCTTGGGAACTCCTGCTGTTTGACTGTGGTGTTTGCATGTTACTAAACTATTAACCATGAATTCTTCAAGCAGGCCAGCTGTGCTATGAGAGCTGTTTGTTATTCCTCAGCATGGTATATTTATTCTCACTTGGCAAGACCTGTGCTTGTTTTTTCCAGTCTGTTGTGGAACAGTCTCCACAGAAATTCTGTCTTCATCATCTAACTGGGCAGCCTGCACAGATCTCTAGCTCCGGGTCTATGTGTAAAGAGAGGGCAGTGGAGCACATGGGGAGAGGCAAGCATCCAGAGCTGAGTTCTGCATAGGTCTTTGCCACTTGATAGTTGTATGGTGTGTGTGTGAAGGGTAGGGGTGGGGGGATTCACATCATCTCCCCAGACCTGATGGTGATCGGACTGGGTGTGACCACAGAGATCCAGCTATTCTAAAGAGATGCCTCAGGGACCCTTTCCAAGGAGGCCGCTGGTGCTGAAAAGGAGACACTGGCTAATGAGGACTGATTTCCACTGGTCATTGACTAGCAGGAAGCACCAGGCCTCTTAGGTTAATATAAGAAATGTCCAGAGTGATAGAGAATTTTTATGTGTTTGTTGGAGACAAGATATGCCAGGGAGCAAGCTCTCAAATGCTGTTCTGTTCATCTTAAATTTCTTTAATTTTTTTTTTGTCAGAGAAATAGCATTTCTAGGGAAGAATGTTTAAGAAGTGTGGCTTTTTTAGTGTTTTAGTTTTTGTGATGTCATAGTGTTGAATTTGCAAAATTGATCTGAGTAGTCTCAGTTTATACCTATTTGAACCCTGTAATTAGGGACTTTTCCTCTGAGGGCTATGGTGAGAAGGAAGTATACAGAACAGAAAAGAGAGGAAGTACATTTATAAATCAGGTGAATAATAATGCTTCTATTTTCCACACGAATGCTATGTTGATTGTATCATTATCACCACATTTCCACCGTTCTGCAAGATGCGTGCATTATCTTAGTTCACTGGTAAGACTTGAGCTCAAAGAGGATATGTAATGGGCATATAAAGACACATCGTTGATAAGCGGTGGATCTGGGATTGGAAGTTTAAAGCTTGCCTCTTAATCATTTAGGCCTCACTTGTCTCCCAGTATTTGATTTTTCCAATATTAAAGGGAAACCCTTTTTACCAAATCGAGGTGTTTCTAGGCTTTGTCTCTGCAGGAATGTAACAGTTATGTATTCATTGAAATATGTATAAAGTAGCTCTGTTTTTTTTCCCATTTTTTCTTTCATTTTGAAGGTCTAAAATATCTTCAGTTGCCCTAGTGTTTTCATTGTACTTGGAGTCGTTGATTGTTTAGTCTAAAGGTGAAGAGCACTAAAAATAGTCAATATGGGTACAGTATATAGGGAAGTCATTATCCTACATAACTACATTAAAAATTTTTAAGCTGTTAGGATAAGGTATGTCACAAAGACAGCTGCAGTCTATTCAAGTTACATTCACCCTAAATTAAATCAGCCCTTTAAAAGAAATGTCGCTTCCCTTTTACAGGACTCTCTATAAACTATTAAAAGTACTTCAAAAGGGTTAGTGACGGATATCTTGAATCAGATAAAAACAAAGGTGTAACATGAAGCAACTAAATTACATGTGAGCTTAATGATTGTGACCCAAATAAACAGACTTGTAATGGAGATGCTGATTATTATCAGTACAGTTTAAATGCTTTTTACTGTAGAACTGTAAAAAAGAATGTGGGTGTCTTAGTGAATTGGACAAGTTGTGGTCTTGGAAATCTGTGTTCATTTATCATAACACATTCGTAGGTGTGAAAGAGAAAACTCATTATTTTCTAAGTCATAGTTATTTTAAGGAAGTGTTCTAAAAACATTCAGCTTTATTGAGAAATAATTTTACATACAATGAGAGTCATTGCTTTATATAATCTGATGAGTTTTGCCACATGAATCCAGTTATGTTATTACAACACAATCAAAATAGAAAGCCTTTCCATCACTGTAAAAAGTCCCCCTGTCCACTTCTCACTCACTAAAATGGCTGTGTACAAAAGAGGGATAATAAGTATTAGGGAGGATGTGGACTAATTAGAACTGTCATACATGACTCGTGAGAATGTAAGATAAAACAGCCACTGGAAAACAGCTTGGCAATTCCTTAAAATGTTAACTATGGGTAGCTTTAGGTTCACAGCAAAATTGAGCAGAAGATACCGAGATTTCCTTTATACCAATCTATCTGTACACCTGCAAATCCTCCCCCATTATCAGCATTCTCCTACAAAGATTTAGGCTTTTCAAAAACAAACCTTTTTAATTTTCAGGAATTTTTACATTAAAATTTTAAAATTCATTTTTAGTTTCTAAGTTATAGATTTTTTCTTTTATAGTTTTGTGCTTTTTGTATTTCATGAACTTAGACACACTTTTTTAGTTACCTTGTGATTTTTGTTCATGACTCATGGGTTATTTAAAAGGTATTTGTTTTTTTTTTTAATTTTGAATGCCTTTCCTAATATCTTTCCTTTATTAATTTCTAATTTAATCTTATTGTTATCAGAAGACATAGTTTATATAGATTCCTATTCTGTTAAGTGTTTTGTGATTTATTTTATGGCCCAGAAAATGGTGTATCTTGTTTCATTCTTCTGTATCCATTTAGGTTGTCTTTTTGCTTATTCTGTTAGTTATATATATACTAGGGGCCCAGTGCATGAATTTGTACACCTTGAAAGGAACTGTGGGCTTGTGAGGCTGTGGTTGGCACAGGGGCGGGTCTCAGCCCATCTTCTGTGCCTTCTCCTGGCAGCCATGCTCCCACTGCTGCCATCAGAGCCATTCCTGCTGCTGCTGATGCGGAGCAATTGGGGTTGGTGCCAGTAGTTGGTGTGAGTGGTGGCTGCTGTCCTTGATCGCCCCTCAGGAGCAGGGGAAGGTGGAGAAGACCTCAGGGGTGATTGGGGCCGGCACCTGCCGCTTGAACCTGCTGATGGCACTGAGCTGTCAGGACCATTGACCAGTGCTGGCAGCAGGTGTGAGAGGCAGCTGCCAGCCCTCATTGCCCCTCAGGAGCAGGGGGAGGTTGAGAAGCCCTGAATGGTGATGGGGCCAAAAGCTGCCGATTGCACCCATTGACAGAGCAGTCGGGTTCACAGCTGAACACTGTCAGTGGGTGTGAGCAGGGCCAGTGCTGGCAGCAGGTGTGAGCGCTGGATGGGCTTGTGGCTCATGGAAGCAAAGAATTTTCAGTACCCACCAAAGGCTCACCCTGCCTTGGTCTGGTGCCCCAGGTCACCTGCTCCACCATCCCATTGTGGCTGACGTCTGCCATATTCCGTGCTCTGCTGCCTATTGCCAGTGACTACCATGTTTTACACGCACCCCCTGGTGGTCAGCGCACATCATAGTGACCTATTGTTCGGTTGTTCTGCTGTTTGGTCTATTCGCATATAAAGGTTTAACATATATAGATAGTTATTCAAATATCCCAAAATAATTGTGTGTTCTTCTTGTAACCTTTTTTCAGTTTCTGTTTTATATACGTATTTTGTCATTCTGTTGTTGGGAACAAAATTATTTAGGATGATAAAGTTTTCTTTGTACAGTTGATTCATTTTTTTCTTATCGGTGTTAGAGATTTTAGCCATTCTGCTAACTCAGTGATTTTTTTAACCAGTGTGCAACAAGAATTTTTAAAACATGCAATACCTGTCTATTTTTCCCCTTAGGTTATCAAATAAAAAAATGAGAATAGCCATATGAAATCATACGTGAAATTATCAAAATCATACCTTAAAAAAAAATTCTCACCAAGTACATGCTTAGAAAAAGGAAGGGAGAGCCAGAGAGATATTTTGTTTCACTTATTTATGCATTCATTGGTTGTTTCTTGTATGTGCCTTGACTGGCAATCAAACCTGCAACCTTGGCATATGAGTTCAACCCTCTATCCAACTGAGCTACCTGGTCAGGGCCTTTTTGTATATTTTAGATAATAGCTTTTTATCTTATATATACATAAAATTTAGAAATAGTTTTTCCCATCCTTGGCTTGTCTTATTCTCTTGCCAGTGTATATCCTATCTAATAAAAGAGTAATATGCAGGTTGACCATCACTCCAACACACAAGATGGATGCCCCCATGTGGTCAAAGATCCTGCCTTGAGGTGGACACAAGATGGCCACTACAAGATGGCCAGCAGAGGAGGGCAGTTGGGAAGGACCAGGCCTTCAAGGGAGGGAAGTTGTGGGTGATCAGGCCAGCAGGGGAAGTCAGTCAGGAGGGACCAGGCCTGCAAGGGAGGGAAGTTAGGGGTGTCCAGACCTGCAGGGGAGGTCAGTTAAGGGTGACCAGGCCTGCACTGGAGGGCAAGTTAGGGGCAAACAGGCTGGCAGTGGAGCAGTTAGGCATCAATTAGGCTGGCAGGGGAGTGGTTAGGGGGTGGTCAGGCAGGTAGGTAGAAGAGGTTAGGGGCGATCAGGAAGGCAGGCAGGCGAACAGTTGGGAACCAGCAGTCCTGGATTGTGAGAGGGATGCCCGACTGCCCGTTTAGGCCCAATACCGGTATTGGGCCTAAACGGGCAGTCGGGCATCCCTCAAGGAGTTCTAGATTGGAGAGGGTGCAGCTGGGCTGAGGGACACCTCTGTCCCCACACATGAATTTCATGTATCAGGCCTCTAGTTCAAATATCTTTTTCTTTAATCTTTTCCCCCCTTTGTGTTTCCAATAGTTTGTATTGTTGTCTCTTCATGTTTTCTAGTTTTTTTCTGCAGTATCTAATGTCATTTACCTATCCAATGTATTTTTCATTTAAAATATTGTATTTTCCATTTTTAGAAGTTGTGCACATACTCATGTGCATGCATGTATATGGAGAGATCCCGTCTAATGTCTTTTTTTCCCCCTTTTCCTCCCCAGTGTCTTGTTAACATGCTTGCACTTTCCTCTACCTTCTTGAATAAATGGAGTATACTTTTCATAGTAGTGTAAATGCCACTTTGTTCTGTTGATTGATTTATCTCATTAATATGGCTCAAATTGCAATGTTACTTACATGCCTTGAAATATTTGTTTAGGTGTTACACATTGTGAATTTAATGTTGCTGAAGTTTGCTGTTTTGTATTCTTTTAAATATTGTTGGTCTTTGTTCTGGGGTACATTTAAATTACTAGGCTTTTTGTTTGGTATGTCTGGAACAGCCTTTAGTCTAAGTCAGGGTGTAAAAACATTCTGAAAGGATCAGGTGGAGATATTTTAGGCTGTGAGCATCTGTCACAACTATACACCTTTGTCACTATAGTGCAGAAGTAGCCATTGACAATACTTAAATGAGTAGTACGTTGAGGCATTCATAGGGCTCCTATCAGTTGTTCCCTTGTCTCAAGGATCATTGTCCTATACTACCTGTTCTGTCTTTTCATACATTTGATCTGTTTCTTACATTTTCTAGCAGGAGGGTAAATCCAATCCCTGTTAATCTATTGTGGCTGGATGTAGAAGTTCAACACTGTGCTTTAATTATAAGTTTTGGGTAGTTTCATATGAATTTTTGTAAATGAAGAAAACAAATTGGGATGGATTTTGTAGGGTAGTTTAAAATTTAATATATCTTTGGAGAAGTTGAATCACAGATCCTTTAAAAGGTGCAAGCCTTATAGAAGAATTTCAAGAGTATTATAGCTTTAATTGTGCTGTTTTCTGTCTGGTGCCAGATGTAGCAGCAAAAGAAAATGATAAAAAACACCAAGGGATTCCTTTATTTCTTTTGATCTCATGAATAGGTAAAGAAGGCTTAAACTCCCTCCACCCACTCTGACTATCATCAAGGGACTACTATGATTCTTTCATTTCAGAGAATGGCATCTTGTTTTTTCCCCCCATTTGCCTGGGATTCTTTTAGTCTTAAAAGCAAGAAGATTGGGCCTCAGTTGTTATCATTTGAAGTATCTTCTTGGCACCTACTTTTTAACCTAGTTTCATTGAAATTTTCCAATTTGTTGCTGTTACTGTGTCTTGCACGTTTTATGTGTATATGGGCTTACTATAATATTTTGGAATTATCCTTGTGTTGTAATATGGAAAGAATTTTATTTGAACCCAAGAGAGTTTACTAGTATACAGCTTTATATTTAACAGAAACAACCAGATTCATGAACTAATAAAAACGCTTATTTTAAAATATATGTGAAAAATAACAATACAACAGTGTGTCTGAAAAGGAGTGAGAAGCACAAAATGTAGAGACAGGGTTTATGATGTATGAATAAATATGTAAGTAAATGAAAAGTGTTGGTCATGTTTTCTCATCTTTGGTGATTGGTCCATACCTGTTTATTATATGATTAAATATAAAGAAGAGATCTACACCATTGAAGAGAAATGAAGCAAGGATTATTAATGGTCTAATTCTTTGAACTCAGGGCCCTATGTGGAGATGCAAGCAAGGGAAATATGGAGTTTTTTACTGGGTCAGAAATGGAAATCATAAATGAGAATTTAGATGCTCACAGTGAACTTTTACTGCTTTCGCTGCCACCATGGCACCTGTGAAAAGGATGTGGCAAAGGGAGGCTGAAAAAAAGAAGAAAAAAAAAGAAAGCAGATTCTAAAGTTTACCATTAACCACACCCATCCTGTAGATGGTGGGATTGCCAATTTTGAGCAATTGCTTTAGAAGAGAATAAAAGTTATTGAAAAAGCTGGTAATCTTAGTAGAGGGATTGTAACTTTGAAAGAAGCAAGAGCAAGATCACTGTATCTTTGTGATGCCTTTTCCCAAAAGGTATTTTAAATATCTCACCAAGAAATATTTCAAGAAGAATAATCAACATAATTTGTTGCTCGTAGTTGTTAATAGCTGAGAGCAGTGGTTGGCAAACTCATCAGTCAACAGAGCAGCAAACCGGAGCTCACGAGCTGAGCTGTAGTTTGCCGGCCACTGGCCAAGAGAGTTAGCAATTGCTTTACTTCCCAATTAAGCAGAATTAAGAAGGGGAGGAAGATGAGGATTAAAACTCATTTATGTGGCATATTTTGTATGAGTTCTTCAATAAGTCTTGGAAACAACAACAAAAAATTATAGTGAAGATATAAAAGGGAGGGATGCCTGGCCAGTTGGCTCAGTTGGTTAGAGCTTTGTCCCAGTTTGCCAAGGTTTCAGGTTCTATCACAGGTAAGGGCACATACACGAACTTATTAGTCAATTGAATATGCCCTTCTCCAATTGTAATACACATTTGTATTTTCTTGTCTTTTTTAAAAAAATATTTTTATTGATTTCAGAGAGGAAGGAAAAGGGAGAGAGAAATATAAACATCAGTGATGAGAATCATTGATTGGCTGCCTCCTTCATGGCCCCTACTGGGGATCCAGCCCATAATCCAGGCATGTGCCCCTACCGGGAATGGAACCATGAATTTCTGGTTCATAGGTCAACATGCAACCACTGAGCCAACCCGGTGGGGCTCTATTTTCTTGTCTTTATGTTTAATTTTTTCCTCTTCTCACCCATATATTCTTATCCTTTAAAACCTTAATTACAGTTTGGCATTCTTTGTGAAAACTCTCTGATCAACCAAGCAGAGATGACCTCTGTGAACTTTATGGGTGCTTGAAGAGAGAATCTGATGCAATCGTTTACTTTTCTTTGTATTTCATGTGTACTAGTTTTCTGAGTAGTATAGAAATTCCTGCTGAGGAGGGATGATTTGATTCTATATTCGTTTATCTGTTGCATCCTTTCATGATAACATAGCATTGAGAGAATCTCATAATTGTTATTTCTAATGTTTAATTTATTGTTAAATATCTGTGTGATTTCACTAATTTTTTTTTTACATCAGTTCTCCAGAATGCTTTCACTTTATTTAGTTTAGTTTCTTGTAATAGTACCATTTATTAATCATTTGCTATGTGCAAGTTAGGTAGAATCTCAATTTTACAGATGTGGCAATTAAACTTCAGAATTAAGGTTATAAACTATCTATTCCAGTGGCATGCACTAACTGCTATCTTTACTTTTAGAGGGAGTAGTTGTCCCTGTTCTTGATGATGTTGTGTGTATCAGTGTATCTTTCCTTTTTATTGTGGAGTAGTATTCCATTCTATAAATATACTTAATTATCCATTTTTCTGTTGGTGGACTTTGGGTTGAGTATAGTTGTGAGGTATTATGAATAAAGCTGTTGTGTACATTCTCATACAAGTCTTTGAGTCATCATTTGAATGCACTGAGACAAATAAATGACTAGAATGTGTATTATATGAGATTCTGTGCTTTGAAGGAAAATAAATCAGGTAGGGACCTAGAGCATGATGTAGCATGATCTTTCTGATTGGAAAATATTTGAGAATGAAAATAAAGCAGACAAATGAACTAGATAGATGACTAGGGCATAACTGGGTATTTATGCCCAGGAGAAAGAAGAGGAAGTTCAGCATTCCTGAGGCAGGTGTGTGCTTGGCATATTTCAGTGTGAGTGAGCAAGGGGCAGAAAGGAAGAAAGAGCTAGAAAAGAGTCAAGGGGGTGAACAGTATTTATTTTGTCTTCACCAGAAAAGTAGATGAATGGATTCACCATATTACAGTTACCAACAACAAAATAATTGCATTAAGGTTACTGAGTTCTCACTGTTTCAACACCTTGCTTATAGTCCATTGCATTTATTGTTATTTTATATTCTCACAATTCTAGGTGAGGTATTGGTATTTATCCCTGCTTTGCAGATGATAGAATGAAAACATTAAGGAATTAAGTACATTAGCCTTCGTCAACAATTTTTTTTGTAAGTGGAGAAGTTGATTGTTATTTTATATAACTACTTTTTTTTAAAAAAAATAAGCAGAGGGAAGAATTCTGAGCTGTCTTTCAGGGTCACATGTGGCATTTATTGGGCAAGTTATTTAACTTTTCTTACTATCAATTTACTCCTCTGTCATATGGATGGTTTGTAATCTTGTGTTCCTTAAAGTCTGATGAGTCTCATCTGTGAGATAGCATAAGCAGCCTGATTATCAAAGTGAAATAATATGGTGCCATTAAATGTTAAGGGATACTTCACATACGGAACATTTTAACATACAGAGGAAGGTAATAAAACTAGCAATAATGAAAAAATGTTGTCTTAAATATTTTAAACTATTTGAAGTCACTGTGGAGGCTAAAATGTATATACATATTTTGGCTATTTTAGGCAAGTTGGCAAAGATGTCTTTGTAATCATACTTAGGTAAAACTGTTCAACGCAGTAAGATTTCTATCCTGTTGCTCTTTCCCCTGATTGGTTGATGGTACCTGCAATGTGTCTATTTTCCTATTTTTCCTTCTTCACCTCATTTTGCTTTGGTAAGAGACTTATATGAAGATTACCCAGTTCATAATGGAGATTGCTTTTTAGCACACAATGGAAAATTTTGTAAGAAAATAGAAATTTTTAGTGGGAAAAATCTGACTATAAATTGACAACATAATCATATATTTTAGCCAAAATTTAGACCTGTAATATATGACTACAACTTTAAGCTCACATTAATAGAATCTATGAGGAAACCTGGATGTAGACAAACAATTAAATATTTTCTAAAATAATTATTTCAAGTAAATAAAAAATGAAATGGAAGACTTGGAAATGGTTTAACTGATAAAATGCATAAGTTGTTCATTAGAATCTTTCTGCAAAAGATTTTCACATTTAGAATTTATTAGTATTAGCATAGTTTTGTGTAAAATATTTATACTTAAGACATCATCCACAACATCAAAAGAGCAGAGTTGGAATATTTCATTATCAGTTGGATTTTTATTTGCATCTGGATTTGCTTTGGGATCCTCACAGAAGTGGTTTCTATTTGCTATCTTGAAATCCTTAAGGCTGATTTATGAGCTTAAACTCATTGGTTTAAATGAGTTTACAATGGCATGTATGGTGAGGGGTATTATTTAACATTTTCTGACATGCAAACTGTCTTGAATTTTTTTGAGGGGGAGAGGAGTTGTGACTTGGTGGGCAAGCCCATTTTCATTACTTTAATTGTGCGATTTATTAGGATTTTAAGCTTTTTATAAATGTTTTAGTGTTATAGGACAGAATTAAAAGGATTTAGAATAAAAGGAGTTTAACAAAAGGACTTTGCAACAGGATTGCAGTAGTTTTTATATTTGATGGATTTGGCTAGCTGGTTTTCATTTCAATCACCATGCTGCATTCTGTTAAATGCTGTAGAACAGGTGTGTGTAACGTCATTCTCTATTGTACATGCAAATAAACACAATTTTATATATAAAAAGTTAATCCTCTACAATTTGGAGGATTACAGTACGGGAGAGTGAAGACTCCATTAGGCATCATGAAGAGTACATGCTACTATTTATTCTGCATGAAAAATCAGGTTAATAGCTACAATGTTTATGAGATTGTAGAATTTTTATGCTAACACTTTCAAATAATTGTATTTATTTAAACTATCCTCAATGAAATTATTTAAAGCGGAATTAAGGTTTTGCTGTATAGTTTTCAAACTACTCATTTGTACTTAAAAAATTTTTTTTTTTTTTTGCTTTGATTCCTTCACTAAATACCGGTAAAGAGTATGAGTCTTTAGTAAGTATTAGGTGTCTGATCTTCTATAAAGTTTGTGGTAATAATTGATTGGGTCAGCTAAACCAATGGAATTCAGGTTTGAGAAACCCAAAACAATCAAACTATTTTTGCCAGTATTATCTGCATTTTAAGGCCATGATGTTTCATTCATCAACATGTCAGAGTGGTGTGTTGAATCCAGGTACAGACTGTGAAGACTTGCCCATAACAGGAAGCAGAAAGAAAATAGCTAATTGTTAAAGGTGGAAATGAAAGAGGTAGGAGTGAAGAGCTGGGCTTGAAGAGATGAAGTTTCAGTCATAATTAATTTAGAACATAAAGATTGTGGGCTTTGGACCAGTTAAATTTTAACTCATGCTTCGTTCAAGGCACGTTGTGAATTGTGAAATCTGATTTATTTGTTTCGAAGGGGTAACAGAATACAATCCATAGTTATTAATGATTTTTAAAGACTTAAACACTGATTTTTGTAGTTCCTAAAAAGTTTAAATAGTTATAAAGAACTTTATTAATAAACATTGTGTTTTTAGTTTTGATCTTTATCATATTCTGGTGTTGAGAATAGAGTCTGCGAAGGGATGTTACAACTTGCTCTAACTTATTTTGTATAACTACTCTATTTACAATTTGAAAGTATTTATATTATGTCATGTCACAGTTTAAATGTGTAACCATTAAGGTGCCTCCTCAGTATTAAAAATCTCATAATCCTTGGAGGGATCCATTGAAATGGAATATTAGTGAAGAGACAGAAAGTATTGTTTAAAAAGTATTCAAGTTCCCTATCTCCCCCAAATATCTTCATCTTAGTTCCCTAAGAAATAGATCCCTATTTTGAAATTGTTGTTTATCTTTATGAGTTTATGCATTCCGTGCTTCACGTAACAAAATATATATGTATGTATCTAACCACACATTCAACTTATTTCTACTTTTTTCAAAACTCTGTAGTAAAATTGTAAAAATTGCCTAGCAAAATTTACCATCTGGACAGATTTTAATTGTACTGTTTAGTAGTGCTAACGCATTCACAGATCTCTAGAACTTTTTCTGCTTATAAAACTGTAACTTTGTACCCAGTGAACAGCCCTCTCCATTTCTCCCTCCACCCCAGTCACTGGTAACAGCATTTCACTTTCTGTTTCTATGAGTTTGACTACAAGCTTCAAATACGTGGAATGGTAGAGTATTTGTCCCTTTTTATTACTTATTTCACTTAGCATAATGTTCTCAAGATTAATCCATGTGTAGACCGGTGACAAGATCTCCTCCTCTTCCACCTCCTCCTTCCCCTCTTGCCTGGAGTTAGATACATTTACATTTCATGACTTTATTTTTCTCTCATTACTGTTATTATATTGGTTTCATATCCTGTAATATTATTGAGTTCATTTATTATTATTATTATCATCCTTTCAGGGACATCTAGTATAGGGGGGAATGAGAGCAGTTATATTGGGCATCCTTGTGTTATTGCTGTTTTTAATGGGAATGCTCTAAAGCATTACCAATGATACTTGTAAGACTTTTGTAGATAATCATTATTGGGATAAGAAATTTTTTTGTTGCTTTTTTTGTTATTATCATGAATACCTGTATAGTTTAATTGAATGCTTTTTCTGCATCTGCTGAAACAATAGGATGAATATGTTAATTGGTTTTATAATGTAAAATTATTACTATTACTTGGGTAAATCCAACTTTGTAATAAGATTTTACTTTTTCTTTTTTTTAGATTTAATAAATCTTTATTGTTCAGATTATTACATTTGTTCCTCTTTTTTTTTTTGCCCCCATAGCTCTCCTCCACCTGATTCCCCCCACCCCCCACCCTATGCCCTTATTTCCCGCCTCTGTCCTCATCCATAGGTATAACATTTTTGTCCAGTCTCTTCCTGCACACCTCACTCCCCCTTTCTCCTGAGAATTGTTAGGCCATTACCTTTCTATGCCCCTAATTCTATTATATTCACCAGTTTATTCTGTTCATCAGATTTTTTATTCACTTGTTGATAGGTATTTATTTGTTATCAATTTGTTGTTCATAATTTTTATCTTTCCTTTTTTTCCTCTCCTCCTCCCCCTCCTCCTTCTCCTCCTCCTTCTCCTCCTCCTCCTCCTCCTCCTTCTCCTTCTTCTCCTCCTCCTCCTCTCCTCCTCTCCTCCTCTCCTCCTCTTCTCCTCCTTCTCCTCCTCTTGCTCTCTCTCTTCTTCTGGCACCCCCATAATTTTGATGTTGGTACGCTTGAAGTTGTCCCAGAGGCTTCTTATTATCTTCACATTTTTTGATTCTTTTTTCCTTTTGTTTTTCTGTTAGGGTGTTTTTTGCTTTCTCATATTTTGATTTCATTCTTGGGGTCCTCTAGTCTGTTGTTGTATTTCTGTATATTATTCTTTATTTCAGACAGTGCATGCTTAATAGCTGACTGGTCCTTTTCCATTTTTTTGGCATTCCTTGAAGATCTCACTAAGTTTCTCGGCGGTTTGTAGAAGATTTTTGAGTAACCTTCTAAATGTGGTTTTGAAATTGATGTCCAGTCATTTGCTTTCCTCCATTTCTTTCATTTGTGACATGTTTCTTGGTCTCTGCATTTTGGCTGCTTCCCTGTGTTGATGGACTGGCTTTGTGTGCTAGCTGTCCTTTACGGCCCAGTAGCTCCGCCTCCCCAATTACCTGAGGTGGACACTCTTGGTGCACCTCTTTGTGGGCTGGGTTCACAGTCTTGTTGTAGTTAAGCCTTGGTTTCTATTGGTAAACTGGGAGGAATGGACCTCCAGGCCAATTGACTGTGAGGATTAGCTGTGTCTATTAATGGAAGAACTGCTGTGCTGGAGACACCCCTATGGGGCAGAACTTGCTTCAGTGGGGCTTTGGTGCTCACCGAGTCTGCCTCTTGAGTGTGTCACTTATGTATGTGAGGAGTTGAAATCTGGTGTCATCTCACACTGACCTCTAGGTACACTGGTTCCTGGATCTCCAAGGAGGTGCAAGTTAGCTAGTGTCTAAGGCCACCCAGCAGGAGCTACAGGGAGCTCTGCAGATTTCTCCTCTCTGCTTGGAGTTTGGAAGATTTGGAGTTGATTTTCCAATTTGTTTGGAGTTTGGAAGTTTTGGAGTTATCTGACCCAGCTGCAATTTGTTAGGTTAAGCTGCCAGAGGGCAGGCCATTCATATGCAAAAGTCACTGCACAGCTGGGTGGGTTTGTAAATTGGGGGGAGGGGAGGCAGGGTCTCTGGAAGTCACTAGGCCAGGGCATGGCAAACAGTAATGGCTGCCAGTCAGCCCTCTCTGCGATGTTCTGTTCAGTGTCCCACATCCCGCACCCCAGTGCAGTAAACAATGATTCCAATATGCAACTCTGCAAGAGAGCTACCCTCCCTTTCCGACCCAAGACAGACAGTCCAGTTTCTCCCTGTATGAGTCTGGGTCCCCAGAATCTCGCCAGAAACTGGAATTCAGAGAATTGGGAATTTGTAATCCCCTCCCAATTGAAAAACAATAGCGCACGTCAGCCCGATTCGTGCAAGTCTCCCTACCTCTGCTTTTCTGAGCCTCTGCATGTCCTACCAGGTCTGAATGCACTTTTTTCTTTCCTTCTAGTTGTAGAACTTCCACTCTGCCAGCTTTCCCGTGGTTCTAGGGGATAGTCGTTTTGTCTTTTAATTGTAGTTTTGGTATGGTTGCGAGAGACAGCATGTACAGATGTATATCTTATGCCGCCATCTTGGTTCTCCTCTGTCTCCGCATTTTCACTATGCCAGGAGAACTTCTGTGCTGGAGTCAGCCTTATGATACAAGATTTGCAAAACTGCAAAAGCCTCTCTGTTGAACTTGGGTGGGGTGGAGTCTCAGGGCTGAGCAGACAGTCTTGGCTTCCAGTGAGCCTCGTTCTACTCGGCCCCTGGGTCTCAAGTATCTCTCAGTAATCGCTGCAGCCCTCTCTGTGCGCATGCATGCATGCATGCCTCTAGACCTCTGCCTTTCCCTTGTGCTCTGGGACCCTTATGAGTCTGAGTCCCCAGGGTCTCGCCCCAAACTGGGGTTCAGTGCATTCAAAAGTGTAGTTCAGTACAGTGGGAGGCTCTGTCTCTTGCCCACTAGAGAAAGCCAGAGGCACAATCAGCAATCAGTCCTCTATGCATGCAGTGTTGTGCTTGCCCCCAGACCTCTGCTTTTTTGCGGCTACCCTAAATTTCTGTGCACGCCTCCCTTTTCACGACAGTCCAGATTCCCCCTGTATGAGTCTTGCCCGGAACTGGAGTTCAGTGCAGTTGGGAGTCTCCGTCACCCTCCCGCCAGAGGAAGCCATCCAGGCACTCTGCCGCTCACTCTCTCCATGTGAGCATCTCCGTACCTCAGCTTTTTGCAGCTTTTTTGGTCTCTGTGAGCCCCCCTCTCTTTCCTTCTAGTTATAGAATTTCCACTCAGCCAGCTTTCCTGTGGTTCTGGATGATGTCTGTTCTGTCTTTTAGTTGTAGTTTTGAAATTGTTGTGCAAGGCAGCAGTTTAGGTGTTCACCTATGCCGCCATCTTGGTTTCTCCAGATTTTACTTTTTCTAATACATTGGTAGTTTAAAGTTTTTAAAGGATATTTGCATTTATGTGTTTTGAGAATGGTCTAAAATTTTATAATTTTCCTTTCTTGACTTACCTTTATTTAGTTTATTTAGTTTTGACATTGAGATCATACTATTCCTGGGTAATTAGTTGGTAGGTTTGGGAGTAATTTTTTGAGCTCCTAGAGAATGTGTATAAGATTTAAGTTTATGCCAATTAAAATAAAATATATTTTATTCAATTTAAAAAAATAGTTATGTTTATTTATATAGTTTCTAGTTTTGCTAGAAACTAGAATATAAATCATACCAATTTATAATGAATGTTTTGGTATCTCTTTGGCTGTAAATATTCTGAGAGCATGAAAATAATGGGCATTATGTAAGAATACTTCTCAAAATTTTGTTTTACATTTTATATTCCATATCAGGTACTCAAAAGTGTGACAGCTTTGCAGAGAAAAGGCCTCTTCTTGGTGTTTGTAAGAGCACTGGATCTTCTGGGTAAGGAAATTTAAAAAATTCTTTGAACCTTTATTAAAAATTTATATTATGATTTCTGAGGGAAAACTTAGATGAGTCATTTCCCCAATCATTTTAAGATGACTTCTGTGTTTTCAGTTAGTACATCTCCTCAACTCAGACTCCTAATTGCAAGGAGAATGATAGAAGTTTTGTTAGTAAGGAAGATGACTAAAATGGCTATTAGCCTTGGTAGCCAGGAGTCCCTGTCACATGCTTTCAGCTCATTAAGTGTGCATTTTAGATTATGGATGCAGTGAGGAAGGAAAGAATTTGTTAATGGTATAGCATGATTAGATTTTAGAGTCTTAATTGTGCTTTTTTTAGGGAAATAGTTTGACTACATGTGTTATAAGTGTAAATTTGGGGGTTTGAACTAGGCACAAATTTACAGTATACTTAGCACTATGTCAGGTATGGGTTAAAGATACAAAAGTATGAAAACCTAATTCATTGTCCCAAAGACTTAAGGATATAGCTGGAAAAAAAGTATTGCTCACAGAAAATAATAAAAAAATAACTAGAGGCCCAGTATGCAAAAAGGCATGCACTCTGGTGGGGGGGGGGGTCCCCACAATCCAGCTGGGACCCCTTGGATGTCCACCTGCCAGCTTAGGACTGCTCCCTGGGGGATCATGCCAAAGCTGGCTGTCAGACATCCCTTTGGCAGGATGGGGAGTGGGTCTAAGCTGCAGTTGGACATCCTTAGTGCTCCTGCCACTGCCGCTGCCCTGGCTAGCCATGATCCAGCTTTTGGCTGAGTGGTGCTCCCCCTGTGGAAGCGTATTGACCACCAGGGGGCAGCTCTTGCGTTGAGCATCTGCCCTCTGGCGGTCAGTGCTCATCTTTGCGACTGGTCGTTCCCTGTCGTTCCATTAGGGTCAATTTGCTTATTACCCTTTTATTATATAGGATGACGTATAAAAGGAATTCAGCAAAAGTAGAGATCATTGTGTGTGTGTGTGGATTAAGGGGATAAGGTCTTATGAAGAATGTGCAGCGTGTGCTGGATCTGAAAGAATGAGAAGTTTGGCAATACATGTAGAAGAGTAAGGACTTCCAAAGTAGTTATAAAGCTATCTATAGCAATAGAATAGAAGTGGTATAAATACATTTAAGAATGATGGAAGTTTATGACTTAGGACTAAGGTTATCTGCAAAACAGGCAGAAGCAACAATTTCAGTGATCTGTAACTCAGCCAATGGTTTACAACATTCTGAGAAGTGTTTAAACTTTAAGTGGTAACAGTGGGAATCGGTAGCATTCATCCTGGAGCTGTTCCCATCATACTCCACCCATTCTCCTTCTAATTTGGTTGATTCTTCAAAAGTAGGGAAGATCACGAGGGCAGGCATTTTCCCTGCTGTGGTTGGAGGATGCACATTCAACTTGGAACAGCAGGTGTTGCCAGCCCAGGAACATTGTCCATGGTAGTTATGGTCTAGGAGATATATTAGTTGTGCGGGCAGTGGCTTCATGTATGTGTAGAGGATCCATGAAAGAGTCCAAGGGGAATGAAAAGCTCGGGAGACTTGAAAATGTTCTGAATGTTGAATGTGCTCCCCTGTCCACACATAGATTCTTTTGGGAAGGATGGCAGCCTATGTAGACTTACAGTATTTGAGCAAAATCTCAGCTAACCACTAAGCTGCATGGACAGATGGGGAATCCCAGGAAACCAGACCTTAAAATAAAAGCAAGACTTAAAGAATAGTAAAACTTCACAATATGTAGGAAGACAGATGCCAGAGATGTTATACCATATTATAGAAAATGTTTAAGTTTTAAAAATATATATTTTATTGGTTTTTCACAGAGAGGAAGAAAGAGGGATAGAAAGCTAGAATCATTGATGAGAGAGAAACATGGATCAGCCGTCTCCTATACACCCCCCACCAGGGATGTGCCCACAACCAAGATACATGCCCCTGACTGGAATCGATCCTGGGACCCTTCAGTCTGCAGGCTGATACTCCATCCACTGAGCCAAACCTGTTTCAGCAGAAAATGTTTAATTTTTTAACTTAAAATTATGACACATGTCAAGAAACAGGAAAATGTGATATATTAAAGAAAAAAGGAAAGAGAAGCTGAATGTCTCTATGGTTAAATTCTACAGAGAAGGGTTTTTAAAGCAGCTATTATAAGTATATTCTAAGAACTAAATGAACCATGTGTCTAGAATTAAAGGAAAGTATGATAACGATGATTTAACAAATAGGGGGTCTCAGTAGGGAGTTAGAAATTATAGAAAAACCAAATGGAAATTCTGGTGTTGAAGAGACACAAAAAATGAAATACTAAACTTTCTAGAGCAGTGGTTCTCAACCTTTCTAATGCTGCCACCCTTTAATACAGTTCCTCATGTGGTGACTCCAACCATAAAATTATTTTCGTTGCTACTTCATAACTGTAATTTTGCTACTGTTAATGAATTGTAATGTAAATATCTGTGTTTTCTGATGGTCATAGGCTCTACAGCAGCAGTTCTCAACCACTAGCAGTGTCACCACAACATGAGGAACTGTATTAAAGGGTCGTGGCATTAGAAAGTTTGAAAGCCACTGTTCTAGAGGAACTCAACACCATATTCAAGTCAGCAGAATAATCAGGGAACTGATGTGTTGATGAGGGAGCTGAAAGAGAATGGGAACCACAGAGGAGGATGAGCTACTATAGTGATGGCAAACTCAATTAATTTCACTTTTCCTGATGTTTATTTAGCCCTCTGTAACTCAGGTGCAGGAAGGCCTGTGGAAGCCCCCCAATAAGATGTTTGTGGAAACACTCAGCTACCTGCTGAGTTTGGCTTGTAGTTTTTGAATGATGTTCTGTTTCTTATCAACTCTGCTAGCTCTAAAATTAAAGGGATTGTTTTTATTTCTGTAGGATTCATTTATTGCGATATCACTTTATCAAAAAACTAAAGGCCCAGTGCACTAATTTGTGCATGGATGTGGTCCCTCGGTCTAGCTGGTGATCGAGGCCATCTTTCCTAGTTCTGATTGGGCCAATGGGGTTGGCAGGCTGGGGAGTGACTGCAGGAGGGCCCTAGGGCATGTCCGGCCAATCTCGCCCAGTCCTGTTCAGCTGGACCTCAGCGGCAAGCTAACCTATCTGTTGGAGCATCTGCCCCCTGGTGGTCATAGTGATTGGGGTCATAGTGACTGGTTGAGCAGTAGACCAAATGGTAGACTGATTGGTTGGACACTTAGCATATTAGGCATATATATATATACACACACACACACATACACACACATATATATACACACACATATATATATAGACTAGAGGCCTGATGCACAAACATTGTGCAAGGGGCTCGACCCATTGCAGCCACAGCTGCCTCATGTCCCGGTGGCCCCACCCACTGGTCATTCTGGAAGGTCGTTCCACCGGTCTAATGAGCATATTAGCTCTTTATTATATAGGATAAGCTAACATAGTGAGGGTAAGGTGATGATATGTAGTTGGTGATGAGATAATTTATTGAATGATGAATTTGATGGTATGTGGGTTATATTAGGGTTCTCCAGAGAACCAATGGGATGTGAGAGGTAGGGGTATGTGTGTAAGAGATTCTAAGAAATTGGCTCACATAACTGTCAAGGCTGGTAAGCCCAAAATCTGGAGACCAGGAGAAGAATAGCAATGTTAATATGGAGGCAGAATTCCTTGTTCCTCAAAGAATGTGTTAAAAAAATTATTATTAAAGCTTTCAACTGATTGGATGTGCCCTACTCACATGATAGAGTACAATATACTTAACTCAAGTTATATTGACTTAAATGTTAATCTTACCTAAAAAAGTTTTCACAGCAACATCTAGAATAATATTTGACTAAATCTGGTTTTTGTGGCCTAGCTAAATTGACAAAGTTAATCTGAACAGGAGCAATGAATCTAGTCCAGATTAAAATAGCATATACCTACTGGAAAAAATGTATTGTAGATATTCATTTTCTTCCTATTAAAAATATTTTTATTGATTTCAGTGAGAAAGGGAGAGGGAGAGAGAGAAACATCAATGATGAGAGAGAAACATTGATTGGCTGCCTCCTATATTCCCCCTACTGGGGATTGAGCCCGTAACCTGGGCACATGCCCTTGACCAGAATTGAACCCCGGACCCTTCCAGTCCACAGACCGATGCTCTATCTACTGAGGCAAGACAGCTATGGCCCCTCCATTTTTGCTCCTTAATTTATGTCATCAAAGGGGAATTATTCTGTTGATAGACTTCTGTATGTCTGTATTACTGTACTTGGTGGGCTATTTTAAATAATGATAATTGATAAATAACATGGCAAAGAAACTTTTGAATAAGTTTGTAAGTCACTTCATGTTCCCTAAATTCTAGAGTAAGGTATCTCGTTATTACTGTATATGTATAAGCTCCATATTTTTTCTCTTCTGGTTTATACCTTTCTCTCCTAATGCCAAAGGCTACTGGAAAATACTCATTTTGTTTTCAGTTATTTATTCGCTAAACTGATTATGTAGCATCTTTGTCAGAATGTTTACAGTTACAGGAAGGATATTTTCATTGAGGACTGTGATCTGTTTCTTGTGTCATATTGCAGTTGTGAATAAAATTTTCTCTCTAATCTGAGCAAACGATCTGTGAATATGTATATATTTTAAGAATTATTCTAAGTGTTAATAGTAGGTTGGCAGATGGTGATATCAAATACACAAGACACTTTTCAGTACCTTTAAAGTTTAATGATAGAGAAATCTTGTTATTGGGGAATTCTTTTAGAATCTGTTTTCCAATTCAGTCTTTTTTTTTATGAGGCATGTACTTGTTGACTATGCTAATATAGCACCAGGGACTGGAAGGCAAATGTTCAATGTCTGCTATGTACGAGGTCTATTAAGTATTTTCCATTATGTAACATCATTTAATCCTAAAAGAAGCCTGTGAAGGAGATTGTATTATCCTCATTTTATACACGAGGAAACTGATGCTAAGGGAGGTTCAGGCCCCATTAGTTGTTGAGCCAGGCCTTTGCCTTACTTGTCAGTCTCCATATCTTGAGAAAAGTGTTAAATCTGAGGACACATATACTGAACCAGGTAGTTAACATCTTCAAAGCTAGTAAGAGATCCTTCCCCCTTTGGAGAGTTACAGGACATCTCATTTGCTATCTATTTCCCTGGCAAATGCTTAATTGAGTACTTGATGCTTTAGACATTGTCAGTTGCTTATATTTATAATTAATACTGCTTCTTAAATTATTCTTGGAGAAATACAAAAATTTTTTTGTAATGCAATTTTCATTTTTATAAATTTACAGTACCTTTTCAAAGAAGTGGGAGTTGCTATGGAAATAATACGAGTTCTTCCTCATGTTTTATCCTTTAGCTATGAACATATTATGCTTTAGCCCACAATTAAAAAAACTGGCTCTAATTGCATTCATGATAATGATGTGTTCTTTCTTTCCTTTGTGTGTGTATGTGTGTTTGTGTCTATCTGTGTTTATTGTGCTACTGATCCAGGGATTAAGTCAGTGCCTTGTGTAACAATTTGAGGGAGGGAAAGGAAGAATGGACAATATACTAAGTGATATACACTCTCTTAGGAAAATCAAGCTCTTTGTATATTGTATACTGAACTGTTCCAGTAATATAGCCCTTTGTGGTTAGGATCTTGTTTGATATTATGAATAATTGCAAAAGAATAATATTATTAAACATTTGACTGCAGACCTAGAAGAATGGTTATTCCAACATACAATATACTATTATCATGTTACACACAATGTGGATTAGAGATGTGGTGTTTACATAGATAAGCATAGGATATTGGAAGTAGAAAGAAACCTTGAAGATCATGTAATTTAACCACAGAGATTTTCATTATCTACTATTTGGTGGTGGAAAGTTCTTGTAAGAGTGAGAACATTTCTTCATTTCAATTGGTTAGGAATCTCTTACCCTTTATTTAAATATGTACTGTGTGGCTATATTCCCAAGGTTGGATTTTAATCAGAAAAATTAAAATATTTAGCAGGCTTATTGAGCTATAATTGACATACAATAAACTATGCATATTTAAAGTGTTGAATTTTGTTTGATCTAAGTATACACCTATAAAAACATCACTACAAGCAAGATAATGAATATATCACGCCCCAAAGAGTCTGCATGTCTGTTTATAATTCCCACGGCTCCTTTTCCTTAGATAACTACTGATCTACTTTCCATAATTTTAGATTAGTTTGTATTTTCTAGAATTTTATATAAATGTGATCATGTAATAATACACTTTGTGTTTTGCATTATATTTATTTTGAGGTTCATCTTGTTGCATTTATCAACAGTTCATTTATTTTTATTGCTGAGCAATATTGTATATGGGCATACCACAATTTGACCATCCATTCACTTGGGTGGATATGCTTGTTTCTAGGTTTTGGCTTTTACAAAGAATGCTACTGTGAACATAATGTTGAAGTCTTTGTAGATACATGTTTTGTTTTCTCTGGGATAAACACCTATGAGTAGAATGGCTGAACCACATGTTGATGTATATTTTTCATAGTGGTTGTCTCATTTTACATTTTGAGAGCAAGAGATTAGCGTGTGCCAAGAAGGTTGAAAAATTGGTGAGGAGAAATGGTGCATATATAAGTGAAACAAAGGAAAAAGCGTAAATAATGATCTTATAAAGAGGATTGAAAATAAACATAAAATAAAACAAAGTAAATTTTCTTTAGAGTTAGTTTACTTTGTTGAATTTGTTGTATATTCTAGAAAATTGCATCTTGTCATGAGAGGTAGTCATGATACTTGAGACCAGGAGATATTACTTTTTTTATACAAAGATTCTTCTTTTATGGCTTTGTCATGTTTTTTTTTGTCATAGTGCCAAAAAAAAGATAATTCTCATCAAAGGTGCCTGATTCTGTTGAATGTCTACCTGAAAGTAGATTAACTTTAGTAATGACCTATAATCTATATTTACTTTCAAATTAAAGTATATTATATATACTTATTCTTAATATTCAATTAACATTTCTTTCTGTGAAAATATGGATTGGGATATAATTCATTGTAGTTTTTGCCATTAAAAGTTAATGGAAATGATTTTCCACCTAATGCCTTTTCATTTAGTGGCAGAGTTTTCAGGAACAAATTAAAGTTACTAAGTGAGGCATGCATGTTTGAGTAATTGTGTTGTACTATTGTGTTAACTTTTATATTTTGTGGGATTGGGGGGTGGGTGAGGGATGTTTTCATTAAGATAAATCTCTGGTTTCCCAGTAGTTTTGTGTGAATGATTTCACTCCATTTTTGTTCATAATAAGCTCAATATGATTTTTCTGGACAGCATTAACAATCAATTTTATAGAGATTAGGGGCTTGTTTGGAGATGTTTGGATGCTTTACCTGGTTTCCTGGCAGGCGTGTGCCTTTTCTGCAGATACAGTGAAGTCTAGGGTTTCTTTAATAAATTATACCTTGGGGCAGTGGCTTTAGTTCTTCCTCAGGTTTTCTGATAAGACCCTTACCTTCAGCTCTTTCATCTTTTTTTTTTTTTTTTTTTTTTTTACCGCTAAACTCCTGAGGATACATCCCATGTCTGACGTGATTCCCATGACAGGCTTCTGTGGTCTTTCACATGCTCCCTCTCATCCCCTGACTTTTGAATAATTAGTAGCTGATAATCTGATCCAGTGTATTTCACATTTTTAACAAGTATTTTCCTACTTCCTTGCTCCTGAGAGTAAATCCTAGGTGATTTCTTTATGCTCTGCCAGTACTAAAACTGTTGTATTTAACTCTCTTCTTGTTTTTCAAGTAATCTCTGCTCAGCAGTGGCCAGCTCAGTAGAAGGCTTTGCCAGTTTTGAATATTTAAGTCTCTCCTCCTCTTCTCTAGTTATGCTGTAGTTTGATTCAGGAGTGATTTCATTTGCTTTCCTTATTGATATGTATTGTTTTTCAAAGATATTTGGAGATTCAGATTTAGGTAGCCATGTATAAATATACAAACACATTGGTTAAAAGGGTTGTATTTTTGTTGTTGTTGAGATAGATAGATAGATAGATAGATAGATAGATAAAGATTGATTGGTTGCCGCCTGTACAAGCCCTGACCGGGCTGGGGATCCAGCCTGCAACTGAGGTATGTGCCTTTGACTGGAATCAAACCCATAACCCTGAGCAATTAGTTAGGAAATTTTACAGGTGTTTCTAGAAATTTGAATAAGGAAAACTTGCCAGAGGATAGTAGTCTATAGTGTGTGAGCCTTGAACTCAAATCTTGACACTGAGATATTCTAGATCACACTGGGCTTTCAGTGGCAGCTTTTGTAGTATTTAAATCTAATAGGAGCTAATAGTGATGAATCTAATAGAGATAATTATGGCTAATGGATTTGATTTTCACTTGGGGTTCTACTATTTTCTCCTATATGCATTTAGCCTAATGTTGGTACTCTGTTGATATTCCTGAACCTATGTCTACAATAATGAAAAGAACAAAGATTTTGAAGTCACACAGACCTAGATCTGAATAGTTACATAAACGAAATTATTTACCAGTTCTCAGGTTCAGTTTCCTTATTTATAAAGTGGTGCTCATAAATAACTACTGTGAAATATGGCAATGCTTTCGAATATTTAGGAAAGTGTCAGGCCCTTATTAGGTGCACTTCCTATTACTTGGGTCAGAAAGATATGAAGCATAGCCAGGGAGTACTCGTTACCAAAGGCTTCTTTTCATATACATGTGAAGAACAAATGTTTAGCTATGTTTATATAAAGCCACCCTGTGTGACTATTGGGGAAATATGGCGCTCCCATCTTGCCCAGTACTTGTGCTAAAGTTTGTCAGCCTTCATGTCCTAGTCCAGTAATAGACCTGGTAGCATCTCTGATGAATAGGAGCCTTTATTTTCATTGGAAAATGTTAATTAGTTTATATTCCCCCCAAAGAGCCTCATGTTATATTCATATATTTATATTTTCATTGAGGTATAATTGAAACATGACAAACTTCACATAAATGTACGGTGTGATACATTTTGACATTTGTATATGCCCATGAAACCATCACTCCAATCAGGATAATGAGCATATCCCTCACACACAATGGTTTTCTCATGCCCTTTTTAATGCATCCCTTCTGCCCTTCCTGGCACTCACTAGAAGCAGCACATTTTTGTGTAGTGTCTCTGAGTAGCACTGAGGTCTTTATTTTTGGGAGATACTTTGCTGTCATGTGTTTAAGGTGACTTTAATCTACCATTAAAAACATAAAGGTGGGAGTCTTGAATTCAATGTTGCTTTTTCTTCTGCTCTGCATCTTAAACTAAAGGCCTTTCAAAAGTAAAGTTTTCCATCTAGAACCAGTACATAAAACTACTAACAGGCTTGCAGTTTCTCTGTGTAATCATTTCAAAACAACAGTTTTTTCAGCCACCAAAAGGATGCAGTCTTGACATATAAATAGAAAACAGATTGGGTTTTTGGCTGATATTGCTATACTGGTTTAAATGTTGGTTCAGTCAACTTCAGGCTTAGATTACAAGATTTGCAAATTAAAGGAAAACCAAAAGGGAAAGAACATCTGCATAGATTCCGACTTTGTGGAATTCCGTACAGGCAGACTTCCTCTGTTTCTGGTGGGATAGAGCATGTGCACAGTTAAAAAGCCTTGAAAAGAGATCAGTTGTGTTGTGATAATCCTAATAAGGACAAAATTGATGATGAAAATGAAGTAATTCATTATGGAGATCATGAGAGTTTCCAAACCAAGTGTTATTTCACAATTTTGGAGGAACAATATTTTTTTTGATGTAGCTATATGCTATTTAGACAGAATAAATTATTGCTAAATCTCACTGTTTTGTGACTTGATGATATTCTTGAATCAAAGAATTGGGAGTTGAGAAAGGTTATTTGCTTTAACTAAGACTTAAATATATTTTAATCACTGACTGTGTTAATATAATTGATTGCCTAGGTTGCCATCCCCAAGGAATACTTAATTAAAAAAAATATTTTATTGGTTTTTCACAGAGAGGAAGGGAGAGAGATAGAAAGTTAGAAACATCGATGAGAGAGAAACATTGATCAGCTGCCTCCCGCACACCCCCTACTGGGGATGTGCTTGCAACCAAGGTACATGCCCTTTACCGGAATCAAACCTGGGACCCTTGAGTCCATAGGCCTCTGCTTTATCCATTGAGCCAAACCGGTTAGGGCGGAATGCTTAATTTTAATTTTCTTTTTTCTTTTATTCTAAGGGGAGCTTTACATTCTTTCAAGAAATATTTATGGTTACTGACTATATTTCAGCTAGTTAGAGTATCTCTTCCTAGTACTATTCCAGTGATTGAACACCTTTAAATAGAATTTCTTTATGATTGAGAATTGTAAATCCTACTGTAATGGTACATAACATGATATTGTCACACAAGTCTAATGGGCAAACTTCCCTGAAAGATGGCAGAAATCCTTGAAGCCATCCAAATCTTGAGGGGGAAAAGGACAAATGGGAAGTTCTTAGTAGTTACTTTGTGGGAAAGGTCATGCTAAGTGAAGTGGTAGAGGAAATTGTTGTTTTTGTTTTTAATGCTAAAAGATTTTGGGTTCTGTATTTGTGCAGGATGGTACAGAGGGCCACAATTTCCTTGTTTATTTTTATGTGTAAGGCTGTTAGTCATATCTTAGGTTACAGAGGGCCAAATACTAGAGGAGAATTGGAAAAGATAAACTTTTCTTGGCTTATAGTTTGCTAAAAATCCTGAAAAAATTATGAATGATTTGAATATTATTTTATGTTTATAAACAGATTATTATATTAAAAAAAGAAAAAAGCTTTCTGGTCTCAAAAAGGCAGTGTCACAACCATAGTATCCTAGAAGCAAGATTTTTTGTTGTGTTGTTTTGTTGTTGGTGTTTTGAATGTGTATTTTAATATTAACTGATTTTATCCTTTGTTAGAACCACTTGTTAGAATAAGTGGTTTTTCTTAGCATTCAAATAATTTTATTAACATTGTTTTTAAGCACAATATCCAGAGAAGATGAAAACAGTTACTGTGAGATAGCTGCCATATTAATCAGTCTCCTGGTGAGGGTGAATGTGCTTGTGGAGAGGAATGAAGATAAGGGGCACAAACAAGAGAATTTTGGAAATTAAAAAACGTACACGTGTAAATGCTTAAAATGGAATATTTAGGTTTTATCTCTTAAATACTATAACACTTCATAGTTCGCTCTCTGGAAACAATAAATTATAATATATTTGTATGTTGTAAAGCAACATTTTCTATTTTATTTTGTTTTCATAGTAGTCCTTTTCATTTCCTTGAAACATTTCCTAGAACACATTCTGAAGGCATTTGTTGTTCAGTTTTGTCCCTGCACCTTTCTCAAACAAGGAAATAAAGGCAGTTTATGATGACCAGAGAGCTTGATGAAACAGCTGCAGCATACACTTGTGTGTGTCGCTTCTCAAATGGAGCAGCAACAGGGGGAAAATGATAATGCACGCCTCCACTCTTAACGACCAAACAGCTGCGATTGGGGCCGGTTCAAATTATTAAACATTGTAAACGCCACAACGTTAATTACAAGAGGAACAAACTCTACAAAGATAAATGTGTTTTCAATATGATTCGTAGGGAGGGTACAGTAGAAACCAGTGAAGAGAGAGGAAATTTATTTCTGGCAGGACTCTAGACATGGAACTGTGGCTGAACTTTTTACCCTAATTACCTCCTGCTAATGCCTGCAGCGGTCTGGAATCAAAGTGGTGCTTCGGGCCCTGGAAATTCTCTGATGTGGCAAACGTTTGTTGTGTGAGGAGGGTTTCTTAAGAAAAAGCAGAATATTGTGACAGGATTTTAAAAAAATTTCTCAGTTACCACCCACCTCACTTGTTGCCTACAAAAATAGAGTAATTGTTTGCATCTGTGTGTGCTTTTTTACCCCCCCGCCCCCCCCCGCAAAGAAATAACTGTTATAAATCAATGTGACATAGATCCAGTGAAATGAGGGTTGCCTGAAGTAGGCTTTTAAATTTTTTTAAAAAAGTTTCTTCTTTATTTTAAAATGTAGGTTCAAAATATAAAGAAATTATGTTTGTGAGAAAAAGCATTCTGTCCATTTTAAAGGAGAATTTGGATCTTAAAGTATGTTTTTTAAAATGAAGTTGAACCACTTTGTAGAGTTACACTGATAACTATTAAATTGCTTAATCCTGGAAGTTGAAATGGGAATTTCCAGTTTCCATTTTTAGCTGTCCATTCAACTGGGACTAGAATCTTAGAGACATTTCTCTGAAACATTACATCATTCCATTTGTCTGTCTTAACATTTCTGGCTTGTACACATTTTTGAAATAGAATAACTTTTGTGATAACCACCTGCTTTTCATCTGCTGTAGAATCAGCGATTCTATACTGTATGTAGCATAAACACAGTGACTGCATTTTATGTATTCTAAGACAACCCAGATTTCACTTAGCCTGCCTTATTTCCTATGAATGTCTAACTTGTAACTTCAGCTCAAGCCCTTTACTGATCTTCTTAAATCCTTTTAGAGAATTCTTGAAAAATAGTAATCACACTCTTTTGAAATGCAAATAAAATCATGGTTTCACTTGGGTAGAAATTTATTTTGGCAGTCTTTTATTTAAATATTGTATAGAAATAGCTTTAGTTTGTAAAGGTAGTATTAGTTTTTTTGGTAATTCCTCATAATGAAATCTAAAATTATAAGGTTGTGTCAGAAATTCTCATCTTGCAGTGGTTAGCTGTGGTTACAAATTGCGCTAATATAACTTTAGTATTTTTCATTTTGTGTAGTTACACTTTTGCATTGCATCAATGACCATTCATATATTAGTTTTATTTGTGAATTGTGAAGGAGGGTTATTTCTTTAAATTGCCACATTTCAAAATTATGTTTATAAAAACGTTTTGATCAGTGGAAAGCAGTTACACATTTTCACTTTTAGTTTATTGTTTCAAAATGGTTTTCCACATTGGATGTAATATATGAATTTCACAACTTTTGCTCCCCCACCCCGCATTCCACTTATCTTTACAAGAGCAGCCAAATAAGAAAAACATTTTTCTTCTTACCACTGTGTTGAAAAGTATTCTTTTATGGTAATAATACTTTTAAAACTGAAAAACTACTTATGTGTTAACCAAATCTATATCTTTAGGCATTTGGTGCTGTTGTGATTTTAATTTATACTTCATTTGAAAATCTCATCTGCTTTATTTCTATACCTGATACCACGATTTAGCTAAATTGATGTGTAAATATAAATCGATATTATTTGTACAACAAATATGTGTTTATAATAGTATATATATTTTATTTTTAGCTCCTTTTTAAATCTCCAAAACCCACAGGCCTAGAATTGTGTCATGATGAGGGGGCTAATGTGGCCTTGGATGAATGATCAGCTCAGATTCTGGGGGTAAAAGGGTTTATGAAATAATATTACATGGCTTTATCATATATTGTGGAATGCAAAAACATTTAGCCAACATGAATATCAATATTCCTCCAACTTTACAAACAAACATTTTATGGTATACAAATTATGATCTTTTGGTACTTTAATAAGTCAAATTACAGGAATTGATTCAGAACCATAAATTTAGGTGTTCTGTAAAAAAAAAAAAAGAAAAAAAAGCCTTTTCTGTTGTCATTTTAATTATTGAGAAGGGAATTAATAGAAGTTACAGGTTTTTACATATATTTTTTCTAAATTCTCTCTAGGTACATTCTGGTATTCCTTGATTTTGAGAAGTAGATTTCATATAAGCTGTAAACTTTAGCATTTCTTCATTTCTCAATATGTCTCGAGTGCTATAATGGACTGTAGATTTCTTTGACATGTTTAATAAGTTGGTTTGTATTGATATCATATGTATACTTAATCTTTTTGCACATTTATAAAGTCTTAGGGTAGCATTGGAGTAATAAAAACCATGCTTTTACACAGTATAGTGTATTTGGCCTTTGTGCTTGCTTAACAGAAGTTAGTATAAGTATCATTTTTTGGTGAGTTGGGCCAGACTTTAGTGTTCTCATTTAAAGTACCCATGTTTCTTTACAAGTTAAACTTTGGTTATAGGTATGTGTTGATGATATAAAATGCTTCCGTATATATGTTGTTTATCATAACAAATAAGCAGTTATGAAATAAATCCAATCAAGATTTTGCATTGTTTTGTTGAAGTGCTATTGTTTCTACTATAAACAACATAAATTTAAAAAATGTATTTGTTTACTATATATAGTTCCTTTTTACTATAGTGACTGAAAATTAACCTTTTTCCTTTGGGGGGAACTTCATGATTTATTTTCTTAGCCATTAAGCAAAATTTTAACTTTTCTCTTTGCCTCTGTTCTTTGTATCCCTGATACAATACTTTAGACTTATTAAATTCATATCTTTCAAAATTATAAAATAGTGAACAGTTTATTAACATTTCTGCTATTATCAATGAAACATTTTTATATAGGGAATTACAAAGTGACATTTTGATATTCTGAATAATTAATGGAAAAGAATACTGTATAATGGTTATAATAATCCTGGCTTATTACAGTATTTGCTATGTAAATAAGGGACAGATATGTTTGTTTTTGATTTTTTTTTTTGAAACCTGATGCCATTGAAGGCAAGGTTGACATTTCAATCTTTGTTATTTTTATTCTCTTCAGTGTTTAAAAATGGTGTTTCTAAACAATTATTAGATGAATATCAGCAACTTAATATTAATATTTGAAGTTGCTATTGATAGAAGTACTTTTCCAAGATATTTTATTGCTTTCTTTTATAAAATTTTAACTGTCATAGGATCATTGCTCATGTCATTATTACCTGAAGTCTATAATTTGCATATGGTGGGTAGTAGTAATATAATAGAATATGTTTTATAACCATAATATAATTAATTTAGAAATCAATAACAAACATCTCTGGGAAATTTAAAAGAAGTTGGGAAATTAAACTATGAGACAGCAGAATTTACAGAAAATAGGAAGGTTAAAAAATAGAAAATTGGATGTAACAAAAGGGATAGAGGGATGGATATCTAAATGCTCTCATTTGAGAAGAAAAAGATCTAAAGTTTTTTACCTATGAATCAAAAAAAGATGAGAAAATTTACCTAAAATAAGTGAGTGGTAGAAAATAATAAGTGGAAATCAGTGAAAGAAAACAGAGACAAATCAGTTAAGTCAGTGGTCAGCAAAACGTGGCTCGCGAGCCATATGCGGCTAGTGAGCTTGGGTTTGCCGCTTTGTTGACTAATGAGTTTGCCAACTACTAGACTAAACTAAATGTTACTGTGTAGTTGGAAGCTGTGAGGATTAGGCAATTGTGGCATATTGTGTGCAAAGAGGTAAAAGGCGGTATTTTAAGCCAAAAGTTAGTTCTTTGAAAACACTAATATAAGTGATAACCCTTTAGTGAGGTGGATCAAGAAAAATAGAAGACACAAATTATCAATATCAAGAGTAAATGAAGGGGCATTACTACAGATCTCATGGCAAGTGAATAATATAACTCAGCAAGATATTATTGGTAAGTGAAAAACAATCAGAATAGTGTTGCTATTGATCAATTAATAATTGTAAACAAATATTTCCGAATAATTTGTTATAATAATTTATTACCTATGAAGAAAGAAAACAAAAACAAATAGAAGAACTCTGTGAAGAAAGGGTGAATATAATAGAGACAAAACCTATGGGAAGAAATAGATAGGGCAAAAATCCACAAATGCATCACAGTTGATGAAGAAGTTGAAGGCACTGAAGGGAGAAGAGGTAGGAAACTGGATAAAATTAGTGCTTCAGAAATTGGGAAGAAAACGAGAATATATATATTGCTCCCAAATAAGAGAGGCAAAGTAATGCAATGGTGCTAATATAAAAAATTAGAATAGTTAATCCCATGATGTCTTATTATAGAGTTCCTAGATCTTAAGAAACTAGGCTCACCTTGAATTCCTCCACAACAACTGAAGCAAATACTATAAGACCCCTGAGAAGGACAATGTAAAACAGCCTCAATTCATTAGATAAAACAAAACAAAACAAAACAAAACAAAAACACCATCCTATAGATCATTGATATTTTGTTTACCACATACGAAATATTTTAAGCTTAGCTGACCATATGGCAACTACTCAACCCAGCCATAGAAAATAAAGAAAAAGTGCGTGTGGCTATGTTCCAGTGATACTGGCAATAGAGTTGGATTTGGGACTTAGTTGGCTGATCTCTGCTATATAATAAAAAAATTTAAATTTTCCTATTAAAAATTTTAGTGTTGTACTAAAGCAACCACTAATATAACAAACTAGATGCCCAGTGCATAAATTCGTGCACCAGTGGAATCCCTCGGCCTGGTCAGCGTGTTTGGGCCAAAATCAGCTCTCCAACATTCCTTGAAGGGTCCTGGATTGGGAGAGGGTGCAGGCCAGGCTGAGGGACTCCATCGATGCATGATTGGGGCCGGGGAGGGATGCAGGAGGTTGGCCAGCTGGAGAGGGACTGCAGGAGGGCTCCAGGGATGTCCGGTCCATCTCTCTCAGTCCTGATTGGTGGGGTTCTAGCAGCAATCTAACCTACCAGTTGGAGCATTTATCCCCTGGTGGTCATTGCATATCATAGCAAGTGGTTGAGTGGCCTTAGCATTTCATTAGCATATTACACTTTGATTGCTTGAACAGATGACTGGAAGACTGAACACTTAGCATATTAGGCTTTTATTATATAATAAAATTCAGTGCACAAAATTCATGAACGGGGGTGTGTGTCCCTCAGTCCAACCTGCATCCTCTCTAATCTGGGACCCCTCGAGGGATGTCTGACTGCCTGTTTAGGCCCGATCCTGCTAGGACAGTTGGACATCCCTCTCACAATCCAGGACTGCTGGCTCCCAACTGCTCACCTGCCTGCCTTCCTGATTGCCCCAACCGCTTCTGCCTGCCAACCTGATCACTTCCTAGCCACTCCCCTGCTAGCCTGATTGATGCCTAACTGCTTTCCTGCCAGTCTGTTTGCCCCTCCCCTGCAGGCCTGGTCACCCCTAACTGCCCTTCCCTGCAGGCCTGGTCTCCTGCTCCCCCCCAACTGCTCTCCTCTGCAGGCCTGGGTCTCTTTCCCCACCCCCCCCCCTCCCAACTGCCCTTCTCTGCAGGCCTGGTTGCCCCCAACTTCCCTTCTCTGCTGGCCTGGTCACCCCTAATTGCCCTCCCCTGCAGGTTTGATCACTTCCAACTGTCCTCCCTTGCAGGCCTGGTCCCTCCCAACTGCCCTCCCTTGCTGGCCATCTTGTGGTAGCTATCTTGTATCCACATGGGGGCAGCCATCTTCTGTGTTGGAGTGATGGTCAATTTGCATATTATTCTTATTAGATAGGATGTTATATATAATAACATGGTACATGAAATTTGTGCACCTGGCCGTCATTCCTCAGCCCGGCCTGCGCCCACTTGCAGTCCAGGATCCCTTGTGGGATGTCCAGCTGCTGGATTAGGCCTGTTCCCCATAGTCAGACATCCTTAGTGCTGCCATGGAGGCAAGAGAGACTCCTGCTACTGCCACTGCACTCGCCAGCGATGAACTCCCCCTGTGGGAGTGCACTGATCACCTGGTGGCAGCTCCTGTGCTGAGCATCTGCCCCCCTGGTGGTCAGTGCGTGACCAGTTGTTCTGCTGTTTGGTCAATTTGCATATTAGCCTTTCATTATATAGGAAGGATATATGAAGTCAACTGCAGACTTTACTTTTCCCCTATAACATATTTTTCATAATTTGAATTTTCATTGCCTTTGCTTTTCACTGATATATTAAACATATTTTCCTTGTATTATAACTTTATATTCTATCTGGTTTAAAAAAACACATACCTAATTATTTTAAATTCTCCCTTAAAGGTAGAGTATTTCCAACTCATCTTTGTATTTCATTGCAAATAATAGAAACTTATTTTAACAAAATTGAATGCAGGATGTCTTTGGTTGCCTGTTATGCAGTATGTGAAGAACATCTGATTCGACCCCAAATTCTAACATTACCCCCTACTTTTATGTGGAGATGTTACTTTTGCCTGCTGGTTGCCTCCCAAATAAAGGCTTCTCTACTGCCACTCTTGCAACTTGGGGTAGTGTTGGAAGGTTTAATTACCCAGTGTTTATTCAAAACATTGCTAAAGAAAAATATTATTAAGTAGGATAATCACCAACTTAGCTTTTAATATGGCTAAGTTTCCATTTTCTTTTTAATTACTTAATAAAACATGCAACCAAGTGGCTTTTGTTCTTTAGGAACTGAATAAGAATACAAATAATGTAATTCTATAAAAAAATTTTCCTCTTATATTTAAAGGATTAAATTCAGTAACACATGTTTAAGGTTGTGCAGCTTTTTCCCATTTAAAAATAAGTGTTTCCATGCTTCTTGCAATTTGTGCTAGATTTAAGATGTCTTTGCTATTTTGTGTTTCACTTATACATGCACATTCTTGGAAAATGTCACTTTCTCATATACTTTGTTCCGCTTTTTCTAATTTTGTTTCAATCTGTTAAATATCATGAATAAAAATAATAAAAGTGTTTGTAAAGGAAAATGGCATTAATGTTTAGAATTTTCAAATCATAAAAGCCATATTTCACATTACTTTAAGGTGATGCTCATTGTATTGCATTACAAAAAATATTATTTTGAAAACATTGTCCATGATAAGAAATGGCTATGATATATTATATTAATATAAAGCAAAAAGCATAGTATTATTACCCAGCTGGTGTGGCTCAATGGATTGAGCATCATCCCATGCACCAAGAGGTCACCAGTTCAATTCCTGGTCAGGGCACATGGCTGGGTTGAGGGCTATGTCCTCAATACGGGGCATGCAGGAGGTGGTTGATTGGTGTTTCTATCTTTCTTTCACTCTCCCTTTTTCTCTATCTAAAAAACAATAAAATCATATTTTAAAAAGCTTTTAAAACATATTATGATAATTAAATTAAACCTAGATTCGAAATTTAAATATTTTAGATACTTATAAATTTGAGTATAGGAGTTTAATATTGTATTCTTTGTAACTCCTTTTCCCCCATAAAGCATAAAAAATGAGCTAACATACTGTTTTTAGGTAGTATTTAAATTTCAAAAATAGAGCATAAGGTCTATCATCATTTCTTTATACATAAAAGAAATGCAAAAGTATTCAACATTATACTAAGTCTTCACAAAAGGCTCAATATACCTGGGTCATTTATTATTGCTTAGAAGTTAATAAATTAGTTTTTGACATAGAAAAGGGATTATTAGTTCTAACATGAAAAGATGTACTTCAACAGCAATACTTAGCTGTACATACCTAAAAATCTTAATTTCAGTTCCAATTCAGAGTCCTTTAAGTGGTTCATTTGTTTTGACCTCTCTGTATTGTTGACTCTTTCTTTAAGTAGTAATTGTTAGATCTGAAACAGACTGTCAGAATATTTCCCCATGTTTACAACATGTATAGTATATATTTGTATATAAAAGAATTCTGAAGTAATGGATTGAGAATTCTGATGATCACTCAACCAAATGATGTGGTTGTGTACATTTGGTCAAACCTTTTAACTGTGTAACCTCAATTCATTAAGAACAAATTACTGATATAACTTATGAAGATTAAAATAACTTTTTTTAATTTCAAATATTTGATGTTCAGTAGTTTTCCAACTTTATTATTTTGTAAACTCCCTATTGCTTTAAAAAAGTAAGTTAGGATACTAACAATGTTAATGTGTTACAGAAGAACTGAAGAAATAGACACCCACTGAGATTTGTTTCAGAATAGTTTATATTGATAAAAGTTAAAAAACTTATGTAAAAGTGTATTAGTTTAATGTAATTGCCCATATACTAATTTATGTGAAGAAATTAATTAGATTAAAATATAAACAGTAAATTATAACTTCAGTTACAATTTTATTTTCAAATATAAAAGGTGAAAAGGCAATCCGATGTTATTTTGAAGTGGTATAAGGGCAGAAGGACAAACTGGGTCCTGAGTTTAAGTTCTCACAAGGCTGCTCTCAAGGCTTGACTGGGAGAGAATCCACTTAAAAAACATTTTTATTGATTTTGAAGGGAAGGAGGAGAGGGAAATAGAAACATCAATGATGAGAATCATTAGATGTCTGGAGATGGGAGTGGAATAGAGGATCATGAGTAAAAAAGTCACTAATGGCCTGGCCAGTGTGGTTCAGCAGTTGAGCACTGACCCAGAAACCAGGAGGTTGAGGATTGGATTCCCTTTTAGGGTACATGCCCGGGTTGTAGGCTCCGTCTCTGGTGAGGCCATACAGGAGGCAGCTGATTGTATGTTCCTCTCTCATTGATGTTTCTGTCTCTCTGTCCCTTTCTCTTCCTCTCTATCTATATCAATAAAACAGTTTTGTTTTTTTTAAAAAGTCACTAATGGTATATGAACTAGAGTACAAGAAGAAAATGTACACTAAATATTTAAAACAATTTGGTCCATATTATGGGGGCTTTATTTGCTTAGATAAAAGGTTGACATTTATTCTGTGGCAGTGGGTTGTCATTTAAAAAATATTTTTATTGATTTAGAGAGGAAGGGAGAAGGAGAGAGAGAGAGAGAAACATCAATGAGGAGAGAGAATCTGTGATTGGCTCCCTCCTGCACACCCCTTACTGGAATCGAACCAGGGACCCCTCACAATGCAGACTGATGCTTTATCCACTGAGCCAAACCAGCTAGGGCGGGTGTCATTGATAGGTTCTGAAACCAGAATAAATGATCAGAGATATATGGTTTAGAAATACTTTTAACTAGATAGGTTTTTAAAGTGTGATATAATGGAATGGATCACAAGTGTTCAGGCTTAAATATAATTGTGGGCACTTCAGAGGGAAGTGTATTCTGCTTTTGTTGGGTGGAGTCTTCTGTAAATTAAGCTTAATTGATTTACAGTGTCGACCATAAGCTGTTTTATTTTTCTTTATTTTCATTCCTCTAGTATCTAACTTTGTCTTATTTTCTGGGGCACTGTTTAGGGCAGTGGTTGGCAAACTGCAGCTCACGAGTCGGGGTTTGCCGCTCTGTTGACTAATGAGTTTGCCCATTACTAGTTTAGGGTATATGAGAGTACTATATAAAAGCTTTGTATGTCATGTCTGCATAACAGGTGTCCTTCCTGTTATGGGGCATACTTATTGCTGATGTTTTGAAGAGCTTTCTCGTCAGCCTACCCATGAGGAAAATTAATATTGTCTTGAACTGTGTTCCAAGGAAATGGTCAAGGCTTTTGAAAAGAAAGAAAGAGAACAAAAGGATATGCCAAGCGTGTACAGAGTTGTGTTATTGACAGAATGTGTGACTCCTTTATGAATGTGTGACTTTCTGAAAACTCTTTATTTTAAGGAGTTATCTTTATTCTATTAGGCATTGAATAAGCAGGGTTTTGCAGATACCAATAGAATTTTTAGTCCTATCAAGTCTTGTTAAGTCAACCCTACACAGCCTTCATTGCATTTGTTTTTGTCTACCTCTATAGGAGGCTTTCTGCAGGAACAGTCTCAGTTTTAACAGTGTATGATGCCAGTGCAATGATCAGAATTCAAGTTTCCATGTACCAGTAGCTGTAATGAGCTGCTAATTGAATGTGACAAGCTGTTTTTTACTTCCCCGCTGGTCTGGCAAAATGTTAAATTTCATTTATTATTAACTCATTGCTTTTCAGCAGAGGATTGGTTTAATTATTGGGAACATTAAGAGAAGAATTTTGCCTTGTGTTAATTTTAGAGATTGAAGTTGAAGTTTTACTAGGTTCCCCACTTCCCAGCCAGGTTTTGCCAATTGTATACAGTTGTGTGAATACACAATATAATCATGACACAACATTTCCATCATTCACCAAGAATTTCTCATACCACTTTATAATATATATTTTCCCTCCTTCCTTGGTCCCTGGCAACCACTGATTTGTTTACTATTATAGTTTTGTCTTTCTAGTTTTTCACTGGAAGGGACTCACACAGTATGTAAACTTTTATGTTTTGACTTTTTTTTTTTTAACTTCATAATGGTTTGAGGTTCACCTCTATGTATGGATAATTTGTTCTTTTAAATTACTGAGTAATACTTTAGAAACATTCTATTACATTAATATATCACAATATATCAAAATTCCTTTATTGATCAACACTTAGCTGTTTTTGTTATTATGAATAACAAATTGCAATTTTTTATTGATTTCAGAGTGGAAGGGAGAGGGAGAGAGATAGAAATATCAGTGATGTGAGAGAATCATCGATTGTCTGCCTCCTGCATGCACCTCCACTGGAGATCGAGCCCACAACCCGAACATGTGCCCTTGACCGGAATTGATTTGGAATCTGTCCGCCTGCAGGCTGATGCTCTTATCCACTGAGCCAAACTGGTTAGGGCAAATTACAAATTTTTTCAGGAATCTTCATATTGTTTTCCATAGTGGCTGCACCAGTTCCCGTTCCCACCAACAGTGCAAAAAGGGTTCCCTTTTCTCCACATTCTCACTAACATTTTCTTAATTAATTTTTTTTCATTTACAGTTTACATTCAATATTATTTTGTATTGGTTACAGGTGTATGGCAGCGTGGCTAGACACTCATATACTTTACAAAGTGTTTCCCTGATATTTCTAGTACCCACATGACCCCATACATAGACATTACAGTATTATTGACTATACTTCCCTTGTTATACTTTACATTCTCATGACTATTTTGTAACTACCCATCTGTATTTCTCAAGCTCATCACATTTTCACCCAGAAAATAAAGAGTTTACTGGCCATTGTGAAAACTAATGGCATTTGTCTTTTTTCTTTCTTTCTTTTTTTTTTTTTAGCACTAGCCCACCTTACTGTTGTGTAGATCTGTATTCACTTCGTACTGGGGAAATGGTCAAGTCCATTCAGTTTAAAACTCCAATCTATGATCTTCATTGCAATAAGCGGTAAGCATTTTTTTCATGTATTTCTTTTACAAAGTAACATATCTCTTGGGCATGTGGAACCCTGCCAATATAATTGACTACCTTTGATTTTTTTTTTAAATTGCAAAAACACTTTTTAAATTCTGCTAAATGGAGTAGCTCTGAAGATTTCTTTAACAAATGTTTTCAAGTTTTTAGTCTTGACTCATTAGTGAATTTTGAATTTTTCAAAATTATAGTGAATTATAACCAGTATTTTAAAAATGAAATAGAAAAGAATAGAAAGTAGCTGAGCAAACATACCAAGATTATTTGAAATGATTTTATATGTATCACTTAACATTTTAGTATTTATGATGTATGTACCTTAGTATTTATGATGTATGTACTTCTGGTTTATGATATGAAATGTCTTTTCCTTTTAAAACTGTGAACTGCAAAAATATTTTTTTTCCTTATTCCTTAAGACTACAATTGAGCTAATGTTTCTCTTCATTAAGATCTGTTTTGTTAAATTCTCTAGGAAAATTTTCAGATATGGTTGAACTTTTGCCTGACCTGGTAATAATGAAAACATTGAAGGAGAAAGGGACCCTAAGAATCTTCTGTTACTCAACACTTTACTTTTAACATTTGTGTAAACTGAAGCCCTAGGATCGTAAATGTCTTGATCAAGGTCATGGGTGCAAAGTACAATTCTTCCATTGCATTAAAAAGCAAACACACAGAATATGGAAAATGAAATATTTTGTGCTGTGTCAATATAAGATAAATTTTATAATAAAAGATTCAAGTTAAATTTTAAAGGAATATTTCAGAAAGTGACCCAGAAAGATTGAACATAGTAGGAAGGGTAGACATAGTGATAAATATAAAGAACACATTGGCTTTGATACTAGTGTAAAAGCATTTGAATGGAAGAAACATGCAAAGAAAAACTCAGTGATAGTATACAACTCATAACGAAGGCCTAATTGTTATGTATATTTTGATTTCAGTAATGTCAAACTCAAAATTATAGGAAACTAGAGGCCTGATGTATGAAATTCATGCAGGAGTAGGCCTTTCTTCCCCCTGCTCCCAGCACCGCCTTCCCTCTGGCATCTGGGACTCATGCTTCCTTCTGGCTGCCTTCAGACACCTGGGATGTGGGCTTCCCTTGCTGCCCAGGCTTCATCTAGAAGATCTTCTGAAAGGACATCCAGTCTAATTAGCATAGTATGCTTTTATTATTATAGATAGGAGGAATACATTGTTGTTGGGATAATATAATTTATCCTATGATAGATCAAATTATTCAAAGACAAGTATGTTAAATACTTGCCAATCATAATCTTTATTTGATTTTTAAAAACTTTGAAATTTGCCTGTTAATATCTTTGCAAGGAACACTCTAAAATGTAATTTGTAATATAACTTTATTTGGGATGTGTTTTAGGAATTTTAGTTTAAGAAAATTTATAACTAAATTATTTTCCTAATTATTTGTAAATCTCTGGGAGATCTTATAGTTCATATGGAATCTGATTAACTTTTAATATATTAAGTCAATTTGACCCATTTGCACTGAATAATAGTTGTCTGAGGTGGGTTTTTTTTTTTTTGCTTTTGTGTTGGGAAATTCAGTAATAATTTTAAGTGACAAATTAGATAAATCCATTTTATGTTCAATTCCATGACTTTGAGCCAGAAGTGGGAAACACTTTTAGTAAATAGCCAGCCATTTATTCATCTTATACATGCTTAATGAATATAGATTTATTTGAGGAAAAATTTTTTTGAGATATAGTTGGTTCTCTGTCACTTTTGTTTCTGTAATGTCTGTCTTGACTATTAAGGGTTTTATGGTTATATTTTTGCCTTTTATGAGGCATATATTTCTAGCCTAAATTGTATAAGAAATGCTTAATTTTTGAAAGTTTTAAAGTTACATACTTTTTAAAAATCTAGACGATTTAACTTATTTGTGATTCTATAGACTTTCACATTCACATTTAAAAAAATTTTTTTTGTTCTAATTTTTAGGATCCTCGTCGTAGTCTTGCAGGAAAAAATCGCTGCCTTTGATAGCTGTACTTTCACAAAAAAGTTTTTTGTAACAAGTATGTACTAACTTGATATTTCCTGGCATTCAATTATTTGGATGTTCCTATGTTTCTGTTGATGTCTTATTTAGTACTATAATTTTATGGTATGAATTTTCAACCCACAACACGTTTTCCACATATTACTAAGCAAGCCTTGTACTAGATTACCTCAGTTTCTTCTTATATATTCTCCTCGTACTTTTAAAGCAGTTGTTTAATAAATTATGATAACATACTTGAGATAACTGTATTATTACAGGTGAGGAATTGAAATTTATTTTTGAAAGTATTGCAGATGTCTCTTTCTTTCTCCCATTGATCCCTTCTAGTCCACACTTGAGTGAAATGTGTGAGCCTGTCTTTTTCCCTCCTCCTTTTCCCTACATCCTCAGACTTTACTGCCCAGAAGTGCTGAAATAAGCATAGAATCTACACACACAGGTAGAGAGGGAGAGGGATTTTTTAAAAAGGCAATGGACAAGTCTAAGATTTGTAGGCAGGCCAGAAGGATGAAAGTTCCAGCAAGAATTGATCCTGAAGGAAGTCTGGAGTTAGAATTCTTTTTTCTACTGTAGTCTAGTAAGATGGTAGTTTTTCTTTGTCTCTATCTATTTCACTTAGCATAATATCCATGTTTTCACAGATGGTAAGATTTTATTCTTTTTAATGACTAATATTTCAGTGTGTGTGTGTGTGTGTGTGTGCATGTGTGTGTGTATCACATTTCTTTATCCATTTATCTTTTTTTTTTTTAATTAGCATGGACACTTAGGTTGTTTCCATATCTTGGCGATGATAAATAATACTGCAGTGAACATAGGGATGCATATAGCTTTCAAATGTGTTTTCATTTTCTTTGAATAAATGCCCAGAAGTAGAATTGCTGGGTGTTATGGTAATTCTGATTTAAAAATTTTGAGGAATCACCATACTGTTTTTCATGTAGCTATACCAACTTACAATTCCACCAATAGTGTATGAGGGTTCCCTTTTCTTCACATCTTTGGCAACTTGTGTGTTGACTTTTCCATAACAGCTATTCTGACAAGTGTGAGGTGATATCTCACTGTGGTTTTCATTTGCAGTTACCTTATAGCTGGTAAATTTGAGGGTGTTTTCATATTTTTATTTTAACTTTCCTGCCTTTGGGGGTCAAATTTATAAAATCCTCTCTGACACCAAGATCCATAAGTATACTATCTATGTTTTTTTTCTATGTATTTTATTTTTTCATGGGATCTAATACTTAGGTCTTTGATCCATTTTGAATTAATTTTTGTGTATGGTGACAGCAGTCTGGTTTCATTCTATTGCATGTGGTCTTTTAATTTTCCCAGCACCATTTATTTATTTTTTCCATTGTGTGTTTTTGGCTCCTTTGTTGAAAATTGGTTGCCCATACACATGTAGGTTTGTTTCTGGATTCTCAATTCTGTTCCATTGGTCTATGAGGCTATTGTTTTGATTGTGCAAACTTTTAATTTCTAAAATTGAAAAGCTCTTGTGTAATACAATTGTGAGTACCTTAGTTATGTATGTATGAATCGGGACTGTAAAATTAGTAGAGACAGCTGTGTCAATCAGAGAAAGCATCTTGGGAATTTGTGCCAAAGGGGTGAAGGATCAGGTAAAGAGAGCTGATAGAGAACTGGAAAGGGAATGCAGCCAGTATGATGAGAAAGGGGACACCTTTGTCTTTGGCTGCACAGAAAAGGTGGCCCTGAGCAGCTGTCTGATGTGGAAATCTAAAACCCATGTATGACTAAGAAAACAAAAGACAAGGACTGATAGGTGTCATTAGCAGTCATTTCCAGTGTGCTTAAGTTGAAACGTAGATAGGAAGTCTCTAGAGAGAGAGAGAGCAAAAGATTATATAGTAAGTGACTTTTTCCATTGGCCCCCATTTTTACTTTGAGGAGGAACATGTATTCCTTATACGTAGTCCTAATGTTATTTCTTAGTATTGGTGTGTGTTCTTCATATATGATCATGATGAATAAGAAAAGTAAGGAATGAATTTAAAGGATTTTAAAAATGCACAATTATTTTTTAATTTTTGAAATGTGGCTCTTTGGCCCCTTGACAGCCTGGGCACTAGAAGAAGTTTAAGTTTAAAAAATTTGGCTCTTGAAAGAAATTTCAATTGTTGTACTGTTGATATTTGGCTCTGTTGACTAATGAGTTTGCCGACCACTGGCTTAGTGGTTGTGTGTGAATCCGTGAACCAGGAGGTCAATGGTTGGATTCCTGGTTGGGGCACATGTGCGGTTGCAGGCTCAGTCCCCAGTATGGGGGCATGCAGGAAGCAGCCTATCGATGTTTCTTCCATGGATCTTTGTATTTCACTATCCCTCCCTCTTTATTTTTCTCTTTAAAAAGATCAATAAAATGACATTTAAACAAAAACAACAACAATGAGATGCCACATTATTAGACAAAGCCAAAATGCCTACTACTGACAGCACAAAATGCTGGCAAAGATGCAGAGCAATAGGAAATCTCATATATTGCTCCTGGGAATGCAAAATAGTACAACCACTCTAACGAACAGTTTGATAGTGTCTCATAAAATTAGACATTTATCTATCAATGGGCATTTACATAAAGGATTTGAAAACTTATGTCCACTTAAAAAACATGCCTATGGTATTTATAGCAGCTTTATGCACATTGTTAAAATGTAGAAGCCACCAAGTTGTTCTTTAGTGAGTGAGTGGGCAGATAAACGGGTATATTCAGATTAATTACTTTTTATTGCTGAATAAAAGTATGCTTAGTAACACATTTTATCTATCAATTGAAGGACCTTTAGTTTCCATTTTTTTTGGGTATTTTGAATAATGCTTTTTTGAGTAAAAGGTTTTTATTGGGAAATATTTTTTCATTTCTTTTGGATATCAGTATTTGTGTGGACACGCATTTTCATTTCTCTTGGGTACGTACCTAGGAGTCAAATTGCTTGGTTATATGGTAATTCTATCCTTCTCTATTTGAAGAGCTGCCAGGCAGAGTGATTGCAACATTTTACATCACCACCAGCAGTGTCAGAGGGTCCAATTTCTCCACATTCACGCTGACAATGGTTATTGTTCTTTGATTATAGCCATTCTATTAAGGTCTCATGAAGTAGTATAGGATTCTACTTTTAATTTGCATTTCCCATCTTTTATTTTTTTTTTAATTTTATATTGAATTGTATTTTCCGCATCGACATAGTTCTGTTTATCGTCAGATGTAGTCAGTTATCAGGTACATGTTTTGCAAGACTCCAGTTCTGTGAGTTGTCTTTTCTCTTTATTTTTTTTTCTTTTTATTAATTTTTATTAATTTTTTATACATATCTCCCCATTGATCCCCCTCCCTCCCAGGCATACTTCAACCCCCCAGTGTCTGTGATCATTGGTTATGCTTATATGCATCATACAAGTCCTTTGATTGATCACTTATCTACCTCACCTAACTTTAATCTTTCTGCTGTAATTTCACAGACTGTTGGATGCTTTATGATTTTTGTCCCCCTGAGAATTATCAGTCTACTCCCTTTCTGTGCTCCTGATTCTATTATATTCACCAGTTTATTCTGTTGATCAAATTTTAAATTCACTTAATTTTTAGATTCACTTGTTCATAATTTTTTGTCTTTTACCTTTTTCTTCTTCCTCTTCTAAAAGAGTACCTTTCAGCATTTCATATAATACTGGTTTGGAGTTGATGAACTCCTTTAGCTTTTTCTTCTCTGTGAAGGTCTTTATCTGCCCTTCAATTCTGAATGATAGCTTTGCTGGATAGATTATTCTTGGTTGTAGGTTCTTG
>JAAGEH010000016.1:14950338-15052069 GCA_011751065.1 Lasiurus cinereus | reverse complement strand
TACCTCAGCTTTTTGCGGCTCCTCTGGGTCTCTGTGAGCCCTTCTCTTTCCCTCTAGTTGTAGAATTTCCACTCAGCCAGCTTTCCTGTGGTTCTGGATGATGTCCGTTCTGTCTTTTAGTTGTAGTTTTGAAATTGTTGTGCGAGGCAGCAGTGTAGGTGTTTACCTATGCCACCATCTTGGATTCTCTCTCTTTTCTCTTTCTTTGTGATGTCCTTTGAGGCACAAAAATTTTAGTTTTGACAAAGCTTGATGTATTTATTTTTCTATAGCTTATTTTTGGTGTTATATCAAAGAAAACATTGCCTAACCTAAGGTTGTGAAGATTTACCACTATATTTTGTTACATGAGATTAATAGTTTTAGCTTTTTCATTTTTTAACTTTATTTTTATAGTTGACACTAATACAGATGTTTCCATTCCCTCCCCACCCCTTTTGCCCACCTCCATCTAACCCACACCTCCCCTCTCCTCTGGCAGTCACCACACTGTGTTCTGTGTCTCTGATTTATGCATATATGTTCTTATAAGTCTTTGATTCATTTACAGTTAATTTTTGTATGCTGTGTGAGGTCAAGGTTTAGTTTAATTCTTTTGCACATGGATACCCAGATGACCCATCATTTGTTGAAAAATGATTCTTTCCTCATTGACTTGCCTTTGTATCCTTGTTGAAAGTCAGTTGACCATAAATGCAGACATCAGGTTCTCCCCGCCCCCACAAAGGTCTGAACTCTTTTGAGTTATTCTTACCAAGCAAATTAAGGCAGAGTGTTACAGAGAGGTGCTTAAATTCTTTGGTTTTCAAAATGAATCAGGTGAACTCTCCATTAGGACCAAGCTTCTGGGAGGATGCCCTCTAAATTGTATGTCTTGTGCCTTTTTAATTACTCCTGTAATGGAAGAGTCTTCATTTATTGTGCTTTTCTTAAATTTTATCTTTATTTAAATTCAGAAACCCAAGTTTTAAAATATCTAGTTATTTTTTTACTTTGTTCACGAACATTGTAAACTTGTTAGAATTAGTCCTAATATTATAGCGGGTTGGTTGGTTTTTTTTTCCCCCCTTCACTTATTTTCAAAGTTTAGCTGGAGGCAACAGTTAATCTTTAAAGAAGTCATGCTTATAAAGCTGGGATAGTGCTGAGTGGCTGATGTTCTGCTGATTCCAGCTGTAAAATGTTTTTGAAGAGCAGAAAAACAATTTGCTTTTATCCCAATACACTGTAATTCTTGAGGTCCACTGAGTTTCTAAAAACATTGACTCTAAAAGTAAAATGAATTGTTAACTATACTTTTCCGTAGTATGCTTATTAGGATCTAGTGAGGCAAAATGGTTATTAGAATTGAGAGTCAGACTATGCTGACTTTAAATTTCAGATTAGCTACCTCTTATGTAATGCAACAATTCAATATTCTTATTTATTTAACAACATTGAAAAGGGGGAAACTTTCTTATGCACCATACCTATACTCAGTTCTCTAGCTCTAAAAATGCCTGTGGAATATATGTATGCATATATATGTATGAGTAGGATTAGTTTACTCAATATAAGTATAGAAATGAAATCTTTTTAAAAAAAATATTATTTTATTGATTTTTTTACAGAGAGGTAGGGAGAGAGATAGTTAGAAACATAGATCAGCTGCCTCTTGCACGCCCCCTATTGGAGACATGCCCACAACCAAGATACATGCCCTTGCCCAGAATCCAACCTGGGACCTTTCAGTCTGCACACCGACGCTCTATCCACTGAGCCAAACCAGTTTCGGCTAGAAATGTAATCTTTTAAATGTGATACATAATATTTATTAGAGTGTGTTGTTTTGCATTATTTTAATGGGCTTTTGTCCTGTGTTTTTCCCCCCCATAATATTTAGCCATAATTAACATTAAGTGGATATAGCAGCATAAATTTTTAAATCTTTTTTAACAATGAAATCTCAAGATAGATGGCAGTTGAAGGAGGTGAAACGAAAAATAGTATGTAATGGAAGCAAATCCATGTGGGTTTCTCCAGAGTTTGGGAACACAGCAACACCAACCTTTCAAAATGATGACTATTGCTTCTCACAAGGCTCTCTGAATTTAGGGAACCATGGAATATACATTTAAAAAAGATCTCTATCAAAAATGGCTTTAAAATATCTGGCTCTTAGTTGAACACTATTTGAATAGTTGAAAAAATTTTCTATATAGGTGACTTTTTTGGCCATTACCTAATAAATATGCTTTAATTAATTAAATTTTTTTATTAAGTATGCTTTTGATTGAAATGTCATGCATTGATTACTCTATGTCTTTTAGGATCAGCATAGTCTGGAACTTTCTGCTAGGTAGCATGTATATGAACAGTGCAGTTTGAAAATTAGAAAGGCTGTTTTTTGATACAATATTTATATGTTTATATAATTTGGTTATTTTATTTATTTTTGCCATGGAAGAAAAGGTTATTGTTATAAAATCTTGTTTGTCTCCTGATTGCAAAAATTTAGCTTCTAAATTGAGGCTAAACTATGAAATAGATAACCTTAGCTTGATCCTCTAGTGTACATTTTTAGAGGAAAACATTCATGAAAATATTAACCAGATACTTTTGGAATGATAAACCAGGAGTCCTTTAGGTTAGGCTTTTTGCATTCTTTCATTCTGAAGTCTTTGGACGAGTCCCTTTGAAGCATTTCTGTGAAAAACTGAAACAGACGCATAGATACAGAGTATAGACTTGATGGTTTCCAGAGGGGAGAGGAGTTGGGAGATTGGGTGAAAAAGGTGAAAGGATTGAGGAGTACAGATTGGTAGTTATAGAATAGTCATGGGGATGTAGTACAGCACAGGGAATATAGTCAATAATATTGTGATAACTATCTGTGGTGCCAGTTGCAAAGTATATGATAGTCTAACCAGCATGCTGCACACCTGAAACCAATACAGAATCATATTAAATGCAAACTGTAGTTGAAAAATAGGAAGCAGTTTTGTGCGACAGTGGAATATTATTTTGTGTAGTTGACAGATGAGGGTGATGGCCTCAAGACACTTTATTGGCACAGCCACGAGGTGATATGAGAGCCTTGAGGATGACAGACATCACATACTTGACTAAATTTTGTGTGTGTTGGTTAGTAGAGTTCATTGGTATTTCTCTTCATAGATGGTGTCCACTGTCAGGAATAGGTAATTTTTTCTTGTTGAAAGGAGAGAACCTCAAAATAATGCTTTCTATCATTTTTTATTGGCTGGACTAGATTATATAGTTTCCCAACATCTTTCTAATGAGGCACCCTTTGTGGATTTCTTCTCTTTGGCCTCATACTTAAGTGGTTACCTACCCCCACTCCCCAATTGTACATTGTATCTTCTTTTCCTTTCAGATATATGTATTCTTTATCTTTTGCCCTTAAATTCCTGAACCAACTGTATCCTTCCTCTGGCTTCTTCAAACATTTGTTGCTTGACTTATGTAGTTGTAAACTTATAAACTTTAAATTATTGGTCTTAGTTTCTCTCTCTTGTTCTTGGAAATAACAGTATAAAATGCTCAATATTTGCAAATAGTGATTACCAGATTGGTTTCTTATTTGAATAAAGTAAAAAAAAAAATCAAAGGGGAGCTATAGAGGAAAAAATAAAAAACCTCATTTAGCTATTAGAATAACGACTAGTATTATGATAATTTTATGTGAAACTTGAAAAATGAAAGCATTTGTTATGTTTTAATGGCATAAAAATATGGTACATCAGAAAATTTATTAAGAAATTTCTACATATTGTTATTTGAAAATTTCCAGGCTGCTATCCTTGCCCAGGACCTAACATGAATCCTATTGCTCTTGGGAGCCGCTGGCTGGCTTATGCAGAAAACAAGGTAAGGCAGGGACCTGGGATTATTGGTAGTGGACCACTCGTTCCCAAATTTTCCGAAGTGATTACCAACCAATGATGATGCTTTAACTTACTAGTTTGTTTTCTTTGATTTGGTTTTGGTTTTAGTTGCATACCCAGCAATTGTCATATCGCTCTCCCTGCATTTGAAGCAGGAGGCAGCAGAAGGATAATTTTCTTAATTCTTTTGAATGTTTTGAGTGAATGAATGAGTGAGGCAGAGAGTGAATGAGGTTGTTTTTTTTGTTTTTTTGTTTTCTTAACTAAAACAAAACCACATTTGCTGTGGATCACCTGTCATTTGGAAAATTCCTCACCATTGACCTTGTACTCTATTTAAGCAGTCATTCAGTGTGGCAGTATGATATCTCACATCAGACTTTCAGTTATCTCATTATAACATATAGTATTGACTGACCCGGTGCATGGATTCCTGGCTGGTGGGGGACTGGGTGAGACAGGTCTGACACGCCCTGGAGAAAAACTTTCTGGACCCTCCTCTGCATTTGTGGTGTGACTAGGATCCCCCCCTGCAGGTGGGGTCCCTCAACCTGGCATGAGGGGATTGGGCGGAAACCAGCTCTCTGTCTTCTCCAGAGGGGTCCCAGAGTGTGAGAAGGCACTCTGAAAAGTTGTTGTTGTGCAGGATGTGGAATGCAAATGCAAGTGTGCAGTAAACCAGATTTGGGGCCGACAGTGCCCTAGCAACAACATAACCCATAGCTGAAAGTGGAATTGTGTGGCCCTCCGAGTAATCGGGCTCTCTTCTCACTGCAGCTCGGCAGCTCCTGTGTTGAGTATCTGCCCCGCCCCCCCGTGGTCAGTGCGCGTCATATGTACTGGCGGGTTGGATAGTCACAGGGTCGGATGGTCCAACAGTCACTTAATCTTTTATATATGTAGATAATGTTATTGCTTTGAGGGATTGTTTTTTTATACAATGTCAGTGAAGGAGTAAAATTTGATTTTAGATTAAAAGAATAAAAGGTTTACATATTAATCTTTATCAAATGACTGGTTTTAAATTATATAAAGCGTTTTGTTTTTATGTTTGGAGAGGTAGATTCTTTTTGAATTCTTTTGGCTTGTAATAGTTCGTATCACAACATGGAGCTGTTCTAACACTCTATTATTGTTATTTCATTACAAATGAATTGTAAGAATTTGGCTAATGATAATGCATAAATATATATGTTCCCTAACCTCCCTGTCCCCCCAAATTTAGGAAATGGAGGAGCAGTGGAGAATTTAATACCAGTTTATTGCTCAGCACAAGAAAGAATCATGCTTGTCAAATTAGTGGTTCATTCTGAAAATTGGCAGGTTAATATATTTACATCAGACATGAATAAGGGCCTGTTTTTTCATTCTAATGGTAAAGCTAGTAAGCCCTCTGAAGTGGATAGCTACTATATGTGTTATAGTTGATTTATGCATAATTTGTGCCACTTTTACACTGACACAGTTGAAAATGAAAATATGCTACAATCTTTTGTCTATTTTTTTTAGGTTTCCTTTTACAATCTTCATGTAGGAATTAAGAGGACAAAACCTCTAATTTGCTAGCAGGTTAAATATTTAATGTTAGGAAGTCATGTCTAAGTCCTTTGATTATGTTTGTAAATTTTATTTGTGGAAAGGCTGCCCGAGCCCAGATTCTACCATTTCAGAGTTTATGAATTCTCGAAGACTATTCATCTTGTAATTAAAAATTGCATTTGAGCATGAAACGGCCTGAATGGCACCAGTAGATTATAAAAAGGGCTAAAAGTGTCTAGGCAGGGCTTTTGGCTGTTTGTATGAAATACACTTGTACAAACATTTCCACCCACCACCATCATTATGCATGATAAATAAGCTCTGTTCTAATAGCCTGTAGAGTTAAACAGTTTAATAGAAATGACTTTCTGGTTTTTCTCTCTCCCTTTTTACAGTTGATTCGATGTCACCAGTCCCGTGGTGGAGCTTGTGGGGACAACATTCAGTCTTATACTGCCACCGTCATTAGTGCTGCTAAAGTGAGTATCCAGTAGTCTCTGGGAGTTGTGATTATTTGGAGTAATTATCAAGTTTCTCCACTGAATTTGATTGAGATTATCTCTTCCCTTTTCATCCACAAGTGTAATAACCTTAAGAAGTAAGTCAGACTTATTTCCTGTCTCATGAGAATTGGTGGCTCAGTGATTAGGTATTTAATTTCTTAAAATTCATAAGTAAAACTTTATTTTCTATTTTGATGATTATAAGGTTTATAGTTATCCAATTTTAAATATTTAAGCCTGTTAGCTAAAGTCTGTTATGTAATTAATTCCACTTTTGAAAGAAGCTGTACATGTCCTAAGTAGTGATTTCTGGATACCTTATGTGTCATTAGCATTTTTCTACCTATACTGACATCCCTTTGCGTCCTTTAACATTTATGAATCTTTAGTTGGCATAAAAAAGTAGTATTTCTTAAGAAAATCTGAGTAAGATCCCTGACACATTCTCAGGTTCCTTTAGTCACAGGCTTCCCCTTGCATGTTTGTCACATGACTTCTTTCTATGTGTGTGCTTGTGTTAATTTTGACGATGGCTCGTAAACTTTATGCTGATTATAAGGTATTTTTATAATCACTATCCTTTTGAAATCTGAAGTATACAACAAAACAATTCTAATAATAGGGGGTGATATAGCAATTCTAAATGACAGCATGTAATAAAAAGCACAACTATTCAGAAGAGAACAACAGTTTAAAGCAAACCACAGGGAGGCAATCAAAGGTCACACTGTTTTCGTGTGAAACATACAAAAATATTTCAAGATTGATCACAAATGCTTACATGAAGTGTTTTAGCATGTTTTTTATTCTTATTGCACTCTATATTTTAGATGTTAGAATGTTTATTTAAAAAATTGCTTACTTCTCTCCATTGTCTATGCAAGAATTATGGTGGTTCTTTCAAGGAAGGAAGTCTCAGAGTAAGTAGGTAGCATCAGTGTTACTCAGTTAATTTATAAGAGATCCATTTCTCAAATATTCAATTCTTTTTAGACTGACCTGTCATACACTTGCCTCAGGATAGCTCATTGTATTATGTAGAATAATTTTCAGTTAAGTGATGTAGGACAATTTTTCAGCTCTTCTTTACTATAATTATGTTTTTGTGTGCCTTTATAAAAGGAAAGTAACCTGCTTTATTCAGTAGCTGGTAAGCTGTTTATCTGTTAGATGAAAGTGGACATGCTGGAATGAGACTAGACTAAATATGCTTTAAAAAGAACAAGCTCGAACTTCTTACTTGTTACACTCCAATATTGCAAACTGTGAGAAATATACTCAGGTCTTTCATATTTAACTGTAAGAAATTATGTTGATGATCGCACCCTCCAGTCAATTCCCAATAGATCCTCGGTCCCCAGTGAAAGTAGTGTTAATAGACATTCATTGTCAGCTTTAGCAATGTATAAAATTCTTCCAGGAGCACTTGAACAAAGTGGCAGTGTTTAATTTTTATTAATTGCATTTGTCTGTTTTTAATGCCTATTTGTATGCTTGTTTGTAAATTTATAAAATGAAGGAAAAATATAACTATGAATATAATTCACACATTTCTTTTAAAATCTTTTTAATTACATAATTTTTAAAGAATTACAGTTTACATTTCATGTGAATTTGTATTAGTTTTGGGTGCATATTGGTTAGACAGTCAGATACTTTACAGCGCAATCCCCCTGATATTTCAGTACCCAACGGGCATCATACACAATTAGTATAATATTAATATTAGAAGGAAAAAGGGAATGGTTGTTTCAATATATGCAATATCTGGGTTTTCAAAAAACATATATGCATTGATGAAATATTTTAGTGGATAGTGATAATTTCTGATTCTCTAGAATTATTTTTTTTCCATATTACCAAGTTGTTTAAATACCCTTATTTTTAAGTATATTTTTGAATAGCTCCAATATTTGGTTTCATTTTCTTTGAATTTTTGTTTGTTCATTTCAGCTGATCCTTGTATTTATAATGTCTTTACTCATGGTTTGCCAGACTTTATTTCAAAAATCTTTAGAAACAATTTTAAATTTGAGATGGTACTGGAGTTCTGCAACACTGTCACTCTTGGGCCATCTTAATTCAATTTTAGGGATTGAAATTGAATGTTTTAAATAATGTTTACCTGAAATAGCTCTCAGAACCTCATTACTACTGGTTCCCTCTCCTATCTTTTATGTATCCCTTGGGTTCCCACTCAAAGCATGGAGGGAAGGTCACCCAATTGACCCCTTGTTCATGGCTACATAGTTCCCCAAGTCTACTGAAAACACCACTCAGTCTCTTAGCAGTCTCCCTGGAATCATCAAATGCATATAGGCCTAAAATATTTCCTTGTTTTCTTGGAGTTTGACCTAAGAACTCTTCACATTCTTGTTAAATATTCCCTATGTTCAAATAGAATTGAAAAAAAAAAAATCTCCCACCCCAGTTATTCCTACTTGTTTTCTTTGGGGAGGATTAACTTGAAAATAGAAAATAAAATTTCTTATTTCTTACATTTTTTTTCATTTCTATGTAATATAATACTTTTTAAGCTGTAACATGGAAATAATTTTAAAAGCCATGTAGTCCATGCTTTTTAACATGTTTATCTTAAAAATAAATTCACAATCATTTCATTATATCACTTTCTCAGAAACATTAATATTTCTCTCTCTCTGACAGTTTCTGATTTGGATTTATAGAGAGTATTTAACCAGAGAAGAATTAATTTTTAAATTTTTACTCTTTTTTCACTGTACAGTGATATGTGTAAATATATGAGTTGTATATGTACTTGGATCTCCTATACAGCAATACTTTCTCCCCCCTCCCCCCCTTTTTTAAATACAATTTCTGGGTTTTCAAAATAGCATTTAAAATTGAAGTTTATAGTTTTAGATTTTTCCCGTTGAATTTGAAAATAATTTATTTGTCTTTCCTTAAGAATATAATAGTGATGAATTCTCTGTGATGGTGATAAAGGAAAAACTTAATTTTGAAATTGTTCAAATTGGATTATTTTGATAAATTTATAAATTCTTGTTCCACACTTTCTAGTTACGCTATAATTGTCTTAGTTGAGTTTTCCTTTTAATGTGTTTTAACTCCAGTATGATAAATTGATTTAATAAAAATGCCTCTATTTTCTTGTTATCTGATAACTTCTTAATGACAACTAACAGGTTTTGTGAGAGCAGTACCATTAGCACTAATGGATAGGGAGGACAACTGATATGGCACAAGAAAGGTTAAAGATCCTAGTGACCCTTTGGCAAATCTGTCTGCAACAGAACAGAATAAGTACTATGCTGATTAGAATTTTTGGTCATAGTGGATTATCTCATATTCATTATAAATTTACGTTCAGTTTTTTTTTTTTACAGGTAGTTCTTTGAGTACTCTTAAAATTATTTGAATATATAATGAACTTTTGAGTTTTAGATACTCCAGGTTGTGAGGACACTCCATCTAAATTAATATATCTATTTGTCCTAGTTAGATTTATTTTCTTAATTCCTAATTTTTTTTTTAGCTTTTATCATCAGGTATGCATATAACCTTTCTACTAAAATCTAGTGAAAAGCCTAATTACACAGTGAGGTTATTTAGGTATCTAAATATGATATGTGAAAATTACTAAATAACATTATATAGCTTCTGGACACTACTGCTCATCGATATGACATGGAAACAAATTTCTTCTAGAAGCAAAGGTCTTTACTAATGTAGAAAACGTCTAGCACTCCTCTCTCACCTCCTGCACTAGACCTTATTTGGAAGTTAGTAAGCTATGATAGATAATACTGTCTTGTCACTTACTATACAAAGTGCAGATTTTATGACTGTTAAATTTTAATAACATGACCCCACTGATAGTCATTACTTATTTTTTTTATGAGAAATATCTATAACTCTTCTTGTAATATGAGACCTTGCTTAAGAAATATACTACTCTTCTCCCCTGGTCCCCCCTTCCCTGAATTTTTTCCTAATTCTTTTATGTGAACTTTCCTGTTTATCTTTGGTTTGCTTTGGTACATTATTTCCCACTTTCTGTGTGCTCCAGTTGTTTTAGTTTGTTCCTATTCATTGGTATAAGACCATGAAATAATAGGCTCAAGGGCAAATGGGGAGGATATACAAGCTAAGACTTTAAACCTGAAAGGCATTTCTTTGATAAAGGGGTAGCTCTGTTTAAGTGGGAGCATCTCCATTAGCATTAATGGAGCCAGTACATCAGCTAAAGCATCTCAGAGGTTAATAAGGCTTCCTGGCTAGCTTCTGACATCAATACACCGTGGCGCCTGATTTTGTTGGTCCTTCAGAGGCTTTCTTAACAACAATCTAACAGTCTCTTTGTAAGTCATTTCTTGTGAATTATTGAAACAAATGTTTGGCTGCTAATTGAGGAACACTACTGTGTTTTATAATCACTGCAGTTTGAGTTTTTAGCACTAAACAAAACAGTTACAATTGATTTGTGGCTTTTTTCTGGTTTCAGTTAGCTGTAAGTTATATCTTTTTGCTTGAATTTAGCAAATAGCTTTGGTGGTCATTTATTTAAGTATTTATTAAAATACAGTGTTATAGTCTTCCTCCCTTACCCCTCCCCAGTATATGTGTGTGTTCTGAATTCATGAAGTGTGAGATCACAAGTAGTTACAGGAATAGCTTTGGAGAGAGAGCGCCCTAGTTTTAAATTCTGGCTTTATCATTGGCTAGGTGTGTGCTTAATTTCTGTAGCCTCAGTTTTCTCTTAAACTAAGGTGTTTGAGGAAATCTATAGAGATCACTTATGTTTAGAGCCTTAGCCAATCCCAAGCTCATAGTAAAGGTTCCATAGAACATAGCTACAGTAAAATAATGCATACATTTACTAGTGTTAATCCTGTGATGTTTTAATGGAAAATTTTTCTAGAAAATATATTTCTTTTTGAAACTTAATCTAATTGTGGTTTAAATCCATATTTTTTCCCCAGAATTATTTTTAAGAGATCATCTACTAAAAATTAATTTGAATTATTTTAATAAAAACTTTTCTCACAATGTGAGAATTGTAAAAATATTTCTGATTGTGTGTTTTATACATAATTTTTGATTTATCCCTATAATCTAGATTACTTACATAGTCTCTAATGACTGGGTGTTTTTTCCAATGTTTATCAAACACATAATTTTCTTTATGATCTAGATTTCTTTTAGACAATGCCCCTAAAACTACCTTAACCTTATTGCTTCTTAATGCATCTGAGACTAATTAGTTGAGATTCATATAAAATAAAAAATAATCACACATATTACTTTTGTCTGTTTGCTTTGAATAAAGTGGAACTAAAATGTAATTATAAAGCATCTTAAGTTATTTTAATTAAAATTGCATTTTAGAAGCATTATATTGAATTGTTTTCTATTATCAGAGAAAAAAGAATCTTCTTTGCTAATTTTATGTCATATTTCATTCATCTAGTAATTAGTATGTTGGATGGAGACTGTATTTTTCATGTGTCAGATCCTAATGTACAATCTTATTTAACAGCATGTTATAAATTATCTTTGGAAGCATGATCTTTTTTCACAGGGATTCTACCAGATCATCCAAGTCACTTTCATGCTAGAAAATATTTTTAAAATTAAATTTATAATATCTGACAAAATAAAATATCATCCTACTTCTTACTATGGCACATGTTTTAAGTTATATACATTAAGGAGAGGGGAACATAATTTTTATAAAATATAATTGTTTCTTCATGTGAAATAAATCTTTTTAGTTATTTATTTATGGCTTTATTCTCACCATGATTACTTTGGGGCTGTACTGATACCATTCACTCAAACTGATACTGAATTTACAGTCACATGAAAAGTCAGGCTGAATTTCTATGAAGTTTACTGCTACATATAGGCTTACAAGAGCAGAAAGAACTTAATGAGTAGGAGAACTAAAAATGCATAGAATTCAAATACTGATATGAAGTTATTTATAAGTTTTACTTTTCATTTTATAGACATTGAAAACCGGCCTGACGATGGTTGGGAAAGTGGTGACTCAGCTGACAGGCACACTGCCTTCAGGTGTGACAGAAGATGATGTTGCCATACATAGTAATTCGAGGCGGAGTCCTTTGGTCCCAGGCATCATCACTGTAATAGATACAGAAACAGTTGGAGAAGGCCAGGTATGAACTTGCGATGCATGTAATACCCTTTTCCTGCAGAATGGCTGTCTGAGAATCTTCTTTGGGACCAGGATTAGCCAAAATGTACTTGGCCTTGTAGGTTGTTAATCTGGATGTCTAGAAATGAAGATTATTTTAGGTTATATTCTTCCCACTCCCCCCAAAAAATGATGAGTAATATGTTAGAATCTATTATTTCAAATTTTATAAATCCATCAAACCTGTGGGTAAAATTGAGGTTCCATGAGATTCTCTTGTTAACTCTTCATCAGGACATGTGTTTCACAGGCAGATATTTGCTCGTAGATCAACAGGATCTGATGGGGAATTAAAAAACAGATTGCCTGTGATGGTTACAGGTGAATACTATCAAATTTTATTATAGGTATTTCCTTATAAATATGAAAATACATGGAACCCCAAAGTATATGCTAGAATACATACATGATAATAGCTAATTGTAAAATCCTATATCTTCAGTTAAAACAGATTTTAAAAATCTAAATTCAGAAACAGGAGAAATGATTTAAACATGGAAAAATACCTAGTTGATAAGAAACCCATTGGGTTTAGTTTTTTATCCTCTTGTACTTATAAATATTTCTTCTTTCGTATCATAGTTTTAGATTTTAAATACATTTCTGAAAGGAAGTAATATTAAAATGCAGTTAGTTTGTGATCATTACTATAAAATATAATCTAATACCTATTACTAAAATGATAGTAGAGCAACATTTGTGAAAGATTGCATTTGTCAGGTACTCATGTACTAATTTCTATAGTAAGATCAGTTGTCATTTAAAAAAAGTGGAACCTATTGCAATTAAAAAAATCTTTTTGAAGTTTTTGGTTATTGAATTTATCTATTGTATTTTACTTGAAATCAGAGTAATAATAATTGTCTACCTTGTATTATTATTCTCTAATAATAATAATTCTTAACTTGGTTGTTAACCAACTATGTTATAGATTTATATTCTTTTTTTAAAAGAATGTATTTTATTGATTGTTTTTACAGAGAAGAAGGGTGAGGGATAGAGAGTTAGAAAAATCAATGAGAAAGAAACATCGATCGCCTGCCTCCTGTATGCCCCCTATTGGGGTTGTGCCCGCAACTAAGGTACATGTCCTTGACTGGGATCGAACCTGAGACCTTTTAGTCCACAGGTTGACACTCTCTCCCCTGAGCCAAACTGGTTAGGACTTGACTTAAATTCTTGTTTAAAACTCTTTTCAATGAAATGTTAGCAAAGTTTTCGGTTGAATGTAATGACATGTTAAAAAAAGCTGTGTTATTTAGGTTAACTCAAGTTGATGGACACATACAGATGTTCACTTTTTAAATTGGAATTAAATATATAAATCCTTTAATGTTTTATAAGAGTTAAAAGAATAGTTTTTTTTTTGTCCTTTGATTCTTAATTAATTCACCTTCAAGGCCACCCACATTTACTGAGAGTATTAACGACCCTTCTCAGCATTGTCTAGTTTAGGGAGTGTAATGTACGTCTGTTAAATATCCAGCCTTTGTTGACAGACAGATTTGTGCTCATTTAAAAGTAGGAAATGTTATGTCTTATTATCTCTAATGAAACAGAGATGTAACTCATTACTTTATTATATGTAAGTGTAGGACTATGTTAAAAGAAAAATTAAGCTAATTTCATAAAATGCATAACAATAGGCCATATGTTTTCAAATGTTTGTCACCATACTTCCTCTCCCCACCTTCTCCCATTCTTCAGTAACTTTTTATAATTTTAAAATGGAATTATCAGGTTTGAAATGTGGAAATGAACTGTAGATTATGGAGTTGCAAAAGTTATGTTTTTCTGTGTTAAATTCATTGTCAACACTTGAAAGAACTAAAGCTATTTATTAGGAAATATGACTCAGAAATGTTAGCTTTTATGTTAGTGCCGTTCAACTTGAAATGTTCTATTTTCTATTTGGAGCATAATCTTATTTTCATTCCTACTTATAAAATATTTTAAAATTTTAACTTGACTTAAACATTTTAAGACAGGAAATAAATTGATATTCAATAAATGGTAAATTGCTATGTGCACTTTAAAATAATTGTAAATATTTTTTAAAGCAACAAAATTTTGTCAGTGTAATATTGTCTTCCTCCCCTCTTTTATTAATGTGAATCTGGTTTTTGTCATGAAGACATTTTTTGTCTCTGATAAATAGTTCAGTTCGAGTACAGGGCTGTTTTTAGGTTTTTCTGGATTGTATTTAAATAAGAACACTGCGGTGGTTAATGTCATAGATTTATCACTTTTAGCCCTTTCCCACTGATGTTTGACCTTCCCTTTAATGTTTTTGCTTTTTAATATACATCATAGGAGCTTAAGCTGACATTAGGTTCACTTTTGCTGTTTAAATCCACTGAGCCTTTAATAAAGATATTTTCATGTTTACAGTGGTGGTGTATAAAATTTAATCACCATCTTTCTGATACTAAATTGATTAGTTTGATTTTATGATGTTTGCATCATTGTGTAGTAACTGCATTAATGAAGAAAAGATTTAATTGACTTCATGTACATTTTTATCTGTGTTTCTTTTATTTTTACTTAAAAGCTTTTCTTGCCTAAGATAAGTTAAACTGTATAATTTGCCTTTATACATTTATGTAATTGAGATTAGCAATGTGGCAAAGTCTATAATAAAAAAAAAATACTCCAGAATGATGACATAAACTTGAGCTATCTTACCTTGAGTACATGTGTTATTCATAATAAATTAATGGTTCCTTAGGTGTTTTGTGTACCTTTTTGTTCATATGATAAAGGCTTATTCACTTTGTATCAGTTAAAATGCTTTGCTTTGTTTCAATATAATCATGTGCTTTACTGCATATATTTAGGGCTTCCGTCTGTTTAGTTAAGTAGTAAATAAAAATTAAATGTCTTAGGACAATTATATTGGAATATCTCCGGTTTTATTGATTTGATACTTTAGTCAAGGTGCTAATGCAATGGAGATAATCCTTTTCAAAGTATCTGGTTATTAGATTTGTGAAGCTCTTAAAAAGAAGATTCAAAGAATCCTATATAGTGGTATGAGGTTTTGCTGTGTACCAAGATTAATGTGCCTTTTGCTTGATGACTTCTGTATTACAATCATCTACTAGAGCACGTAATACTAATTGTGTTGGAAGGAGAGGTACAGGGATATAACATACATAAAAAGAAAAGGAGTCTTGTAAGATTGAGTTAAAATAGGAAAATGTGCAAAAACTAAATATGTCACAGAAAAAATATATACAAATGATATAAAATCTATGCCCATGTTTTCACTTGTTAATGAGAAAGACATTGAAACTACAGTGAGATACTATCACTTACTAGAAAGAGAGAAATTCAAAAACTTGCAGCTTGCATTTTAATTTTGAAATAATTGTAAACACACATAGTAAGTTGAACATACATCCGTGTGCTCTCACCCAGGTTCTTCCAGTACAATATCAAAACCAGGAAGTTGACAATGCCACATTACTGTTACTAAGCTATAGACCTTATTCACCTCTCACCATTAGTTTTACCTGCATTCATTTGTATTTGTATATGGGTATTAATATCTCTATGAAATTGTATCCCAGGTGTAGATGAATATATAATTAACATAATCCACCACAATTAGGATACTGGATGGTTTAACACACACTTTTTTTGTATTCAAGCCCATCATTCAATCAACTTCTAGCCCTTTCTCCTGAAAAAGAGTAGTCTGTTCTCTACTGGAATGTTATTAAGGAATCATAGTATGCAACAGTATAATATTTACTTACTCTTTTATTAGTCCAATTGAGGGTTTATCAATTTTGTTGAACTAAAACGAACTAGTAGAAATAAACTTGGAGGTGAAAGACTTGTATACTGAAAACTGTAAAACATAGTTAAGAGAATTCCAAGATGATACAAGTGGAAAGACATCTCACACGTGTGGATTTTAAAATTTAATGTTGTTAAAATATCTATACCACCCAAAGTGATACACATATTAAATGCAGTTCTATCAAAATCCCACCCTAAAATTCTTGCGGGATCTTAAAGAGACCCAGGAAAGCAAAACCAATCTTGACAAAAGAATAAGATTAGAGTCCTCACATTTCCTTCTTTCAAAACATACTACACAGCAATATGTGGCATAAGGATAGATATGTAGACCAATGGCCTAGAATAGAAGAGCACAGAAATACACCCCTACATGTAAGTGCACAATATTTTCAATAAGTGTACCCAAACTATGCAAAACATAAAGAAGAGTCTCTTCAATAAGTGATGCTGGGAAAACTGGATGGTCAACTACAAAAGAAAGAAGGCGGGCTCTTACCTTACACCATATATAAAATGAACTTAAATCCGCCGTAGACTTAACCATGAGACCTAAATCTATTAAACTCCTGTAGAAAATTAAGGGGAATAAATTGGAGATTTAATACTATCTGCTTTAATATACTCTGATTTTATGACTTGGTAATGTTTTCAAAGAGGTGATGTACCTCCTTAAAAAATTAGGAGTTAAGAAGACCAGTACTTTTCTACTTAAAATAAAAATTTTAGGGATAATTCCTCTTACATATAGCTGTGCGTTTAACCTATTAAGTTGTTTTTCCTTGTTTTATTTCTGTCATGGGCAAGAATTTTTCAGCAGGCCATAACACAATAAGAGCTATATCTTTCTGTCATTGGCTAAAGCTCTACATAGCTGATTTTATTTTATTTGCTGCTGCTGCTGCTGTTTTGTGAACCTACACTTCAAGAAATGATTATTTCTCTCATCTATTCTCAAGCTGTAGTATAATTGACTTGCTGGATCATATTATATTGTTTCCTCATTCCTGAAGCGGTATTATCGCTTTTTAGTGGCAAGAGTAATCTTACAATATAATGGAAGCATGTTATTTGGTCATGGGCATTGTGGTGTAACTGTGTATATCTTCAAACTCAGTAATTGGTGATTAAAGGTTAACTTGCATTTGCCTCTTTATTTTTGTAAAGGTACTTGTGAGCGAGGATTCTGACAGTGATGGTATTGTGGCCCACTTCCCGGCTCATGAAAAACCAGTGTGCTGTATGGCTTTTAACATAAGTGGTATGTTTGTTTTTCCCCATTTTTATCATGGGCTTTGCAATTGATTGTTTTGTAAATGGAATATCTGAAACACGAATCTTCTTGTTGTTCTCTGTGCCAGTGTATATAACAAGTTTCAGTATCTGGTTATTAATGAATGAATTTATAATAAAATGTAGAAACCCTGTAAACATTAGCTTTACTCACAATAACGTGGTGAAAGCAGCAGTCGGTAAGCAGTGTTGTTGAGTTACATTAATTTCTGAATTACAATTAAGCCAAGAACTTCAGTATTTCAATCAACATATTAATGTATGTGAATGAAATTTTCTTTGTAACTTTAAGTGATGTTTTTTTTTTTAATGTCACTTTTTATAAATTAGTTTACTTACATTTTTTCCCCTTTTCTTGTGGTGTTTTTGTTTTTCTGGTTCTTCTCAAAGCATGGGGTAAGGAGAGATGTTTAAGCAATGTGGAATGCCCTATTACCTTTTGTTTTTCCCTTAACTTTTTATTATAAAACTAGAGGCCCGGTGCACGAAATTTATGTCCCTCAGCCCAGCCTGCACCCTCTTCAATCTGGACCCCTAGAGGGATGTCCTAGTGCCCGTTTAGGCCTGATCCTAGGGACTGCTGGCTTCCAACTGCTCGCCTGCCTGCCTTCCTGATTGTCCCTAACCACTTTTGCCTGCCAATGTGATCACCCCCTAACCACTCCCCTGCTAGCCTGGTTGATGCCTAACTGCTCCCTTGCCAGTCTGATTGCTCCTAATTGCCCTCCTCTGCAGGCCTGGTTACTCCTAGCTGCCCTCTCCTGCAGGCCTAGGTTCTCCCCAACTGCCCTTCCCTGCAGGCCCAGTCACCCCCAATTTTCTTCCTCTGCTGAACTGGTCACTCCCAACTGCCCTCCCTTGTAGGCCTGGTCTCTCCAACTGCCCTCCCCTTACAGGCCTGTTCTCTCCCAATTGCCCTCCCCTGCTGGCCATCCTGTGTCCACATGGGGCAGGATCTTTGACCACATGGAGGCAGCCATCTTGTGTGTTGAAGTGGTGGTAAATCTGCATATCACTCTTTTATTAGATAGGATAGAGGCCTGGTGCATGGATGGGGGCCAGCTGGTTTGCCCTAAGGGTGTCCTGGATCAGGGTTGGGGTTTCCTTGGGGCACTGGGCGGCCTGGGCAGGAGGCCCGTGGTGGTTTGTAGGCCAGCCCACTCCCCCCAGCGAGCCAAGTAGAGGCCCTGGTGTCTGGGATTTATTTATCTTCCACAATTGAAACTTTGTAGCCTGGAGTGGAGTCAAGCCTTCTGCACCCTCCTGGCAGCAGCCATTTCTGTTGGGATTTATTTATCTTCTATAATTGAAACTTTGTAGCCTTAAAGGGAGGCTAAGGCAGGCCAAAGCTGCAGAAGCTTGGCTTCCTCCATCGCCAGGGGCAACCTTAGCTTCCTGCTCTCTCCAGCTGCGTGGCTGCCGCCATCTTTGTTGGAATTTATTTATCTTCTATAATTTGAACTTTGTAGCCTAAAGTGGAGGCTTGGGCCAGCCAGGGTGTGTGGAAAGCTTGGCTTTCTCCATTGCTAGGGAAAGCCAAGTCTCCCTCCTCTCTCTCTGTCTGCAGCCATCTTGGTTGGGTTAATTTGCATACTAACTCTTGATTGGTTTGTGGGCATGGCTTGTGTTTAATTTGCTTATTACTCTTATATGAGATAGGAAGTTTCAAACATAAGAACAGATATAAAGGTTAGCATAATAATGACCCACATATCACCACCTTGATTAAACAGGTTTTCACATTTTAATGTATATATATATATATATATACACACACACATATATATATTGCTAAACCATTTGAATGTAAGTTCCTCATATTATAACATTTCACCCATCACAAATGAACTATGCATTTCCTAAGAATAAAGACCCTTTTCTATATAACCAAAAATTATATATTATTTCAGAAAACCAACATTCTATATTATCTAATATCCCAAGCCAAATTTAAAATTGTCCTGGCTGGGTAGCTCAGTTGATTGGAATGTCATCTCATACACCAAAGATTGAGATTCCCCCAGTCGGGGCACATTTGGGAGGCAACCAGTGCATGTTTCTCTCTCACATTTCTCTCTCTCTCTCTCTCTCTCTCTCTCTCTCTCTCTCTCTCTCTGTTTTCCTCTCTTTTCCTTTTTCTCTCTCTTCCCCTCTCTCTTCCCCACTCTAAGAACAATAAATATATCATTGAGTGAGGATTAAAAAAAAAAAAAGTCCCCAGTGGTCTCAAAAGTGTATTCTCTAGCTACTTCAAACTAACTTCTAATTAAAGTTCACTTCTTACATTTTGTCATGTCTCTTTGGGTTCTTTTAATCTAACATATAACTTCCACCTTTTCTTTTTTGCAGTGCCCAGACCAGTTATCTTATGCAAATTCTGTATTTGTCATATTTTTTTCATTATAATAATGTTTTCCTTATTCCCTAAAGAGGCTCTTAAATGACATTCAGGCTAAGGATTTTTTTTTAACATCTTAAGTATTACTGTCTACATCATTTCATCTCAACAAGAGACATATACTAGTAATATTAGGTTGTTTTGCAATTTATGATACTGTTTGATCACATGGAGAAGTTAATGACACATCAAATGTCTGCATATTGGAGAGAGGTTTCTCTTGTGGAGATTAGTAAGTAATCTGCAGATTATTTTGGCCTCATTTCTGCAACAACTTTTTACTTAATAGTTTTGTTATATTGAAGGCTATATTATAATGGTTGTTTTTCTGATTATATTGTGTTTTCTGCATTGATTATCTGCTATTCTTCTATCCAAAATTTTTTTCTTTCATCAACCAGTAATGTACCACAGTTATCCTGTATATAAAGGGCAGAGATTAAATGCTTAATTCTTTCTCTTTAATTTGCCAATTTTCATTGATAGGAATTGGTTTGATACTTCCAGTGGCGGAATTCTACTCCAGTGGAATTATTTTTAAAATATTTTGTTCATAAATAAAATTGTTCTCTTGCTTTCAGAGCTGAAATAGTCTTCATAAATTTACAGTCCTTTTAGATCTTTTTTCTTTGGTTGATGTGTCTGAAGAGACTGCAATTTTATCTTATTCTGCAGAAATGATCCTATTAGTTAAACTTGATGTAAAGATCCATCTTTCCCTTCTTCTCAAATAAAGAATGATGGTAAGCAGATAATATAGAGTACTTTGAATAATCTTTCTTATAATATCTTAATTAGTCATTTTTGATAGAGAGGAAGATTTTTGTAGTGATTGTTGATCAGGAGGATTGATTTAATTAATGAAGACAATGATTTATTGAAGTGCTCTGAATGTTTTGGGAATTAAGTTAAATTTGAAGAAAGAGTCTGGAAGTTCTGTTCCTTATAGCACTCCACTTGGAATAACCAGTATGACTCATTTTGAAAGGCCATCTGTTATGTCAGATCTCCTTTGTATTAATATATATTTCACATTACCCTAGTCAGAATGCTTCAGACACTGGAAGCTGTATTTTTTTCCTATCTATAACTTTCTTTTATAATAAGAAGATATTATATAACATAACGATTGTAGCTATCCCTATCATTGTCTAGCAATTAATTCTAGAAAACTATTGTTTCTTTTCTGTGGTTTCATAATTTTGATCTACATTTCCATTGAATTCTGTTTGAACTCTCCAATATGTGTTGTTATAACTTTAAAATTTTTATATTTATACCTACTTTTTGCATTTATGGATTATATAGTAATCATTTCTTTAAATATTTGTTTACCTAGTTAGCCTATGAGTTCCAGTTTACATTTGGATTCACTCTTGGTTTATATTCTGTGGGTTTTGACAAATATGTAGTGACATGTATCCAACAGTATAATACTACACTGTATAGTTTTACTCTCCTAAAAATCCTCTTTGCTCTGCCTGTTCATTCCTCCCTCTTTGAACCGTGACAACCACTGATCTTTCCACTGTTTGCATACTTTCAGTTATTGTAGAATGCCATATATTGGAGTAGGTAGCCATTTCAGATTGGCTTCTTTTACTTACTAATATGCACTTCCTTCTTCTCTTTTTATGCCTCGATTGCACATTTCTTTTTATGTTATTCTCTAAATATTTTTATGGTTCATAATTATGGTAAAGCCTATATTTTAACATATGAACAAAAATCATACATTTAAAATATTTTACTTTGTCTTTTAAAAAAATATTACTCTTTGGAAGAGGTTTCTAGGCTTTACCATGTTGTTAAAAAGTTCATTGCACGAAAAATGTTTGAGTCCAAGCATGATTTCCAACTAACACATTAGAAACAAACTCTTTCTTTTAACTGGAGACTCCATTCACATTGCCTGGCTCAGTCATGGTGATTCAGAGTCACCACCCATGGAGTTTTGCTGTTATGATTGGGACTTAAAGAAGGAGAAACCTTTTTGGAGTTAGGAGAGCCTGCTAGGAGACGAGATGACTTCTAACTTGGTCTTTGACTATTGAGCAACATTCTTCAAGGGGAATTCAGTTCTAAACTAGAACTAAAAGATAATTAGCTAGGAAATAATGATTCAGTGCCTGGCAAATAATGAAATAGTTAAATGATAGAGGCAAGAAAAATATTGCATGTTCAACATAGATTGTGAAGCAGAATCTATACCATGAACTGATCAAATACTTCTGTGGTGGAGATATTTCAATGCATCATCATTTCTGCAACATTTTATAAATGCTTAAATATTTGAATTAAATGGAAGGTTCATAACTCAGCAACCACTCACAAAATTGATCTGCAAAATATAGATGTTGGTAGGCAGAGATTTCATACATTTGCTTACAATTTATCTTGGTTATTTACTGTTCAGCTCTTAGTATTTTTACTATTCAGAATATGACTAATATTGCTTGAGTATGGCACAAGTGTATATATAAAATATTTCATTCCCAATGATTTGAAAGTCTTGTTTTTTTTAAATTAAATCTTTATTATTCAGATTATTACATTTGTTTCTCTTTTTTCCCCTCCATAGCTCCCCTCCACCCCGCTCCCATCCATCCCTCTACCCTTACCTTCCTTCACAATTGATGAGTCCATAGGTGTATGATTTTTGTCCATCACTCCCTGTACACCCCCCTCTTTCCCCCAGAGAATTATCAGTCCACTCCCTTTCTGTGCTCCTAATTCTATTATATTCACCAGTTTATTCTGTTGATCAAATTTTTAATTCACTTAATTTTTAGATTCACTTGTTAATAGATATGTATTTGTTCATCATTTTTTATCTTTTACCTTTTTCTTCTTCTTCTTCTAAAAGAGTGCCTTTCAGCATTTCATATAATACTGATTTGGAGTTGATGAACTCCTTTAGCTTTTTCTTATCTGTGAAGCTCTTTATCTGCCCTTCAATTCTGAATGATAGCTTTGCTGGATAGAGTATTCTTGGTTGTAGGTTCTTGCTATTCATCAAGTTGAATACTTTTTGCCACTCCCGTCTGGCCTGCATTGATTCCGCTGAGAAGTCAGCTGACAGTTGTATGGGTGCTCCCTTGTAGGTAATGAACTGTTTTTCTCTTGCTGCTTTTAATATTCTCTCTTTGTCTTTTGCTCTTGGTATTTTAATTATGATGTGTCTTGGTGTAGTCCTCTTTGGATTCCTTTTATATGGGGTTCTGTATGCTTCCTGGAATTGTAAGTCTATTTCTTTTACCAGATGTTTCAAGTTTTCAGTCATTATTTCTTTAAGTAGGTTTTCAGTATCTTGCTCTCTCTCTTCTTCTGGCACCCCCACAATTCTGATACTGGTACGCTTGAAGCTGTCCCAGAGGCTCCTTACATTATCTTCACATTTTTGGATTCTTTTCTCTTTTTGCTTTTCCAGTTGAGTGTTTTCTGATTCTTTATATTTCAAATTTTTGACTTGATTCTTGCCTTCCACTAGTCTGATGTTAGGTCTCTGTATAATATTTTTTATTTCAGTCAGTGTATGTTTAATTTCTATTTGGTCCTTTATCATCTCTAGTTGGATCTTTTGCATCTCTAGTTGGTCCTTTTTCATCTCTTCTTGGGACTTGCTAATTTTATCCAACTTTTCTAAGATATTCTTGAAAAACCTTATGAGCGTGGTTTTGAACTCTATATCCAGTCATTTGTTTTCCTCCATTTCTTTTGTTTGTGATCTCTTCCCTTGTCCCTGCATTTTCACTATGCTGGGAGAACTTCTGTGTTGAATTCAACCTTATGATACCAGACTTGCAAAACCACAAAAGCCTCTTTGTTGAGCTTGGGATGGGTGGAGGCTCAGGGCTTAAGGGACCGCCTTGCTTTCCAGTCGGCCCCGCCCTCCATGGCCCCTGAGTCTCACGTGACCGGGTAATTGCTAGAGCGCTCTGGCAGTGCCTCTAGACTGCTGTCCCTCTGGCTCCCCTGTGCTCCGGGACCACACGAGTCTGGGTCCCCAGGGTTTCGCCCAAAACTGGGGTTTAGTGAAGTTAGAAGTGGCACAGTTGAGAGGGTCTGTCTCCCGTCCACTCGTGAAAGCCAGCAGCACAGCAGCACAATCAGCAGTCGGTCCTCTGCGCGCAGTACCATGCGCGCCACCAGACTTCTGATCTTTTGCGACTCCCCTAAATTTCTGGGCACTTCTCCCCCTTCACAGTCCAAACTCCTCCCCGAATGATTTTCGGCTGGGTCAGGGGTTTAGTGTCTTAGGATAAGGAGTTCAGTGCCGTTGAGAGTCTCTGTCTCCCTCCCACCAGAGAAAGCCGGCCAGGTTCGCCATCACTCGCTCTCTCCACACGTGCGTCTCTGTACCTTAGCTTTTTGCAGCTCCTCTAGGTCTCTGTGAGCCCCTCTCTTTCCTTCTAGTTGTAGAATTTCCACTCAGCCAGCTTTCCTGTGGTTTTGGATGATGTCTGTTCTGTCTTTAAGTTGTAGTTTTTTGAAATTGTTGTGCGAGGCAGTAGTGTTGGTGTTTACCTATGCTGCCATCTTGTATTCTCTGTTTTTTTTTTTTTTATAGCTGGTTAGCAGCCTACCAGAGAATGGCTATGGCTGCCAACTATTATCAAGCTCCTAATGTTAGGTGACATTTTATTTGTCAGGTTTCTGTATCATGTTTCTTGTTTTATCCAACCTTCCCAGATTAAGATGGATTTTTATCAACCTTTGTATAACTTCTCTGTAAATTTACTTATGTTATAAAATGAGGCAGTTTTCTGTTCTCTGGGTGAATTATTTTTGTTAGCTTCTGAACAGTTATTAATTGGTATTTTGTATACATAAGTACTGTATGAAGTGGTCCTTTACACAGTACTTATGATTTTTATTTAAATTGGCCTTTTTCAAAATATAACTTGTAGATCCTCCAATAACATCCACCAGTTTTTCTTTACATATATCCATACATATTTTTAATTTTTTTTATACTCCTAAATTTATACCAATAAGTTTTAATTCTTTTGACCTTGTAATAATAGTCTATTTGATTAAAGGTTTTTTCATAGGGACTGTAGTGTGGGCAATAATAACCATAGTGTTTATAAGTTTAGGGAAGTTCATTAAAACAAAAAAAACAGATTGATTTTTTTTAAACCTAATCTTTCTCTAATCTGTATCCAAATTATACTAGGAATATAAATAAATTTCTTAGTTTCTCTTTTTAGAAAAGCATATTTTTAGATGACAGAACTATTAAAATGTCCTGGACATCAGAATTTAAGAATAAGCCGGATCTGTTGTCCACATTAAAAGCAATACAATATGTACATGATGGAATAACTCTAAACGTGAATTAAGGGGAAATAGTAGATTGTGTGAGTCAGTGAAATGAGGTTCAATCTTCTATGGGACCACTCAGAAAAGAAATTAAGGGATGCCATTAAATAGAGCTGTGAAAACTTTTAGTTCAGCAGCTGCATTCAGTTTGTTTTTCAATTTTTCCTTCCCATTCTTGTTTATTAGCTGTGACTCTGAGTCCTGAATTAAAACACATATTTTAATGGCAACATTTATGATTTGGTTGGAAGTGCCAGGAAGACCTCCATGTTTAGATCTGGGCAACTTCAATATGGGTGGTGTAAGTTACTTTAACTTCTTAGATACACAGTGAATACCAATTTCTAGGGAACTTTTAAAATAAAATAATATACTTTTTAAAAGCACTTTTAGGTTCCAGCAAAGTAGAAAGTACAAAATAGTTTCTCTCACACACACTTAAAACCTCCTATACTACTAAAATGCCACACAACAGGGGTAGTTTTGTTATAATCATGAATCTATATTGATACATCATTATCAATCAAAGTCCTTAGTTTACATTAGGGTTCACTGTTGGTGGTTTTACATCCTGTGGGTTTTGACATATTAATATTGATATGTATCCACCTTTGCAGATATAGAATAGTTTTACTACCCTAAATTTTTTTTTAATTCAAATTTGGATTTCTTAGTTACTGTTTATTTTCTTGTTTTTTCCTTTTTTTTTTTTCTCATTATTCTCAGAGGGTCTGTTAATCTTTCTTCGCTCTTTTCAAAAATACTATCTTTCCTTTCTTGAATTCTTTTTGTACTTTTATCAATAAAGTACACACTTTTGTGGGTTATTTCTGGGTTCTCTGATGAAGTTGACCTATTTTAGCTATTTTTTGTCTGGGAATATCTGTATTTTTGCCCATAGTTTTGATAAGTATTTCAACTACAGATGGTATTTTATTTTTTTTTATAAATCTTAATTGTTCAGATTATTACATTTGTTCCTCCCCCCCCCATAGCTTTCCTCCCTCTGCTCTTACCTCCCCCATTGTCCTCATCCATAGGTGTATCATTTTTGTCCAGTTTCTCTCTGCACCCCAATCACGCCTTTCCCCCTGAGAACTGTCAGTCTACTCCCTTTCTATGTCCCTGATTCTATTATATTCACCAGTTTTTTATTGACTTGGATTTTTAGATTCACTTGTTGATAGATAAGTATTTGTTGTACATTATTTTTATCTTTACCTTTTTCTTCTTCTTCCTCTTAAAGAGTACCTTTCAGCATTTCATATAATACTGGTTTGGTGTTGATGAACTCCTTTAGCTTTTTCTTATATGTGAAGCTCTTTATCTGACCTTCAATTCTGAATGATAGCTTTGCTGGGTAATCTTGGTTGTAGGTTTTTGCTATTCATCACTTTGAATATTTCTTGCCACTTCTGTTGGGCCTGCTTATTTCTGTTGAGAAATCAGGTGACAGTTGCATGGGTGCTCCCTTGTAGGTAATGAACTGTTTTTCTCTTGCTGCTTTTAATACTCTCTCTTTGTCTTTTGCTCTTGGCATTTTAATTATGATGTGTCTTGGGGTGGTCCTCTTTGGATTCCTTTTGTTTGGGGTTCTGTGCGCTTCCTGGACTTGTAAGTCTATTTCTTTCACCAGGTAGGGGAAGTTTTCTGTCATTATTTCTTCAAATAGGTTTTCAGTATCTTGCTCTTTCTCTTCTTTTGGCATCTCCATAATTCTGATGTTGGTATGCTTGAAGTAGTCCCAAAGGCTTCTTGCACTATCTTTACATTTTTCTATTCTTTTTTCTTTTTTTCTTTTCCAGTCGAGTGTTTTCTGCTTCTTTGTATTTCACATCTTTGACTTGATTCTTGTGTTCCTCTAGTCTGCTGTTAGGTCTGTATAATATTTTTTATTTCAGTCAGTGTATGAATAATTTCTAGTTGGTCCTTTTTCATCTCCTCTTGGGTCTCGCTAAATTTATCCATCTTTTCTAGGAAATTCTTGAAAAACCTTATAACCATGGTTTTGAATTGTATATCCAGTTGTTTGTTTTCCTTCAGTTCTTTTGTTTGTGATCTGTTCCTTTATCTCCTCATTTTTGTGGTTTCCCTGAGTTGGTAGAGTCGCTTTGTGAGCTAGGTGTCCTATATGGCCCAGTAACTGTGCCTCCTCAGTTACCTGAGGTGGACTCTCTTGGTGCACCCCTTTGTGGACTGTGTGTACACCCTTGTAGTTAAGTCTTGATTGTTGTTGGTATCACTGGGGGGAATTGATCTCCAAGCTATTTGGTTTTGAGGATCAGCTGTGTCTACAACGGGAGAACTTCTGTGCTGGAGTCAGCCTTATGATACAAGACTTGCAAAATTGCAAAAGCCTCTGTGTTTAGTTTGGATGGGGTGGAGTCTCAGGGCTGAGCCGACAGCCTTAGCTTCCCATCATCTCTGCCCTATGAGACTCCTGGGTCTCAGTTTCCCTCGGTAATCGCTGTAGCCCTCTCTGCATGCTCTTGTGCACACACGCCCCCAGACCTCTGCCTTTCCAGCTTCCCTGAGTTCATGTGTGCTCCGGGGACCCATATGAGTCTGGGTCTTAGGGTCTCACCCATAACTGGGGTTCAGTGCAGTCAGAAGTGGATTGAGTGTTGTTGGGTGGTTCTTCCTCCCACTAGAGAAAGCCATTGTTACAATCAGCAGTCAGCCCTCTGTGTGTGCACTTGAGCTCGCGCACCTCCATACCTCTGTCTTTAGTGGCTCTCCTAAGTTTCTGTGCACTCCTCCCTTTTCATGATAGTCCAGACTCCCCCCATATGAGTCTTGCTCAGAACTGGGGTTCAGTGCAATCGGAACTGGGTTCAGTGTAGTTGGGAATTTGTGTCTCCTTCTTGCTGGAGGAAGCTAGCCAGGCACTCCGCTGCCCATCCTTTCTATGTGCATGTCTCCGTACCTCAACTTTTTGCAGCTCCTCTGAGTCTCCATGAGCTCCTCTCTTTCCTTCTAGTTGTAGAATTTCCACTCAGCCAGCTTTCTTATGTTTTGGATGATCTCCGTTCTGTCTTTTAGCTGTTGTTTTGAAATTGTTACGCGAGGCAGCAGTTTAGGTTTCTCCTATGCCGCCATCTTGGTTTTCTCCTCACAGATGATATTTTAGTTTGACCCGACCCTGCATGCATCTGTCAGCTGTCTTTCTTTGTTCACAGCTTTTGGCATTATAAGCCAATCCTCTTGATTGTTTGCATACAGAATTCCATTTTTGGGGGGGCAGAATTCTAATCTGTGATGTTAGCTCAAATGGAGCCTTTGGAAGTTTTTGTAAAGGTCTGTGCCTTCTCTCTACCCTCACCTATTGTGGATTGCTCTCTTTCCAGCTGTTTTGTAGAGGTGAGAGCAGCTGCTTCTAGTTAGGTGTTTTTATACCGAAATTTCAAATAGATTTTTTTAAGTGCTTTATTTTTGTTGTTTATCAGTTTGTTTTTGTCATAGGTCAAGAACAACAGCTTCTTTTGATTTTACAAATTCAGTCCAAAAGCCTCTTTGCTGCTCATTCAAGTGTGTAAAATGTTCTCTAGGACACTGGTTTATACCACAACCTTTGTACATGTATTAGTCAGCTTGGGCTGCCATAACAAAACAACAGAAATTTATTTTCAGACAGTTCAAGGTCAAGGTTCTGGATGATTTGGTTTCTAGCAAATGGCCACCACCTGGCTCTGAGCTTTCATAGCCTTTCCATGGTGCAAGAGAGCAGGGAGAAAGAAAGAGATGGCTCTCTGCCTGTAAGATGCTAATGCTATCAGGTCAGAGCCTCTCCATGTTAACCTGATATATAGACATTGAATTATTTCCTAGATGCCTTCATCTCCATGTATTGCTACACTGGGTTTTTAGAATTTCAATATACGAACTTTGGACAAACATTCAGTCCATGATAGTACTTTTGAGAATCATTGTTATTCTTAGTTTTTAAAACATCTTATTTGATCACAGCCTAATTATAGGTTATTCTGTTTAGCTGTGATTGTTGTATCATACTTAATTCTATGTATTGAATTCCATTTTAAGGTATTCAGTTATTTTGTAAGATATTAAATGTTAATAATATTTCTGTCTTTCAACAACTTCCTTATTGCTCTGAGTGTATTGTCTGAAAGCCTGCTACAAGTGATTGATGGTTTCAACCAAGTCTACATTTTCCCTCCAACATTTATCCATAGTAGATATTTTTCAGATGTTTAAACATGGTACATAATTTTCCCTCTGCCTAGAATCCTTTTTGACTTGGCTAACTCTTATTTACTTGCTTGAGTCTCATATTTGAATATTATTTTAGGAAGATTACATAAATTCAAAATGTCATTCTTTCCCAGTCCCTGCTGTCCCCACCTTACATTGCCACTTAATTGAGCAAGTTACTTTATCTGCTTGGATCATTCCCAGTTTTTTAAATGAGGATCAATATACTGAGACCTCAATAAATATTAACTGCTGTCTTCATTATTATTAATTCTCTTAACCTAGTTTTTTATTTATTTACTAGAGGTCTGATGCATGAAAATTTGTACAAGAGTAGGCCTTCCTTCCTGGGGCTGCCGGCACCAGCTTCCCTCTGGCACCTGGGATCCAGGCTTCCCTCCGACTCCATTGGCAGGCACTCAGGAGCTGGGCAGCTTCCCTCCAGCCCTGGCTTTATCCAGAAGGATATTTGGTCTAATAAGCATATCACCCTTATTATTATAGATACCTCTCAAGAATATACTTTTAGAATGTTTTCTGCTGGAGAGGAGCATTTATTTTATCCCTGATATTTTTTTAACCTAGCAATTTTTACGAGTTGATAGTGAGTAAGTATATCTTTTTATATAAAAGCCCAATTTGGTAATTGTTCCTTTGACCATTTGAGCATTCTACCAGTCACTATGAAGTGTACTGACCACTAGGCAGCAGATGCTCCGATCGGTAGGTTAGCTTGCTGCTGGGGTCTGGCCAAGATGGGCCAGGCATGCCCTGGGCACTGCCTATGGTCCTTCCCTGACCCTAAATGTGCACTGGTGGGGTCCCTCAGCCTGGCCTTGGCCCTCTCACAATCTGGGACCCCTCAGGGGATGTTTCAGAGCTGGTTTCGGCCTAGTCCCTGCAGGCCAGGCCAAGGGCCCCCCCCCCACCCCCAGTGCATGAATCCGTGCACCGGGGTTCTAGTATTGAATAATTATATTAATTGTTTCTTTTTCTATGGTTATTATCATGGAGATACTATAGCAGGTCAGAGATAAGGCATTAATTCAATGTAATTAGTCATTTGTTGAGTAAAACCAATTTATATCTAATTGTGGTTCCAGTAAGAATTATATTCCTCTCTAAATTATGGGAGTGATTTATCTTGTAGAAGCTACATTATATTTAGGTAACTAAATTCACTAGATTGGCATATTATTAATTATATTGCCTTTGGCACAAAATAAAATAAGTATTTTTATTAATTAAATTAGATATTAGCAGTATATGAAAGACATTCTCAACTCTGTAGTAAGCTTGACATTTCTGAAACAGACCTGCTGTCTTTAATTTGATAAATAATTGATCTGCTGTCCAGTGGCATTATTTCTGCCAGCTGAGTAGCTGAGAGTTGTGAATTGCAACACATCTACATTTTAAATAAAATTACCCTTTCTTGGCAGGGAAGTTATTTTTCCATCCATTAATAACACAAAAATGAATGTTGGGTGTCTAGTAAAATAGATTAAACGTGGACCCCTTTGGCCACATGACTGTATCTTTGATTTTTTTTTGTTATGTAAATGTTGTATGTTGAAAGGTGATGGTGGTCCTGGATTAATCAGTAGGACAGTTTAAGTTGAAGATACTTTTTATGCACAGAGTTCTCTGCCTCCCCCTCCCCCATTAATCGTAGCAGGTGGTCCAGTGGTCTTGATTTTTGTGCATATCTATAATGCTTCACAGATTAACAGAATCATATGGCTTCAGATTTTCCTTCTAACAGTTCTTGTGTATCACTGCCAGTCACACTATGTCACTCACACTGCAAAGGCAGCTTGAAGAGCTTACTGCTTTTTCTCCACCCCCTTCCTCCCCCCGCTTCCCGAAGAAGGAGTGTTTCTTTAGATCTGTAGTTACTCTCTAGTTTTGTCATCTTGTAAACTGATGGGTTTGATGTGTCTTACTTGTGCAGTGAATTAGCCCCTTACGATTTCTTCTCTTTGCTCTGTGTTCACTGTTGGACTAGACCTGTATGAGAGTCAGAAGGAATCTTGCAGGTTTGACTCATCAAGCCTGGGGCCCACTATACTGTAGGGTCCCCCCAAATGCTTCATCTCTTTTAAGAGCAAAAAAGTATATAAACTTTAGGGTTACAGGAATGCTTTAATATACAATTAAAACAAACAACAGTAGTCATAAAATGTAATTTTAAATAATTTTTCATGGAAAAGGGGTCCTTTGAAGAAAAAAAAAATGTCCAGAGCTCATGCAAGTCCTAAGGCAGCCCTGGTCCTGGGTATCCATCAGTAAGGAGGTACCCTCCTTCCTCCATCCCTCACTGCCTAGTACTCATAGTTATTTTAACAAAGGTGCTCAATTAAAGCCGAAGGAACTAATGAAAGCCATAAGTTACTTGCTATACACAAATGGGAAGTAGACATATATACCTATAACACCATAACTGATCAATATTACTTAATGACCAAGAAAATATGGCATATAAAAACTATGAGAAATAACCAAATACTCACTGAAATGATTACAATTTAAAAAGACTAACAATACATCTTGTGAAGTTATACATTTGATGCAGCAATTACACTTGTAAATTTTACCTAAGAGAAGAAAAACAAATGCCCACAAAGAGGCTTGTACTTAAATCTTCATAGGGATTTCATTCACAATAGCCAAAACCTGGAAATAATTGCTGAATGGATATATAAATTTGCATGTATCTATATAATGGAACTGCTCAGTAATATAAATCAATGAATGGACTTCTGCTATTTGCGGCAGATAGGGCTAGCATAATTTTGTGTGATTACATTTACATGGAATTCTAAAGCAGGCAATATTAATTCATAATGATAGAATGCCAATCAGTGGTTTCCTGGGGCCATGGAATGGGGAGGGGATGGACTGTAAGTAGACACAAGGAAATTATTTTCACATTTTCTCTATCTTTATTATGGTAGAGTTTCATAGGTGTACATACTTGTCAGACTCATGAAACTGTTTACTTACCTTTAGTGCATTTATTATATATAAATGATGGATTAGTAGAGGTTAATAAAGTTTGAAATTATTCTGGCATTTGACAAATATAGTCAACCACTTGGAAAAATAAGATTATGTATAGATACATACCACTTTCCTATATGTCTTATTGGATGAACAGACTGTTGAAAATACACTTAATATGAAAACCCCTTGGCTATAGCTAAAGATATCTTCAAAACTTAAAAAAATTCTTGATACCAAATGAAAGAATGAAAACACATTAATTATTTAAATAAAGATGTTAAGACATTTAACTTTCTCCTAAAAATGAAGGAGAATGGACTTAAAAAGTTATAAAACAAGTGAGCTAATTGTTGATTTTAGACTTTTCCACATGGAACAAATGAGTAAGTGCTATGTCAGATTTGTTGTAACTTATCTTGGTTCTTATGTGCAACTTTTGGAAGGGATCAAATGAATCATGTCGTTTTTTCCTTTGCTAGTGTTCATTTCAATGCCTTTAATGACATTATCAAGCATAAGTTTTAGAAAGTCTTAATATATTATGGGACACAAATGTGGAAGAATACAATGTAGATTAGTAGCATCTTTAAGCAGTTTAAGAACTGTGGTAATATTAATGCTGCCCATAGGGAGACTTTGAGACCATTGCTTTAAATATTCCTATTCATCTTAAAGGTTTTATTAATCAGATGTTAATAGGCTGTGATATTATAGTGGTTTTATGTAATTTGAAGACCTAATAGATTTTGACCAGTACTAGGATTCTGTTTCTTTGCTTTTATGTTTACAAATATGAGTAGTAGCTTTAAAAATTTAAATAATTTGGAAGTTTCAGTCTCTACAGATATTGATAGGAAAGTATTAAGTTTACAAGAATTAATACCAAAAAAAATTATTTTATGAGTGATATAATCTGAAATCGTGTAAAGATTTCTATTTGACCAAGATTATCAGTGTTCCTGTCTCTTTTTGGAGGAGAGTGTGAATAGCTGGTAATTTTTCTTCCAGTTCATATGTGTGCATGTGATAAAGAAACGTACAATTAGGTAGGTGTTATAAATAGGATATGGCAAAAAGACATCCCTACTCATGTTTCCAAGATTTTATAGCATATGTCCAGTGGAGGTTTGCTGCTCTTTAATTTTGCGTTTTGGGCTAACCAGCTGACGCCCAGTTGAAAAGACTTATGTTCTTATGAGGCCGCAAAAGCCTTAATGTTCAGTCTCCAGCCTCAGAATTTGGAGAACGCCATGTACCATCAGCAGCTTCAGTTTCCACCCTCTAATGCTAACGCTCATCTATCAAACTTGAGGCTGAGAGTGAGGGAGAGGAAGCTTCCAGATAAACATACAACAGCGCCTAAACAGCTAATCACACTAGGCTTCCGCTTCCAGGCCCTATAATTAGAAGTCCTTCTTTTCCTTGTATTCCCAGATGACGCAAATGCATTTTGTGGCTTGGCACCTCATTTGGGGCGTAGGTTTAGTTTATGGCCAGGCTAGTCTGGTTTAGTCTTCTGATGCTGCATAAATAGTTCTCAAGCCACAGTCTACTCTGTACAAGTTTTTCCTTTTATGTATATCTGCTTTGTAACTTGTTTTCTAGAAGAAAAAAAAGGCTTGTCATTTCTCCCAGTAGAATGTGTGCAACAGAGGAAATTATAAATGAAAAGAAAGCACATGATTGTGTAGTACTACACAAGCTATTTCTTCCCTTCCTCTCTGTTCTTTCAATTTTTCCTCTATCATTTAAAATTTTGTCAAAGAAAAGTAAGCTAACTTCTGGATTATGGAAGCTACATTTGTGTGGAGTAGTAGAAAAAGGAAAGTTAAAAATAGGTATACAGAAGATAATAAGTATACATTTTCAAATGGTTATTTCTCTAAAAATTTAAATTTGTTTACATATTAGAAAGTTAGATATTAACAACAGTTTCAAAAACTAGGAGCATATTGAAAGTGTTCATTTGAATGCTTATTTTGAGTAAAATATTGATCTTTGATTCTAAAAAAATTGAAGTTTATATACAGTGAATATAAAAAAGGTATAAACTTAGAAACAGATAAAATAGAATTGTACTTTTATTATGAGAAAAAAGAAAAGAACTTGAAAAAATGTATTTTCAGAGGAAGATGAACACCAACATAGTCAGTTGACCTTTGGCCTTTTGACAATGGATAACAATAAAGAATTCAGTGGATAGAAAAGAAATCTTGCACATCATTTGCAAAACGATTATACATCATTTGCAAAAAGTTAATTTGTCTGCTATCTCAGACTGAACAAAAATTAACTCCAAATGGATGAGAGACCTAAATGTAAAATAAAAAACTATGGAATTTTGATGAGAAAACATAAAAAACTTTTGTGATATTGCAGGCAGTTCAATAAATATTATGCCAGGGTAGAGACAAGTTTTAAACAGTTGAATTAAGTAGGGTATTAGTAGTTGTTGTAGTAGGTAAATTGGAGCTTAATTCAGGTTTGAGAAACGGCAAAGGATGTGAGTAGTTTCCAATCATTTTTACATTCAGTTGATTAAATTTCCTATTTCCAAATGCTTGTGAACGCTCTAAATGCATACATATAAAACTTTTCTGCTAGTCATGTGGTAACATGATAAAGCAAGTATTCTCATTATTGTATACTGACATGGTCTTAAGGTTTTTTACTCATACATCACTGGTAATTTTTTTCTTGGATAATATTTTAAAGCATGATGAGTACTATGTAAAAATATTTCATCCACATGCATAATCATTTTTATTTTTACCTTTTTTTGGTATGTCCTACAGGAATGCTTCTAGTCACAACAGACACCCTTGGCCATGACTTCCATGTCTTCCAAATTCTAACTCATCCTTGGTCCTCATCACAAAGTGCTGTCCATCATCTGTATACTCTTCACAGGGGAGAAACTGAAGCCAAAGTAAGTTGTATAATTTTCAGAAGGTTTTCCTTTGTTTCAAATGATGCCAAATCTAGCTGGTTGTTTATATCATATTGGAGCTTAATATTAGTGAGAATATACTTGGTAATAGAATGGTTCAGATAAGAAAAAAACATTTATTCTATTTTGATCCAATAAATACATAAGCTGTAGGTGAACAATTCAATGAATATTCAAACCCTGTAATTCAATTGATATCCATATTTCTAGGCCTTTTTTCTAGGAATTTTGATTCTATGTACATGCACATGTATATACATAAACAGATATATACATGTAAGCACATATATATTCACATATACAAAAACAATTGAGTTTTTGGTATATATGACTGTATGCATATTATTCTGTGGCATACTGGGGCCAGTTCACTATGGCTAGTTAGAAGCAGTTATACATTTCTGTCCCCAGCTAGGACTTACATTGATGTGAAATCATCCATAGTGGGAGAGTTTACATTATGAAAATTAGCAACCACTACAAGTCAGAGGAGCCAGTTTTTAATATTTAATAGCACTCCACTGTGCACACATGCATGAGGGCACGCAAGTATGCACACACACATGCACACATGTCTATATACTAGTATATACTTTACTGAGTGTTTGTATTAGGTATTATGCTAAGGCAGTGGTCGACAAACTTCAGCTCGCGAGCCACATGCGGCTCTTTGGCCCCTTGAGTGTGGCTCTTTCAAAAATACCACGGCCTGGGGAGTCTATTTTGAAGATGTAGCGTTAGAAAAAGTTTAATTAAAAAAATTTGGCTCTCAAAAGAAATTTCAATCGTTGTACTATTGATATTTGGCTCTGTTGACTAATGAGTTTACCGACTACTATGCCAAGGGAAGGTTTACATTTCTTATATCAATATCTATAATAATAAAAGGGTAATATGCTAGTTAGGCCAGCTCTTGAGAAAGCTGGGTCTGGAGGGAAGCCAGTGTTGCAGCCAGGGGAAGGAAGGCCTACTCTTGCACAAATTTTTGTACATTGGGCCTGTAGTACTATTTGATGCGGGATTTTTTTTTTCCTCTACTGAAGAATTCAGTTTTATAATGTTAGAATTTAGACTTATTCTGGTGATCATATATATATATATATATATATATATATATATATACACACACACATATATATATACACACACACACACACACACACACACACACACCTCATTATGTTGTATATTGGAAAATAAAATAGTGGTGAATGTCAGTTATACATCTTTTGGGGAAAAAAGTTAGACTTTTAAGACTATGTTGAATGCACCTAGGTAATAATCATCTGTGGTTTTAGCTGATATCTTAATATTACCAAAGGGGAGCATCCATTATCATGTGCTTACCCATATGACACAATAGAATGTATAAGGTATCATCTATGAATATATTTCGACCCAGCATGCTGTATTAAGCCTAATTCTAATTCAGCTCCTAGAAATTATGAGCAAAATATAGAGATTGAGGAACCAGTTTAATATCACGAGGATCCAATTAGCCAACTCTAAAATGTGGGAAGTTCTTTTTTTTTAAAATTTATTTCAGAGAGGAAAGGAGAGCAAGAGAGCGTGATAGGAACATCAATGATAAGAGAGAATCATTGATCAGCTGCCTCCTGCTCGCCCCCTATTAGGATTGAGCCTGCATCCCCTGCATGTTCCTCTGGCCAGAATCGAATCTGGGACTCTTCAGTGTGCAGGCTGACACTTTATCCACTGAGCCAAACCAGCTAGGGCAAAAATGTGGGAAGTTCTTGATTACAAGTGTGACCTCCTTTTACAGCAGATAATTGTCATGGTAAAATAAAAGTGGGAGCATGACGGGGCTTAAAAGTAATTTTAGAGAATATTATCTAAGTACAAAATGTGGACCTTGTTTGAATCTATTTCATACAAATTAAGTATAAAAACATATATTTCATATGAGTGGTGAGATTTGAACATTTGCCTTAGTAGATATTGTTAATGAATCCAATGTGCTTATTTCCTTGTGATGCATACAAAAGTATTTGCAGATGTGTAGAATTAGCTTTAAAATAATCTAGTAGTAGGAGGGTGTTATATAAAAATGAGGAGAAAATTGGCAATGGTTATAAGAGGCTTAGGAAATATGAAGTAAATGCATTGTATGAATTTAGAGCCTGATATGAACAAAATGTAAAGAGATATTTTTCAGGCAGTTGAGAAAATAGACCTTGAGCTGGGTATTATTATATGATATTAGTTAATTTTGCTGGGTCTGCAATTGTAGTGTTTTTTTTTTTTAAAGTCTTTATCTGTTAGGCATATATCATGAAGTCCTAAAACATTATGATATCTCTAATCAACTTTTAAATCTTCTGGCAAAACAAAACTAAGAGATAGATTAAACTAGATTTATAAAGTGTTGATTACTAAAGCTGGTCAATATTGGCAGTTCATTATAGCAATCTATACTTTGTGTATGTTTGAAAATTTCTTTAATAGAAAGTGAAAGAATATTTTTCAGTGTGCATTTTCAAAAGCTTTCCCAGCTATTCTTGGGCATTTTCTCATTGAAGTTGTTAACAGTAATCCTACCGAATTATATAAATAATCTTCTGGAGTTTTTTATTTGAATTGTATTGAAGTTACATTTTAATACAGTTTGAAATCATCTTTATAATATAGAAATTTTACATCTAGGAATTATATTTTAAAATTAGTTATTGCTGTGGTATGACAAAGCTATTTATTGTTTTATAGCATAGTATTATCTTTCTCCTTTGTTAGTCTCTGTTATACTAAGGTCAAATAGTTTTCAGAAATTTTTTGAATTTTATAAGTAGAACATAATTTTTTGAACCATCATAATAGTTTTTTTGTTCAGGTCTCTTTTCCTTATTGCATTGGCTAGGAACTGTAAAATAACATGTAACAGTGTAAGTGTTAGCTGTAGTTTTTTTTAACAATATATTTTTAAGTTTTTCTCATTATGCTTTATTTATAGCACTAGAGGCCCGATGTACAAAATTGTGCAAGAGTAGACCTTCCTTCCCCATGCTACTGGCAGACACCTGGGACTTAGCTTCCCTCCCAGCCCTGGCTTTGTCCAAAAGGGTGTCCAGTCTAATTAGCATATTATGCTTTTATTATTATAGATGTGTTTTTATGTCAATACCATGCTGTTTTGATTACTGTGGCTTTATAATATAGTTTGAAATTAGGATGTGTGAAGCTCCCAACTTTGTTCTGTTTTCCGCAAAATTTCTTTGACTATTCAGCATATTTTGTAGTTCCATGTAAATTTTATGATTGTTTTATTTCTGAGAAAAATGTTAACAGCATTTTGATAAGGATTACATTTAATCTGTAGATTGCTTTGAGTAGTTTAAATATTTTACAAATATTAATTCTTCCATTTCATGACCATGAAATATCTTTCCATCTTCTTCAGTTTCTTTCATCAGTGTCTTAACAATTTTAGTGCACAGATCTTTTACCTTTTCTTGGTTTAATATTCCTCAGTGGGATTGATTTTTTAAATTTCTTTTTCTAATAGTTCATTATTAGTGTATAGAAACATAACTGATTTTGGTATGTTTGATTTTGTATCCCATAACTTTACTGAATTTATTAATTCTAAACAGTTTTCTGGTGGAGTGTTGAGGGTTTTTTATGTATAATAGCATGTCATCTTCAAATAGAGATAGTTTTACTTCCTTTTCAATTTGGATCCTTTTAATTTCTTTGTCTTGCCTGATTGCTCTGGCAAGGACTTCCAGAACTATGCTTACTGAAAGAGGCAAGAGTGGGAATGCTGTCATTTTCCTGATCTTAGAGGAAGAGCCTTCAGCTTTTCACCATTGAGTGTGATATTAGTTGTAGACTAGTCATATATGGCCCTGTTGAAGTATGTTTCCACTTTGTTGAGAGTTTTTCTTATTATGGTTGTTGAATTTTTTCAAATTATTTTTCTATATCTATTGAGATGGTTATATAATTTCTATCCTTTCTTTTTTTTTTTCATATGGTATAGTTTTTATTCAGCACATTGATTGAAAGCTGGATACTTAGGCAGCAGCTTTTTTTTTTTTTAATAAGATTTTATTGAAAGCTAACGGCTTTTTCAAATCCACAAATATGCTTTTTCATGGGAAGATTGGGCAATGGGTATTATAGTAAGCTGCCTCTGTGCTGTGCTCTGGATGGAGAGTAGGTTAAAAAGTAATTTTAAACTATATAAATATTCTATTCCTCATCAAGTTTTGTATCCTTGTATTTACATATATTATCTGATGTAATAGCTTCTTCTTTTATCCAATACGTTATAGCATTCAATAATTATTCTAATGCTCAAAATATCCTAGATTTGGCTAGTTGGAGCCGATTAGCTTAGCATCTGTGTCCTGTTGACAGATCTCCATTATTCTTCGACAGTGTCCTTACTTCTGGGCCCAAAGAACTTGCTTACTGTCATGTTTAGTCACCATTTGTTTTTGTTCCTTTTGTATGGAAGTTTGCAATTACTCTATGAGCATTTTATATAATGATTTAATATTTCATGATGCTGCTGGGCACATATGTGTTCCGAGTTTATTTCTTAACTCTGATTTTATAATTCTTCACTAAGTACTGGTATGCTGTATCTCAGCTATCAACTCAAAGAATTTGAATATTTTAAGCACTTACACTATTTTATTGTTGTTGTTGTTTTGTTTTGTTTTTTATTTACACCTATTTTTGGTGCCTCTTGTGTTAGCATATTTTGTCATTTAATTTACCTACACATCCACTTGGAAATAGAGATCATGCTTCAGCTTCTTTGGATCTCTAACCCTTAGCACACTGCCTTACACATGGACAAATGTTTATAGGTAAAGATGTTTGATACTTTCAGTGCTATTCCTATTTAAGTAGGAAAAAAAAATTAAACTTATTTTGTTCTATGTCACAGCTTGTAATTTAGGAGCTTGGGAATTTCTAAACATCAAGATCTAAGGAAATTCAATTAATGACCATAAAATTAATTTTATAAGCTTCTACTGAAAACCATATTTTGAAATGATATATACAATTTAACACTGATGATAAAATCTATATGGCGTGTGATCTGTCTGTCCATCTTTGAGTACTTCAGAATCATATGTCATTCTGGATTCTTCCAAGAACTCTGAGGCTACTTTAATCAGGCCAGGAAAAAAAGTAAAAGTATGTGGATCTAATTATGTTGAATTAAGTTGTTTTGTGATCTACGACTTGGGATATCCTCTGCATCTGACAGTAATTTTCCTCATAAAGCACATATGTAGTTAGAAAAGTATTCCTAGTTTTCAACAGTAAAGTCATATGTTGTAAAACCTTAAAATATTTTGTTGCTCTACTTCCGTAATGTCTTACTCAAGCAGACACAAGTCATTTTGTACTTAACATGCTAATTTCTGTAAATGGTAAACTTGCTTTTGAAACATCTGCACATCAGATTAGTGTTACTTTTACTTTATCAGAGTGATCCTACAAAATATTACTCATATGTTTCCTTCCCAAGGGGAACAGAATCTAGCCTTTTAGTATTATTAATTGACTAGAGGCCCAGTGTATGAAATTCGTGCGTGGGTGGGGGGTATCCTTCAGCCCAGCTTGCACCCTCTCCAATCTGGGATCCCTCTCACAATCCAGGACTGCTGACTCCCAACTGCTTGCCTGCCTGCCTTCCTAATTGCCCCTAACCTCTTCTGCCTGCCAGCCTGATCACCCCCTAACCACTCCCCTGCCTGCTGACTTGATGACTAACTGCTCCCCTGCCAGCCTCTTTGCCCCTAACTGCTCTCCCCTGTGGGCCTGGTCACCCCTAACTGCCCTCTGCAGGTCTGGTCACCCCTAACTGCCCTCCCCTGCATGCCTGGTCCCCCCCAACTGCTCTCCCCTGCAGGCCTGGGTACCCACCAATTGCCCTCTCCTGTTGGCCATCTTGTATCCACATGGCAGTCATCTTGTGTGTTGGAGTGATGATCAATCTGCATATTACTCTTTTATTAGATAGGATAGAGGCCTGGTGCATGGGTGGGGCCAGCTGGTTTGCCCCGAAGGATGTCCTGGATCAGGGTGGGGGTTCCCTTGGGGCATGGGGCAGCCTGGGTGAAGGGCCTGTGGTGGTTTGTAGGCTGGCCATGCCCCCTGCGACCCAAGCGGAGACCTTGGTATCTGAAATTTACTTATCTTTTACATTTGTAGCCTGGAGTGGAGCTAAGCCTTCTGCTTGCTCAGTGGTGGCAGCCATTTCTGTAGGAATTTATTTATTTTCTATAATTGAAACTTTGTAGCCTTAAGCAGAGGCCAGGGTGTGTGGAAAGCTTGGCTTCCTCAATCGCCAGGGCAACCAAAGCCTCCCTCCTGCTCTCTTTGTGGCCATAGCCATTTTGGTTGGGCTAATTTGCATAGCCACTCCTGATTGGCTGGTGGGCATGGCTGTGGTTATGGCTTGTGGGTGTAGCAGAGGTATGGTCAGTTTGTATATTAGTCTTTTATTAGATACGATAGTATTTGATGGTCAGTTCAGATGAAAACAAGGAAATTTGGTATGAGAATGTCTCAAATATTGCCTAATTATGCTTTCACCAAAATGCAAATTTTACTGGACTACTTATCCATATATTTACTTGCCAAATGTGGCAACCCCTATGATCCTGATTTTTGTTAGTTTCCCTCCAAAACATAACCCTTATTGAGATGTAATCCTCTTAATAAAAAATTTATCCTAGCACAAATACATCCAAAGACAGTGCATAAACAAATGGGTATGGTTGGCCCAGAGTTATATTAACCCCTCAATTAAAGCAAATGTGGCAGCTTTCCATTATTCTGTGCTGATTAGTCCTTACATTTATCCCCCCTCCCCTGCCCACATTTTTGTTGGGGTTGTATAGCTGCGCCCCAGCCAATAGTCACCATCCCCTTCCATCTTATACAAGCCATTAGTGATTTCCTCATTTAAAGGAAGCTCTGTGAAAAAGGGCCTGGGGAGCCAGTGGCATTGCTTCAGGCAGTTGAGTAGGTAATGTGGCAACTGTAAAAGTGAGTTACTGCTGGGGCCTGGCGGGAAGATGCTCTGGAGCATGTTTGACTACCAAGCTCTGTTGGGCCATTCCACTGTGTCCATGATCAAAATTTGAGTTGAGCCCTTAAGTGAACTTGGTTGCTGGATCAGGCAGGTGACGTTGTACTGGGATAGCACCTCCGAGTACTTCAGCCATTAAGTCTTCACCTAAACTTTTCCCATTGGGTTTTCTGTTTTTTTATTGTATAACATGGAAAGGAGCTATAAGTTAGTTGTGTGCTGTCCCACAGCCTACACGACACAGGATACCCTCTGACACAAGTGTGGAAGTACAATCAGTTGAGCCATTAATATCAGTTATACTTTCACAACATAAGCTACCATTATAGTATACCCACAACACCTCATTGAGTGTAAACATATGGACTAATGTGTTTATTGTGCGCCTGCCAATTGTTCCACTGCCAGCTGCCAGTGGTCACAGTATCCCTTATGTTGGTGTCAGGGCAGGCTAGTCTGCAGATACTATGGTGGCAGCCAGGAGGATTAGCCTTAAAAAATTTTTTCTTCCTCCCCCCACTTGGGCAGTGATACTATTGACAGCCTCCATTGAGCATCCTGCCATGGCAGGCCTCTTCTTTCTGTCCCCATTCCTAACACTTTCCAGTTTAATGCCTAAGTCTTTGACATTTTGGGCCAGCCCTCATCCTCATCTCCATTTAAGTTCAGGCTGCAGCCAGAGCTGGCTACACTAGGATTGCTGGTTCTATGTTCAGTTTTTTGAGTTCAGGTTTTTAGTGAAATAATTTGTAGATTCATATGTACTTTTGAGAAAGAGTACTAAGAAGTCCTAAGTACACTTTACCCAGTTTATCGCAATGTTAACATTTTGCCAAAGTAGAGTATTATCACAACTGGGATATTGATGGTGCATATGAACAGTCACTTGCACTGTTTACAGTTTTGGGCTATCGGGAATATGTTATATGAACATAGTTTTCATTTCTCTTGCATAGATTTCTAAGAGGGTAATTGTTGGTTCAGATGATAATTGCATGCTACTAATTTTAGCTCATTTTTGAATTCCTAGCACCTAGGAGAGTGCAAATCGTGTAAAAGGCTTTCCATGAATACGTATTGAATAAATAAATAAATGAATGTGAAGAATTGACAGGTGCAGGGAATAAGCAGATGGGATAGAGGATATGTGGGGATTATCAGTCCTCTACCATGTTTCCATTCTAAGTAACTTATTCTGAAACAAACTTTTATTATCCTTATCCTTGTTGTGATAGAGTTACAGTATTTTCAATGAAAGTGTATTAATCAATTTTGAAGGTAAAATTATTGAAGTGGTGGGTTGGGAATGACTCTAGAACTGAATTCTTATGCAAATAGCTTCCTTTTTTGTATTTTGCTGTAAGTTTTCATTAAACACAACCTTGTCTCGTAGCTTGGATCTTGGCTAGTTTAAAAAATTTTAAAAAATTTTTCAGTTACCATTCACATACAATATTATGTTAATTTCAGGTGCATGACAGTGATTAGACATCAGAGTGATCACCTAATAAGTATGTTATCCATCTGTCAGTATACAGTTATTATAATATTGTTGATTATATTTCCTAATGCTGTACTTTATATCCCTATGATTTGTACATCTTAATCCCTTACCCTTTTTCATCCATCTCCCCATCCTCTTTCCCATCTGGCAACTGTTAATTTGTTCTCTGTATTTATGAGGCTGTTTTGTTTGTTCATTTTATTTTATTTATTTTTTTAGAATTCACATACTTGAAATCATATAATAATTCTCTTTCTTTGTCTGACATTTAATGCAGCATAACATCCTCTAGTTTTATTTATGTTTTCCCAAGTGGCAAGATTTCATTCTTTTTTTATGGCCGAGCCATATTCCATTGCATATATGTACCACATCTTCTTTATCTATTTGTCTATTGATGGAAACTTAGGTTGCTTCCATATTTTGGCTATCCTATATAATAAAGAGGTAATATGCAAATTGGCCATCACTCCAACACACAAGATGGCCGCCTCCATGTGGTCAAAGATGGCTGCCACAGGCCAGCAGGGAAGGGCAGTTAGGGGTGATCAGGCCTGCAGGGGAGGGCAGTTAGGGCTGACCAGGCTGGAATGGGAGGGCAGTTAGATATCCATCAGGCTGGCAGGGGATTGGTTAGGGGGTGATCTAGCTGGCAGGCAGAAGTGGTTAGGGGCAATCAGGAAGGCAGGCAGGTGAGCAGTTGGGAGCCAGCAGTCCTGGATTGTGAAAGGGATGTCCAGCTCCCCGTTTAGGCAGTCGGACATCCCTTAAGGGTTCCTAGATTGCAGAGGATGCAGGCTAGGTTGAGGGACACCGCCCCCCCCCCCCCAATCCCAACACACACATGAATTGCGTGCACCGGGTCCCTAGTTGTAAATAAGGTTGCTACATAGGACTTATGTTTATGGTTTTGATTGTCATTCTTATAGGCTTTTGAAAGTATAGTACTCTGGGATTTGAGAATTTTTATTTAAGTTCTTTCTGTTTTCGTTCTCTTTAAGAGCATTGGGCCAATTGGTATTTGAGTCATTAGGCATGTCTTTGGCTATAGGAAGTAAAACCACATTTAACAATGCTTTTTAAAAAATTAGGGTTTATTTTTTTCACTTTTATAAGAAGGCTGCTGCTGGTTTTGGTACAATTGTTCAACAATGTCTCTGACATTTTTGCTCTTTCTCTCATGTATTGCCACTGCTCTAGACATCATTTCTCAATTCCAGGCAGTAAGGTGGGGAGAGAAAGGGCAGCATCAGTGATGTTAATTTCTTTTATCAGGAAAGTGGATATTTTTTTAGAATCTTGCTTTTGTCTGACTAATGTCCACACTTACAATAAGAGAGGCTGGGAACACATTTTGATGGTGTCAGGTGAGGGAGTGAAGTTGGGAGATGGGTGTTTGATTTGCCATCCACTCAGTACATTTGTATGATCATCACCTTAAGATACTGAACATTTTCACCATCTTAGTAAGTTTTTTCTTGCCCTCTCCAGTTAAATCTTCTGCCCTGCTCACGGTGAGCAATCATTGCTATTACTTCATGTTTTTATTTTTCAAATTATAGTTTACATTCAATGTTACATTAATTTCAGGAGTTATTTCATTTATTTTTAAAAATAATTTTTTCTATAATCACTTAAGGTTTGATATGGATTTGGGGGAACTTTCATTTCTGGCCACTTCATTATATTTTTAAGCTCTATAATATAGACTTTAGGTTTGTACCATAGTCATTATCCAAGTGTTTTAAAATTGCATATATCTCTGTCATGTCTCTCCCATCCCTCCATAGTTATTGAGTTATAATATGGATTTCCTTTAGATTTTAGAATGTCAAAATAACCTTAAATTCTTATCACTGATAACAGGTAATTGGATTGTATTTAGAGACTTATAAGATGCTGATTTCTGCTTCTTAGATGTGTATTTGTAGTGCTGTTTAATTCTAGTACTCAAAAGAGAGAACAAAAAACAAAAACAAAACAATTATGCATAAAAAATAATTCTACTGCTCAAATATTCTTGTTTCATATGTAATTTGAATTTAACCTGTTTTGTGAGTTAATTATATAATTTATGTAGGGACATAATCGTTCCAAGTGCATGTATGTTTGCTATATAATGTTGTTCTTTTGGATTATTAAGTCAAGGATATTTTTAAAAAATTCAGATAATTCAGATGAGCATTGGAGTCTATTTGATTACTAGCTTAGAGTCCCAAATAAGCAAAATATTATTTTCTACAAAAAGGATTCCATGTTTCTCACTAGTAGACCCATAGTACAAAAAACATATAATATTGCCTGACCTGGTCAATATTATTTGCCATGATATTTAGTTATGCAGAGCTAAATCAGAGCTACAACTCTCTTATAGCTCTTCTATTTTGTAAGGAGAAAATCTTAACTAGAAATATTCCCAAATTGAGGTCTATAAATAAATGCAGAGGATGTCATCTTTTTACTACTGGTTTTCCATTATGTATAAATCAATCTATTTATGTATTTATTTTAAATCTTTATTGTTTAAAGTATTACACATGCCTCCCTTTCCCCCATTGATCACATCTAGCCCACTCCTGCCCTCTCCCTTCTCTCCCCCCCCGCCCCGCCCACCTTCACCACCCTATTGTCTCTATCTATGGATTATGCATATATGCATACAAGTTCTTTGGTTGATCTCTTCTCACCCATCCACCTACCCACTCACCCCCGCCTTCTCTCGAAGATTTCCTGTTTTTAATGATCTATGAAAAACCACCCAACTTGTTTGATAATACCAACAGTTATATCATTTTGTATTTTGTGGGTAGGTGAGCTGTTAATCTGTAATGTTATTCAAAGAATTAAATTGCTTTAGTCTTCTGACAGTCAATGTCTGTATCAACCCTCCTCTGCTCATTAATGTCCCCTAATGTGTCTTCAGGTTCATGGAGCAGACTCTGTGCTCTAAGAGCAGTTTCCTAAGTAAGCATTTAGGTGGAATTCTGTCTTCCTGCCTTGATACTGATTGTTAGCACCACCTCATATCAGAAGTATTCTTAAAATGAAACTCCCTTTCATTGACAGATCAGGAAGTGGTCTTGATTATAAGTGTTTTGGAAAAAGGTTTTAGATAGCATGCTTTAGTTCCACTGTGATGGGACATAAATTACTCAATAAGCACTAAAATGTTTTTCTCTCTGTATTTGATTCTGGCTTGTGTTAAATGCATTTGATATTATGATATTAAATTTGTCTGTCACTATGTTTCTTTTCCCTTGCTTTGTTATTTACACTTTGTCCTGCTGTTTCCTTTTCTCTGGCTTTTCTATAAGTCAGTTTAGGTGAAAGTTTTCATAGGCAAAGTGCAGAATTGAAACAGTGGAATGACTGTTGATTCATAATTCTAGAGTTCCTGGGAGATACATTTATCAGCTCTCAAGAGATTGTTTAATTATAATGTTAACATTTTACTTTTGAAAGAAATTGAAATGGACAGGCATGGGGTTGAATTAAAGTTTGTCTTTGTATTTTTGTCTAGCTATAGTCTTTCAATGGAGTATCTTGTCTTCATATAGCAGACTAAAATTTCATTTTTATTTTAAAGGTTCGAGGTTCTTTTAGAGACTTGTACTTTGATGAATATAAATAGCATTGGTTTGTGGAGTATTTTTGGGATATTAGTCAAGATTCTAATGTGAACTTGGGCTTATTTGAATATCTAATATGGGAAAGTTGGCTACCTTGATTGCTAGAGGAGTTTTACTTAGCCCATGTTGTTGTATTGAAGCTAATATATTCATATAAAATATAAATACATAAATATATTTTTTTCTGTTAAAATCCCACTAACAGACATTTATATTCTACCATACTTTTACATTGTCTGGGGTCTTTTTTTCAGCACTGTTTGACAGTTGTTTTGTATGGTAGAAAATTATCATCATTATTATTACTAATTTTTAAATTATTTCTTAATACCTCCACCTCTTTCATCTGTTCTTTTAGATTAAATACAAATAGGTAGTTACAGAATAGTCATGGGGATGTATATGACAGCACACAGAGTATTATAATAACTGTATGATCCCAGGTAAGTAACGGAAATATTGGGGGAAACACTTTTTAAAGTATATGGTTGCCTAACTATTATGCTTATCTTTATACATCTATTTTTAATAAAACACACGTATTTTCATTGATTTCAGAGAAGAGAGAGAGAAACATCAGTGCTGAGAGAGAATTATTACACTTGATCTTAGCCAAAAGGCTGAGAAGCGATGAGAGAGAATTATTGATCGTCTGCCTTCTGCACACTCGTATTGGGGAAGAAGCCTGAAACCAGGGCATGTGCACTGACCTGGAATCAAACCATAACCTCCTGGTTCATAGGTTGATGGGTTGATGTTCAATCACTGAGCCACATTGGCGGGGCAGATTTGTATGTTGTATTATGATTGCCATTGTAGCCATGTTTATCACATTATATAATTATTGTACACTTATTGTCTATAATCATTATACTGTGCATTAGACCCTTGGCTTATTTATTACTTGTTAAAAGTTTTATGTCCTTAAATACTATCATCAGTCTTATCTCCTCATCACCCATCCCCTGGTTACTACCATTTTACCCTCTTTTTGTGTGTGCAGATTTTACATATAAGTAATATAAAACAGTACTTTATGTATCTTTGATTTATTTTGCTTAGCATTCTGTGCTTACGGTTCATCCATGTCATAAATAGCAGGATTTCCTCTTTCTCAAGGCTGACTAATCCTCCATGGTGTGTATAATGCATCTTTTTATAAATCCATCCACTGATGGGCATTTTGGTTGTCAGAGCATTTTGAGGCCTTTTGTCATGAACACCCAACCTGGATCCCTAGCTATTAAAGGAGCTTCTGCCTAGTTTCCCTTCAGCTATCTTGTCCACACTGCAAACCTGCTTCCTTATATTTGACTCCCAGAATCATCCTTCCAAAATTGAAATCTTGACTACATTATTTCTTAAAACCCAGGCACCTCCTGCTCTCTTTTTTGCTGACTTTCATGTTATTTCTGACATACTGAACTAGTTGCCCTTCATTTCCATTTTATGTCTATGCATTTATATCTAAAATGGTTAAGATAACTGATATATCTCTGATATAATTGATATATCTCTACTGGAATATCCTTCTCTCCTTTCTTTGTAAGTATATACTGTTTCAAAGAGCAATTCCATAATCTATACCTATTCAGATAATTTTTTTTGTGCCACTTCTAACCATCCACCTTCATCAACTCATTTTCATGTCTCACCAGTAGATTTCATATATTTTCTTTCTTTTTGTTACCACTGTGCCTTATACATAAGATAGTTATTTCACTTTTACATGTTATATTTTTACAAGTTTCTTATATATCTTTTCCTTGTGTTAGGTGGTGAGACCAAAGGATTATTTATTATTTACCTCTTTGTTCTTAGTAGTTATTAGCATGGTACCCAACGAATTTTTGTGGAGTGAATGATTGGGTTAATTTCCTCATCTACATTATATGATGTGTATTTTTATCTTAACCAGTTTATGGTTTTTAGAAGGCATATTCATTTAGAGTAATAAACTTGATTCATATATTTTCTTTTTTTTTCCATATGTCTTTTCTTATAATTCTATAGGGTGAAACTATATATGTCCTGTTTTCTGACTTGCCAAGCTATGCAGCAAGGGATAGAATTTTTTACTCTAAATCTTATCAAACCCCTGATAGCGAGTTTTGATCACTATTCATCATGAGAGTCATCTGTAAACTAAAATATTTTATTTATAACTTCATCTTGTATTTGGTATATTTGGTAAAGAGATACATATTTCTTTTTATATTTGGTGATGTGTGTATGATGCTCTTAATGTATGCAGTTTCAATGAAGTCTCTTTTTTCCCATATCTCATTTCTAGGTACAAGATATCTGCTTCAGCCATGACTGTCGTTGGGTTGTGGTCAGTACTCTTCGGGGGACATCCCATGTTTTTCCAATCAACCCTTATGGTGGCCAGCCTTGTGTTCGAACACATATGTCGCCACGAGTCGTGAATCGTATGAGTCGTTTCCAGAAAAGTGCTGGGCTGGAAGAGATTGAACAAGAACTGACTTCTAAGCAAGGAGGTCGCTGTAGCCCTGTTCCAGGTCTCTCAAGCAGCCCTTCCGGATCACCTCTGCATGGTAAACCTAGTTTTCTCTCTCTCCACTGAACCCTTCAATCCTTCTTCTCTTTATTCTTAATTTTCAAGGTCTGGGACAAAAATAAATCCATTTTTTTCTAATCTGTAAATGCAAAGACAAGGTCTTTTTAAGTTCATGTTGGGACATTCTTAATTTATTAAGTAATTAATTGAAGCCAATATAGTAGTGGCAGTCTTTATCACACAACTTCACCTCCCTAAGTTTTTCAGCATGTAAGGACTTCCTTGTGCTATTTTTATGGAATATGAAGTTTGAGACTATATTCATACATTTAGAGATTGAATCTCATGTCTGTAGTTCATTAACTATATTCATATTCATTGTTGGAGAAGAATGTCATGAGTATTTTAGAGAATTTTCTAAATTTTTATTTATTTTTCTTGATTTAATACATCTTTGTTGTTCAGATTATTACATTTGTTCCTCTTTCCCCCCCCTAGCTTCCCTCCAACCGGCTTCCACCCTTCCCTCTGCCCTTACCTCTCCCCGTATTGTCCTCATCCATAGGTGTATGATTTTTGTTCAGTCTTTCCCTGCACCTTCCTCACCCTTTCCCCCTAAGAATTGTCAGTCCACTCCCTTTCTATGCCCCGATTCTATTATATTCACCAGTTTATTCTGTTCATTAAATTTTTTATTCACTTGATTTTTAGTTTCACTTGTTGATAGATATGTATTTGTTCATAATTTTTATCTTTACCTTTTTCTTCTTCCTCTTCTTAAAGAGTACCTTTCAGCATTTCATATAGTACTGGTTTGATGTTGATGGAATCCTTTAGCTTTTTCTTATCTGTGAAGCTCTTTGTCTGCCCTTCAATTCTGAATGATAGCTTTGCTGGGTAGAGTAATCTTGGCTATAGGTTCTTGCTATTCATCACTTTGAATATTTCTTGCCAGTCCTGTTGGGCCTGCATAGTTTCTGTTGAGAAATTAGCTAACAGTTGTCCTATGGGTGCTCCCTTGTAGGTAACTATTTTTCTTTTGCTGCTTTTAGTATTCTCTCATTGTCTTTTGCTTTTGGCATTTTAATTAATTTTTTATTAATTTTTTATACATATCTCCCCATTGCCCCCCCTCCCTCCCAGGCGTACCCCGACCCCCCAGTGTCTGTGATCATTGGTTATGTTTATAAGCATGCATACAAGTCCTTTGATTGATCACTTATTTACCTCACCTAACTTTAATCTTTCTGCTATAATTTCACAGTCTGTTTGATGCTTTATGATTTTTGTCCTCCTGAGAATTATCAGTCTACTCCCTTTCTGTGCTCCTGATTCTATTATATTCACCAGTTTATTCTGTTGATCAGATTTTTAATTCACTTAATTTTTAGATTCACTTATTGATAGATGTGTATTTGTTGTTCATAATTTTTTGTCTTTTACCTTTTTCTTCTTCCTCTTCTAAAAGAGTACCTTTCAGCATTTCATATAATACTGGTTTGGAGTTGATGAACTCCTTTAGCTTTTTCTTCTCTGTGAAGGTCTTTATCTGCCCTTCAATTCTGAATGATAGCTTTGCTGGATAGATTATTCTTGGTTGTAGGTTCTTGCTATTCATCACATTGAATATTTCTTGCCACTCCCGTCTGGCCTGCATCGTTTCTGTTGAGAAATCAGCTGACAGTCGTATGGGTGCTCCCTTGTAGGTAATAAACTGTTTTTCTCTTGCTGCTTTTAATATTCTCTCTTTGTCTTTTGCTCTTGGTATTTTAATTATGATGTGTCTTGGTGTAGTCCTCTTTGGATTCCTTTTCTTTGGGGTTCTGTGTGCTTCGTGGACTTGTAAGTCTATTTCCCTTACCAGATGTGGGAAGTTTTCAGTCATTATTTCTTTAAACAGGCTTTCAGTATCTTGCTCTCTCTCTTCTTCTGGCACCCCCACAATTCTGATGTTGGTACGCTTGAAGCTGTCCCAGAGGCTCCTTACATTATCTTCACATTTTTGGATTCTTTTCTCTTCTTGCTTTTCCAGTTGAATGTTTTCTGCTTCTTTATATTTCAAATTTTTGACTTGATCCTTGCCTTTCTCTAGTCTGCTGTTAGTACTCTGTATAATAGTTTTTATTTCAGTCAGTGTATTTATCATCTCCTCTTGGGTCTCACTAAATTTATCCATCTTTTCTAGCATATTCTTGAAAAACCTTATAAGCGTGGTTTTGAACTCTATATCCAGTCGTTTTTTTCCTCCATTTCTTTTGCTTGTAATCCCTTCCCTTGTCTCGGCATTTTCACTGTGCCGGGGAAACTTCTGTGCTGGATTCAGCCGAAGAAGCCTCTGTTGAGTTTGGGAGGGGTGGAGTTTCAGGGCTTAAGGGACCGCCTTGCCTTCCAGTCGGCCCCGCCCTCCACGGCCCCTGAGTCTCACGTGACTGGGTAATGGCTGGAGTGGTCCTTGAGCACGCGCGCACCTGCAGTGCCTCTAACCGCTGCCTTTCCGGCTCCCCTGCGAACCAGGACCACACGAGTCTAGGTCTCCAGGGTTTCGCCCAAAACAGGTGCTTAGTGGAGTCAGAAGTGGCACAGTTCAGAAGGGTCTGTCTCCTGCCCACTCGCGAAAGCCAGTGGCACAATCAGCAATCTGTCCTCCGCGTGGTTCCGTGCGCGACCAGACCTCCGATCCTTTGCAACTCCCCTAAATTTCCGTGCACTTCTCCCTTTTCACAGTCCAAACTCCCCCCGTATGAGTTTCAGCTGGATCTGGGGTTTAGTGTCGCCGGACAAGGGGTTCAATGCCTTTGAGAGTCTCCGTCTCCCTCCCGCCAGAGAAAGCCAGCCAGGTACTCCGGCACCCGCTCTCTCCTCGCGCGTGTCTCCGTACCTCAGCTTTTTGCAGCTCCTCTGGGTCTTTGTGAGCCACTCTCTTTCCCTCTAGTTGTAGAACTTCCACTCAGCCAGTTTTCCTGTGGTTCTGGATGATGTCCGTTCTGTCTTTTAGTTGTAGTTTTGAAATTGTTGTGAGAGGCAGCAGTATAGGTGTTTACCTATGCCACCATCTTGGATTTCTCTCTGCTTTTGGCATTTTAATTATGATGTGTCTTGGTGTGGTACTCTTTGGATTCCTTTTGTTTGGGGTTCTGTGCACTTCCTGGACTTGTAAGTCTATTTTTCACCGGGTGGGATAAGTTTTAGGTCATTATTTCTTCAAATAGATTTTCAATATCTTGCTGTCTCTCGTCTTCTGGCACCCCCATAATTCAGATGTTGGGACTCCTAACACTATCTTTACATTTTTGTATTCTTTCTTTTTGCTTTCCCAGTGGAATGTTTTCTGCTTCTTTGTATTTCAAATCTTTGACTTGATTCTTGTGTTCCTCTAGTCTGTTTTTAGGTCTCTGTATAATTTTTTATTTTATTTCTGTCAGTGTATGTTTAATTTCTAGTTGGTCTTTTTGTCATCTCTAATTTGTCTTTTTTTTTTTTATCTCCTCTTGGGTCTCACTAAATTTATCCATTTTTGCTAGGAAATCTTGAAAAACATTATAACCATGGTTTTGAACTCTATATCTAGTCATTTGTTTTCCTCCATTTCTTTCATTTGTGATCTGTTCCTTTGTCTCAGCATTTTCGCTGCTTCCCTAAGTTGGTAAAGTAGCTTTGTGTGCTAAGTGTCCTATAAGGCTCAGTAGCTCTGCCTCCCCAGTTACCTGAGGTGGATTCTCTTGGTGCACCCCTTTGTGTACTGTGTGTACAGCCTTGTTGTAGTTAAATCTTGATTGTTGTTGGTATCACTGGGGGGAATTGATCTCCAAGCCAATTGGTTGTGAGAATCAGCTGTGTCTATGCTGGGAGAACTTCTGTGCTGGAGTCAGCCTTATGATACAAGAATTGCAAAATTGCAAAAGCTTCTGTGTTCAGCTTGGATAAGGCGGAGTTTCAGGGCTGAGCAGAGATAGCCTTGGCTTCCCATCAGCCCTGCCCTATGAGGCCCCTGGGTCTCAGCGTCCCTCAGTAATCACTGAACCCCTCCCTGTGCACAGGCATGGGCAGCTCCAGATCTCTGCCTTTCTGGCTCCCCTGAGTTTCCGTGTGCTCCAGGGAACCGTATGAGCCTGGGTCCCCAGGGTCTCGTCCGAAACGGGTTCAGTGCAGTCGGAAGTGGATTTCAGTGCATTTGGGAGATTCTGTCTTCCTCACTCTAGAGCAGTGGTTCTCAACCTTTCTAATGCCACAACTCTTTAATACAGTTCCTCATGTTGTGGTGACCCCCAACCATAAAATTATTTTTATTGCTACTTCATAACTGTAATTTTGCTACTGTTATGAATCATAATGTAAATATCTGTATTTTTTGATGGTCTTAAATGACCCTGCTAGCATTTCTCAACCTGTGGATCGCGACCCACATGTTAGGAACCGCTGCTATAGAGCCTAAGACCATGGAAAAATACAGATATTTACATTATGATTCATATCAGTAGCAAAATTACAGTTATGAAGTAGTAACAGAAATAATTTTATGTTTGGGTCACCACAACATGAGGAACTGTATTAAAGAGTTGTGGCATTAGAAAGGTTGAGAACCACTGTTCTAGAGAAAGCCAGTGGCACAATCAGCAGTCAGTCCTCTGAGTGAGCACTCCTGTTCGTGTGCTTTCAGACTTCTGCCTTTTCACGGCTCCCCTAAGTTTCACGGGACTCCTTCCTTTTCACAGCAGTCCAGACTCCCCCGTCCCCCGTATGAGTCTTACCCAGAACTGGGGCAGTGCAGTTGGATCTGGGGTTCAGTGCAGTCAGGAGTTTCCATTTCCCTCCCACTAGAGGAAAACAGCCAGGCACTGCGCCATCCATCCTCTCCACGTGTTTGTCTCTGTACCTCAGCTTTTTGCAGCTCCTCTGAGTCTCTGTGGGCCCCTCTCTATCCTACTAGTTATAGAATTTCAACTCAGCTAGCTTTCCTGTGGTTCTGGATGATGTCCATTCTGTCTTTTAGCTCTTGAAATTGTTGTGCAAGGCAGCAGTTTAGGTGTTCACCTATGCCGTTACCTTGGTTTTGCCATTTGTTTTTTATTTTAAAATACATCTCTGTGAGATTTCTACCAATACATTGCAGGAAAGGAAAAAAACCCAAAAAACTCTACAGCTCAATAATTTGTCGTAGAGCAAGTAATTGTGTTGCTATTCCCCCAACTAATAAATGCAACATTACTAGAACTCCCTTTTGAGCTTCTTTTTTATAAAAGAAAACCATAAATCTGACTTAACGGTAATCATTTTTTTTCTTTTTAAAAATAGATCTCTGCTAAGAAAGTATTTTTAGATAACTGTTATTCTCTTTCATATATGTGGAATTATAGAATAGTGTATTTTGGTATATTCAGCTTCTTTAGCATCATGTTCATGGGTTTAATTCATGTTGTTCTTTATGGGTTTACTTGATTATTCTTTCTCTTTTTAAAATATCTTTTTATTGATTTGAGAGAGAGAGAGGGAGAGGGAGTGATAGAAAAATTGATCTGTTGCCTCCTGTATGCCTCCTACTGGGGATTAAGCACACAACCCCGACATGTGCACTGACCAGGAATCGAATGACTTACTGTTGATATGTATGTGGAGAATTTCCACGTGGGGTTATTACATATAATGATGCAGTGAAAATTTTGTATTTGGTTCCTGGTACAAAGGTGTACTCATTTTTAAGTGGAAATGCTGGGCTATAATGCAGGCAAACCTTGACCTTGGTTGTTAATACCAGAGTTGTACCCTTTCATTCCCACCAGAATGACTGAAAAATATTTTATGACATTAGATGACACTTTTTCTAGAGTATAACAGATTCTTCTTGACACATGACTGATTTAAGTTTTTAAGAGTAGGAAATTTTTAAGAGAGAATGGTTACTACAGAAAACTATTTACTTGATCTGAAATTCATATAATATACATAAATATTTAAATGTTAACAATTCAGTTGTGCAAACCACTCCTTTTCTTGGTTCTAAAACATTTTCTTTATCTCAGATGAAAATCAAACATTCATTAAACAGTTACTCCCATTCCTCTCTTTCTCAGTCGTTAGCTACCACCAGTCTGTTTTCTCTCACTTTGGATTTACCTGTTCTGGATATTGCATGTAACTGCCATCATACAATATGTTAACTTTGTTTCTGGCTATTTTCCTGTGGTTTAACATTTTGAGATACAACCACATTGTAACATGTATTAGTACTTCATTCCTTTTTATGGCTGAATAACATTCCATTATATATATACATATATACATATGTATATATGATATTTTTATTGTTTAAAATATTACATCTCTCTCTTTTTCCCCATTGACCTTCATCTAGCCTCTCCTAGCTCCTGTCGCATGCCCTCATGCCACTCCCCCAGTGTCTTGTGTCCATTGGTGTGCTTATATGCATGCATACAACTCCTTTGGTTGATCTATTTCCCTTCCTCCCCAATACTTCCCAGCCTTCCCACTGTAATTTGACAAGTCTTTTAGATGCTTTACTGCTTCTGTATCTATCTTTTTATTCATCAGGTTATAGTGTTCTTTATTTTCCATAAATGAGTGAGATCATGTGGTATTTTTCTTTCATTTCTTTGGCTTATTTCACTTAATATAATGCTCTCCATGTCTCTCCATACTGCTGCAAATGGTAAGAATTCCTTTTTTATAGTAGCATAGTACTATTCCATTGTATAGATGTACCATAGCTTTCTAAGCCAATCATCTGCTGATGGGCATTTAGGCTGTTTCCATATACCATATGTTTTAATTCATTGATGGAATTTTGGGTTGTTTACATCCTTTCGCTATTGTTAATGATACTGATATAAAAATATATGTGTAAATATTAGCGTACCTCTTTTTAATTCTTTTAGCTATATTCTAACCCTAATTTATTTCAACTTCTTCTTGAATACATATCCTTTTGTAATACTTAAGCAATCCTCAAAACGCATTTTCTGTAGGAAGTTTTATGAGAGCCTGAAAAACATAGGTAAGTGGAACCTTGGGGAGAAATTGTGTTGTAACAAAAAATTTGGGACTTCTGTTTTCTCTTCACATGATGTTTTATGTTTTGGTTGTATTATTTTTATAGTAATAGTTATTCATGTACAGTTAACTTAATTAGTGACCCAAGGTCAGAAATCTTTCAGAATCAGTCCTAGATGAAAATAGCCATTTAAATATATTTTATTGATTTTTTACAGAGAGGAAGGAGAGAGATAGAAAGTCAGAAACGTCGATGAGAGAGAGACATTGATCAGCCGCCTCCTGCACGCCCCACAGTGGAGATGTGCCCGCAGGCATGGTACATGCCGCCGGCCAGAATCGAACCTGGGACCTTTCAGTCCGCAAGCCGACGCTCTATCCAGTGAGCCAAACCGGTCTCAGTGAAAACAACTGTTTAAAAAAAGTATTTCAAAGTTTAAAAGAAGTTGAAAACTATATAATATTTGTATTTTTTGCCATTTGCAAGAAATTTTACTTAAATAGTTATATTTTATGGCATAAATATTTTGTCATATAATTAGGTGACAGTATCTATTCTTTGAGGTCCTTTCTCTTTGTATTGAGTATTTTCTTTAATTAAATTCTACTAACACTAGTAGCACTGGCAGGATTTGCTGATAACTTAGATGTTCATCATGATAGAAAGAGGAAGTAAGGTTTTCTTAGTGGATATTTTTCTTTTTTTTCTCTAATGTCAGTCAGTCTCATCCAAGTGTATTCTTTCAGGAACATCTATTGTCTTTGTTTCCCAGTTTATAATCCAACTAGAGGCCCAGTGCATGAAAATTTATGCACTAGAGGGAGGGATCCCTCAGGGGTGGGAAGTGACCCAGTGATCAGGGGAAGTCGATGCCCCCATCACACCTCTGCTACTGCCACTGCCGGCAGCGCAAGCCTCAGCCGGCCCTGGTTACCTGAGCCTCGGGTGGTCCTGGGCAGCGGGGGAGCCGCCATCCAAATTTTGCCTGTGCCTCGGGCCAGTGGGACTGGCCCTGACCTTTTGTGACTCGGCATCGTCATCATAATCACTTTATGGAAAGAGATTCAGTGTACAGTGGGGTAGCTAGGTTGCCCAGAGGAACAGACATTGGTAGAAAAATTAAGATTTATATTCCTTACATTTATACATCTTCAGAGAGTATTCTTTAGAGCTTTGTTTTCCTTCCTATTCTTCCTTCCCTATTAAGCATACCCCATAGTAGGTTCCATGCACACAAAAAATTGTCATCTCTGCCCTGTGTATCATCTAGTCCAAGGGAAAAGATAGGGATCAAATAAATGTGAACAAATTCCTGAGATTATATTTTTGCTGAAGGGTCCAAAGTGGCATTCAGTTAAGGATTTGTCATTTGTAAAAGAACATGTAGTTGAAGAGCGTACTTGGATTTCTGAGTCAAAATATACTATTTTCTCTCAGCTTTATTGCTATAGTTCTCTTCATTGTTTGCCTAAAGCTACAGGAAGACATCGAGGAGAGGAGATGATAGACTGTTTGTAAGATTGCTATACTTAGCATTCTCTTTTGAAAGCAAGGAATTTCAGAAGGCATTTTCCTCCTGATAACACCTATTAAAATTTTTATTGTGTTGGAATTTCACTCCATTACTCTGTGTAGTATTCCTTATTTTCAAAGCACCAATGTTAGAGTGATGGTCATTTTTCTTCCTGTTCTCTTTGTATTTCACATGTCAAAACAAAATGGGCATTGTTGTTGGTTAGTTCTAAAAAGGATGTATTTACAGTTTGTGTGGATAAACAGTTTGATACTGGTCAAAAACAATGTAAACTTTGAACAGGGAGGGATTCATCTTGAAAATGAATCATGCTTGGTGCTATTACCGTTGTTTGTGCTCTTTTTAGCAAAGTAAAGGAAACTGTTAAATAACAGTTGATATAGGGATATTTCCTTTTTACTCTCTGGAGTCAGTCCAGTGTAGGTTAGGATTATTTTATCTTCTTGCCATTATTTTACATAACAGAGGACGTTTATTTATTTGAAGTATACTCTCTCTAAATATGTCCTTCATTTTCTTTCTTATTTCCTTGACCTTAGTCTATGTGAGTGTTTCTTAAGATCCATGGACATGGATATGAAAGAAATGACATCATTATGTTTACTATCCTCTAACCAAAAGTGTTTCCTTTCATTGTGAATATAGACAAGATAGTAATATTAGTAGTACTTGTGACATTGTCACCAATAAAAATGCAGATTTTTTATATCAAAATATATATGAACTGGATATCTTGAAATCTTTTGAGTTATTGATTTTTTGAAATGTTGTTTATGCTTATAGCTTTGAAATTACTATATGTTATGTAATACTATTACTGATTTTAGTATTTATTACATATAGTTCTATAGGAAAATTTAATTTTTAAATGTATTGATAACTTTACTTCAGTATAATTGGTTTACTTTAAATCTATGTGTTTTATTTAATACATTTATATATAAATAAATGATTTTTAGAGAGGAAGGAAGAGGGAGAAAGAGATAGAAACATTAATGATGAGAAGGAATCATTGATTTGTAGCCTTCTGCACGCCCTATACTGGGCATTGAGCCTGCAATCCAGGCATGTGCCCTGAATGGGAATACAACTGTGACCTGACTCACAGGTCTATGCTCAATCATGGAACCACACTGGCCGGGAGTCAAACATTTTTTTCTTACCACATTTGTTTCAGTAGTCCCTACACAGCCACTTTTACTCTCATAAGACATTTCCTTTGTTAATCATAAATATTATTTTCCACTTTTCTGCTAAAATCTTTCAGTATTTCAATATCCTTGGAGAAGGTTAGAGAAGCTCCCATCCTATTTCTAGCTGTTGTCCCACCACACCTGCATTACTATATCCTCCCCTGGTGAATGTGCCACATGGATTCATTTTCTTGGCACCTTTCCTATTTGAATACTTATCTCTAACTAGGAAATAATTGTTACCCTTTTGAATGCTTATTAAAACCTTACTTCATTGTGTTCTAGCTAAAAATATCACTTTGTCTCCTAGCCTCTCTTAAACATCTGTGGATGTGTGTCATCTGTAGCAGCCTCCATATTGACCCTCTGAACATATTTTGTTATACCACAACATGTTGGTTGTTTGGGACATGCCTGTCTGTCTATTAGATTGACTTCCATGAAGACGGGGCCCTATTTTCTTTGTGTCTTTGTATCTTGTGTAGTATTTGGTAAAATGTAGACTCCAAGGCTTCGAGCCAAGTTTCCAAACATCTTTAGAAGTTCTTCTAATAAGACAATTAATTTTTTTAAAGATTATTTATTTTTAAGTTTTATTCTTTTCCATCACCATTTATCCTCCTTGTACCCTCTTTCATCTCCACCCAATCCTCTCACCCCCTACAATCACCACACTGTTGTCATTGTCCAGTTCTTTCTCTTTTTTTGCTTAATCCCTTCACACTCCCTTCCTCCCCATAAAACAATTTAGATTTAAATCATTACTTGTCAGAATAAAGAGATTTTTATTCATGATAAAGATTGCTGTTCATTTTAACATCTTTAAGAAACATTTATTTATTTTTCAGCCATTAATTAGTGTTTAATATGTCTAGGCACTGTTTCTGAGCTTGAAGAATATAGCAGTGGACAGGAAGAACATGTCTCTTTTCCCATGGAGCTGACTTTCTAGTGGAGTGTTATGAATAAAAAGAGGATAGAAAGATAGATAGAAAGAAAGATAGCCAGAGCCGGTTTGGCTCAGTGGATAGAGCGTCAGCCTGTTGATCAAAGGGTCCTGGGTTCGATTCCGGTCAAGGGTACGTACTTTGGTTGCAGGCTTCTCTCCAGCCTGGATTCCGGTTGGGAAACGTACAGGAGGCAACCAGTCAGTATGTTTCTCTCATATCAGTGTTTGTCTCTGTCTTTCCCTCTTTCTTCCACTCTTCCTAAGAAAATGGAAAAAGATGAGGATTAACAAAAAAAAGAAGAAAGATGATAGGTAGATGTTGTGGGCTAAGAAGAAAAATAAAGAATTGAAGGGCAATAGGGAATGCCTGGGGATGATTGCAATCTGAGATTAGGATTCTTTAGCAGACCAGACTGAGTTGCTAACATTTGAACAAAGAGGTGATGGAAGTATAGATGAAAGTCATGCAGATGTCTGGGGAACATGTTCTAGGCAGAAGGTATGGCTAGTGTAAAATCCTTGGTTTGGGAATGTGCCTGGAGTGTTCAAGGGTTAGGATTAGGGTTAAAGGATCAGTGTGGATGAATTATAATAGTAGAAGATGAGATCAGAGCAAATGTGTCTAGATCATGTCAACCTTTGACTTTTACTTAGAAAGAGAAATGGAGAAACCATGGAGAGTTTTGAGAATAAGAGTGACATGATAAGCTGTACATTTTGGCAGGATCAGAAGGGAGATCTAACAAGGGTAGAAGCCCAGTAAGACCAGTTAGGAGAGTACTGCAAAAATCCAAGTAAGAGAAGACAAGGTTTGGACTGAGTTGTTTATAGTGGGGATTCTGAGTAGCATTTGGATTCTTGCTATATACAGTAGGTCCTCGGGTTATGTCGAAGATCCGTCCCTATGATTTTCACCGTAAGTTGGAATCCACCTACATAAGCACCTACTTTACTCACGTGGAGCACATATACAGCAGTAATGAAGCAAAACAGTAAAATAAACTTAAAAGAAATATAACAATTCTTGACCTTTATTTGTGGTAAATAAACAATAAAAAACATAAAAGCACATGTACATACGTCAAAATGATGGAACTTTTTTAAAATAAATAAACGGGAGATGGCGACGTCATGAAATAACGTACATAAAGTCTGACATAACCTGATGACTCTCTGTATATGTTTTCTTAAAAATTGCTTTCAGAGAGGTAGGGAGAGGGCGAGAGAGATAGAAACATCAGTGATGAGAGAGAATAATTGATTGGCTACCTCCTGCATGCCCCCAACTGGGGATTGAGCTTGTAACTAGGGCATGTGCCTTTGACTGGAATTGAACCTGGGACCCTTCAGCCTACAGGCCAATGCTCTATCCACTGAGCCAAACTGCCCAGGGCAGATTCTTGCTATATTTTGAGGGAAGGGCCATCAGGATTTCTGATATACTTTATGTCACATATAAAGAAGAGAGGAGTCAGAGTGACTGGTACCTATTGTTGTACCTGTGCCTTAACTTTCTCTCTGTAAAATTGGTTAATATTCCTTACCTTAGAGAGTTACTGTGAGGATTAAATAACTTTGAATAATGTTTTGCACATGTCAAATACTCTATAAATGGTTATCTGCTATGATTAGAATCATTATCAATATTGTTTTTATTGAGATGATATGTAGGATTGAGTACTTTTTCATAATTTTGCATAGTGCCTCTCATCTAGAAACCACATAAACGAATAAGGAATGAATGAAAAATATAATTGTGACCTTGTTGTGTATACATTTTAGCCTTTAAAAAATTAAATTTATTATTATTTTAATCATCACTCTTGGATATTTTTTTTTTCTTTCTTAATTTAAGAGAAATATAGAGGGAGAGAGGGATAGAAAAGCATCAACTGGTTGCCTCTTATTTGAGTCCCAACCAGGCATTGAACCCAGCAATCTAGGTAATGTTCCCTGACCAGGAATTGAATCTGTAACCTTTTGGTGTATGGGACGACGCTCCAACCATCTGAGCCAGGACTTTTATTTATTTATTTAAGCATTTTGGACTCAGTATGGATAAGTTGACTTCCAACATTGTTTCTGAAATGGAGATACCAACACAAAACTGAAAAGTGAAGGTAGTATAATTATTTTCTTTTTCATGTTTTTGCTCATTCAAAATTCATACATCAGGAAGTATAGTTTTTCCAATTACTCCACCAATTCTTGAGGCTTTGCATTTGTTTACTTTGCAAATTAGTTTGCCAGTTTAGATTCAAGAATTGGCATGTACTCTGTGATAGGGCATTTAAGGAACTTGTTTTTTTCTTGCTATTTCCGTTGACTTAATAGAGGGATTTTTGGATTCATTTCTACAGTTCCCCAGAGTTCCTGGTAGTGTCTCCTTTCCCATTAACTTATTGATCCTCAGGGGAGGAGTCATCTTTGAGTCATGACTTCTGGCATTTGAATTTCAGATTCTGCTTCTTCCAAATGGAAGTAGTTGATACCTTCTTGGACTCAAAACTCCATGTTTTAGTAAAAGTGCTTTTAAATAGCTGGTGGTATCACTTTTCTTTTTAGCATCTGAGTGCTGCATTTTTTTTCTTAACCACTCAGAAACTGTGTTTATAGTCTTTATTTGTTGGTTTATTGTAATTACTTTTGTTGATCAGTAGTTTTCTTGATACAGACCACATCACAATTGTAAATACAAAGCAACCACATATTTCAGCCTTATATAGTTTCACCTACTTAAGACAATCAATAAAAATGTGATGTTCCTTGACTTCTCTTTCCACATCTCTGTTTACTTGTGGATTGAATTTTCCATTTGTATGTTTTAATTTTTGCCAAGAAAAATCAATCATGTGCACTGTAGCTCTGCTTTAAATTTTATGCCTCATATGGCACAGAGTATATATAGTATATACATGTTAAATGGGTAAACCTCTTTCTGTTAGGCTATCTTAATTTAGTACCTGGGTTTTTACTGGTTACATGTACTTGATTGTTTTAGCTCAGATGAAGTTTTGTTTTTAATTGGTTGCTTTCAGGCCTAATAAAGTTTTCCAAGTGAATTTATTTTTTTTTAAAATCTTTTATCATTCTTTAAAAAATGTTGCTCTGACATTATGCTGTGTACTATACATAAAATCATACATATTTAAATATTTTTATGTCACTTCCTATTGTTTCTTAGAGCACATAATTTTTTTGGGAAAATGTATCGAAAAGAGATTTGAAATAAGATGCTTTCATTTAAAAAGGACTAATTGAAAAAACCATCTATTAAATAAAAAGAGCTCAATTTTCAATAGACTATTTTATAGAGCAGTTTTAGGCTCATAGCAAAATTGAGAGGATAGTGCTGATAGCATAGTTTCTGAAAAAAATAACATTACCTCTGAAGTATATTTAAAAATTTTTATATTGTCTCTAACTTATTGATTACAATTTGGTGCTATAAAAACTGGTTAAACTCTTATTTGAATATTTTTTTGTGTCTATTTCATTTAGAAAATGCCTTATCTTTTTCTCTCTTAAAATAGAGGCCAGATAAGGTAGTTAGCAATTGAAGCTAACCTGGAATTTCTTGTTTTCCTTTTACTGTTCATTTAATATTTTGTTTCTCTGTATTTATTTTTTACGTTGGCAAAGCATAGACTCTAGTGATGTGGGTTTTTATTTTAAATGGTTAATGAGATATGCCTCTAGAGGGCGGTCTTTTCTAAACTTTACTCTGATCTGATCATAGTAACCCTGGCATGAACCTGGCGTACTATGGATGGTGATGTCTTTTAAGATGTCATAGTTACCCATTTTTCTTCTTAGTATGTTTTCCAAGATATATTCCTCAAAATCTTCTTAGAGAAGTGGGCTTTTGAATATATTACTCTCAGTTAATATCTATTTTTAGGTATTCATAGATACCTAGGTCCTATGAATACATTTAGATAGTTGAACAGAGGCAAATTTTTTTAGTTAAGTAAGTATGTGGTATCTGCATGTTCTGAACATTGCCTGGTTCTCTATGTTGCTATGGACTACTTTATGGGATCAGAGTGATTAAACTCCACTATTGAGACATTAGAAGGGCTTATAGTTAATCTCTGCTTCTCTTTTCTGTTAGCAGTTATTAGAATTTTATTGTTTTTGTTTAACTATTTAATATTTCATTTAAAGTAATATATGCACTTATTATAAAAGGGAAATAATTCCATATATTTATAATGAAAAACAGCCCATCAGGTATCATTCCCAGAGATTCTTATGTCAGCTCTGCATGGAGTCTTCCTTGCTGGTCGTCGTCTTCTTCTTCTTCTTCTTCTTCTTCTTCTTTTTTTTTTTTAACTCCTTTTGGGAAACATCTTAGTTGGAAATGGATCTCCTATATTAAACCCCTAACTTTCTTTTCTATTTTCTATCACTTTGTCTTTTTTGTTTCACATTATGAGAGTGTTTCCAACTTGATCTTTTAAACTTCTTATTGCATTTTTACCTTGGCAACATGTTAATATTCTTTAATCTGACTGTTTATTTATCACATTAAACCAAAATGTTGACCTGAATGTTGAGGAATCCTTGGCGAATCATTAAAAAAATATATTTTATTGATTTGAAAGAGAAACAGAGATTTGTTGTCCCACTTATGCATACAGTCATTGGTTGCTTCTTGTATGTGCCCTGACCGGGGACCAAACCCACAGCCTTAGGGTCCTGTGATGATGCTCTATCCAACTGATCATTCTTATTTTTACTTTATTTTAAAATTTTATTATATGTTCATTTATTTCACGATTTTATTTTTATGCCCCTAATCAACAAACCTATACTACTAAACTGATGGGAAGCTCTTTGAGCATGAGCAGGTCATACTAATATGTAGGCCCCCCTGGTATATCAGGTGGAACCGGCAATTTTATTAGGGTACCCTCATCGATACAATTTGTTTTTAATTTGGCAGATCAGTTTCCCCATAAAGGAATCCTCTTTTTGGGATGGTTTTGGGATGGTCCGGTCTTTCTGGTGCTAAACTTAGAAGTTAGTGTTGAAGGAGTCATTTTAGTTTAGTGACTAGAATAATAAGAGGATTTGGTTTATCTGTTTGCATATTACTATTACCTTACTTTTCCAGCTAGGATGACAAGTAAGACAGTTCTAATTAGCTTCCATTGAAATATTTTTTCCCCAAAATATTGATTTTAGAAAAATTAGAGAGGGGTCAGAGAATAGGAAATAGGTTTCTTAGGACACATAATGACCAGTGTCCGAAGGACTCAAACAAACAGATTTAGAAGTGATCAGACTTGAGAGTAACAGCCATGCCTCGTTGTGAACTTAAAACCTGAGCAGGAAATAAAAAAACCTGACTGTTGGCTTATGATTTGTAAGCCAGAAAAGAATAAGGGAAGTGGGGTCACACATACTGAGAAATAGAAACTGTTATAGTTCTCACCACAATAGGCTCTTAGCATAAAATGACATTTAGAATTTGGAGGAGTATGAGAAAAGGAAGAGGATTTAAGGTTCACTGAAAAAGTTATTAACATTGGGGGATGTGTTTTTGCAGGTGAGAATGTTGAAGCTAGAATGAGGCACAAGAGTCAAACTGTTTCAGAGTGGATAGAGTGCCATTAATGTGGGCATTGTGGTTGGAAGTTTTAGCAGAGACAAGTTGTTCCATCTGCTGGGTCCAGAACCGTCTCTCGTAGGGTACGCTGAGGAAAGGTTTGATAACTTTTGACTCTTGTCTAATTTTGGAGTGGATTGCAATGTTAATATACGGCCACAAGACTGATGAATGAATTTGGATTTCCTGCAATGGTTAAGAAAAAGTGTTTCTGCCTCAGCAGAAGAATTTTAGGGAAACAGAGTCAACACTTCTCAGGTGCCTACTGATCATGGCATCCCTCTTCTGTGATTCTCACTCACAAGGATTTCTACCAAAGGAGTTTTTATATGCACTCCTTGGTTTTGCTTTTGAAAAATCAGTTTAGGAAACAAGGACTTACTATTTATTGATGTTCATTCATGGTTTTGCTTTTGGAAAATCAGTTTAGAAAACAAGGACTTAACTATTTATTGATACTCATTCATATGATGTACTTTGATTTCTTTTTTTTTTAGTGAACAATTCTCCTTCACAAATTTTTGATAATTTAGGCAGCTAAATGGGGTATGGCTTTCCTGTTTTCTTCAGGAGCAGAACGTGTAAGCATATTTTGGCAGAAAGATATTTAAAAGCTGGAAATAAATATATGTGAAGGTGAAAGGTTTTATCTCCCCTGCTGTCCAAATTGCTGATGTGGCCTTTTTGCGCTGCACTCCCATCTTTGTACGGTTGTTAAAAATCTGCTGCTCTTTCCCATCTGAAGGAAATGCATCTTTGACACTTCTCATGACCTGAGCCATGATGCTGAACGAGAGCCAGAAAATATCCTTAACAGTCCTGGTAAAAAGAAGGAAGGCTTCCGTGGGGAAGGGAGGGGTGAGGATGGGGAAGGAGGCTGTGGGAAGAGCATCTTTAGTGAAGCTACTTACATTTCACTACGATAGCTGTGATTCAATAGCAAATACTCTTAACTCTTCATCTTTATTTTTCCCCTTCAGTATACAACGCTTAATATATTTGGAAAACATAAGTTCTGCAAAAATGTTAAATTTGAGTCTTCCAAGTCTAAAAATATTACAACTTAAATCTTGCAGTTTGTTTAAAAGTTTATCTTATAAAGGGTCCGATTGTTTTCTTCAGGAACAGCTCTAAGTTCTTCCACATCTTATATGTTTAACAGTGTAAGTAAATAGTTGTAAGTTATAGTTGTTGAGTGCTGAAGATAAGTTTCCATATATTTTTTCCCTTGTATAGCTTGCCCTATTTGCTCTTTTGACACAATACAAAATTCATTGGGAGATCTGGTGTAGAGCCTTTTCAAACTAGAATTTCAGTGAGGATTTATTTATACTTTTAATCACCTAATCAGGTCCCAGAGATGCTAGATTTGGAGTTTTTAATTCTGGTGATTTTTCATTAAGGTGAAAATTCTTCTGAGCACTTCGTCCCTAAACTCTGATTTCCTTCAGAGAACAGGGAAATTTTGAGGGTACTTAAATATGTTATGTTAGGTTTAGGAATAAAACTTAAAGTAAAACTCCCAAAATCTTTTGTTCTTCTCATTTATTACGAAGAGTTTGTCCCTTCTTTTGTTAAATGTAGTCTATAGTTTTGTTTGATTTTTAATTGTTGAAAGAGTGGCAAACTACAATCCTAATGTTTAAAGTGAACATAAAGCTGCTAAAACTTCTTAAATATTAAGATCACCAGCTCTTACAGATTTCCTTTATCCCACATCTTAGAGTGCTCTAAGAAAAATAAACTATGGCAATGAACTTCCCACTTATAGTGGAGATTTGGCTAATTTATTTTATAAATTTGGGCTGGCTGTGTGATGAAGACTTCATTGTGCCCCAAATGCAATGGAGAAGACATGTAGCCAAGAGATTTTCTTGCAGGGTATGTCATTGCCGTTCCCCATACACCTGTATCTCTGAAACTTTTTGGACATTTTTTTATACACCCCTCCCCCCCAGTTTTATTCTTGGCATTTTATAAACATTCGTTCTAGTTCTTGATCTCATCTCCCTTTTTAGGCTTGTTTTTGCATCCCAAGGCTCCTAACTCTATTCCTGATTTAGTATCTTTTTGGAGTAGTATAGATAGTCTTGTTTACATATAGTTTAAAGAACAGTTATCTCTTTTTTACTTTACGTTTTTTTATGAATGAACTTTCTAAATGTATTGAATTTATTTTAATTTAAAGAAGGAAAAAATATCCAAATTTGCCTATAACAGTCATGAGCACATTCAGATAATAACTGGTCAAATGTATTAAGGCTAGAAAAGGAAAACTACCTAGAAAATTATTTGTTTAAGATATATGTATTTATGTAAATATATATAGAAAATATTTGCATAAACATATATACATATAATTATTATCTAATAATTAATGCAGTGTCAGGTCTCCAAAACATGCCATTTTAATTCTGCTGTCATTTAGTAAGCACTAGTGCAAAGTTTCATGCAGGCTAGTCTGTTATGTAGTGCAGTGATGACAATATTAACAACCTCAATCCCCATCTTGCAAAAAACAAAAACAAAAACAACAACAACAAAGATTCCTTCCTTCCTTTTCAGATTGATTTGGTGGGAGATTTATCTTTTTACCTTCCCACCCCTCCCCAAAATACCTATAGTAGTGTCAATAGTGCCATAAACTGTTTACATGAAAAAGCAACAAGTGTTTTTGCTTAAAATGCATAAAGGTTTGCAGTATTTTTACTTCACCAGCCATCCCTCCCCCAAAAAAGTTACAAAGAGAAACAAGACAGTGCCCAGTCTGAATTGTCCTTGAACTCTTTCCATCTTGAGCTTGTCACCTAAACTGTCTGGTTGTTGTGTTAATAGCCTTTTACAAAAAAATATATATTTTATTCATTTTCTTTTAATTGCATGTTCTACTTCCTTAGCTCCTATGAACAAGCATTGCTTCCGCCCAGTTTGGTATGTGGGTCAGAAGGCACTGTTTCTCACCAGGGCGCTGCTGTTTCCTTTTCCTACTTGAGTAGATTACAGATTATACTGGAATACGCCTGAGAAAAGGTCAAAAAGGAGGGTGAATGTCCTGGAATGGCAGCTGGGAAGTCATTCTCATCCAGGAAAAAAAAAGGGGGGGGGGGGGGGCGGGGGGGGTGACTAGAAAAAGAGAGAAATAGAGACTCCCATCCCAACCCCAAATGTCCCACATTGAGGAAATGCCCATTTACACAGGGTACTTGTTATATTTTCCAAAAGGGTTTTATTTGGTTTTGATTAAATAATTATCAAGTATTTAGCTGAGAAAGCTTTAATGTTAAATTAGATGACAAGCAAGAGCTAAGCCGTGTTTTTAACTTTTCAGAGCCCAGATTTCCACTGAGTGTTTCAAAAGCAGCTACCATTATGCGTTTTAAATAGAGTCAAGAAATCGAGGCCCTTTCAATGATTTAGTTAAACTTGTTAGTATATTTTGGGTTTTTATCCCAGTCAGTTCCACAGCAATATGTTAAAAGCAGACCAAAACTGTGAAAAGCAAAAAGCACAAGAAAAGCCCCATATGAACTCATTACTTGGGTTTTATGTGGGAAAGGTATTTAGGGAAAAGATACCATGTAGAGGGCTTCGAGTAGGGGGACTGTTGGAAGGAGGACAATAATGGGATAGCTGGGAGTAGAACTTTTTTTTCTTCAGAAGTGTCTTCTCAGGAGTCCAGGTTGCACACCAACGCGGGCTTTCAGTGGGCCTCATTTGATCCAATTTCCAAATGTAGGAATTCAAAATACGTAGTAGCAGCTCATGGACACTGACTGGGAGGCTTGATTCCTAGAACAGCAGCAGATCTTGTGGATGAGTGTGTTGGAAAGGTGATGAGAACAGAATGTGATACTATTGTCGGCGTCTAATATATAACATGAGGAGGTTGCTATGGGAAACTTTCAGAGCACTGGGGTGCCTAAAGTGTCCCTGGTAAGGATAAAAGAAGTGAGAAGATCATGCAGACCTCCTAATAACATTGCTCTCTTGTAGGGCACTGTCAACACTGCCTGGAATCTTTTGCCTTTTTTTTTTTTTATACAGTTTAACCTATATTTATAGTTATTCATATCCCTAATGACCCCAAAGGCAATGCTCCTTTATCCTCCAAACATGTCATTTGTTCCATTTTATTCCATTATAGTTCTTAGTTTCTTACACCTTGTGTTATTATAATCTTCCTTTGAATCCAATTAGCAACAATCTGTAGCGTGTGCCTCTAGAAACCTAATAACAAAAAGTTTTATCTTTCTCACTGATAGGATATTTTTTTAAAGGTACTTTCTGATCTACAGCTCTGAGCCCTTGATTGCTTAATGCTACAGTAACTGCTATTATTCACTTTGTTTCATAATTTGATAGGATAAGGTGATTATTTTTATGGGGGAAGAAGGGAGAGCAGGCATATCCTTACATTTATGCCTTATTTGTTCCCTTTTCTTGTTTGCATTTCGGGAGAAATGCAAACATGAACAGAGACACACTGATACTAACTTTTATATTTAGCATAATCTGTAATGGTCAATAATCTCAGGAGCTGACTGGCTGCAGAGGTTTCTTGTAGCTGGCAGTGTGCCACTTGCACATGTTCTCATGTCTCTGCATTCAGAAGCTCAGAATACCAGCCTGCAGCTTCTGCTCAGAGGGTGAAGATAAAATGGAGAGGAGGCTAGCTCTACAGCCACAGTACCTGGGAGTTGTTACTGATGTCTTTTCCACAAATGTTCAAGTTTGTCAAAGCCCAGTAAATCTTACAAAGTTTATTTTCCTTGTAGCATCTGTGTTTTATAATGGGTCTTTTAATTTGTTTTTACTTTGTCTGCAGGGATTTCTTTTGTCCGGAGTTTTCAGACTCTGTCTTTTTTTTTTTTCCTGTGGAAGTGAGTCTGTTAATGATGGCTGGTTAGGGAATATGCCTCTCTGACAAGCCTTCCCTCTGGTGCAGCAACAAAGCCCATTGTTATTCTCATTCTTTACTTTTATCCTCAACCTAACTCATTTTCCTTCATGTTTTTGTAGTATCCAGTGTTTTGGAGAACATACTTTGGGACAATAGGTAAATGAGAAGATGGCATTTTGGAGTTACTCTTAACTTTTAGTAAACAGACCATACCCTATTCGACATCACACACAGATGGCGGTACTCTGTATTAAATGGTAGTTGAGAATTACTTTTCCCCTACCGTATAAGGTGTCTGTAGGCATTCTTCATCTAGAAGGTAGAAGAATCTTTTTTGAAAAGCACACGAGGCTGTTTTCATTTTTCAAAAATGCAGTCTTGTTTAAGTAAATATAGAAAGGCAGTGGTTAAAATCCAATGTGACCTGTTTTGGTTTAGTGCTTTGTTGTAACATTAAAAACAATAATAACATAAACAATTAAAACTGAAACAAAGTATCCTAGCTTTAAACATCCAGGGATGCTTTATAAATTCTGACTTTTAAATGATTTCCTATTCCTAAATAGAACTGCTGCTTTAGTGTATTAAGAAGCCATTTTATTGGAACTTGGAATTTTTGCCCCCTAAAGGAACTCAACTCCCTCTGTCTTAGGGACTGGTAAACCTCTAAAGGATCAAAGCTCTAGTGGCTTTGGATAAAGACCCGAAAGCCCGAAGGCTTATGGAAGTTTATCTGTAGAGAGCAAGCCCAAGAAACTGGGAGGAGTGTTTTAGAAGAGCTTATTTTCTCATGAGATTTTTGGGACTTCCTCTGGCTGTGCCAGAAATACTGTGAGAATATCCATTCTCATGGCATTTGTCACTCACAGGTCTTGTCCCAGTTGGGATTTGGAAGTATAATGGGGTGTGAAATATCTATTTTAAGGTTTTATGAATCCCTCTACTAAAACTACAATTAACCAACTTCTGCTATTTGCAATGTACTTATACAATGGGGGGGGCGGGGAGAAGTCTAGTAAAGAATGGTTAGCAAAGGTTACATTTAGAATTTGTGTAGTAACTCTTCACTGATCTCAAAAATTTTTAATTTTACTGTCACTACTGTATATATAATGCCTGAGGGGTACAGCAAAGAAATGGTGCTACTCTTGCTCTTTGTCCAAGGGGAAATTGAACAAACGGGGGCAGACTTCATCACATGCAAGACTTGGGATGCTACGCAGCCTCATTATTTTAAGAATATAAAGAAAAATTCTGGCTTGGAAATTTAGCTTTGCTATAACCATAGGAAGTGTCTGCAGATCTATTCCTAAAGTTATCAAAGGCGAGGCTCCCAGCCTAGTCAACATGAGACTAAGCAGAGAAGTGAGGGCCATGGATTCCAGCATCTGGCTATCTTCTGAAGTCTTTGAGTTCCCTCCAAAATTAATTCTGTTTTTGAAGCTCCCAGGGCTAAATTTTCCTGTACTTCCTGGATATGGGAATATATATATATATATATATATATATATAAAATTTTCAAAGAAAGTCTATGACACAAAAGATAATGCAAAATAATTTTTAGCCAAAGACTTCAAGTAATAGCAATATGAAGAAAGGATCGTTATACTAATTTTGTGTATTTAATTTATTGAGTATGAACTTCATTTTAAAATTTGATGTGTTTTAATGTATTTTTTTTAACATGAAGATCATTATGCATCAGCTAATGAGATTTCTTAGCTAGTTTCCTTATTTTCCTAATTCCTGATGTAATTGTCCACATATCTCTCATCCCCTAATTTTCTATTAGAAAAGTATAGGGAAGATGATATAATTTCTTTCCTCTAGGCTTAAGATTTCTACACCTTTTAAGTTTTCCTTTAATACAACAACAATAAAAAAGTCTCCTTCCTCTTTGTTTCTGAGACCTTTTGCAGATATCTTTATTAGCATGTTTTCTTCCATTTAAAATTTTTGGTTTATAAATAATCTTTCTGTCTCATTATGTTACGAACTCTTTGGGAGTCCCTTGGACTTATTTATTCAGGACTAGAACAGGGCCTCATACCAATAGGCTCAAAAGTATGAAGTGAAAGAACAAATGTTGAATGAAACCTTTGCTGGTACAGTATCTCATCGTGTCTATATCTTCTTTTTAGCCACAACGTCCTTAACTCTGTGTTCTGCATCCATTACCTATATCATTTTTTATCACTGTTCCTTTGACTTATCCTTTTCTATCTGACGTTTTACCTCTTCACGGAAACTACCCGAAGGAAGATTAGCTTTCTCTTCTCAGTTTGTCTTCTTGGACCTTGTCATTGCCCACCATTTTTTTAAACACATTTATTCTTCCATTAAAGCTGCTTTTACAAAGTACTTGCCATACCTGTAAAATACAGCAGTCTCTTTACCTGCAGTTTTGCTTTCCGTGACTTCTCTTAACCTGCGTTCAACTGTAGTCCCAAAATATTAAGTGTAAAATTATAGAAAGAATTCGTAAGTTTTAAATTGTGTGCTGTTTTGACCAGTGTGCTGAAATCTCACACCATCCCACTTAGTCCTGCCTGGTATGTGAATAATCACTTTGGCCAGCATATCTGTGCTGTACATGCAGTACAATAAGATACTTTGGGAGAGAGACCACTGTCACATAACTTTTATTACAATGTATGGCTATAATTGTTATATTTTATTGTTAATTTATTAACTGTGCTTAATTGATAAATTAAGCTTTATCATTGGTATATATGTATAGGAAAAGATATAGTGTATGTACGGTTTGGTACTGTCTGCAGTTTCAAGCATCCACTTGGGGTCTTGGAATGTATACCCCTAGGAAAAGGAGCACTGTTGTGGAAGACAGACACTGCCTCTTTTCTTTTTTGTTTTTTGTTTTTGTTTAAAGTATTACAAATAGTAGTACTGCCTCTATTCTTATGAACATATAAATCTCCCCGGCTTACTTACAGCAAAGTCAAGTGAGGGCTGGATTTCAGAGGCTACATCATAAACACAGATGCTAAGAGGGAAATCCTATAAATACTTGGGTGCTGGTTGACAATACAGTAGCAGGCTGGGAGGAATAAGTCTGAAGTACGTTTGATGCTATTCTGAGTCTGCCCTTTATCCTGACGAGCTAGTGAGGGATAAGCCATGGCTAACTGATCCACAGATTTGGAGCTTGTTGGTGAATCAGTCCATTTTTCTAGACGACTTAGCCCATCTGTAAAGTTCAATGATCTCACCCTATCTGGTTTGGCTCAGTGGATAGAGCGTTGGCCTGCAAACTGAAGGGTCCTGGGTTGGGTTTTGTACCTCAGTTGCAGCTCCTCCCTGGTCCAGGCCCTAGTCAGGACATGTGCAGGAGGCAAACCAATTAATGTGTTTCTCTCACATTGATATTTCTCTGTCTTTACCTCTCTCCCACTCTATCTAAAACTTGTGTATGTGCATTGAATTATAAGAATAGCTAACTACAGTAATCAAGAAAATGAGATATTGATGAAAGGATAGACACATGGGTCAATCAGAATCCAGAAATAGGCCCACATACATATGGGCAGAGAGGAAGGAAAAGGGAGAGAGAGAGATAGAAACATAGAAACATCCATGATGAGAGAGAATCATTGATTGGCTGTTTCCTGCACACCCTTCAGTGGTAATCAAGTCTGGAATCTGGGCATGTATCCTGACTGGGAACCACTAAGCCACATTGATCAGGCTGGGTAATAGAGTGTGTGTGTGTGTGTGTGTGTGTGTGTGTGTGTGTCCTGAATTTATTTGTATTTGAGGATGCTCAAGAGAATTTTAAAAAGGCCAAAATGCCCCAAGGCATCTAGGTTTAATTTAGGATCATCCTGAGGTGATATCCCTTGGTTTCTCCTTTTGTGAGGCATCAATTTGATCCTTGTTAATGAAACACCTTGATAATTCTAGTTGGATCATGGCGATTTCTTGTGACTCCCAGCATCTTATCTAATTTGCAAATAGACTGCACCCATGCTATATCCACCAGCCAATCAGGAGTGAGTATGCAAAGTCACCCAACCAAGATGGCTGCTGTTGTGGTGATTATGGAGAGAGCAGGAGGCTTAGGTTGCCCCCAGCAATGTAGGAAGCCAAGTTTCCACAGCCCTGGCCTGCCTTGGCCTCCTCTGCTGAAGGCTACAAAGTTTCAATTATAGAAGATAAATAAATCCCAGATACCAGGGCCTCTGCTTGGGTCTCTAGGGTGTGTGGCCAGCCTGAAAACCACCACAGGCCCCTAACCCAGACTACCACATGCCCCAAGGGAATCCCCACCCTGATTGGGACACCCTTCAGGGCAAGCCTGCTGGCCCTCATCCATGCATCAGGCATTTATCCTATCTATTACTATCTAATAAAAGGATAATATGCAAATTGACCATCACTCCAACACACAGGATGGCTGCCCCCATGTAATCAAATATGACTGCCCCATGAGGGCATAAAATAGCCACCACAAGATAGCCAGCAGGGGAGGGCAGTTGGGAGGGACAAGGACTGCAAGGGAAGGCAGTTAGGGGTGATCAAGCCTACAGGGGAGGGCAGTTAGGGTTGACCAGGCCTGGAGATTAGGAAGGCAGCTATGCTCACCACTATACCACCAACGCCTTAGGCCTGGAGATTAGGGAAGTTGGGGGTGACTGGGCCTGCAGGAAGGGCAGTTGGGGGAAGAAGGGGGAACCCAGGCCTGCAGGGGAGAGCAGTTGGGGGAGATCAGACCTGCAGGGAAGGGCAATTAGGGTGACCAGGCCTGCAGGGGAGGGCATTTGGGGGTGACCAGGGCTACAGGGGAGGGCAGTTAGGGGGTGATCAGGCTGGCAGGAAGAAGCAGTTAGGGGTAGGCAGATAGGCAGATTAGCAGTTGGGAGCTAGCAGTCCTGGATTTTGTGAGCGGGATATCCCGATTACTTATTTAGCCCCAATCCAGGTAGGATCAATGAACACAACTTCAACCCATACCAAGTAGGATCAGGCCTAAACGAGCAGTTAGATATCCCTCGAGGGGTCCCAGATTGGAGAGGGTGTAGGCTGGGCTGAGAGACACTCTCCTCTCCCCACCCCCCCTCCCCCGCATGCATGAATTTTATGCACCGGGCCTTTAGTCTGTCATAAATGGCTATCAGGTTATGAATGATGAGAAACGTAATATTATGAGACATCTGCAGATTCTGCTTGACACTTCTGTTCAACATTGTACTGAAAGTTTTAACCACGACTATGAAGCAGTAAAAGAAGTAGAAGGATTGGAAAGAAGAAGTAAAACACTTTTTTTCTTTGAGGATGACATGATCATGTATATAGAAATTCAAAGAATCCATAACAAATCAGTAGAGCTCATAAACAAGGTTATAGCGTACAGTATCCAGGTCCAAAAATTAACTGTATTTTTCTACACTAGCAATGAACAATATGAAAAGGCAAATGAAGAAGACAGTTCTGTTTATAAGATGCATCACAAAGAATAAAATTGGAATAAATTTAACCAAAGAAGTGTAAAACTTGTAGCCTGAAACCTACAAAAAATATTCAAGAGAAATTAAATTCCTAAATAAATGAAAAGACAGCCCATGTTCATGGCTTGAAAGACTAGATATTAAGATGGCAATATTCCCTAAACTGATCTACAGATTCATTTCAATCCCTATCAGAATCATGGTTGATGGTTTTTCCAGATGATGGCAAGGTATAGGTAGAAGCAGCAAGTATTGTGAGGTATCATGGGCCAGGGAGGAAAGGCATCAAACACCAACGGTCTTTGAAAAGGAACTAATTAAATATACTTTTTCTCTCTTTAGTTCTTCTGAAAAACCATAATTGTTACAGAGATATGCCTCCTTATAAAAAGGTGACTAAATAGGGTTTGTAAGAGCCCTATGCTAGTATTTCAAAGCATTCTGGAAATTCAGAATAGCAAATGTTCTAACTTTTATAATTCTATATGCCTGTGTCTAAAAGAGGACTTTGATAATATAAAAATAATTTCTGCCTTCATACTAATACTGTATGCCCTTATTTTTATGAGCTTTTGTAACTTACTTGAATTTTGTAGTTGCAGGCTGCAAGAAGGTGATAACAAATAATATAGGAACAATAAATGTCCAAATAGGTAGCTCTTCTCCAGAATATAATATGTTTCCTTCTTATAATCTGGTCTCTTTCTTTTCAGTGACTATGTGATTTCTGTTTATGATAAGAAAGCAGTATAATTTGCCATAACACTTCAGCTCAACAAAATTTAGCTCAAAATTTGTCATTAGGCAAGGATACCAGGTAAATGGAAAAAATGAAAGAGATCATGAGTCCTGCGTTGCTTAAGGTTTCATGTACTATAGTACTGGAATAATAGATATTATAGGTAATATCTTGAGTTCCACTGGTTAAAAAAACAAACAGGGGAAAAAAATCCTAAACCTACATTTGTAAGATTGTGGTCAACTTCATTTAAAGATTTTTGTTTCATCTGCTTTCATTTGTTTTCTTTCATTATTATATATTTTTAAAAAATCACATCTCATACCTTAAAAATTACTCTATTTCTTTATAACACCATAATATTATGATTAAATTTCAACTATTTAACATCTATCCATTTCGGTATCCTCTATTCCTCTATCCCCAAAGACTAAAGTCTCTATTTCTAAGTAAGTCACACTTGGTTTAACCAGTATTCTTTGTTTTCCCTCACCCTTTCATCTTTATAATCATGATTCTTTTAGAATGAATTCTGCCTTTGATAACTTTCTTAAGTGATGAGTGGAGTTAGTGTAAAACCTATGAGAAAAGGAAACTTACCTTGGTGATGTTTTTCTTTATTTTTGCTTCTTTGTAGGGAAACTAAACAGTCAAGACTCCTACAATAATTTTGCCAACAACAACCCTGGCAACCCTCGGCTCTCTCCTCTCCCCAGCTTGATGGTCTTGACGCCTCTTGCACAAATCAAACAGCCAATGACATTGGGGACCATCACCAAACGAACAGGGTAAGGCCTCAGGCTTGACACTTTTTTAGTAGCTGTGTTAGAGGATTGAATACGTAAAAGAAAACATACTTTTTGTTTGGGTGTTTTTTTTTTTTTTTAAATATATTTTATTGATTTTTTACAGAGAGGAAGGGAGAGGGATAGAAAGTTAGAAACATCAATGAGAAAGAGACATCGATCGGCTGCCTCCTGCCCACCCCCTACTGGGGATGTGCCCACAAGCAGGATACATGCCCCTGACCGGAATCGAACCTGGGACCTTTCAGTCTGCAGGCCGACGCCCTATGCACTGAGCAAAACCGGTTTCGGCTGTTTGGGTGGTTTTGATTATGTTTTTCATTTCCAGTCCATATGATACTTAATGGCAGCAGGTTAAGTACAAAGCATAGAACAGGCACAAGCATACTTTGCACACAACCCTGTGCACACACATTCAGAGAAAAAACAACGCAGTGACAAGTTGTGAAAACGAGTGCTTGCTAATAAAAACCAGATATAGCTACTTAGTCTTCTACTTGCTGCCTGTGGCTTTGTCTGAAAGTACAGTTTCATTTTCTTGCTTTTGTGGACATAATCTGGACTTAAAATGACTTCCAAATTTTGACAGACACACCTACTATGACAAGAACTTTAGATGACAACCATGTTTTTGATTTTCTAAAAAAAAAAAATCTATATTGAGGTATAATTTACCTATAATAATCTGTCATTAGTGCTAGGACAGTGTGGAGCAAAGGGTAGTTTTCAAAAGCCAGAGTCCTAAGATTTGGGCTTTACTCAAGATTGGTCGTTAACATTCTCAAAGACTTGATGATTCATTTTAATTCATATATTTGTGCGTATTTTAGCTATTTAAAATTTTAAAATAATTCCTATCTGCTAGAAATCATCACTTTTTTTTTTGGTTCCTAAAAAATAAAGTGATGTGTGTAAGGTATCATTAGATATCCAATTGTATAATCACTTTGGAATTCATTTGTACCAGAAAATATATATGTCTATATGCAAATTACCTATTTTCATCAATAAGCAATTCTGGGCTTTAACCTAATTTGAAAAGGAACAACTGCCTAAAAATTATATATTCAGCTAGTCAAGAGAAAACCCTCTCTTGGCTTCAAATATTCTTCAGGGCCTTTCCAACAAAAGGATTAGGTTAATTATTTGGCTGTCTTAATATTGTTTGGTAGGTGGTAAAATGTTTCTGGAGGTCATTTTTGTGAGAAGAATTACTCATTCTTAGGGACCAGGTCTTTGAGCTCCAGATTTTACTGTAACACTGAAATTGACCCTCTCCCTAGTAGAGTTGTTTTTGTATATAAAATGATCCTTTTGCTCAATGCAGGAATAAGTTGAGTTTATTGCATATAAAGGGGGAGAAAATAAAAAATATAGCAAATGTAGGTCCAAAATCAGCATTGTACAAATTCTACTTAGGGGGTTTTGACTGTCTTTCTTGTTCAAAATTATTGTTCTTAAAATTGATTTTAGTTTTTTTCTAGTGTTTATGTTTGTTATTTTAAACACTTAATAGACATGCTATTTTATAATGCAAAGAGTTAGCTCTCTTTCAAATAAACTTCTTTCTCTATGTGTCTTTAGTTCAATGCATGTAATCATATGATGTTAGGATATAATTCAAAATACTTGTTCGAGGGGTAGAAAATGATTCTACTTTTGTATATATTTATAATTTTCCATAAAACAAATAAAAGCTCTCTTTTTCACTCTCTCTGTCCTTAGATAGGGAGAAACTATGCAACCATACTTTATGAACTTAGATTAATTTTGTTTCTTTTATTTTAAATGTTTTTATTTATTTAAACCATTTTTTAAATATATTTTTATTGATTTCAGAGAGGAAGGAAGAGGCAGAGAGAGATAGAAACATCAATGATGACGGAGAATCATTGATTGGCTGCCTTCTGCATGCCCCACACTGGGGATCAAGACTGCAACCCGGGCATGTACCCTTGGCGGGAATCGAACCAGTGACCTCTTGGTTCCTGGGGCGATGCTCAACTGCTGAGCTACATCTGGCTGGGCTAAATGTTTTTATTTTTTAATTACAGTTGATATTCAGTATTATATTACTTTTAGGTATTCAGCATAGTAGTTAGAGTCTAAAATGATACTAGACTTATCGGGGTGATTATTTCATAAATTACATATCATTTTCTTTGTAAAAAGTTGGTTACAAATCCTATATTTTTAGAGTTTGTATATTAGACTCTCTCTTATTATATTTAATTTAATAATTGTTTATTAATAAATTAAATATAATGTATCATTATTATTTATTAGACTTTTTATCTCAGTTATGAAACCTTTTGTTTCTGCCAAGTTTTTGGATTTTTTATTTTTATTTATTTATTTATTTTAAATATATTTATTGATTTCAGAGACGAAGGGAGAGGGAGAGAGAGATAGATACATCAATGATGAGAGAGAATTCTATGATCGGCTGCCTCCTGCATGCTTCCTACTGGAGATCAAGCTTACAACCCAAGATGTGCCCTTGGCCGAAATTGAACCTGGGACCCTTCATCTGTAATACAATGCTCTATCCACTGAGCCAACCAGCCAGGGCTGAATTCTTTTTAGCATGTCCTATATGAAAGCATTTGGAGAGAATAATTAATATTCCTTTTACAATGAGTACTTAGTTTAAAATTTTTACTTTTACTACCATTCACTTGAACATTTGATCATAAAATTTTCAGAATGTAACTTGTATTTGCCTTACCAAAAGTTATATTTGTTTTCAAGAACAAAATATGTTCCCTGAATTTTCAGTTTTGACATATGTAGAGATTTGAAACAAATCCCAGACATTTTATATTATTATATTTCATCTCATTAGATTGGGAAGGCTCTATTTTATTTTAGTTTTATTTAAATTTTTTTACTATGACCAGCTTTCAATACTGCACTTAGCTAATTTGCATTATTTCCAATTCAATTTTGTTATACTTAGAAATTTGATTGCCACATTAAGGTTAGCAGAGTGATGAGCAAATGGGCTTTTCATTTTCCAGGTCTCATTTCATTCTGGAAATTCTAATTTACTCTTTTTTTTTTAAAATGTTTTTGTTGATTTTAGGGGTATGGGGGGGGGGGAGAGAGAGAGAGAAAGAGAGAGAGAGAGAGAGAGAGAGAGAGAGAGAGAGAGAGAGAGAGAGAGAAAGAGAGAAAGAGATATCAATGACAAGAGAGAATCATTGATCGGCTGCCTCCTGCACACCTCACACTGGGGATCGAGTCCGCAACCCTAGCATGTGCCCTGAACGGGACTCCAACCATGACCTTCTGGCCAATGGTCAACCACTGCGCCATGCCAGCTGGCTAATTCATTCTTTTTTTAAAAAAATATGTATATATTTTTATTGATTTTTTTTTAGAGATAGAGAAATTGAGAGGGAAAGAGACAGAAACATTAATTGGCTGCCTCTTGCATGCCCCAAACTGGGGGTTGAGCTGGCATCCTGGGCATGTACTCTAACCAGGAATGGAATGGATGAACCAGCTACTTCTTGGTGCATGGGATGATGCTCAACCAACTGAGCCAAACTGGCTGGGTTAATTTCCTCTTAACTTTGCTTCTATGAAATGCCTTTCCTAGCATGTGAAAAATAAAATTAATAAGAAGTATTTGACTTCTATAATGTAGAAAGAGAACGCAGCACTTTTCATTTATAGACATGTGAGGTCTATGACTATTTCTAATATACCTGATAATTTATCTAGTAAAATTATATACTTCCTTAGGTTAGATCATTTATTTGTTCCATGTCATAGACATGGAGCAAATAAAAAGTTATATTTCTAGCACAGGATTTCTACGGATTGCCTAGGTCCTATATTTAAATAACCGAATTGAGATGGCAGTCTCAATTCAAACCTTCAGGGGATCAACCGTGTACTTACCATGTTTCACATCTGCCCTCTTATTTTTGGAAATATATATCCCTGAATGCCAGTGCAGTGTTATGGACCATCTGTCTTTCTCCAAGACATGCACGAGGCCAGTAGAACTAAAATGGCAAAAGACAGATGTTCTTACACCTTCATGTTCTGTACCTTGAAGCGGCATTGGGAGGGAATGAAGCCTATTTTGGCAACAGCTGCTGCCTCACCCCACTACAGTGTATACTGATGAAGGCAAAGGAAGTGCTAGAAATCATTTGGTTCAACAATCACTCAAGTCAAACAGAATCCATTTCATCAGTCTCAGATTGAAGGGCTCCGTCACGTTTTTATCACTTGTAAATGGGAATAGTTCTCCACATCTATTAAAAGTGAAACCAGGTGCTAAAGGATTGTTCCTTGTTTGGGAGTATTAAGTTCTTATAGTAGAGATTTACTAAGCAGCATTTTGTAGATATTTGATTGGGTTAATGAATCATGTAAGTGGTAAAAAATTTTTAATTCTTCCTACCTATATAAAATTTTACTAAATCATTTTCAGTATGCTTAATTTTATGTGCATCAAATCTAAAATTATTAATATGTACCCATCACTTTATGGGCACAAGCAGAGAAGAGTTCATTTAAAAAAGAGGTCAGAGTAATTTCATGGGAATAAAAAAATATAGAAATGAACTTGGAAATAAACTTACTTCCTTGTTCTTAAATAGCTGATCAATTTTAGTGAAGTAAACACAAGATAATTTGGCTTCCTTTTCCTTAAATGGAGCAATTCCCTGCTCTTTTCCTCTCCCCTGTTCACTTTTTTGGTGAGCAGTTTGAGGTACACCTTAGGAACCTTGGGCCTGACACCGTAGGCGTAAGTAGGGTACAGTTGTGGGACAAAATGGACCAAGGATTCTGCAGCCCTAGCTTTTCCTCTTGGTTCTGCCACCTGTTAACTGTGTGTCTTAGATCAGTTTCTTCATCTGAATAATAAAAATTTATAGGTATAGATGCCAGTCTTTCAGCCTCTCAGTGTATGAGTTCCCACCACTCCTTTGATCCCGTTACCTGATTTCCAAGCCTCACTCATTGTTGAGCCCTAGGCCAGTGCTGAGCAATTTCCATCTATGAAATGTAGATGATTGTGCTTCTTTAGAAATGGCAGCATGTAATAGCATGAATTTGGTTATTTCTAGCTGAAACTTGTAGAACACATCTGCCATCAGAGCTTGTGAAGGTGAATATATGTCATTGGTATATAGTAAGCCATGAAGAAGGCCTATTTCTTTTTTAATTAGGTCTACCTTGTCTAGACAATTTGTCCAGAGCCCCAAATCACATAGGCAAAGTTCTGAAAATTAATAGGAAAGGTTTGGTATAGTAACACATGATAATTCTCCACCTCCCAGCCTTGTCCGCTCTAGGTGTTAGTTCTTGATAGCTAAGCTATAAATGTTTGGTTTCACATAGAAAATGATGGGCAATGTATTTTTTTCTCACTATAATGGTTATGGGTATATTTGCATGTGCAATATACTTATCACAGTTTGAATTTTCAATTTTTGTGCTAAATCATAGTTTGTTCCATTTTACCATAAATTTATGGATTTTTTTTTGCAGGGGGAGATAAAATATATTATATGCTGTATTAAAAGTCAGAAATAACTTCCTACAGATATTTGATAACCTATTTATGCTGTCCTGGTTTCTTTTCTGCCACATCTGCCAGAATTTGAATATTATCTAATGTTTTTCTAATGAAAATTTTGAGTTTATAATTTAAATTTCCTTATTGAATATATCTTAAATTGGACAGTTTACCTTCAGTTTGCCCTACAGAGCAATAATTTGAGAGCCAATAGTGCCATAGATCTCTTTAGTAGGGAGCAGTTAAAATGAAAGAAAAATTAAAAATTAACACTGGAAAATGACATAAGGACTAATTTATTTGCATGTGAGTCCATTTCAGTTGCTCTTTAACAGGGGGCACACTGGATGTAGCAGGTCCTAGAAGATATTGTTAGAGAAGATGGCTTTACAATTTTACTCATGGTGTCATATAGCTTTTCTTCTGCTTTTTCTCTATTCACTACATTTAATATTTATATATGCTCATTCTAAAGTCAATGAAGTGATGGTGCCTGAATTCTCATTGGGTGTGATCAGTCATAAAATAAGACTTTTAAAGTGTCTTCATAGAAAACTTAAACTCCAGTGATTTTGTTAACTGGGCAGATGATTGAGCCTAATCATTACTAATACCTTTTTAGCACTAGATTCAGGTTATAGAGGATTTCAGACCAACTTTTTACTTATATTTAAGAAACCTTCACAAGTTGCCTTGTTTTCTGCTAGCAAGACCAGAGTTTTTATGGTGCTAAGTGGTATTCAACAAAATGCATGAATTTAAAGACTTACATAGCATTAATGCACAGTTCCTTCTGATTTTCTGAGTATGTCCAGAGGAAACCCCTTGAGAACCAATGGCTCAATCAATAAGTCTGTAATAAAGATGTCTTGATATTTAGTCTCTTGATCAGTCCTACTGTTTGCCAATCAGAATTCAACTTTAAAAGGACATATTCATGATGAAGAGACCAGGTTTTATATAGCAGGATTCTTAAGTCTGCTAAATCTTCATAGTGTTTGAAAAAAACACACACATTCTTAATATCTGACTTTGATAAATTGAGTTGCATATATTCATATATATGATTTTAATAGACTCCCACTCTTACTCTCTACTTCCTTCTAATCATCTACATATAAAATTCCAACTATGGGGATTTGGGAGGGGGAGGAGAAAGTCATAGGTGAAGACAGCTGGATCATGGACTTGTCCTTTGTGAGTTTATATTTTCATTCTTTTGCTATTGAGGGAAGATGAAGCAGGCACATTTCAAAAGAACAGCTGACACTACCCATACAAATTCAGTAATTACGTCAGTCACTAATTCCTTGGGGTTTGGGGCTCTTCTCTTACATGTTCATGGCAGAGGTCCAGTTTGTAAGGGTGAGTAAGAAGTGGTTGAATACAGATTGGGAACATGCCAAGTATACATTCTAAGGCAGGTTCTCACCCTATTTCCCCAGCCCTCTTTTTTTTCTCCTTAAGCTGTGTTATCCTTACTTGATTGAAGAAGGATAAAAATACGTTCCCTGTTTATATATAAGGGACACCTAAACTTGGCTTTATAGGTGGGGGACATCAGCTGGTCTTTTGAAATGTAGAAACTTTAAGGTTTTGTTTCATTTTGTTTGGTTGGTTTTGGGGGTCATAGTGAAGCCTTTTAAGTCATAAAGAACTATGATAAAACTACCAAATTCTTTACAATGAATGAGCTATGTAGTCTGGTATTTGGAATGAGATGGGAGAGTATCCGGCATCGATGCAATATACACTAAAGAGCAACTCATGCCTAAATGCTCCAGATCACAGGAGCATTTGAAGCATTTGATTAGTTCAGGTGTCCTGCAGCATGAATAAAATTAAAGGAAGCCGGGTACTGTGAACCAACAGTAACCTTTTCACTTGGGAGGTATTTGTGGGCATGTGGAAATGTATTGAACCTTGCATTTTCTGATCATTTCTGCATGGCATCTCTATGTTATTGAGAGATTGGAATCTTTATGTGGTCTCAGTTATTTAAATTATTGTTTGTCAAGTTGCAGGGTGAGCTGCAAGTAGTAGTTTCTTTCTGATGTAATTAGTGGATCATGAAATCAGAAAAGGAAATTTTGATTTCATTAATGAAATAGAATACAATAAAATGCAGTTCTGCGAACACAAAGCTTTGGCATCACCTAGGAGCTTGTTAGAAAGAGAGTGTCAGGCTCCATCCAGACCTGCCCTGTTAGAACAACATTTGTTAAACTTTGTTATAACTAAGTCCTAAATAGTAAAGTTGATTACAACTAAACCCATTCATTAAATTGTTTCAATTTGTGTGTTTTTATGTACACACCAGCTTGCACCTGAAAATACATTTTGATGGGTCCCAGTAAAAAAAGTTTGAAATCCACTGTTTTAAATGTGAATGATGGCACTTTATCTCTGGTCATGGTCTTACCATTAACTGTGAGATAAATGTAAGATAAACGAGATAAATGCTCTGCATCATCTGCAAAATTATTTCTTGTTTTCAGTATCTCAGTTCTTTCATCCTACTCCTTCTTCTACTTCGTATCTCTTACTCCTCTCTTGCCTTGTTCCTAGCTTCTGTGCTTCAGTCCTCAGAATGGTAATTAATGTTGTGAAACATTACCCTCGACTTTCAGTTTGGAGCCAAATATATTCAGTGCACTGGGAGATTAATACTAATTAGCAGGATTTTTGAAATGTCCCTCACACCAAAGTTGAAGAAGAAAATAACCAAGTTTTGATAGTGTGCTTTCCTTCTCAATTTGTTATGTCTTCCTTTCAAATGTCAGATGTCATAGCAACATTTTGTTCCGGATATAATTAGATCACTCGGACTTCTTTGTGTGCAAATGTGCATAGCATGTCTTAAATACTGTGAACAGAGTATTAAGAAGAAATATGTGTAACACTGAAGTCTGACTTTGTATCCCCAGTTGTATCTAAAGCAAGCAATTGTGGCTTTATTTTCCTGATTCCAGCCTCACCCAATGGTGGCCAGGCAGAAGAAGCTAATCTCTTGTATCACTCTTCAGAGAATGGCCAGGTTCCTGGAATGTGAACCTAAATGAAAATAAATCCTACTGCTTGTATTTAGTGTTTGTTCCTTTGATCAGCAATAAGCAGTTCAATTTGGTATAAATTAGCAGCTTAGAAATATGTGCTTCCTTGCTCTGGCTCTGAGACTGCAACCTGTAAACTGCAGACAATGATTGCAGAATTTTGATTGAGTTATCTTTAGCTAGATTTAAACATTCAGTGCCACACAGCCCCTCATCTGTTGCTACTGATCCCACTCTTTTCTTCATCCGATTACTCCATTTAACTTGTACTTTGTTTTAAAGGGCCTCAGTACTGAACTTATTTTATTTTACCTAGGAACCCTATAGGGTTGATCCAGAAAAGGGGGAGAAATAGAACATTTTGAAATTTCTAAACCTATGAAAATGTAGGGACTTGTTATATATAATTTTTATTGGTTCTCTCAAGCTCATTAGTATCAACAGCAGAATTACCAATGATTACTATTTTTTCAGTGGTTTACCATACTCAATAACAGTATGATATACATGTATTTGTTAATGTTAAATGAGTTTTCCTCTAATTTTTTTGTGCATTTTCCCCCCTTTTCCACGAAGGCCTTATCTGTTTGGAGCGGGGTGTTTTTCCATAAAAGCTCCATGGTGAGTCCCAGTTCAGTCCCGCATGCCTAATTCATTTGTTGTACTCTCAGAAAATAACTGTTTTGTACTGTTGTTTTCAGTTGCATGGCCTGAGCACAGATAGACACACTGAAGTACTGAATAGTTTATAGATGGGACATGAATGTTGATATTTAAGGTTTCAAAGAGCAGTTTTCTTCATTTCTTGAAAAGTCAAATAACGGTTAAATATTAAAGAAAAAGAAATTAGAAGAGTTCTCTCTTATAATGCTAGTGTATAAGACAAGGTTAACACGCCAGTTTAAGGCTTTGAGCATTGTAGTAATAGAAGCTCCCTATACATCCTGCTGAACATTTGGAAGATTTGATTTATTTTGAAATATAAATATATATAAAGTATACTATGAATACCCTATAAATTTTAACTGCATGTGGTACCAGAGGAACAAGAGTCCCTTATGTTTTAAATAATTTTGGTGTTTAAGGAGGAAATTTGTGTTTCACATAGAAACTCCTAAATAGTTTATAATTTTGAGCTCATAGCACCTACTTCTCATAACCTATTTATTTTGGAAAATTCTTATATAACTGCATAAACTACACGTTTGTCTTGTAGTTAGACACGATGAACATGAAGTACTTTTATATAAAGATGTGAAGTAAAATGTATTTAGAACCTGCTATAGTGTGTTTCACATAATGGACTAAAGTCGGAATCAGACTACCTAGATCTTAAATCTCAGCTCATATGCTACCTATGTGATCTTGGGTGGTTTTCTAAAACCTTTCTGTTTCTTGTTTCCTTATCTGTTAATGGAATTACCAGTAGCACCTAACTCATAGGTTCATAGTGAGGATTACATGAATTGACAATGTAAATTGCTTAGAACAAGAAAGTGCTCAAAAAAAAAAAAAAGAAAGTGCTCAATGAATGTGTTGCTACTATTATTTTCTTTCTTATTCAAAGAAAAAATACCATTTTTGTAAAAACTTTAGTGTTTTTTTTTTTTTTTTTTTTTTTTTTTTCTTTTCAGAGTAAGTGAGACAAAAGGAGGTTTTGGGCAATGTAAGTTCTATCAATATTATAAATTTATTCAGAATGCTTAAAAGAGTTCTGCGCATATACTCTTAACTGCTACTTGGAGTTGTTTATACTGTCCCATTATAGTAGGAAAAGAAATTTCCAATAATTTTTCTCTTGTTGGACAAAAAGAAGCTCAAAAACCACCTTAAGGGTACAGTATAATTAGACACAAACTAATTTCACTATTCACATGCCATAGAAACATTTGAAAATTTCATTATCATATAATAAGAGTGGCAAACATAAAAATTTTCTTTGTGAAATGTAGTATCAAAATTAGGACACAGGTCGTGAAAGGATTCTAAACAAATTTAGGGCCCAAATGAATAAATATTCCATGGAAGTCCATCTTTATTCCTTTTGTCAACCAGATTTCTTAAAAAAAAAAAAAAATGAAAACACAAACAAAACAAAAAAACACAACAAAAAAACCCCAAACCAAATAAGATACATGAATCTTACTTAGGAGCTCATAGTGAGCAGTCGATTTTTAAATGCCAGATCCAGCATATGATACAATTTCTTTGCAGGCTAAATTTAGGATTAAATTCACTTTTAAGATAAATGTCTCATTCTAAGTACAAAGAAAAGAGTTTTAGCATGTTGAAGTTTTAGCATAGAAGTAAAGACATAGTAACAAATGTTGTATGTTAAATAAGAAACGTCCATTCCTTCAACAGCTTATGTGCTCCTCAAATTTAAGCAAAAGCACTTGTCAACCAGAAATGATTTGAGGTTGAAACAAGATTAAAAGAGCCAGATTAAAGAAAGGGATATGTGAAATATAGTAGACTTTTAAATCATTGCCTGTCTTTTAGAAGACTGCCTTGTGGTTTGTTTGATGCCATCGTTAGCTCACAAGAAACTCGTTTTTAGTCACTTATGCTAGCCTACAAGATCCTCCTTTCAAATGCGTGCCTTTACTAGTGGTGCATGTTTTTCCCATTAAGATCTTAATGAAACCTCAAATTAAGGCAGCAAAATGAATATAAATTTGACAACTTCCATCTTGTTTATAATAAGAGCTTCTTTGTTTTAACAGTTTTCACTCTTTTTTTCCATGGTATTTAGCATTCAACTTGAGAATAGTTGACATCAGAACATTATGCTAAATAATTATGTTTATAGTATTTCCATTTGTAGGGTAATATTTGTATTATGGAAGAATATGAAATTTTTTACAGTTCCTCTTAAATGTTACATAAATTTTATACAAAATTGTTAGTACTTTCAAGTTGCAACATTTATATTTAAATATGATTTTGCTTTTGATAGGTCACAATTTCTACATATTTTTCATTCTTTGATGAACTTGCTTAAGTGTTTAAATGCATGCAGTTTCAAATGAGTCAGTTTGAAATAATGTCTTTCCCTTTGAATGTAAAATAAACTTGTTGGAAAGTTAACTGTGTAGGCCATCTTCGACATATTAGCTATTTATACGTTCCCAGGATTATGTATACTCTAGGATATTTGAGTTTCAATGACTATAAAAAATAAAGTAAAATAATCACACACATGATATACTTTTTTAATACAGTAATTTTAAGAGAAATACCATTGTGAATTTTAAAAAATAAATTTTGCTTTCAGTATTACAAATAAGTAACAAGTATTTATTGAGCTCCTAATGTGCATGTATTGTGTTTAAGCTATCCTATTTTTTTTATTACTAATCAAAAGAAAAAATACATATATAACAGTGTGCAGAAGAGATAGTCCATTTGAATATCTCCTTTACACATGACCTATTTTTGTATTATATAAGATTACTTTTAAAGAAATTAAATGTTACATAGCAAGTTATATTAAAGTTTTAATCAGCATTGTCTGAGAGTATTCATTTGATCTATATATAAATAGTTTATTTAAACTACCTTCTTTTGAGAGAATTAAAAATATAATTTAATTTTGGAAGGAAAACTTTATATGAAGAGAATCTGTTATGTGCAAAGTTTAGATAAATATGTGAGATTTTTTAAAAGAATACTTTGTGATAGAATAATTTTAGATATATTATAAACATATTTAAAATAAAATACTTTCAGTTTACCTTTTAGTTCTTATTTTAGAAAAGGAGAGAAAACTTCTAAACTCATTTTCAAAGCTTAATCACCATGAGGCATACAATGAAAATTGCTTCTTTAACAAAAAAAACAACACATTAAACCACTTGTAATTCTTACATCAGTGTTGTGTCTAGCATTTAAACTGAAATACTGACTGTACCCTTATGCTTTAGAAAAGGAAAGAAACGGTGCTTCTATCTCCATCTAGCTCTTTTCATGCCTGTGTCCTTCTAAACAAGGCATCCAACATTGCTGCTTTTCATGCCATCCACAGATACATCACTTATATCCTATTCTGTAGGACTCAGTGAAATTATGCAGATGGCCATCATTTTACTATAATTTTAAAGCAGATAGCGATAGTCTTGCTGGGTTTTTGTTTCTCTTTGCAGTAATGTTGGAGGAAAAAAATAGCAAGGGAAATTCAATATGTTAATCTGACTGGATTACATAATACAGTAAACGCCAATGGGTAACTTCAATAGTTTTTGTAAATAATTTTAAAGATGTCGTAATGTTAATGTCCTCAGAACTCCTGATGGCAGTAAAAATGACTCTCATTCTATGACTAGATGGTTAAGTCTTTCAGAAGCGACGAAGAAGTTAAACTCCTGGGTTTTAATTTAGTACCTTATTTCTTTTGTTTCTTTGTATGTTTATTTTACTTTTGATTTTGTTGTTATCTTGTGTCAAGTTTAGGAAATATGATTCTTATTTTGCCTGATATGATGAAAGTTGAGGTCATTCTATTCTTCTTTTATATTTTGCTCAAATACTTGATTTTTTTTTTTTTGGAACATTGGTTCATTTATGATGGGATCAGGGGAGTAAAGAGCACGCATTGTCAATAGGAAGGTGCCCATCTGCACTGTCAGTATGTCTCATTCCCATTTATAACCATAATTAACACAATTGAATTTCAGGACACTTGTATACATGGGAATTTCATTTTTTATATCATATTATTAATTTAATAAAACAATGAATAAAAGAGAGGAGGCCTCCAAACATCCAGAGGTATTCTTTTTAAACTTGCAAATGTTTTGTGATGGGATTTGAGCATAAAAGGAGATGTTTAGAGAGAAATAGAAATAAAAGGGCTAGCTAGCATTGGAATGTTTTTCTAAACGGCTGTGCCACCACAGTCTACAGGTGAACACAGTTTACAAGCCTAGCTCTTTTCACTTTTAGTTCTTTCACATATTTATCATTTTTCAGTGTTTTATTTTAAATTTATTTTTATTGATTTCAGAGAGGAAAGAAGAGGGGGAGAGAGAGAGAAACATCAATCATGAGAGAGAATTATTTTTTTCATTTTTAATAAATCTTTATTGTTCAGATTATTACAATTGTTCCTCTTTTTCGCCCCCACAACTCCCCTCCACCTGGTTCCCACCCCACCCTCTGCCCTTATACCCACCACCACCACTGTCCTCATCCATAAGTGTACGATTTTAGTCCATTGTCTTCCCACACCCCTACAGCCCTTTCCCCATGAGAATTGTCAGTCCATTCCCTTTCTATGCCCTGATCCTATTATAGCCACCAGTTTATTCTGTTCATCAGATTTTAATATTCATTTGATTTTTAGATTCACTTGTTAATAGGCATGCATTTGGTGTTCATGATTTTTTATCTTTACCTTTTTCTACTTCTTCTTCCTCTTCTTAAAGAATACCTTTCAGCATTTCATATAATAACTGGTTTGGCGGTATTGAACTCCTTTAGCTTTTTCTTATCTGTGAAGCTCTTTATCTGCCCTTCAATTTTGAATGATAGCTTTGCTGGGTAGAGTAATCTTGGTTGTAGGTTCTTGCTGTTCATCACTTGGAATATTTCTTGACACTCCCGCCTGGCCTGCATAGTTTCTGTTGAGAAATTAGCTGACAGTTGTCGTATGGGTGCTCCCTTGTAGATAATTAACTGTTTTTCTTTTGCTGCTTTTAATATTCTCTCTTTGTCTTTTGCTCTTGGCATTTTAGTTATGTATCTTGGTGTGGTCCTCTTTGGATTCCTTTTGTTTGGGGTTCTGTGTGCTTCCTGGACTTGTAAGTCTATTTCTTTAACCAGGTGGGGGAAGTTTTCAGTCATTATTTCTTCAAATAGGTTTTCAGTATCTTGCTGTCAATCTTCTTCTCCACCCCCATAATTCTGATGTTGGTATGCTTGAGGTTGTCCCAGAGGCTCCTTACACTATCTTCATATTTTTGGATTCTTTCTTCTTTTTGCTTTTCCAGTTGAGTGTTTTTTTATTTCTTTGTATTTCAAATCTTTGACTTGATTCTTGCAATCCTCTAGTCTGCTGTTGGATCTCTGTATATTATTTTTAATTTCACTCAGTGTAGGCTTATTTTCTAGTTGGTCCTTTTTCATATTCTCGAGGGTCTCGCTAAATTAATCGGCCTTTTCTAGGCATTTTTTTAAAAACCTTATAACCGTAGTTTTGAACTCTATATCCAGTCATTTGCTTTCCTCCATTTCTTTCATTTGTGACCTGTTTCTCTATCTCTGCAGTTTGGCTGCTTCTCTGAGTTGATAGAGTGGCTATGTGTGGGAGGTGTCCTATAGAGCCCAGTTGCTCAGCCTCCCCAGTTACCTGAGGTGCACATTTTTGGTGCACCCCTTTGTGGACTGTGTGCACAGTCTTGTTGTAGTTAAGTCTTGATTGTTGTTGGTATCACTGGGATGAATTGACCTCCAGGTCAATTGGCTATGAGGATTAGCTGTGTCTATGCTGGGAGAACTGTGCTGGAGATACCCTTATGAGATAAGACTTGCTTCAGTGGGGCTTTGTTGCTCACTGAGTCTGCCCCCTGAGTGTGTCCCTTATGAATCTGAGGAGTTGTAATCTGGATGGTCCTACTCTTACCCTGGGTATACTGGCTCTCGGATCTCCTAAGAGGTGCTAAATTAGCCTCTGCCTGAGGCCACGCAGCAGGAGCTATGGAGAGATTTCTCTTCTTTGTTTGGGTTTTGGAGGTGCCCAGATGAAGCCCAGCTGTGATGTAATGCAAGCTGCTGTGGAGCTTTGGGCCTTCTTTTAGATGTTCTGGGTCACTGACTCAGCTGCAGTTTGTTAGGTAAGTTTAGAATTCAAAGGACCAGTTCATTCATATGCAAAAGCATCTGCGCTCAGCTTGGATGGGGCGGAGTCTCAGGGCAGAGCAAACAGCTATGGTTTCATGGGGCAGGATCTCAGAGGGGAGCATACAGCAATAGCTTCCCGTCAAACCTGCTGTAAGAGGCCCCTGGTTCTCAGTATCCCACAGTAATCCTTGTAAACACCTCTGAGAGAAAGCCACCTTCGAGTTCCACCTGCTGCCAGATAGTCCAGTTTCTCCCCTTATGAGTCTGGGTCCCCAGAGTCTCACTCGGAACTGGAGTTCAGAGCAGTCAGGAGCTTTTATCTCCCTCCCGCTTGCATTCCTCTCTGCATGCATTCCTCTGTATCTCTGCCTTCCACAGGTCCTGTGAGTCTCAGTGTGCTTTTCTCTTTCCTTCTATTTGTAGAATTTTCACTCAGCCAGCCTCATATGGTTCTGGACGATGTCCTTTTTGTCCTTTAGTTGTAGTTTTGATATTTTTGTGTGAGGCAGCAGTTTAGGTGTTTACCTATGCTGCCATCTTGGTTTCTCCTGTTGAGAAAGAATTATTGATTGGCTGCCTCCTTCATGCCCCCTACTGGGGATTGCTGGATATGTGCCCTTTACTGGAATCTATCCTGGGACCTTTCAGTTCACAGACTGACGTTCTATCCACTGAGCCAGACCAGCTAAGGCCATTTTTCAGTGTTCTATATCTCTGCTAACAAGGGTAATTTGTAATAGAAAGATTCTAAGTTATTGGGGAAAAGCTCAATTCTGCTAACAAGGGTAGTTTGTAATAGAAAGATTCTAAGTTATTGGGGAAAAGCTAAATTCTGCTTCACCTTACATACCTGGTATTGGATTTTTTTTTTAACTTAGGATGAAGGGCAAATTGAATCAAATTGAATCAAATTTAAATTTCCTCCAATTGGTTATAGTACACAGGAAATAGTTTATTAATAATAACCTTTAGGTTATTATTCCTTTGTATTATCCTGAAAGTCTTATATACACATAAACATATCTTTTTGTTGTATTTTGCTTAAATACTATACTCCTTCCAAATTTAGGTTGATATAGAAATAACTTGTTATGATTATGTTCATAATGTATGCTCCATGCGTAACACACAATACTATGTCATGTGGGATGTAGTAAGTTATTTTCAGGGAAGAAAACTCCTTTTATTACTTATTGAACACAAATGTTTTACTAATGTGATTTATTAAGGGCCTATCTGAGGAAAAAGAAAACTAAGAATAAAAATGATCACTACAGAACTAGTCGGTTTGGCTCAGTGGATACATCATCGGCCTGTGGTATAGAGGAGGCAGCTGATCCATGATTCTCTCTTATTATTATTGATGTTTCTATCTCTCTCTCCCTCTCCCTTCCTCTCTGAATTCAATAAAAATATATCTTTAAAAATCACTACATAATGTATGTATACTTTTATTATAATTGCTTATTCTCTGTAGGAGATAACAAGTTTATATAAAATGATGCTTTTTAGCTGTATGTTCAGAGGCTGAGTTGTTTGCAGCATTTAAGAAATGTAAGAGATTTTACCTCTGATATTGGCTGATTAGACTATAAACTAATAAACATACAGAATATATTTTTCTATATTTTTGATGTCCTCTCATATTTCTATTCTTTATTATTATACTACAAATGTTGCTCTCTGGCCCAGCAATAACTATTTTAAAGTCTTTTTAGGATGTATACTCTAGATCCGCCATAGTCTCTCTTAAGAAGTGGCATGTGCACTTGTGTTCTATCTTGTTGCTTACCACATGATTAAAAACAAAACAAATGTAACATTCAGTAATTTGCAAAGAGCTTTGAGTTCCTTGTGAAGCTTATTTATACGCTGTAGACTTATTGTTTCCTGATGGCGATCCTAGTAAAATCACATAGTCACACAATTAGAAACACCTTTCAAAAAATTCTGCAATAGTGTTTTTCTCTTTCCTCCTCTTTTCCAACCTCCCCCAAAACTTAAGTGTTAAGTGACCAATGGAATTTAAAAGATGCTCCTTAGGAATTTAACAGCTCAATAATAGTAGTTCAGTGATGGAAATAAAGGCTTTGTGTGAGGGTTTACATTGTTATGTAGTGCAACAGAGAGCATTTCCACCAGAAAGAGCAATTCTGATGCCATTCCCCTGGAAGGTGCACACTTGTTCAGTGGAGAGGACTCTTTCCTTTCTGTTGGTAGCTTATTGTGGTTGTGTGAAGGTTATTGCATTTATGAAACTTTCATTTCTTCACAGAAACTTTAAAAAAAACTTTATCTTTATTCCCTTCAGTGAAAGTCTGACTGTGACTGGCATTCGTATTTTAGGCATGGATTCGATCTTTATGGGTAGTGACACAAAGCGCTTAAGAAATATTGATGGAAAGCAGAGACCTTTTCATATATGGAATGTGCATTACGTTGGATTTGGTAGCAAGGGATGAATCAAAACGACCAGCCACAGTGGCCACTGATCTGAACTTTGTGCTCTCACTACGAGGAAGGTGTCAAAAGAGAGGGCTCGGGAGGTAAAACGTGTGAGACTATTTCAGGTGTCATAAGAGTCTGGAAACTGAGCCTACATATGCAAACTCTAATTAAAAGAAAAATAGAAGAGAGTTAACATCGCTGAGTATTATGATAAGGGAAAGTACTGTCCTTAGAGCTTTATGCACTTTACCTGATAAGGTGTTATTATGTATTTAGTTATTACTTTTTTCTTTATTGATTAAGATATTACGTATGTGTCCTTATCATCCCATTGCCCCTCCCTTCCCTCCACTCATGCCCTCACCCCCCTGATGTTTGTATCCATTGGTTAGGCTTACATGCACGCATACAAGTCCTTTGGTTGATCTCTCCCAATACAGTGTTTCTTAAATCTTGAGTATGTGCCAAATGTCTTGGAGGGCTCCTCAAAAAAAAAGAAAAGAAAAAAAAAGAAAACCGCCACAAATTGTTAGGCTTAACACCCAGTGATTTCTGATTCAGTAGGTCTGATGAATATTTGCATGTTACAAAATTCCAAGGTGGCACTACTACTCAGGGACCACACTTTGAGATCAATTATATTAATCCTTAAAATAACCCTATGTTGTAGGCATTACTTTTATATTTTTTAATTTTTTTTTTTACATACTAGTATTCTGGGCTCTGAGGTTAAAGAACTTCATCCAAAGTCACAGAGCCACTAAGTGGTAGCATTGGGATTCAGATTCAGATTCAGGTTTCTTCCCGACTCCCCAAACCAATCCTTCTACATCCAACCGTCTTTATCTCTCCATTAAAAGATGAAGAGATCAAGGACAGTGAGCAAAACAAGGCAGAAATAATGTCGAGCAACACAGGAACATCGCGTTCTGTTATTCCTGTGCTCTAGGCTATGGTCATGACCAGTGGGCAGAGAGGCTGTTGTCTATGAATTAGAGAAAAGAATATCATCACTTATCGAAGGTATTTGGCAACTTGCTAATGAGTTTTGGGAAGCCTTTGACGAATCAAAAGAGAAGGAAAATAACGGATTTGAAAGAATAGAAAAGGTTGGTATTAGAAGTTGATAGTATGAAAGCTGATTTGGGGAAAACAAATAGGAAAGTACGTGCTTTTTATTGTTAGTTCTCAGAGGTTAAAGCAGTTACTTAATGTGTCTTCAGACATGAAAAACAGGACAAAAATACATCATTTTCACACATCTACAAAGAAAAAACAAATTGGAAGATAAGCGAATGTAATTGCATTACATCATTAAATGGACCCACTTGTTGTCTAAGTCCTTATAGCACTGTGTCTGAGAGCACTTTCAGGGTTTCATTCTGTATCACCTCATTATTTTCACTCATGCTGTCTCCAGTTCAACTGAATTGTCACCCCCAAATCTTATCTATCAAAATGGAAAGGTAAACTGTTTTATTATCCTGAGATGTTTATGGTGGTTCTGTTGCTCTCTTTGAAATCTCCAAGGAATTGTTATCCATCTGAAAAGAAGTGACTTGGATTTCCCCAGCACGTATTTCAAGAAGGAGTTAATTTTTATTGATCTGATAAAGCTGTGGAACTTTGAACTATTTTTACTCTTACTGCAGAACACAGCCTCACACTACCAGTTATTAAGGCAAAATGCATGTTCACATTGAGGGGGCGGTTGAATACTTAGGGGTGGAATTTTAAGGAAAAGATGTCATTATCTCAAAGACTGTGAAGTTCTTCTTGGTAATTTTTTTTTCTACTATCATTTTATTTTTTTAAGCAAAGTTAAACCACCTCCACAAATTTCACCCAGCAAGTCGATGGGTGGAGAATTTTGCGTGGCTGCAGTGTTTGGGACATCCAGGTCGTGGTTTGCAAATAACGCTGGTCTGAAAAGAGAAAAAGGTGGGTATCTCACTGAGGGTTAAATGGGCCTTTGGTAATATTTGTTTCTTGAAGAAAACTCATAGCTTTCCTCCTTGTAGTCTTGAACCCAATATTTTAGAAACCAGTTTTTCCATTTAGTAAGCATGTTTCCTCTCAGTTGCTCAAGCCAACTCAAGAAGACTGTCCTCTCACTGTAGATGTTAAAGACATAGCCCACTGAGTGTTTTTATTTTGCTTTGTTGGTGGCAATTTTCAGGTGTTCTCAATGCTTGTCAACTCTGTACCGACATATGTATGCAGCTTTTACATTTTTTACAAGCTATTTTCACACCTACTCTGAGGTGTGGAGAGGAAAACCTTATCTCTGTTTAAGAGATGACGTGAACTTGAGATTAGTGAGTTTAAATAGCTAAAAGCACTAGTTAGTAACAGATGGTATCAGAATTTGAAAAAAAAAATTTTTTTTTAATGTTAAATCTGAGAGCAGGCAGACATCTCTAGTCAGTGGGGGGTGGGAGGTTGTTGGGCTGGTGGTGGAGGGATTGAGCAAGAAGAGAACTGTGTGGATTGTGAGGGTTGGGTGGTAGAGAATGGAAGAGGGCATAGAGGCCATAAATGGTGATGGGGAAAAAATCAACAAGTTTGCAATCCTCCTATATAATAAAGAAGTAATATGCAAATTGACCAACACTCCAGCATACAATATGTCTGCCCCCATGTGGTCAAAGATGTCTGCCCCCTTGTGGACACAAATGGCCACCACAAGATGGCCAGCAGGGAAGGGCTGTAGGGAGGGACCAGGCCTGCAAGGGAGACAGTTGGGGGGACCAGGCTTGCAGGGAAGGATAGTTGTGGGGGACAAGGTCTGCAGGGAGGACAGTTGTGAGGGATCAGATCAACAGGGGAGGACAGTTAGAGGCAACTGGGCTGGCAAGGGAGGGAAGTTAGGGTTGACTGGGCCAGCAGAGGTGGGCAGTTGGGGGCAACCAGGCCTGCAGGGCTGGACAGTTGGGGGTGACCAGGCCAGCAGCGGAGGGTAGTTAGGGGAGATCAGGCTTGCAGGGGAGGGAATTTGGGGGCGACCAGATTAGCAGGGGTGGGCAGTTGGGGGCAGTCAGACCTGCAGGGGAAGGCAATTGGGGATGACCAGGACAGCAGGAGAGGGCAGTTGGGGGAGACCAGGCCTGCAGGGAAGGGTATTTGGGGGCAACCAGGTCAGCAGATGAGGGCAGTTAGGGTCAACCAGGCTAGAAGAAGAGGGCAGTTAGGGGCAAGCAGGCTGGTAAGGGAGGGTAGTTACGGGTGACTGGACCAGCAGGGGAGGACAGTTCGGGGGGACCAGGCCGGCAGGAGAGGACAGTTGGGGGCGGCCAGGCCAGCAGGGGAGGGCAGTTAGGGGTAATTGGGACAGTAGGGAGTGATCAGGCTGGCAGGCAAAAGTGATTAGGGGCAATCAGGTAGGCAGACAGGCAATCGGTTGGGAGCCAGCAGTCCTGGATTGTGAGAGGGATGTCCGACTGCCTGTTTAGGCCTAATCCCGGAGGAGGGATCCCAGATTAGAGAGGGTGCAGGCTGGGCTGAGAGACACCCTCCCCCGCCTGTGCATGAGTTTCATGCACCAGGCCTCTAGTATTACAAACTAAAAATTAAAAAAATAGGCTGCCACTCAGAAATAAAAGTCATCTTTTATGGTAACCATTGCTCCTTTGAATTTATATAGTTATTTAAAATTTCTTTTGTTATTGTCAACCCTTATGGAGGATATTTTTTTCCATTGCTTTTCAGAGAGAGTGGCAGGGGAGTAGAAGGTGGGGAGGAAGAGAGATAGAGATATACAGAATTAGAGATGTGAGAAGAGACATCAATTGGTTGCCTCCCACATGTGCCCTGACCAGGTACATGCCCTTCACCCAGAATCTAAGTGAGCCGATGCTTCAACCACTGGGATACACTGGCCAGAGCAAATTTATATAGCTTTTTTTTTTTTTAAATGCCTTTTTTTTTTATCATCAGGACCAGCACCTAAAATGTTTACGTTAATTACCATTTATTGTGTGATAGCTGATTGATTCTGTGTAGAGGAGAATCCCTACATTTGATGGACCACAAATTTCATTTTGAATAAGGTTTCCCCCTCATTTGAGTCCTATTGAAGTAGGTCACAGTGCTATTATTAGTGAGGCAATGCTTTGAAGGGTTCCAAGGGCTGTATTGTTCTTGGCTAAATGAAACGGCTCTCCGTTGCGCTTAAAGCTGGCAATCAGACGTCAACCCCTTCCCTGGTTATCGCCTGTTAGTGACCCTCTCTGGGGAAATAGGATCTCCTCTACAGCAGGTTCCTTACCTGAGTGCGAGAGGATACAGTACAGAGCGCAAGCCTTCCATTTCCTTATCCCATCTTTATTTTTTTGTTACCTCCTTAGCTTTACTGATGCTATCGAAATGACTTTTTGTTGCTAGTTAAAATCCTCTGTGTAGCTCGATTTCCAATGCTTCTCCCTTCTGTTCTAATTACCCTTTTAACTTGCTACTCCTTTATGTCCCACTGGCTGGTCATTAGCCATTTTCTCAAATCAGCTGTAATGAATTCCTCTGGCATAGAGATAAGGTGACCCACCCAGCATTCAGGAGTGGTTTTCTATGCTCCTAGGTTTACTTTAAAACCAGAGATAGAGGGCTGAAACTGTTCTGGCCCTGAGGACATGTGTCCTCCTTCTAAAGTCATTTGATTAGGTCCATATTCAGCACCTGACCTCCTTTAAAGTATAACCCCCTCTTCATTTACCATGGGGGCCAGAAATCCAACTGAGAGAAAAGAAGGAAGAGGATTTGAGGGAGGAGGATGTGTGAGTTTTTGTTTGTTGATTTGTTCGAATCCAGAAATGTTAAAGGGAAAGTGGATGAGAAGTTGGGCGTACAAAGGTCTCTCATGCACTTGAGTGGGTACATCTGGTGTCACTATTAAGTCTTCGTCCATGCAGTATTCCTTTTCAGTCAGTCCGTCCCTGTCCCGCCTGATAACATTCGTTTTTCATAATGTGGGACACATTATATTGCAGACAAATACACAAGACTGAAAAATACTGTTTCACTATATTAGAAATTTGAGTATACTTACATCATTCTTTCCCTAAGATTTAAAAACTATTTCTACAGCGTAGACATTTTTAAATTCCTTAGTTTATACTTAGTAAGAGACAACTTTTAGACAAGGAGCAGATACCGTACCCATTCATGTGAACAAAATTCCTGCCTTTTATTTCCTCTTAGCAGCCTTAGAAGAGATTAGAAGTTCAATAACTTGTAAAAACTATCCTGTGCTCCTTTTAGTTCATTATAAAACATCCAGGTTCTATTTTTTTGTTTGTAGATCAGTCTAAACAAGTTGTAGTTGAATCTCTCTACATCATCAGCTGCTACGGGACCTTAGTGGAGCACATGATGGAGCCACGGCCACTCAGCACTGCCCCCAAGATTAGCGATGACACACCACTGGAAATGATGACATCACCTCGAGCCAGCTGGACTCTGGTTAGGTAATACCACCTTTCTGTTTTCTTTTTATTTTTGTTTAAAAAAAATTTTTTTTAAATATATTTTATTGATTTTTCATAGAGAGAAAGGAAGAGGGATAGAGAGTTAGAGACATCGATGAGAGAGAGACATCGATCAGCCGCCTCCTGCACGCCCCCTACTGGGGATGTGCCTGCAACCAGGTTACATGCCCTTGACCGGAATCGAATCTGGGCCTCTTCAGTCCGCAGGCTGACACTCTAGCCACTGAGCCAAACCGGTTTTAGCTAAAAAATTTTTTAATTTATTATTTTTTAATAGTTATTGTTGAGGAAGTATTACATATGCCCCCTCG
>JAAGEH010000016.1:14745975-14950238 GCA_011751065.1 Lasiurus cinereus | reverse complement strand
ATATATATTCTGATCTGGTAATGGGAGCAAGTTTCAAATTGTTTAGTATTTGGTTATCTTGTGACATCATTGCAAAGATAAGCATAAACCCTTCTGGAGAAAGTATCCACAATCTAACTTAAAGACCTCTCATCTCTAGAGGCCCTCGTCCGTGGACCACACTGTGATGGGTTTGACTCCCAAGCACTCCCTTTTCCATCCCTCTCAGACTATAGCACATGGGACGAAGTCAAGCTTCCATGCAGTTATTATAAAGAATGCATCACTCTCTAAATAATACTTTGAATACATTAGAAGGAAATTGTACTCCACAGCATTAAACACAGTTAAGTTTGGGAAAAATTATTTTTCAGTAATACAATTTTCAGTTTTTTCTTAACAGCTTTATTGAGGTATAAAATATTAAATGTGTACAATTTGATATGGTTTGACATCGGATACAGCTGTGGAAATGACAACCATAATTAACATTATAAATATATTCATCACCTGCAAATGTTGTCTAATACCTCTTTTTAATCTCTCCTTTCTGACCCTCTTTATCCCTACCTCTATCCGCACCAGGCAACCACTATTTGCTCTCTCTCACTATAGATTACTTGATGATTTTTAGAAGTTTATATACATGGAATCAGAGTGTGTATTCTTTTTTTTTTTTGTCTTGCTTCTTTCATCCAGCAAAATTATTTTGATTTCCCCCTGTTGGGGAATGTATTGATGATTTTTTACTTTTTGAAATTGAGACATAATTTACATGTAATACAATTCACCCATTTAAAGTAAATTTTCACTAGGTTATGTACCCATCACCACAATCAGTTTTCATCAACCCCAAAGGAAACTTGATACCCATTAGCAGACACTCATTTTACTTTCTGTCTCTATAGGTTTACCTGCTTAGGACATTTAATATAAATAGAATCAGACAAAATGTAACGTTTTGCATCTGACTGCCTTTACTTAGCATAATGTTTTCAAGGTCCAGCCACGTGGTAGCATGTATCAGAACTTTTTTCCTTTTATGGCCAAATAATATTCCACTTCATGGATATACCACATTTTGTTTACCCATTCATCAGTTGATCCACACTGTGATGTGACTTTTTACCTGGCATTAATTATGCTGCTAAGAACATTTTTGTACAAATTTCTGTGTGGTCATATATTTTCAGTTATCTTTTTATATTCCTCAGAGAACATGTCCTTTTGAACTCCTTTTTCTTTGTATCTTTGTGTTACCTCTTCTCAAACTTGGGTTTTGTTTTTTTTCTTATTTTCCACATGTTTCCCCTTATTTCCAGTCTCATGCTCACTGAAAATAGAGAGTGCACTGAGGCACCATTGAAGGGCAAGAACCTAACATAAATGGATTGGAAGGTTTCCTTTACAGTCATCCCCAATATATGTACAAGGGCTAAGGCGATAGAAGTATTTATTAAGAATCAGAGTCCTTGCTGAGACCGGTTTAGCTCAGTGGATAGAGCGTTGCCTGTGGACTGAAAGGTCCCAGGTTCAATTCCGGTTGGGGACATGTACCTTGCTTGCGGGCGTGCAAGAGGCGGCTGATCGATGTCTCTCTCTCATCGATGTTTCTGACTTTCTATCCCTCCTCTCCCTTCCTCTCTATAAAAAATCAGTAAAATAGCCGAAACCGGTTTGGCTCAGTGGATAGAGCGTCAGCCTGTGGACTAAAAGGTCCCAGGTTCGATTCCGGTCAAAGGCATCTACCTTGGTTGTGGGCATGCCCCCCTGTAGGGGGCGTGCAAGAGGCAACTGATCGATGTCTCTCTCTCTCATTGATGTTTCTAACTCTCTATCCCTCTCTCTTCCTCTCTGTAAAAAAAAAAAAAATCAATACAATATATTTTTTAAAAAAAGAATCAGAGTCCTGCCTGACTGGTGTTGCTCAATGGTTAAGTGGTGACCTATGAATCAAACCAACTGGTTTGATTCAGTATCCCCAGTAGGAGGCAGCCAATTGAATGTTTCCTTTCTTTCTCCCTCTCACTTTCTCTCTAAAATCAATAAAAACATACTTAAAAAAAATGAATCAGAGTCATTCTTAAAAGTATATAATCATTAAAATCTTTATAAGCTAATACAGATAGAGAAGTTAAATCCAGAGTCAAACCTTTTCAGTGTAGTGTACAATGAATGGTATAGGAGAGACAGAAAAAATTGGTCCTGACATGTATGGAAGGAAAGAGACAAAAATGGATATGAAAATGATCCCTTTCCTTTTGACATTTTAAAATACTCTTATATTGATTTTTCAAGGCTCCAGCATTCTTTACTACTTCTTTACTGCACTAAATTGATTTGATCAATAGCTTATTTATCAGGTTATTCATGAGCGGGCAGATCTGAATAAAATTACTGCATCATCATTGTTGAAATAAGTGGTTTATTTTGGAACTCAGATGCTAATTTGTTCTATAATAACGTCACCCATGAACATAACTGTGTTTTTCCCCCACCATTTTCCCCCTGCTTTATTCTGTTTGAAAATACACACATATTCTGAGAATAGAGAGCTCTAATAATTGTCAGAAATTAGGTAAAATTAGAACTACTTAGTTATGATATTTGAATTCCACACTTCCTCTCTGTCAAGTATTTTGAATGTCCTGTCTCTCCTATTTTTGGGGGCTGGGGGGAGGTCATGTTCTGCTTTAAACTGATACTGGCTCTGTGTGATTAGTATGAATCACTGCCACCTTTTTATTCTTTTCTAAGCAGATGGCCTTGTGTTTCAGGTTTCAGCACTCCAACAAGTTCATTTTAATGATTACAAAGATAGTGTGAGTTTATATCAATGTCTGCAAGTGGTGACAGTGATGTTGATTTACATACCATCTATTAAGCTTAAATATTAATATTCTTCTGTTGTTTCCTTAGAACTCCTCAATGGAATGAATTGCAGCCACCATTTAATGCAAACCACCCTCTGCTCCTGGCTGCAGATGCTGTACAATATTATCAGTTCCTGCTTGCTGGCTGTAAGTAGTTCCTGTGTTTTTCCTTCCGCACAGTTATTTTGAGATTTCATCTTAAAATGCTGACTTTTAATGCAACCATGCATATTACCACTGGTCCATCATCAATTGGCCATCAGCAATCAGATGGAGACAATAAGATACTTACTACAAATATAAACCATGAGATGTAGTAAGTAAACCTCCACTATCCTCATTCCCTGGCCATGAGACACATGCTATTACATAAGCTGAGAGGGAATATCTGGTGGGCTCAAGGTGTTAACAAAACAACAGCGAAAGGATAGTGATATCTGTTTCTGACATGAAAACCGTGAAAACTGTCTTGGCAGATTTTTCTTTTTGTAGAATTTTACCTGCGATAATGAAGTAATGATTGCAATTCCATTGGTTTTTGTACATCTGCTTTCATATCACAGCCCTTACATTTATAGAGATTAATCTGGGTTCTTTTGTTACTTGAGAAAATGTACATTGACCTAGAAACAGCTTTGTTAATAGTGGGGGCATGGAAAGACATTTTAGTATTTATCCAGTTTATGGCCATAGAGTTAAAAATTCCTCCCAATTATAATTCAATTTTGTAGAAGTGATTGGATCCTTAATTTTACTTCATGGGTCTGAGCAGTGCATGTTTTTAAGGAACTTCCTAAAAATCAACATTGATGTGTTTTTAATGGAGTTTTGTTGTATTGAACTTACTATTTCACTTACTGCATTTATCCAGTAAAATATTTTCTAAAACTGTTTTATTTTATGTTTATTAATGTGTTACATATTAAACTGAAACAGAGGAAATTTATTGACTTTGCTCTAAAGTTATGAGACTGTAATTGTAACAAATAGTTGGCAGTCTTGCACTCTTAAGTAATTGAACTCACTGATTTTTCCAGTGTGCATTTATTGAGTGATTTCTGCGTGCCAGGCACTTGTGATTTAAACTGATTAGTACGTTGCTCGACTGTCCTCAATGAATTCACTGTCTATCTTGGGAGGTAGGTGTTTAATGAAAAAGTAATATAAAATCAAATGGGCGCATTGATGAAGAGTTTGGTTAACTTAAGTTGCCAAAGTTTTTATTACACAGAGGGGTTTATGTAAGTGGAATTTTCATTCAAAAACTGAATATATGATAATTGTTAGGTCCTAGATTCTAAGCATATATTTAACTATCAGATGCATTAGAAAAAAAAAGACATTTATGTAATATCTAATTAAAATAAGAGAGCATTTTTCTCTACCCTTTATTATGGGTGAAAATAATTAAGTACAGTTGACGCTTTCAGAATTAATATTAGTTTGTTTGTTTTATTGTTTTGATAGGCCTGTCCAGTGGACCAAGCAGGTCTCAAATATTGGAGAAAAAGATATGGACAAAAAATAAAATGCATCTATCTTTATCCTTTAATTTTGTTGTTCCAGCAAATTAAGGTGCTTGATATTCCTTGATTAAGCAGTTCTAAGCACCTTTGTCCAATTCTTAAAACAACAAAAAATCCCCAAGTGCATGTTTTAAGAAACACCAATGTAGGCAATAATAAGCCATCAAATGTTCTTATGGAGTGACACCATCAGAACTGCATTTTAGAAAGATCACTCAGGCAGTCTTGTAATAGGCGGTTCAGAGGAGGGGAGGGAAGTGGGAGCTGAGTGATCCTGGAGTGAGACGGGGGCTTTAATTAAGGCTGTATTACACAAAAGTCAGGGCAAATCTGTGAACCAGAGCAGAGTTGGGATAGAAAGGATAGAAAGATAATTTGACAGAATGCAGTCACCGATGATTCTGAAATTTCTAATTAAAATATATAATATACTGCATTTCACACGGACCTTTTGAATATCAGGTGGACTAGCAATGAGATAAGAATGAGAAGGCCTGGGTTCCAACTCCAAACCACTTGTCAATAACGTGATAAAAATAAAATATCAATAATAAGAATAATTACTGGTATAAATGTATCGTCATGGTCAATGAGGTGATGTTGAAGTCCTTTAAAAACTATAATATAGTACCCTTATTTTCAAATAAATTTCAGGGCCTTAATAAAGAAATAGCTATTCTGGCCACCTGATTTTGACCATGTCCATTGTCCACTTGATGGATCATCATTACTGCACATTTTCTTATCTTTTGAAGTGTTACTATAGATGTAACCTAATAGGTCAAGAAATACCTAAGCGACAGGTAATTTTGTACTACTTCTGTACACTGAGAGTGGAGATACAGAATTCGTCTGGATTTTAAAGTCACGTTCTCCTACATAAAGAAAGGATATTTATTTGAGAATATGCCAGTATATAACACAATTAAATATGCACAACATGGACATCTGTGTCTGAGGTACAGCCTGACAAACAATTGGCAAAAGCAGTGAAGGAGCCAGTTTATAGAGAATGCCCAACTCTTGAGCCCTTTGTGGAAGTAGAAGCTCGTTAAAAAGACTTCCTTATTACCTTCTGCTTTCTCTCCAACGCTCCTCTTGAAACACAGGATACCATAGTTGATGCTGGGAAGTTTTTGGTTTTACTTAGCCATGCTGAAAATCACCTCGTATTTCCTGACTTGAAGACCATTGATAAATACACTTCTACAGTATTTTCAAATAGAGCAATTTGGAGTAAAATTCTAGTGCTAACTTCACAAATGTTGCAAGCATTTTCTTTGGTTCTGTTTGGATCTATGGATCAGGTGAAGTAGACTTGTGCAAACTCCGGAAAGGATAATTATAGTCATAGACAAAGAATGATGTAAATGGAAATGGGAAAGAGACTTGGTCTCAGGAAGAATAGAGTGGGAAAGCCGGATGTTTAGCAAGGAGTCCCCATTCCCCTTCCAGCTCTGTAATCATAATAGATGCATTGCTGGTTGATAAACAGAGTTATGCCTGTGTGCAGGAGAGTAGCTGGTGGGGAGGGAAAGGAAAACTTGCCTAAAACACTAAATACTAACTTTATTTATTTTTTTAAATTAAATCTTTATTATTCAGGTTATTACCTTTGTTTCTCTTTTTTTCCCCTCCATAGCTCCCCTCCACCTGGCTCCCAACCCTCTCTCTACTCTTACCTTCCCCCCATTGACCTCATCCATAGGTATATGATTTTTGTCCAGACTCTCCCTGCACTCCCCTCACCCCTTTCCCCCTGAGAATTATCAGTCTACTCCCTTTCTGTGCTCCTGAATCTATTATATTCACCAGTTTATTCTGTTGATCAAATTTTTAATTCACTTAATTTTTAGATTCACTTGATAGATATGTATTTGTTGTTCATAATTTTTTATCTTTTACCTTTTTCTTCTTCCTCTTCTTAAAGAGTGCCTTTCAGCATTTCATATAATACTGGTTTGGAGTTGATGAACTCCTTTAGCTTTTTCTTCTCTGTGAAGCTCTTTATCTGCCCTTCAATTCTGAATGATAGCTTTGCTGGATAGAGTATTCTTGGTTGTAGGTTCTTGCTATTCATCACATTGAATATTTCTTGCCACTCCCATCTGGCCTGCATCGTTTCTGTTCAGAAATCAGCTGACCATCATGTGGGTGCTCCCTTGTAGGTAATTACCTGTTTTTCTCTTGCTGCTTTTAATATTCTCTTTGTCTTTTGCTCTTGGTATTTTAATGATGATGTGTCTTGGTGTAGTCCTCTTTGGATTCCTTTTATATGAGGTTCTGTGTGCTTCCTGGAATTGTGAATCTATTTCTTTCACCAGATGTGGGAAGTTTTCAGTCATTATTTCTTCAAATAGGTTTTCAGTAACTTGGTCTCTCTCTTCCTCTGGCACCCCCACAATTCTGATGTTGGTACACTTGAAACTATCCCAGATGCTCCTCACATAACTTCACATTTTTGGATTCTTTTTTCTTCTTGCTTATCCAATTGAGTGTTTTCTGATTCTTTATATTTCAAATTTTTGACTTGATTCTTGCCTTCCTCTAGTCTGCTATTAGGTCTCTGAAAAATAATTTTTATTTCAGTCAGTGAATATTTAATTTCTAGTTGGTTCTTTTTTCGTCTCCTCTTGGATCTCACTAGCTTTATCCATCTTTTCTAGGATATTCTTGAAAAACCTTATAAGCGTGGTTTTGAACTCTATATCCAAACGTTTGTTTTCCTCCATTTCTTTTGTTTGTGATCTCTTCACTTGTCTCGGCATTTTCACTATGCCCGGAGAACTTCTGTGTTGGATTCAGCCTTATGATACCAGACTTGCAAAACTGCAAAAGCCTTTCTGTTGAGCTTGGGATGGGTGGAGTCTCAGGGCTTAAGGGACCGCCTTGCCTTCCAGTCGGCTCCGCCCTTCTCTGCCCTTGGGTCTCATGTGACTGGGTAATCGCTGGAGCACTCGCTCTCGCAGTGTCTCTAGACTTCTGCCTTTCTGGGTCCCCTGTGCTCTGGGACCATATAAATCTGGGTCCCCAGGGTTTCGCCCAAAACTGGGGTTCAGTAGAGCTAGAAGTGGTGCAGTTGGGATCTCTGTCCCCCGCCCACTGGTGAAAGCCAGCGGCACAACTAGCAGTCAGTTCGCTGTGCGTGCCACCAGACCTCCAGACCTCCATCCTTTCGCATCTCCCCCAGATCTCCATGCCCCTCTCCCTCTTCACAGTTTGAACTCCCCCTTTATGAGTCCCGGCCGGACGTGGGGTTTAGTGCCGTAGGATAAGGGGTTCAATGCAGCTGGGAGAAAGCCAGGCAGGTTCTCCGGCACCCACTCTCTCCACGTGGGCTTCTCCGTACCTCAGCTTTTTGCAGCTCCTCTGGGTCTCCATGAGCCCCTCTCTTTCCTTCTAGTTGTAGAATTTCCACTCAGCCAGCTTTCCTGTGGTTCCGGATGATGTCCGTTCTGTCTTTTAGTTGTAGTTTTGAAATTGTGCGAGGCAGCAGTGTAGGTGTTTACCTATGCCGCCATCTTGGATCGATCCCAATACTAAATACTAACTTTAACGTGAAGTAAAAGGGCCAAATTTTGTATTTGTAACTGTGGTCACATGTTCTACCTATATTAATTAAATGGAATGGTATAAAATTGAGGATTTGGGATGTATCATTGGGTCATACTAGAGCATCAGTTGCCAACTTTCGGACCCTATGGACCATCAGTGGTCCATGATTGGCGACTGCTGTACTAGAGTGCTCTATACATAGGTCTTATGGAGCAGGGAGCCTTTGTTAGTAGGTTGAGCTTTAGGAATTGCTGATTGAAATTTTTTTTTAAGTCAAAAATCAGCTGGCCGAAACCGGTTTGGCTCAGTGGATAGAGTGTCGGCCTGCGGACTGAAAGGTTCCAGGTTCGATTCTGGTCAAGGGCATGTACCTCGGTTGCGGGCACATTCCCAGTAGGGGACGTGCAGGAGGCGGCTGATCAATGTCTCTCTCTCATCGATGCTTCTGGCTCTCTATCTCTCTCCCTTACTCTCTGTAAAAAAATCATTAAAATATATATTTTTAAAAATCAGCAACATGACATGGTTTGAATATATTGATGAATTTATATGTGCAAAGTGAATGTAAGATGGTAATCTAATCTTTATATAACTTAATAAAAGTTGGGATTTATTACAAAAACGTTTTTTTTCCACTTGGTCATAAGCAATCTTGGGAATGATTGATAAAAAGATTATACAGAAATTAGTATTTTTTTCTAATGCCTTTTCTAAAATGGACATTTTAACTATGATCCTAAAGTAGATGACCTTTTTTATTTTTTAAGTCTGCTCCAGAGCTTCCCCAATTGTAAATTAAAAAGGGGGCATCCTGAATTGACTTGGGGAAAGTTATATACATGGCGGGAAATAAAGTTTCCTCCTTATCTTTCAGGTAATTGGGCAGCAGCAGTATTTTTAAGTTGCTGACATTAGCTAGCTTTGTTGGGGTGGAGGTCAGACTTATTTCTAAAAATAATCCTTGGGTATATGAGAAGTTCCTTCCTAAGCTTACTGAGCTTTTTTGTTAAGTAGTAACAGAAGGCCATACAATAGAAATACTGCGTTGATACACAACAGAAAGGTGACTGTGATCTATCGAATCTTCCTGTGTTTTCCTGGGAATGTAATTATCTTCCTCTACCTCCAAAAGCGTCATAGGAATGGCAGGGAGAGCCTCTGCCACCAGATGGGAAGGAATGAAGAACACCAGAAATGTTTAAAACTGATATCCTTCACACCAACGTGTTTCAATGGGATCTGTGTGTGAAAATAATGTGCTTTGATTTCATTGAGTATTTCTCAAGGTTCCACTTCAGTAGTAGCTCCCCACAAAGATGGAATAACAAGGATCGGTTTACCATCCTGCCTGAAACAACAACTAAAACCAGAATGTAGTTTAAAGCAGCTGTTTTCTAGTCACCGGACATCTGGAGTAAAGGATAGAGATCCTTGAGAGATGGAAAATGAATGGGGCGAGCCCTACCGTTGCCTCGGTTTATTGCCTTAAAGGATTCTCTAGACTGTGCTTCAGTGATGAGGAATCAAAGTGGAATGCAGAGTGGACAGCACTGAGTCCAGCAAGACCAAGGAAGAATGTGCTTCAGCAAATTGCTATGAACTATTATGTAAAAAAGTTTTACTCAAGCACAGTGACTTCATGATTACATTTATATATTGTCTGTGGCCACTTTAAAATAATAACCACAGAGCTGAGGAATAGTGCAGAAACCATCTGACCCACAAAGCCCTAAATACTTAATAGTTGTTAACTGCTGACCTAGAATTAGCTAGATTGGCTATTAGAGAGAATAGCTGGATCAGCACAAAATGAGAATTGTGAGTATCTGCAGGGGGTTCTCTCCTTGTACTCAACATAGGACTGATGGCTGTGGGAACTGCCCAAAGCCAAGGAAACAGGCAACTACAGAGAATCTTAGAGGGCAGGGTGCCTGGAGCTCACACAGGGTCAGGAATGATGACACTGACACAGTTATCATAACTACATTCCATTTGTTTAAAAAGTTGGAGATGTGGAAGATATATATTTTTTTAATATATTTTATTGATTTTTTTACAGAGAGGAAGGGAGAGAGATAGAAAGTCAGAAATATCGATGAGAGAGAGACATCGATCAGCCGCCTCCTGCACGCCCCACAGTGGAGATGTGCCTGCAAGCAAGGTACATGCCCTTGACCGGAATCGAACCTGGGACCTTTCAGTCCGCAGGCCAACGCTCTCTCCACTGAGCCACACCAGTCTCGGCTGTGGCAGATATTAAAAAGACTCAGTCCTAGATATGAAAACCTAGATGTGAAAGTTGCATTGGATAAAAGTGAGAATAAATTAGAAATTGCAGAAGAAAATATTAGTGAAATAGAGGGATAGACCAAGAGAAATTATCTATAATGAAATACAGAAAGAAAGAAATTAAAAACAGTTTTACTGAGTCATAGGATAACATATACTTGAAATGAGTCCCTGAATCAGGATGATGGGGGGACCGAAGAAATAGCCAAAAAATTGTCCAAATCTGATAATATCCAAGAAAAACAATACGTCCCAAAACAGAAGAAACATGAAAAAAGCCATACCAAAGCACACAATTACCAAGCTGCTCAAAGTCATTTAGAAAGAGAAAAATCTTAAAAGCAGCCAGTGGTTAAAAAAGAAGAAGAAAGACATCACACGCTGAGGAATGATGATGAGAATGACAAGTTTCTCTTGAGCACTGAAAGGAAACGACTGCGGACTGAGAATGCTGCCCCCTCAGAAAGTAGCTTTCAAATTGAGGGAAAAATAAAATACTTTCCCCAGATATACAGAAGATTAAAGAATTTATCAGCAGCAGACATGCTGTACAAGAAGTCTTGAAATCCTTTAAGCAGAAGGAAAGTGGCAGCAGATGGAAGAGAATGAAGAACACTGGACATGGTTAGAACATAGAACAGAAGAAATCAAAAGGCAAATTAGAAATAATTTTGAACTGAATGAAAATAAAAAAACACATTCAGATCTTATAATACTCTTCAGCAAAAAAAAAAAAAGTTGATTGAAGTGTAAGTACATGCAACAAGTTGGATGAATATGGATATTATGCCAAGTGAAAAAGGCTACTCTCAAATCTTACATACTAAAAATCTTAAAAGCACCAAGAGAAAAAAAATTTTCCATTTATACAATGTTCTCAAAATGACACAATTACAGAGATTAGTGTTGATCAGATCTCAGAGCCGGAGTAGTAGGGAGATTGCTATGACTATCAACGGGGAGGTAGATCTTTGTGGTGAGCGAATAGTTCTGTATCTTGATTGTAGTAGGGGTTACACAAATTAACAAGTGAAAAAAATAGAATAGAACTATGCACAAACATACGTGCACATCCTTTGGAACAGAATGTATGCATATACAGCTGTATTAGTAAAACTGGTGAAATCTGAATATGGTCTGTGGTTTTAGAAAGGCAGCTTCTGGGGTTGGAAACCACATAAAATAGGTACAAGACCTCTCTGTACAGCTTCTTAAGAATATAATCATTTCAAAATGAAAAGTTGAAAGAAAAGTATAAGATTTCTTAGAGGTTCCTAAATCAGTATTCACAGGGAAATTAATAGGACTAAATGCCTATTTTATAAAAGAGGAAGCTCTGAAATAAATTACCTCAGTTTCCACATTCAGAAGCTAGAAAAACTCGAGCATATTAAAGTACAAAGGAGGAAATAATAAAGATCAGAGTGGAAATCAGTGAAATGGAAAATACGAAAACAATAGGAAAAATATAAGTAATAGAGAAAAATAGAAAAAATCAATTAAATCATGATGTACTGTGGTTTCCTTCTGCATGGGATCTGTGAAATTCCTGGGTCTGTGGATTTATAGTTTCTATCAAATTGGAAAACTTTTATGTAAATATATCTTCAAATACATTTTTTGTCAGTCCCACTCTTCTATTGTGACACCAGTTATATGTACACTGAGTGGCCAGATTATTCTGATCTCTGAACACATAATAATCTGGCCACTCATTGTATATCCTATATAATAAAAGGCTAATATGCAAATTTCCCCCTCAACCAGGAGTTTGACCAGCAGGCAGGCTGGCCAACCGCCCATGTCCCCTCCCCCTTGCTAGGCTGACCAGACCCCACCCATGCACAAATTCATGCACTGGACTTCAGTACACATACACACACACACACACACACACACACACACTGAGTCGCCAGATTATTATGTGTTCAGAGGTCATAATAACCTGGCCACTCAATGTAGTTTGATCACTTGATATTTTCTAAGCTCACTGATTCTTTGTTCAGTTTTAAAAATTGTTTTTTCCCTTCTGTGTTTATTTTGTATAGTTTGTATTTATACATATTTAAATTTATCAATTCTTTTATCAACTTTTTCATTTTTTCACTTCAGATACATTTTTCATTTCTCGAAGTATCATTTGGATTTTTTTTCTATCTTTCCTCATTATGTCAGTGTTTGAACATATGGAACGTTTATTTCATGATATATGTTTTAGAGTCCCTGTGTGCTAATTCTTTTCACTCATATATATATATGTGTGTGTGTGTATATATTTTGCTTTTTTTCTATTGATGGATTTTTCTCCTTGGTATGGGTTTGTGTTTTTCTCTTTCTTTATGTGTGTAGTGATTTTTTAAAGGATGCTGGGCATTTTTAATATTGTATTATTGAGTGGTGGACTGTTTTATATTCCTAGGATGCACTAAAGATTTAATTGGAATATATTAGACTCTTTCTATTTATGAATATTTGATTGAACAAAAATACACATTTTTACTTCTAAGCTGTATGTGGTGACTACTGGATTTTTGCAGCCCTGAGATGTCCTAGGCAGTTACACTGAAGACACATAATTGATATCGTGATTCCCCACAAGGTTGGTGGGCCTGTCTAAGGGAGGCCTGCTCACTGGGGAAGGGCCTTGAAGATGGAAACTTTGGGGAAAAATTATATTAGTTTTATTCTCATTAATCTGTATGTTTTTATGCTTATTTAATTATTGTTATTCAAAGTTCATAACAGCCTTTTGCTTAGGCCTAATGTACTTATTTGAGGAGATAATATAAATCTGTCTTTCTTATGTGGCCAGTAGTGTAAGTATATGATCAATTACTTTTAAACATTCAAATGCTTAAGTTTTATGTATTATCTTGATCTTAAAATAGTTGTGCTGACTTTACTTTTGACTCATTTCCCTAAAATAAATATAAATTAGGAATATGTATATGAATTCTGTAAAACATTGTGGTAATAGCATTAATTAATTGGTATAAAAAATTTAAAGTTTGAAGAAGTTATTAGTGCTTCCTACATGCCCCACCTTGAGGATCTAACCCGCAACCTGGGCATGTGCCCTGAATGGGAATTGAACAGTGATCTCCTCGTTCATGGGTTGATGCTCAACTAAGTCACCCCACCTGGGCAGATTCTAGATATCTTGATTCCTAAGTAAATTTTGTGCTGCTGTCCTACTAGCTACAGACATGAGAACAGAAATAGCAAATGTCAAACTTTTACATTTAGACTGGAGTAATTTTAAATATTTTACTATCCTATTGTATTATTAGTTTTACAACACTATGGTGATACATTTTGAACACATTGATACAAAAAGGAAAAAGCAATTTTGTCTTGTCTACCATGGTCATTGTCAGTGCCCTGGAAAAGCAATTAAATGCAGCAGTTTTCTGAGTTCTGCCTTTTGAATGTCGCATTAGATTTAACCTAACATCCTGTGTTGTATTGCTGTTGTGTTTTGTACCAAGTGTGATGGAGGTACTCAACAATATTTCCTTGCATTGTCCATAATAAATATTTGCCCAAGAGTGGGCAAGGGTGGAAAGGGAAGAATGAAATGTTTTTCTTTTGCAGAGGAAACTTGTAATGTAGTACTTATTTAAAGAGTATTTATAGTCCATTGTTGCCCATTGGGTGTGTCATACTGTTCTCTCCAGGTCTAAATATCTGAGGTCGTTCAGAAACCACTGCAGATCGAATTATATTTCACAGTTTTTCTTATTTATGTTTAATTTTATCAACTGAAACATGTCTTCCCGTAGAAAAATGATTTCAGTGAAATGAGTGATATTTTTCTTCAAGAGACTAATAAAAGCTTAAGATATATTGACCCTGAATTTAGCCAAGTTGAGGAACATTTAAATATGTTTTCTTCTTCAGTGAAAAGATATTTTATATATTTAAATGTAAGTACTATCAGCAATCCATCCTTTTTTGAAGGATGGATTAAGAAGTTTGGGATTACCCACTTTCCCTTCTTTTCATTTGTGTTTATGGGATACATGCTTCTTATTGATAATCATATCTTTACATAGATCTTCACACCTGTGGAATAGCTCATTGGGTTTTTTGTCATTGCTGGTTTATTGTGGAGATATTTCAACATCAAAAGTCCTTATTTTTTATAATATAATTGATATATACTCCATTCTGAAGTAAATCTTTGCCTTTCTGTCATTTGTTTTAGTACTATTTGTTTTAGTATTATTTGCTACTAGTATTTTGTTTGGTAAGTAAATAACAGTTTATACACCAAACCTAATTTTGTCCTAATTGTTCTTAAAATAAAACAAACATAATGGTTTGTTTTATACTTCTATGTTTTTCTTCATTTTACAAAATTCTAGTGATATTAGTAGCTTAATGTTTCTTTAGGTTGTTTTATGACGTGCTTTTGAGTATACATCTTTTTTATTTTTATTTATTTATTTATTTATTTATTTATTTTTTAATCTTTTTTATTGATACTAGTATTTATTGTCATTGGTTTGGCTGATTTGACTGGGATGGGATATTGATTCTGATAGATTAAATAACATAATCAATTGGTCATAAAGCCTCTGGTCCATGTGTACCTTGGCTTCTAATGTCATTCACTCTATGACATCTGAGCTTAAGGGTCTTTTTTTATTTTTATTGTTTAAAGTATTAAAAATAGTGTTATATATATCTCCTTTTTCCCCCCATTAACCTTCTCTGGCCTTCCCTACCCTTGGCACATGCCCTCTCCCAATCCCCCAATGTCTTGTGTCCATTGGTTATGCTTATATGCATGCATACAGGTCCTTTGGTTGATCTCTTAGGCCTCCTCAACCCCCCACAAGCACTCCCCAGTCTTCCCACTGTAATTTGACAGTCTGTTCTATGCTTCTCTGCCTCTGTATCTCTCTGTTTGTTCATCAGGTTATAATGATCTTTATTATCCATAAATAAGATCATGTAGTTTTAAGATAAGTTTATATCTTTCTTATATACTAAAGATACTGATACCTTTCAATTGGGTTGAAGGGCACAGGGATATCTGTTTGCCCTTTTCTCCAAAACAAAAAGGAGCTAAATCAGAATGGCCTGTGTCTGCTCACCTGTAGTACCGTAATGGGCTGATGCTGGCAGGAGCCTGGGGTTGGATGTGCCTCAGTTCTGTCCTTAAGGTTAATTGCTAACAAATGACTAAATGGGGTTTTGGGGGGATGCTACAACTGTCTGCTCTGTTAGTGGTAGCAGGAGTTCTGGCGCCATTTCAGGGTCACTGTTTGTATCTGTCTATCGGAGTTTAGCATACAGTTGTTTCTCTGAGTTTCAGCCTTCTCTATAGAATTACTGTCAATGGTTTGACTCCATTAAGGGTGCTGGGGAAATTAAAGCCTGAATGACCAATCCACCAGGGGCTGTGGATAGACCCTTTCTTTGTCCCTCTTCAGAGCACTGCATTAGGTCTCATTATCCATTTATAATAAGTGACCTCTGCCCTCTAGGTCACTGAAAAATATTCAGTGTGCTTTTCTGACACATAGGGCACTTCTCAGCAGACACATGAAACAATGGGACGTCTGGCAGTCTGGAGGACCATGCTCATTGCAGGTTTTTAAATACATAGCCTTGTGCCAAACCACTGACAGATTTTTTTCTTTGCGCTTGTTGGGGCCATAAAGGCACCAAAGGAAGCCTAATGTCTGGAAGATGAATGTAGTGTTTCTTTTTCTCTTCATTTCTTTTTCTTCCAATTAAAAAATATATTTTTTTTTGCAAGTTTTGTTTTCTAAAAAGGATTTGCCTTCATCTCTGCTTTTGCAGTTCCTGGTAGAGAAATATAGAAAGACTTAAAGTGATTATCAAATATACCTGTGTGGCTCTAGAGGCTTTCTTTGACTAGTATTAAAAACCTGTCTTCTAGTCCTCTCTTCCGACCAAACTGGTGGTGATTAAATCTCCCACTGAAAAGTGTGGGAAAGGATTTGACCCTTCCTTGGTTGCTATCACCCAGATTTCTTCAGTGATATCAGAGCTATCTACGAGAAAGCTCAACACATCTTGTGGTTCTGTCTCTAGCTCCTAGTGTGTAGTTAGGCTTGGTAAAAGTTGGATATGGTATAGAGATTAGTGGTTGAAATGTATTTACAAAGTTAAAAAATTGTATGTTTGTATAAATTGAAGGACAGTGTCTTGATGAGCAGTCGCTAATTTTGTGGCCTTAGCACAGTGCCTGTGGGAAGTACTGATGGGAGTTGTCATTTACCTTAAGTCTGTTGGGATAGGAAAAGTACAATATGAGAGCCACTTCTTTAGCAGTTCATATGAAGGAACTTTGAGAATAGGGAAAATGTTTATAAAAGTATTATTTAAGTTTAACATGCATACACTTAATTAGGAAAGCCCTCTTTCTCTCATAAAAGGTTACATATTTTGCACTTAGTGTCATGTGCATTGGCTTGTCACTTTATTAAAAATACTAGAGGCCCGGTGTACAAAATTCATGCACTGGAGCAGGTGGGGAGAGGTGGGTCCATCAGCTCGGCCTCTGCCCTCCTGCAGTCTGGGACCCCTTGCTCCTTACCGCCCGCCTGCTCGCTGCTCCTTACCTTGGCTTGCTGCTCCTTAGCCCTGCAGCGAAGGTGGAAGAGGCTCCTGCCATCGCCGCTGTGCTTGCCAGCCGTGAGCCTGGCTTCTGGCTGAGCAGCGCTCCCCTGGTGGGAGCACACTGTCCACCAGGGGGCTCCTATGTTGAGCATATGCCCTCTAGTGGTCATTGCACATCATAGCTACTGGTCATTCTGTTAATTCCGCTGTAACAGTCACTTAGACTTTTATTACATAGATATGAGACATGCATGGGTTTAAGGAGAGAAGGAGGGAGAGAAACATCAATGTGAAAGGGAAACATTTATTGGTTCCTGATGCATGCTCCCTACTGGGGATAGAGCCTTTGACCTAAGTATGTGACCTGACCAGGAATCGAACCAGCAACTTTTTGGTGCATGGAATGATGCCCAAACAACTGAGCCAGACCAGCCAGGGCCCCTGTTTATTATAATGAATTTGTAGTCACACTGTCTTGTAGAACCCAGGTGTGTCTAATGTAGAAAACTGTTTTTGCTATGTACAATTGCATACTTTAAGCTATTGGTACACAGAGGTGTTATCTTAAAAAAACAAACAAACCACCAATTATAGAAAACCATATAGTTGTCAGAACTCTGTCCATGAGAAGAATTAATATTTTAACTGGATTATAGCACCATTTGACAAATTGCTTACTAAATACATCAAAATTGATTGGACATTTCGTATTTGAATTGACAAATGGGTGCATTAGAAGAAGGAGGGAAATCCATTAATTATAACTGCTCTCTACCATAGGAAATATAATTATATAAATATGGATTTTGTTAAAAGAAAAATATCTACTTTATGGTAGTGCTGCTTATATGTGTACCTATACCTCTTTGCCATTAGTAGGAGGGTTGCTCTGAATCACTGTCCTTTGAATAATAAAAAGCAGTAATTTTTGCCACGTTATATTTTCAGGCTCTCCTGGATGCATAATAGTATTTAGTTATTGTTTAACAAAAGTAGAAAGTACCAGGGAAACTTTGTAGTTCAGACTTTCTGCTCAATTCTAAATTGCATCTCTATTTGTCTGTCTTGCATTCTTACATTATTTAAGTCAAAAGCTATACTTTTGTTTTGATGGTCTATAACCTTCTATCATCACTGAAATTCTTCTTTTATAAAAAAATTTTTCCTCATCAACTTTAAAAAAAAATTTAATTGATTAAATAGAGAAAGGGAGGGAGGGAGGGAGGGAGGGGGAGAGAGAGAGAGAGAGAGAGAGAGAGAGAGAGAGAAACATCAATGTTAAGAATCATTTATTGGCTGCCTCCTGCAGGTCCCACATTGGGGAGCCTTGACCGAAAATTGAACTGTGACCTCCTGGTTCCTAGGTCAACCCTTAACCACTGATCCACGCTGGCTGGGCTCTCATGATCTTTCTTACTTGAAGGTACTCAACCCAGTGACTGAAGCATAAGGGAGCTGGGTGAATGCCATAGATTGTCTCCACAGTTCGAATCTGTTTTCCTTTTTGTTGTCATATGACAGGAGGCTTTTCACCATGTGATTTTGTGGAACTTGGTCAAAAGACAAGAAACACTGAATTGCCTTCATTGCCTTTGTACCATTAGTTTCTTGCCTTTTCTACTATGCTTTCTTTGTATTTTAAGACCACATGAAGAACATCGGAGCCACCCTTACATGTCAAATTTGGGTCAGAGCTGAGACCTATAAGCACTGTTTTTGTTTTTTTGTCTTCTCTTGGCACTCTGCTAGTCTTCAAGGCTATGTTTCAAATGCCAGTGGTTCTTGTATGGTTATGTCAAATACATCTTTAACTAAGAAACCAAACTAGGAGGCTCAAAGTACTTTGGTTCTGAATCTAAACATAAAGCTTTCTGAAATGCCAGTAACTTCGTTGTGTTGTAACTTCTGATCAAATTAATTTTTCTCTATTCTTTGATAGCTCTATCAGGATACATAGGCATTTAGATGAAAAAAATGATTAATATAGGAGACATGGAATAGAGAAATCATGGAAACTCTGGATGAGTGATATGATATAGTTGGTATCTGAGATAAACCATCTCTTAAATGTTTCATGTGAAAATTTTAATTTGAAATAATGAACGTAGTAGGTAAAGATATGATGAATTGAGGCGGTTTATTTTTCAGGTTGAGAGTGTGGTCTTTGGCATTTTCAGTTCTGTTATGTAAGGTGGATAAAGTGTTATGAGAAAGCCACCCACTGTTATATCTTTATAGTTGAGTACTTTAATATATATCTAATGGCAAGGACATAAAAAGAAGTAATTGTCACGCCAGTGGCAATGATTTGTGGAGATAACTTTCCAGTAGCTTTACATTCTGTATCCATGGAGGTGAGAGCAAGCCTTGGAAAGTATTTGGTTCTGGGCTGGTATTTTCTTTCTTTCATCCCCATGTGGTCTTAGTTCTATGAGTTTTTTTATTTAGTTACAGGTAAATTTTGAACGTTTAGTTTTTTTATTATATGGTACCTTTTATGGATCCTTAATGATTTTTAAGAAAGGTTTTAAATTATGTTCTTATGGATAGGTTGAAAATGTTGATGTCTCCATGTCTAAAAGCTTTTCATTCTCCTTGCCAAGAGAACTCTGCCTCTTTTGCTTAGGAAGGAGGAAATCTGTCCTTAATTCTCCCTGCTGTATAATGATTTGTACTCTTTTAGGATATACCTAGCTAATAGATAAGCAGAGACTGGGAGAATTGTTTTTTTTTGTTGTTGTTTGTTTGTTTGTTTTCTCCCCATTTTTCCTCTTGTGAATAATTCCCTCCCCTTCCTGTATTTTTGTTGATAGGCTTTATTCTGAGGCTTTACTGAGTACCTTAGACTCTGCTTTTCAACTGTGTACATGGGGATTAAGTACAAAAAGTTTACTGACTTATTGCCACTTGCACAAAATTTGGTTGATGACCCCAAACAGTGATTTCTTACCTTCAAGACACAATAGGCTCTGCATATCTTCTACTCATCTTATTCAGCTGCCACTGTTGCAGGATTACAGCTCATATTTCTACATAGAATCAGCACTAGGAGAATTCTAGCTTCCAGCACATAGTCATTCCCCTCAATAAGAGCACACACTACTATGTGTACTGGAGCTAAAAGCTGGTCCTGTATTTGATTTGTGCATGTGTGTAAGTATGGAGACAAGGATAAGTGGATATATATGGAGAGAGAATGTATAGAAGCACTCACTCCCCCCCGTCCCCCTTTAAAGAAAATATCACTAAACCTAATAAATTAGGGGAACTGTCCCTGACTCATTATCCAGTAAGTGCAACTTTGTTTCATGCATTGGTTTTCATCATCCTATATAATAAAAGGCTAATATGCAAATTGTCTCCTTGGGAATATGACCACTCACTACGGTGTGCGCTGACCACCAGGGGGAGGCGCAGAACAAAGGAAGGCCCTTTCCAGTAGCTGGCCACTGGGGAAGAAAGGCCCTGGCCAGCCCTGATCGCCAGCCAGACCTAGGAACCCTCCGCGTGCATGAATTTTGTGCACCGGGCTTCTTGTTCATTGATATGCATCTGATTTCTTTGTTTTCCTTTTTTGACTTGGATTGACTATACTAACCATACACATTTCAGTGTTCTTTCTTCACCAAATTTTAAAATAAATATTAATCTTTAAACAGGTACATGGCATACACAATTAAAAGGTCCCAAGGAATACTTAGTGGAAAATAAGGCATCCTGTCCTGAGCTGCCGTTAGGCCCTTTCAAAAGGCACTGCTGTAACTACCGTTGAGCTTTGATTAGAATGGTTTTGTTCTTATTTAGACTTCTTTGGCTAGGTTATATAAACTGTATAGGACATGTATATATGCATAACCTCGTGAAAGCCTGGGTGGAGGGGGAGGCTGGCTAGAAGAGGTCAATGGGAGTGGGGGGAAAGGAGGATTATGTAATACTTTGAACAATAAAAATTTTAAAATATATACATTTTTACAATATAAAAAAGATTTTTTTAAAGGCCAGGGTTAAAATTCTGTTAGTTTGATAGTATGGGAGCATAACTTTGAATGAGTTAAATCTCTGATTACTGCTTTACCATATGTTTGTTGGTTGTTGTGTTTCCCCTTTTGTGACTTGCTTGTTTGCTGACAGTGCCTGAGACCATTTTGCTTTTGGATGGTCTTTTGGGCCTTTCTTTTTAAAGGCAGATTTTAGTTTCTGTACTAAGAAACAACATTCCCAAGCAGAATTTCTTTCTCAGGTCCTGAGTGCTTTCTGATCAGAAACAGAGTTTGGTAGAGAGCCCTCTCTTATTGTATGGTTGCTTTATAAATGCTGTTTTTAATAAGTACCGAAACTATATTGAAGTTTGTCCTTGGATGAGAGTTTATCACTGTTGGCCTTTGGGTGAACTTGGAGCCTGAGCTGTTTCATTCACGGCAGCATGATGTCATCTAACTCACAAATTTCTGTTGCTAGAAAAAGGCAACATGTTCCCCTAAATAACCTAAAGGGCTGAGTAATGCTGGCACAACATTATTCACCTCTCAGGTCTCCACTAAAGACTTCAGCATGGCGAGGGTTTTATTGTTTTCGGAGAGTTGGTGAGGAGATGGTAGAGAGCAGGGGACCCAACTCACACTCACGTCTCCAAAATAGATCCATCTTTGTTTCTTCATATTAAATGTCTCTGAGTTTCTTTCTGGCCCCAAATACTCAGCATATGAACGTATTTTAGGGTTTTTAGCAGAAGCTAAAGCCAAGAGCTGTATCTCACATAAAACTCTAGATACCACTTGCTTTTTAAAAAAAAAATCATTATTTTATTATAATTGATCTACAATCTTATATTGGTTGCATTTGGATCAGCATTTTTCCCTTTATTTGAGGAGCAGATTTCCCTGATTACATAGCACTGAGATTCATTTCGAGGAGTAGTACAGCTTTTTAATGTCTCCTAAATTTGGGAGCATGGAATTCACCAGCAACAGAACCTGTAGTTCATTAGCTATGTCCTCCAAAGCTTCCAGAGCTCCAGCTAAGAAAATTTATTACTGGGTGTTCAAGAAATGGATGGGAGAATAGAACAAGAACAGAACAGAACCAAATGGATTTCCCCTTCCTTGTTTTTATAAATAAGCACTACCCTGTGTTCAATATTGTGCTTTGTGTTAGTTTATGTAAAAAGGATGCTTATGACCCATATGTGGTTAGTGTTTTAGCTTTGATATGCATTGTCAAGTCTTTTTTTCTTTCATTGCTTTAAAAGCAAATGGTGCTGGGGGCAAATAAATTTTTTTTATTCTTTCATCTTAATGGAACACCTAGACCCTATGTACCCTGTTGTAAACTCCATAGTTAGGAGATTATTTTTTCCTGAATACCTAAACCATGTCAGACACAGTAAGAAAAGTAATTACCTGCCCTAATATTAGGTATATTCCATATATCATAATTTAAATATGATCCTATCCTATCCTTGATGATAAAAACTTATCTTTAGTTTTCAAACCAGAATACTAGATTTGTTGCAAATGAACTTAGGTTCCTGAGAGCCAGCTGTTAAATGTGGGGTAATTTAGAAAGAATTTGATTCCTTGAAATTGAGGATGTACCGCTATTGTTTTGGAGAAAACACTCTGAAATGTCAGCAGGTTAACATTTGGACAGGACTGAGGTTTTCAGCAGAAGCTAAAGCCAAGAGCTATAGCTCACATAAAACTCACAGGACTAGTAGTAACTCATTGTTGGAATCTTGGTTCAAATTACATATCCTAACCTATAAGTATTAACCTATATCCCTTCCATTAAACCATGTTAAAAAAGGAGACTTCAGAGTCACTTTCAGTATCTGGCAATACAATGTTTATAATTCTTTAATTTAGCAATTATTATTTAGACAACTTAATACATTGTACCTATAGTTTTAACAGCTTCTAAATCATAAATGATATATTTTATACAGATAATTTTTTAAAATTCTATACCAATTGCTCCTTACATTATAGTGCAGAAGACACCTAAGAATACAAAACCAGAAAACTCATGGAAACTATTTATAGAGTTGAGAAGTGATATCACGAATTGATGTTTTCCATTTTGTAATATTGAAGATTTTGTTATGTGGAATTCAGACTTAGAGAAGCATGATCAAAAGACCAAATTTTTTTGTTCATAACTTTACTTAAGTTATGCTTACTTGGAATTCTTTGGGGTTTGGATTAACAGAACTAAATTTGCAAAGGTCAGCACTGAAGCACATTGCTTTTTGTTTGCTTTTCACATAAACATAAAATATATATAGAAACACATGTATACATCCCCTCCCACATATATCACTGTAAGACAGCAAAATACACTTAGTGATTTTTTTTAGCTTTTATTTACTCACTAGTAGCATGATCTGTTTTCCTGAGGACATGATATAAACAAAGTCTGGCTCACAGTTACCTCATAATGATCTGCCCATCCTGCCCTGGCTTGTTTGTATTTTGTGTGTGTGTTTTTTAAGCTATATTTTATTTTTATTTGTTATATACCTATACTTTATTTTATTTTATTTTTTAATTAAATCTTTATTCAGATTATTACATTTGTTTCTCTTTTTTCCCCTCCATAGCTCCCTTCCACCTGGCTCCCACCCTTCCTCTGCCCTTACCTCCCTCCCATTGATCTCATCCATAGGTGTATGATTTTTGTCCAGTCTCTCCCTATACACCCCTCACCTCTTCCCCCCTGAGAATTATCAGTCCACTCCCTTTCTGTGCTCCTGATTCTGGTATATTCACCAGTTTATTCTGTTGATCAAATTTTTAATTCACTTAATTTTTAGATTCACTTGTTGATAGATGTGTATTTGTTGCTCATAATTTTTTGGTTTTTACCTTTTTCTTCTTCCTCTTCTAAAAGAGTACCTTTCAGCATTTCATATAATACTGGTTTGGAGTTTATGAACTCCTTTAGCTTTTTCTTAATCTGTGAAGCTCTTTATCTGCCCTTCAATTCTGAATAATAGCTTTGCTGGATAGATTATTCTTGGTTGTAGGTTCTTGCTATTCATCACGTTGAATATTTCTTGCCACTCCCGTCTGGCCTGCATCGTTTCTGTTGAGAAATAAGTTTACAGTTGTATGGGTGCTCCCTTGTAGGTAATGAACTGTTTTTCTCTTGCTGCTTTTAATATTCTCTCTTTCTCTTTTGCTCTTGGTATTTTAATTATGATGTGTCTTGGTGTGGTCCTCTTTGGATTCCTTTTATATGGGGTTCTGTGTGCTTCCTGGACTTGTAAGTCTATTTCTTTTCCCAGATGTGGGAAGTTTTCAGTCATTATTTCTTTAAGTAGGTTTTCAGTATCGTGCTCTCTCTCTTCTTCTGGCACCCCCACAATTCTGATGTTGGTACGCTTGAAGCTGTCCCAGAGTCTCCTTACATTATGTTCACATTTTTGGATTCTTTTCTCTTCTTGCTTTTCCAGTTGAATGTTTTCTGCTTCTTTATATTTCAATTTTTTTACTTGATTCTTGCCTTTCTCTAATCTGCTGTTAGGACTCTGTATAATATTTTTTATTTCAGTCAATGTATGTTTAATTTCTAGTTGGTCCTTTATCATCTTTAGTTGGACCTTTTCCATCTCTAGTTGGCTCTTTTGCATCTCTAGATGGTCCTTTTTCATCTCCTCTTGGTTCTCGCTAAGTTTATCCAACTTTTCTAGCATATTCTTGAAAAACCTTATAAGCATGGTTTTGAACTCTATATCCAGCCATTTTTCCCCTCTCTATTTCTTTTGTTTGTGATCCTTTCCCTTGTCTCGGCATTTTCACTATGCTGGGGAAACTTCTGTGTTGAATTCAGCCTTATGATACCAGACTTGCAAAACCTAAGAAGCCTCTGTTGAGCTTGGGATGGGTGGAGTCTCAGGGCTTAAGGGACCGCCTTGCCTTCCAGTCGGCCCCACCCTCCATGGCCCCTGAGTCTCACATGACTGGGTAATCACTGGAGTGGTCCTTGTGCGGGTGCGCCCGCAGTGCCTCTAGACTGCTGCCTTTCCAGCTCCCCTGCACCCCAGGACCACACGAGTCTAGGTCTCCAGGGTTTCGCCCGAAACAGGGGCTTAGTGGAGTCAGAAGTTGCGCAATTGGGAGGGTCTGTCTCCCGCCCAGTCGCGAAAGCCAGCGGCACAATCAGCAATCTGTCCTCTTAGGTTATATTCTAAGGCACTGCTAGTGGAAATGTATAGTTCTGGGAATATGCATATAGGAATTTAAATATGATCCTATGCTTTGATTTCATTTTTAGGAATATAACCTAAGGAAGATGCATGTAGAAGTATATTTATATACGTCTGGGTGGTGAAAATTATGACATTATTTTCTGTTTCTCATTCTTTTCGATTTCTTCCACCATCAGCAATCTGTGCCCGCCACCAGACCTGATCTTTTGTGACTCCCCTAAATTTCCATGCACTTCTCCCTTTTCACAGTCCAAACTTCCCCCGTATGAGTTTTGGCTGGATCTGGGGTTTAGTGTCGTAAGATAAGGGGTTCAATGCCGTTGAGAGTCTCCATTTTCCTCCTGCCAGAGAAAACCAGCCAGGTTCTCTGGCACCTGCTCTTTCCATGCGTGCGTCTCCATACCTCAGCTTTTTCCAGCTCCTCTGGGTCTCTGTGAGTCCCTCTCTTTCCTTCTAGTTGTAGAATTCCCACTCAGCCAGCTTTCCTGTGGTTCTGGATGATGTCCATTCTGTCTTTTAGTTGTAGTTTTGAAATTGTTTTGCGAGGCAGCAGTGTAGGTGTTTACCTATGCCGCCATCTGGGATTTTCCTGCCCTGGCTTGTTGATCTATACCCATCAAATGCCTGTGTAGAGGCAGGACTTTTGAAGTTATATTCTCTAAAATAAATTGACAGGGTATCCTTTTTATTTAGATGGATAGGTGTGTTTTATGTATTTTACTAGTAGGAATAAAGGCAGGGATAGAATGTGGCAGATGTTTTTCTTTCAAAATTTCATACTTTTCCTGTCTCAGTTTTATTAATTATTTAAGAACAGTTGGTTTAGGTAAAATATACTAAACCAATTTCGATTGTCCTCCCTCCCTCTCTCCCTCTCTCCCTCCCTCCCTCTCTCCCTCAGTCTCTTCCTCCCTGCCTTCCTTTTTTCCCTTCCCTTTTTTTTATGAATATACACCCTGAGGATATTTTCCCATTGAGTTTTTAGAGAGAGAGGGCCAAGGAAAGAGAGAGAGAGAGAGAAACATTGATGTGATGGAGACACATCAATTGGTTGCCTTCCGCACCCATTCCAACCAGAGCTGGGGATTGAGTCTGCAAATGAGGTACATACCCTTGATCGGAATTGAACCTGGGACCCTTTTGTTTGAGGGCCAAAGCTATATCCACTGAGCCAATGGCTAGAGCTAAATGTTTTTCTTTAGCTAGAAGGTGTATATATTTATGTTTGTTCATTAAACTCAGACTTGCAAGGTAGATACCTGTAGGCCATTTTCTCTATAAATAAAGTCTTTTAAGTTCATTTTGCACCTTTATTTTAACAAATATAGGAAAAAATTAATTATTACCCTCTCCAAAATTGCATCTAAATTTGATAGGGGCTTACATAGTGCAAATATAATGAGATGGGGGAGTTGATATGTTTTATCCTTGTTGCAATCACTGAGATGACATCTCTTCCACCACCCCCATTGAGTAATTGACTGTCTTAGGCATTGTTTCTTCTCTCCCAGTGGTTTAAGATATCCATATGTGTCCTTTAAAATCTTGCCCTAGGTTCTTCTCTGTCTACTTCATTTCTGTTTCATTAAGATTTAGTTCTTCAAGATATTTTGACCTAGGCAAAAGGGCAGTGAGATTAGCATTCTCAGGCACTGCTAGTGGAAATGTATAGTTCTGGGAATATGCATATAGGAATTTAAATATGATCCTATGCTTTGATTTCATTTTTAGGAATATAACCTAAGGAAGATGCATGTAGAAGTATATTTATATACGTCTGGGTGGTGAAAATTATGACATTATTTTCTGTTTCTCATTCTTTTCAATTTCTTCCACATTTCTGTAATACTCGTCTACTTTTCTTCCTTCTTTCCTCTATCCTTTGCTCTATTTTTCCACAGTACTTAATTGCTTTATTTTTATTAGTATTAACATGGTATATGGCAGTAGAGACTGTGTGGGAAATCTCTGTATCTCCTGCTCAATTTTGCTGGGATTATAAAATTGGTCTAAAAAAAATCTACTTTATAATAACATTTAGCAAATAGATGTAATGGGGATTTAAAAAGAAGAGACTATTTCTTCCTGGGTCAATATGTGGTTCATAGTAGAAACTCAATAAATCATTGTTTAATTATTATTTTTCCTAAGCCAAGTTTACTCTTTGTATGAGGCAGTAGGCTCTTTGTATTTTAAGCCTATATTCTACTGTCACTGGTAAAGGGATTCTTGCCCCCCTCCCCTTTAAGACAGAAATCAAGAGATGAGTCCAAAAGAAGTGGTTTACTGCCAGGCTGGTGTGGGTCAGTAGTTGAACCAGGAACCAATGGGCTGCCAGTTCAGTCACTCCCCAGTGGGGGCTGTGCAGGAGGCAGCCAATCGATGACTTCTTCTTTCATCAATGTTTCTGTTTCTCTCTCTCTAAAAATCACTTAAAAATATTTTTTAGAGAAGAGGTTTGCTGAAAACATGGTGGAGGGGCAGGAAAACTAGAGGGAGCGTGATGTTTAAAGAGGGAACACATAGTAGAGAAACCCAGTGAACTGCTGGTGCAGAGTAGTTACATTTGCTTTCTAGGCCTCCCCTATCCCCTATCCTCTCCCCCTTGTCCCCCGCCCCCAAGAGCTAGCATGAACCAGTGTAGGCATAGAGCAGAGCTCTTTGGGGAGCGCCTGAGGAGAAACTTGAAACTTACCTACGTGAGGCTTAAAAACCAGCTGAAGAGCATTCCTATAATTAGTGGTTTATTTCTTTTTACAGTGATATGTCATGACTAAATTCCTGCAGATATTTTGTAAAGTCTACTTAAAAAAATTTATTTTTTAGAGGGAAAGGAAAGGAGAGATAGAAACATCAATTTATTGTTCCACTTCTTTATGCATACATTGGTTGATTCTTGTATGTGCCTTGATCGGGATGGAATCCACAACGTTGGCGTATCCAGACAATGCTCTAAACAGCTGAGTTACCTGGCTAGGGCTAAAGTGTACTCTTCATTGAATATCTTTCTTATTCCAAAGACATTCAGTCTTTATGTTCATTAATTATTTGAGTTATCTTTGTGCATTAAATGTCATATTTTATAAAGTACCACAATATCCAGGATAGTTGTGCCTGCATGGATTAAAGTGATTTAAATATGTTTTCTTTTTACTCTAGTGGTTCCCCCTGGAAGTCCTGGGCCCATTACTCGGCACGGGTCCTATGACAGTTTAGCTTCCGACCACAGTGGACAGGAGGATGAAGAATGGCTTTCTCAGGTAAAACTGAAATGTTTGGCCTGTTAGAATGAAAGAAAACAGGAATCTGTTGTCTGTTTCTATTCTTGGATTTTAAAAAGTATTTTCCTAGAGGAAAATAGACAGAATTGGGACCTTATATTTAGGATTGCTAATAAGCTAATCAGTTGTCTTTCCATATTACGAATTTTTTCTAAGTACTGTTGCAAGAATGTATAACACTTATTATTTTATATACACGTGTGTGTGTGTGTGTGTGTGTGTGTGCGCGCCTGTGTGCGCGCACGCACGCGATCAAAGGGCATAAAGTACACTTATCTTTCAAACAATCCGTTTATATCCCTCAGGACCTTGGATTTTAGATGGACACTTTGGATTAACATAACAATTGGCCTTGTTAAAACAGTGAAGTCATTCAGCATTCCTTGGGATTTGTTTTGTGGGGCCAACATTTTTTGAAAATCGGGCCCATACTTTGGTCGGGGAAGCTTAGCATTCTAATCTGCAAGTCCTGGTTTTGCCCGACTGGGTTTCCTCTCCTCCACTCTTGGAGGGTTGCGTCCAGCGGTCTCTACAGCAGCCCTGCAGCAGCTCCCAGAGACCCTTCCTCCTGTGCCAGGTGAAGCTGTCTTCATTTCAGGGCTTTGAAATAAAAGATACTTGGGCAGCCCTCAAAATGATGAGATTACAAATGACTTCATTACAAATCCTGTTATGTCTGCTTCAAAGCTGACATCATTCGGTGAAGCGAACGACCTGTCTCCAATTACCAATCCAGCGGCTTTTCATCAGACAGGTGCCTCTGCGGAGGCCGGCTGCCGGTTTACTGCTTTCACAGGGAGGGTTGCCCGAAAAGCTAACTGGAATCTGGATGCTGGAGAAACAAATTGCTTCTGGGTGACACATGTCATCACGCCTAAAATACTCACAGGACGCTCCTTGAAGGAGGGTCAGTGTTTCAGTTCCTGGCAGATAGAGGAACACCCTTTTTTTGAGGATAACACATAAAGTTAAAAAATAAATAAGATGGCTGGCAGAGAAACCACTGCCCTTCACCTCAACTTTTCAATTAGGAAAAGGGGTAATGTGTGCTGTCAGTGTGAACATCCACACAATATGTTTGTCCCGCACACAACAGGGGAATGATTAGGAACATCTGGCCATCGCCTCCGTGAAATGTCGCGGGCATCTGTTTACCTCTCGGCTCTGCGACACTGATGGTTTTGAGCTCAAAGCGCACAGCATGCTTTCTCTGTGGCCTAATTTACAACTACTCAGCTCAGAAATCACTGTCCTAAATCTGAGTGGTTGTCTCCCCGTGACTAGCGGGAATGGGAATATTGTTCCAAAAGCATGATGCTTTTTTTTGCCCTTCAGAACTTACAAACCCTAAGCTGTATTCTGTGAACCTTTTCAGTTATGTTTTGGTAAGAATTAATCATCGCAACCAGAGACTTGCGATTGAATATAGAGGAACTCAGGGCAAAAGGAAGGCCTATGGGAAGTCATTTCCATCAATTACGCTCACAGGCATGGATGTAGCAATTAGAAGACATTGAGAAATAGTCTTTCACCAAAGGTTTGCATATGTGCATCTTACCCGTGTTGCTCATTTGTAAAATTACATACTACGTTTGTTTTCAAGTTTTACTCAGTATCATCTACTCTGCTTTCTCTTTAAACAGTTTCACGTAATATTGGCAACATTCCCAGCCCCCTCCATAGACTAAGCATGAAATTCATATAGCATTTTGGTTTTACTGTTTTGTGCCCCTTAAAAAACCTGTGTCACTGTTCGTGGTAACTGAGAAAACACTCTTTTAATATAAAAGTAGATTATAGGGTGTTTTGATAGGAGTTAGTAAATATTATGATATATAAATGGAGTTTTGGGTGGTAAAAATTTTATATCTATTTCCCCTCTCCTCTTTCCCTCCCCCCCACCTTGGATAGTTTAAGAATAACTTCAAGCTTGTCACCAGCTTGGTCCTCAGTGCAGGAATCACTTTTAATCTGTGGATTTATAGGTGCAGTATTCAGTGCGTGCGCAGGGTGGTAAGTACTATCTAGAAGGAATGAGAAAGGTACTTCCTAGGGAGTTGACCTTAGTCATGTGAGACAGGCAGCTGGTCCTTTTACTCTTATGTGATTTTTGTTTTGTATATGCGTGGGTCTGGTGTATGTGTATATTTACGTGTGTGGGGGGGGATGTGTACACATATATATGCACAAAGTGAATTTTTTGTTTATTTTTGTGAACACCTGTGGGAGGGAGATAGTGAATGTCTGCTTAGGCTGTGATTATCTTTGCCTTTTGATTATGGGTGCCCTGGCCCTCCTTCACTTGGTCAAAATGAACTTCTTGGAGAATATTTGTGTTCAGAGACAGGATGGGGACAGATTGTGAAAGGCTCTCAAAGGCCTACCACATTGAAATCATGAGTCGGATTCCATTTCAGGTAGAGATTGTGACACACACTGGACCCCATAGGCGTCTGTGGATGGGCCCACAGTTCCAGTTCAAAACCATCCACCCCTCAGGCCAGACCACAGTCATATCGTCCAGTTCATCAGTGTTGCAGTCTCATGGTCCGAGTGATACTCCACAGCCCCTTTTGGATTTTGATACGGATGATCTTGATCTCAACAGTCTCAGGTAAGAAAGAAGTAAGAACTAGCGGAGTCATTTGACTGGCTTACTACTTTCATGTGTAATGAGCATCTTCAGCAACATTTACATTTCCCCATTCGGGCACAGCGTCCTCTTGCAGAATTCATGCTCTGTATTTTGTGATTCCTTATCATTGGGGATCTCATGTGAGATCTCATTAGATACAGTGTGCTTTGGATTATATTTCCCAATGCCACTTTCCTGAAACCCTTCCAGAATTTTCATCAGGGACTTTCCTTCTCCTTACACTAAAGAGCTCCCACTATCTGTTATCTAGATGTACACCTGAAACCTATATAATTTTATTAACGAATGTCACCCCAGTAAATTCAATACAAAATAAATAAATGAAAAGATCAAAAAATAAATTTAAAAGAAATAAACAAATCCATAAAATTCACAGTGCAAGTCAACATCCCCACTATTTAATGTCGCATTTCCATTATCTCTGTCAGTTTGTTTTTATTTTCTTATTATGAAAAAATTTCAAGCTTATAAACACGTAGAAAATTAAAGAGAATAATAGAATATTTTCACCCAGCTTCAACACATTGATTCTTGGCTAGTCTTACTTCATCCATAGCACCATCCACACCTCACTCACAACTCTGGATTATTTAGAAACTTTACTATAAATTAAATTAATATTAGGAAACTTATTGGGCTACGTAACTTTTTGAGGCCAGGAGGGAACTTTACTTTGCCTCACCTGACCATAGACTAGCTTTTTGTTTCTCTCAAAAACCAGAAAACATCTTGTGCAGAAATTTCAAATAAACTGTTCCTCTTTTCTCTGCCCCAACCATTTTATCTTGGCTCAGGTAAAATAAGCTGGGATGAATGGACATTGGGTCATACACCACATTGCCCATGATGGCAGTGATCAATGTTTCATACCATCATTCCAACTTCCAGTACTCGATCAAATGGATTTGCCCTTCACCAACCTCCCATTTCTTTCATATAACTAACACATATTCATTTAAACTTTGCTTTCAATAGCTACGAACTCTTTTTCTGCAGTTCATATTGGCATTTTAGGCTTGTGTAATGTCCCATGGTGATTATCAACCTCTTCTCTTCCATCAGTATCCACTAGAAACTTCATGTTTCAGTCAAATCATGCTCCTCACCGTCTCAGAATTTCTCATGCTCAGTCACCAATCCAAGGGCTTGTTTGTTCTGGTTCTGTGCTTAATGGGCACCTCTTGCTCCCCACCCCCCCCCTCTCTCCCTCTCTCTCTCTCTCTCTATACACACACACACACACACACACACACACACACACACACACACATATATATGCATATACATACCCTGTTACTATATGCAGATGTAATTCCTATTACCCCTTGACAAACTATTCATCTGCTGTAGACCATTCATTCATTCCTCTACTCAATTCAGAGCCTTTATTACCTTCTTCATTTTGACATGTTAGTTATCTTTCCCTGAGTCATAAAATGTCCATGTGCTATACCATATACCCACACACAGACCTTGTACTTCATGTTTTGTTTCTGCTTATTCCAAGAATAATAGTGATACATGATTAATATCCAGCAAATACTCCTTGAATAAACAAAGTTCCAAATGCATGCATATATTGTTATAGCAAGTTTTTATTTTTTTATTCTATGAAGTTGCTTAGGAAGCTTGGATTTTTTAGTCATACAGATAATTGTATATTCATGTTATTAATATAATACAGCTACAAATAGATCCTTGGTATTTATAGATTTACCATTCATAAGCAATTTGAAATTATATTTAGTAAGTTGCAGTTTTTCTGGGATTCTAAGTGATCCTTTCATGCTAATTGATAATTTTATGGAGGTAATTCAGTTAGATAGTAGTGATCCTACCAAAACTCCTGGCAGTCACCTTTAACACAGTTTAAAAAAAAAAAAGATATATATCTTATTGATATTTTTACAGAGAGGAAGGGAGAGGGATAGAGAGTTAGAAACATCAATGAGAGAGAAACATCGATCAGCTGCCTCATGCACAGCCCTCAAACTAGGTACATGCTCTTGACCAGAATTGAACCTGGGACCCTTCATTCCGCAGGCTGACACTCTATCCACTGAGCCAGACTGGTTAGGGCACTCCAACACAGTTTTATTGTCCTATGCTTATTGTCTTATATAAAGCAACTTTCACTGAGAGTTTTAAGGCAGTTACTAAAAAATGTGTATCTAGCATTGCTGGCTTTTATAGAAGGCATTACTAGTTACTGCATTTTTCTTGAATTAGAGGATTCTCAGAATCTTCATATTTGCCTCTTGTAAAAGCCAAAGGTCTCTGTATGAAGTATTTTGTTTTCTCTCCCAATCTACTTACTATATTTCTTTAGATTAATGTCAAATTTTTAATCCATTACTTAAAAGATATTAAATAACATACAAAGGGAAGTGGCGGGGGTGGAAAAGGGGCAGTCAGGAGTGTAGAAAATTTTTGCTGTGCCTTGTGCAAGAGTCAGGGACCACAGCTCCTCTGTTTGCCCTACTTCAGAATGAATGGTTCTTTAATGGATTGGGCTATGCCAGCATTCCTGATTTAAGGTCTGTTGTAGCAAGTGACAGTTTTGATGCCAGTAACATATGTGAATTAAATTAAATTGCATTGCAGGATCCAGCCGGTCCGCTCTGACCCAGTCAGCATGCCAGGGTCATCCCGTCCAGTCTCAGATCGAAGAGGAATTTCCACCGTGATTGATGCTGCCTCAGGTAGAAAAACTACCTCCAAACTGGTTATTGGGTAGTTCTGTGCATTTTTAAATTCCCTTTATTGCACAATGTGAAGAATTAGAATATTTTACCTTTCTATCTTTGTTTTTTGTTTTAGGATGTGTGTGCTTGCCTGTGTGTGTGTGTGTGTGTGTGTGTGTGTGTGTGTGTGTGTTTTACACCAATACTATACCGACATTTGTTGCCGAGCAGTGCCATGCATTTAAATATTGTTGAGGTTGGTGAATGATGCCGTGGAGTTGGCACTTGATTAAATGTAATGAACACAGTATTGAAGGCTACAGGGTTGATGACTGCTTTGCCTTTGATCTTTCAAATGTGGAGAAGCAACCTTGACAGAGAACGTAAATACAATATATGGATTCAATTTACTCAACCTGTTGAGTATCAAAGTGCCTGATCTGTGGAAGGAGAGAGTCCAAATGCTGAGGCTTAAACGGTCCTATTATTGAAAGCATAAAGTTTAGAAATTCATTAACTTAGCTCTAGTCTATCTATCACAGTTATTAACTTCCTATCCTTGGGCCCACGCCAGGAATATGTATCATTAGTACCTGGAAGTTGGTCTCGGCCTCGGTTAGGTGAGAGTTGCTGCATCAGTATTGTAGAGCTGTATTCTGCCAGTTCTGCCAAATATAGAAACTGTTTTGTAATAATTTTCTCATCTCCAAATGCAATGATAAAGAAAATAAGGACAGCAGTGCTTCATATTGTGGAGCAGCTGCCAAGCATCTGAAGATAGCGCACAGCAGGGTTTCATCAAAAACATCCCTTACAAGTAGAATTATTAAATACTTGGCATTAGGGAGACAGTTGAGTCCGAGAGGATTTTAATCTACAGCAATTTTAAAATCCCCAGAGACCACTGATTTGATTGAGTCTTAAACTGTGAAAGAAAAGGGGGGAAAAACCCCCAAAAGTGATTTGTGAAGGTCACTTTTCAAAGACAATAGCTTCTGTTTCTGACTGTCTCTGGGTGGATTTTGAAGTTTGAAAGCTAATGGCTTTTGTATGTTTTGTTCTCTTTCTGATTTATATTTTTGGGGTCTGTGGATTGCACCTTGTGTCTGATGGAGCTGTCCACATCCGGGGCTCTGCCTTCATGTTTAATGTAGATTCTTACATTAGAGCTGTGATTGGCAAACTGTTGACTAATGAGTGTTCTGACCACTGGGATAGGGGCTTAATCACAAGGAACAACAACAGCCTGTAATTATTGGAATCGAGAGTCTAGGTCAGTGGTCGGCAAATTCATTAGTCAACAAAGTGGCAAACCACGGCGGCTTGCGAGCTGCAGTTTGCCGACCACTGCATTAGAGGACCCATTCTTGTTCTCTGATTCAACTTGGCAACCAAAGCTGTCTCCTAGAAAGGACAGAAATGCGTCTCTCTATCATTGCTCCTTGTGTTGAATGAGATGTTGAGATAGGTGACTTAGACAATACATTTTCTTGGCTATGTCCATGGGAAGATGCTAATAGGCCTTGTTTATCTGGGGTTATCCTATCTAATAAAAGAGTAATATGCAAATTGACTATCTCCGCTACACTCACAAGCCATGCCCACCAGCTGATCAGGAGCGAGTATGCAAATTAACCCCACCAAGATGGCTGTGGCCACGGAGAGAGCAGGAGGTTTGGGAGCAAGCCAAGCTTTCTACCTGACCTGGTGGGCTCAGGTCTTTGATTAAGGCTACAAAGTTTCAATTATAGAAGATAAATAAACCCCAACAAAAATGGCAGCAGCCATGGAGCTAGAGAGGGCAGGAGGCTTGGGTTGCCCTTGGCAATGGAGGAAGCCAAGCTTTCCTCCTGCCCGTGCAGGCCCAGGCCTCCATTCCAGGCTACAAAGTTTCAATTATAGAAGATAAATAAATCCCAGATACTATGGCCTCCGCTTGGGTCGAGGTGGGGGTGTGGCTGGCCTGCAAACCACCACAGGCCCCTCGCCCAGGCTGCCCCACACCCCAAGGTAACCCCCACCCTGCTCCAGGGCACCCTTTAGGGCAAACCAGCTGGTCTCCACCTGTGCAGCAGACATCTATCCTATCTAATAAAAGGATAATATGCAAATGGACCATCACTCCAACACACAAGATGGCTGTCCTCATGTGGACACAAGATGGCCACCACAATGTGGCCAGCAAGGGAGGGCAGTTGGGAGGGACCAGGTCTGCAAGGGAGGGCAGTTGTGGGCAATCAGGCCAACAGGAGAGGGCAGTTGGGAGGGACCAGGCCTGCATGGGAGGGCAGTTGGGGGTGACCAGGCCAGCAGAGGAGGGAAGTTGGGGGTGACCAGGCCTGCAGGGAAGGGCAGTTGGGGAGGGGGCGACCCAGGCCTGCAGGGGAGAGCAGTTTGGGAGGACCAGGTCTTCAGGGGAGGGCAGTGAGGGATTACCAGACTTGCAGGGAAAGGCAGTTAGGGGTTACCAGGCTGGCAGAGGAGTGGTTAGGAGATGATCAGGCTGGCAGGCAGAAGCGGTTAGGCAGGTGAGCAGTTGGGAGCCAGCAGTCCTGGATTGTGAGAGCCATGTCCAACTGCCTGTTTAAGTAGGATCGGGCCTAAATGGGCAGTCGGACATCCCTCAAAGGGTCCCAGATCAGAGAGAGTGTAGGCTAGGCTGAGAGACATACAACCCTGTGCACGAATTTCACGCACCGGGCCTCTAGTCACTTATAATTATGAATCTTGTAAATGATGTATTATCCTGAAAACTTTCATTCAAGATTAGAGTTTTAGATTTTGTTAGAGTTTTTAAAATATTCCTAAACATTCATATTATCACTGTTTTAGAGTCAAGTGATTAGCAACCAGCCAAATGAAATACATGTCACTAAAGAAGTTGCCATATATGTTATTAAAAGTTGCCCTATTCAGCTCTGTAATCTGAGGTAATAAAATGTTTGTCATGTAGCACTATCTCCATTTTAGCTCTTCATAAAGTTACCTCATGCCACAGAGAGGGACTTCAGTGGACTGTTAGAATCATGGTTTTGCTTAACTCTGTCACAAGAAGAGTTTTAAAATCGATGTTCAAATACGGGAATGATGTCTTTGCCCTTGACTTATATTTCTCTCAGAGACACTTCATGGGAGTTTCTGGGGTGCTGTTTGACAGCTCAGAGCTCCTGCCTAAAAGCACCACTCTTGTGAGCAGAGAAAGGACTTCTTGGTGACCAGGCTCTATTGTTACTTTTCTAGGACTCTTTTCACTCCAGACAATCATAGGTTATTTTTGGAAGAAGCCAAAGCAATGACATGTGTGTGCTTTCTCTAACTGAGCTAAAGAAACCCCATAGGTGAGGAATTGGACTTTTATGAATGATTCTCTTTCTCTCCAATTCTCTACCTCTCTACTCTTTATTTTTTTTTTAAATGAGTGAATAATGTTTTATTGAGGAAACTTTATCTACTTAATCTGATAGGACCACTGATGTAAGAGATTTACTTTCCTATTGACATTTAACATGATAGAGGCTAAATGGTTTGGATCTTTTTGGAAACATTTATGGGGAAATTCTGTTATTGATTCTTCTATTAAAAAGAGTCTAATGATTTTTGTAATTGCTCCTGAACTAGGAAGTGCTTCCCCAGTTATGACGCATGCGTTCCAGGCAGCTGCCTGCTGTGAATGTGCTTATTTGGAGCTTTGTTTGCCTTTGCTTAGAGAGAGGAGCAGCGTGGCAGCACCTCTGGCGATGCGTCCGGCTTTGTATTACCTTCAAGCAATTGGACGGCGGAATGTACTCTCCTTTTCATTGTTCCTGTGGCACGTTTCTTAGCTCTCCTTCTGTGTTAATGGAACCTTTTGCTCCTTCTGTCTAAACTGGTAGTGACACAATTATTTTTCATATGATCACTTTTCAGAGGCTTAGAATTTAAAATTTCATTAACGTAACAATTTTCGAAGTGAAAATATGTTATTTGAACCTTGGCTCTGCATGTTATGTTTTAGATATCTATGCATTATGTATTATGCTGGTCACGTTATTCTGTGAAACTAAAAGGGATCATCAGAGTTGTGGCACTTTTGCTAAGAAATATTTCCCCTACCAAATTTTTTGATTATCTAGTGTATCTGTGCTTCACTGCTTCCCATGGAACACATTCCTAAAAACATATGATTTTATGTTATCTTAGGTGACGGAGGCATAATATAAACTCTCTAGCCTTTTGATACCTCATTGTCCCTATATAAATATGTCTGATTTAGACTCAGCAGATTTATAACTGAGGAGTGCTATTCCATAATGTGCTTCATCTAATCTTGGTGATTCAGAAGACAGTGTTCTACCTGAGGTAGATGAATGTGAGGTGTTCCCTTCTTGACTAACGAGAAGAGCATGCTAGAAATGGACTTGAAAGGACCTTATCATTACACACAAGCTACCCACAACAAACAGAATGTGAAGGAACTGCTCCATTGTCCAGTGTCCAACGAACTAATATCACTATCTCTAAGTTGTAGGCAGTATTTCTAGACAAAGTACCTCCTGGACTACCTATCATTTTATTTCTCTGTACATTCCTACTGGTTATGTACCTGAGAGGTTCTACATAACACATGTCCTATATAGGTGTAGGGCCCCTGATGCGAAAATGGACAGGTAGTTCTCAGTGTCCTGTGGAAACTTCGTTCTCACGTTGGTGATGGATGCTCTTGTTCTGAGCCTTGTAAGCTGTCCCCACTGGATAACTTAATAATAACCCTAGTTTCTTTTGAGTCATCCACACAGAGAACCCAGAAAGAACTAGTTTATCTGAAATCTACTTGTCCTTATTTGTAGTTTTGCTATGGAAGTTAGTGTTGACCAAGAAAGAAATCAAAGCAACTGAGACTTAAGAATACAAACAAACAAAAAAAAAAAAAACCAGACTTATTCCTGGCTCATATGAAAAGCAGACATCTTTGTCAGATTCCACTGAAGTAAGCATTCCATGGAAAAAAGTGTGGTTAGAAGTTGTGGGAGCAGCATTTAAGTGTAGTCCTGAGGAAGGTGACAGCAGGAGAAGGAACATTGTGACAGAGAAGTAAAATGACTTCTTACCCTTTAGTGCAGACTAGGTCACATAAGGTATCTCATGCCACATCCAGCGTTTCAATACATAGGGATAGAGGTGCTGACCTAGTATTTATTCCTGTTCTTGACTCAAGAGAAATGTTATTTTCATTGTGCAACTGAAGGAACCTAAGTAACTTCTATGAAGTTAATTCCGTTTTCCAGCACACAGTTTTACCCAGTATCAAAATAATTTGTTTATTGAAGAGAATGATAGACTTAAAAATCCAAATTGGTTTCATTTATTTTATAATAGTTCTTTGCCCCTGCTTTATGTTTTGGCATTCAGTGCCTCAGACCTTGAATAAAACCAATAGTACTTATTAGAGAAGTCGATAAGGTAGGCAATAAGGAGGTTGTTCAGGACTGAAATCCCTGCCGGAAGGATGTTCTCACAGGAGGCATGCTTCCACCATACATATTTTACTGATGGGCAGGGGGAAGATTTCTAACGGTTATATTGCATTGTATCCACAGTTGCCATTCCAACCTGAGACAGACAAACTTAGGCACTTTATCTTAGAGCCCTCAGAGACACAAGATGCTGGTGGTAAGAAGCAAATAGATTTTTAAGAAGCATCATTCCTCAAGTCAACCTGGGTGAGGCCACTGAGCTTCGGTGACTCTAAAACTAAAGCTGAGTGACAAAAGCCATGACATTATATTCATGGCCTTGAACTGTGGCTGAAACCTTCAACAAGTTGTGTTTAAGTACCTAGCCATTCTTCTGTATCTGTAAAAAGGAATTTACGGTTTCCTGTGCAAAAATTTGACACCCACTCCTCTGTTTTTTTGGGCAGTGATGTGTTCAAATTATTGCCTAAAATATTTTCCAGATATAAATGACATTAAGTTTTGTAGAAATACTGGAATATTTCTTTGAGTAAATGATTTGGTATTCATTTAATCGCGTTCCAGATAGTCTTTGTGATTATAAAGTGTCGAAAACTGTAAGCATTCTTGTACCTGTGTATGCAGAGCTGGTGTGGGATTGGTAAGAGGATTATGGTTGAGGGTGAAATTAAAAGAAGGCTTAGTCTTCACTTGTGAATAGTCCCTCGTATAGGAGGCGGGGAGGAGGTCAGTAATTTTACCTGGACACTGTCTACAGTTGAAACAGCTAATAAACAGAATCACACATAAAGGTTGGCATTTTTAGGAGAAATGAGGAAGTTTATGTATTATTTCAGCTCTACTCTAATGAACACCTATGGGTCTATATCAAATAAAAAATAAGTTTTATAGATTAAGAACATAGAGAAAAGACCTGATGAGCCCACCAGGATAGGGCTGGGCCACATCTCCCTCCTTCTGATTTAAATATTCCTCTATTCTTCTTTCTAATATTTATAGGATGTTAGAAGATGAAATGCAAGTTAACAGTGTGGAAAAATTTAGTTCAGCACAATTAAGAAACAAATGATTTCCCCACTTGAAGATGAAGAAACTGTAAACAGAAGTAGAAGAAGCTGTTGGGAACGTTGTGGGTTTTTTTGTTTTTGTGTTTTTTTTGTTTTTGTTTTTCTTTTTTTGATGACACATTACTTCTCTGAATAAATCTTTGTGTCCACTAAAACCGCGCCTTTGCTTTCTCTATCGCAAGCACCAAGAGCCTGTCACGACTTTAAGTCTCTCCTAAGCACTTTCCGAGGGAATTGGTGGCATTCTCCCCACTGTTGATACACCACGGCATCACATATTTACATGGGGCTTTTTGGCTAAAAGACCCAACTTTTCTCTTTTTTGTACCCTTATTCCTACATCATTAATACACGGCTGGACTGTTTATGTAGTCTGTTGCCTGAGACTGTGGTGGCAGAGGGACAATATTAGGGGCAGTATTAGAATTTGTTTAAGTCTGAACCGGGAATTCCATTTGTCTTAGTGACATTAGTGTCAAACTGTTAGTGCCACACTATTTTAAATTGTGTCCAAGAGCCTGAGAGGCTTGGGCTTCTAGGTGTCATCTATAAACTTAGAAACAAACAAAAGAGCCTCTCTCCATTGAATATGGAAGCCCCGAGAGCAATTAAAAAGCAGCCTGGGACCTCACCCGGGCAACTCGGCGGAACCAGAGCTCATGGCATTCCCCTGGATATTGTTGAAATCTGTCAGAGAAAAGCTAAAGCAAATAATCAAGGGGAAAATAATTGTTCCTGGGAAAGTTTTGTTTTGGAAGCTAAGTGTAGTGGAAAGAATTGTTGGTTCTAGCCTCAGCTCTGCTGTAACTATGTACTTGGCATATTGCTTCAAAACCCACGGCTTTCTTCCATAAAATGAGGAATCAAAGTAGCTTATTTCCAAATTCCCTTCCAGCTTAAAAATTGATAAGTTTGTACTTTGGCTCACCTTTGAAGAATTTTATTGTATTCTTTTTAATCTTCACCTGAGAATATGTTTCCACTGACTTTTGGAGAGAGAGGGGGGCGGGGGTGGGGAGAGGTGAGGAGAGAGATTGGGAGAGATTGAGATTGAGATTGGTTGCCTCCCTTTCCCATCCTGGCTGGGGGTGGAACCTGTAACCTTTTGGTGTGCGGGCAACACTCCAACCAACTGAGCCACTCGTCCAGGGCTCACATTGGAAGAATTTTTGAAAATTAGGATGTATTTACATATAACAAACATGCATGCATTTTAATCATACAGCTTGCATTTTAGACCCATGTAATCACTACTCAGATCAAAATGAGAATAACTTTATTTTCCCAGGAAGTTCCCTTCTGCCTCTTGCAGCCAATATTGCCTTTGATTTAGAGATTACCACTCTGACTTTCACCATCAGATTAGCTTTGTGTTGAACTTCATGTAAATGAAATCGTTCTGTCATACTTATTTGTGTCTGGCTTCTTTTATTCAACTTAATGCTTTTGAGACTCATCCAGGTGTTACATGTGTCACTGGCTCATTTTTAAAAATATTGCAGTATAGTATGAATATAACACAGTTTATATATCCATTATCCTATTATTTTCCATTTCAGACTTATTATGAATAAAGCTGCTTTAAACTTTCATGTACAAGTCCTTTTTTTTGTGGGGGGGAACATATGCAGTTTTATCTTTGGGGCGTATACCTAGGACTGGACTTGTTGTCTCACAAGGTAGTAGCTTCATTAAGATGCCAGTTTTCACTCTTAACAGCATTGTATAAGCTATTCTGGTGAACATACACTATGATTTTAATTTGCCTTTCTCTGATGAACACTGGTATTGAGCTCCTTGAATACAGGTTGGGGCAAAAATAGGTTTGCAGTTGTGAGTTTTTTATTTTATTATTGCTTATTAATTATTATATTATTTTCCCAACGAACAACCGCACACCTACTTTTACCCTGCTCTGCATACCACTGGTCATTTGAACGGCTTCTTTTGTAATGACCTTTTGAAGTCTTTCACTGATTTTTATTGGGTCTGTTTATATTGCATTTCAGGTGTTTAAATATTCTGGATGCAGGTTTTTGTCAGATATTTTGAAAAGATTTCCTTTCATTCGATTGCCTTTTCCCTTGTTTTCGACAAGAAGTACAATTTTTCCATTTATGTTTTGCACAGAAAAAAAGTTTCCCTTTTTCCTGGTCTTGAAGTGATGCTTTTCTCTAGTTATTGTATGGTTTTGGCCGTTGTATTTATGTCTATGACCCTTTTCAAATTATCTTTTATTCTGAAGTGAGGCCAGGATCAAGGGTTGATTTCTTCCATACAGAACAACTTCTTCCAGTTGCTCCAGCACCAGTTATCAAAAAGCCATGCCTTTTCCTCAGTGCGTTTCAGTAATGCCTTTAAAAAATCATTTTTTTTGATTCTCTATTATGTTTTCTTGATTTATGTTCTGTCTTTTCACCATTACCATACTATTATAACTTCTGTAGTTTTTTAGTAAGTTTTGAAACCTGGAAGTTTATTGTCTCCACTTTTGCTTTTCATATATATCTTGGCTGTTGTATGTTCTTCACATTCCCATATACATGTATATGTACATATATATGAGTGGTTCTTGGTGTTCTCCCCAAGACACTTTCAAGCAGTCTGTGTGCAAAAACTAGTTTTATAATAATATGAAGTCAATATTTGCCTTTTAAAAAATACTGTGTGGATATTTAGTACCGATAAAACAGTAGCAACGGTAGGTAAGACTGATGGAATCTTAGCATAGTCAAAGCAGTGTCAGCAAACTAGACTGTGGCTGATGCTACCTACTCACACAGAAAAAAAAGAAAAATCCATAATTAGGAGTGCCTTTGACACAAAAATTACTATATTTATATTAAAATTTTTAAAATTTAATAAACATTCTATTAAATTTTGTTGCTTGTGCACTTCTTTTTAATATTCTGTATATCACATTGTAAGATAGATGTCCTGAGGAGATGCAATTGAATGATAGTTGTGGATTGAACCTAGCAACCATCCTACTTCAAAGAACAACTGACAAACCTTATTCAGACATGGGTATTTGGCAGACATTTTCTCAAAAATAAAGTAAGCAAGCCACTTCAAAGAAAAGAGCTGACAGGTTTATTAACAATGATAAAATTGCAATCTTTAATTTGAAGTTACAAATTTGAAAACCATGTATTCACCTGTATCCCCCACTGTCTACGTTGCAAATTTCTTATATTTAAAAATATCTCTGATGAAATAGGTGTTGATATCAACCACAGTGACATTTTTATATCCTCTGGTAAAATAAATGAGGATTTGGAAGATCTGCAATGTTTTCCAAATGACCAGTTTTATGATATTACAAAATTATGTATGGGTAATGGACTCATTCCAAGGTAAGATAGGAAAGGGGATTTTAATGTAAGAGAGGACAAAAGTTAATTGATATGGTCTCAAATATCATTGGAACAGTTAACGTGTCATACTGAAGAAAAATAGCCCCAGAACATGAAAAGGTTCAGAATCCGAATGAGCTCCACCCTTTTGCAGTTACATTTTTGAGGGAGGTCAACTTGTCCTCGCATACTTCACCAAAACCGCATATCGCAACAGATGGAATGCATAGGCTGATATGAGAATCTGTCTGTTGTCTATTACAGTTTTCTACTCCAAAAGTAAAAATGGCATTTATACTAGTATTAATGCTTAGTTTCTTACTGCTTTTCAATGAGTTGAAAATAAACGTTCCCAATGTTGATAGGTAAAATGCACATAAACCAAAGCTCTTTGAAACTTTAAAGTTTTTAAGAGTTGAAAGGGATCCTGATTCAAAAATAGGTTTGAAAACCATTGATATATGCCCCCTCACACACCTATACACACACACTATATATGTATGACATATATATTAATCTCTATGGAAATTTAAATAGTTGATTATAATTTCATTGAATTTGTAAATGAAATTTGGAAGGATTGACATAATTAAATATGCCAAATACATGAACCTTTTATAGCTATCCATTTATTTATTTTCCTTTAATTTCTCCTAATATTTGTTAAGTTTTGATGTAGAAGTCTGAAACACTTTTTGTACAATTTCTCTCAATTATTTGTTTTGATTCTAATACAGTGTTTTATTTCATCTTTCTGGTTTTTTGTAGTATATAGAATACAGTGTTTTTTGCAGGTTGAACTTGTGTCTAGAAGCCTTTCTAAATTCATGTATTCTGGTAGATTCCTTTGAATTTTCTACTGTGCAATTATGTTATCTGCAAATAAAAATGGTTTTATTTCTTTCCGATCTTTATATCTTTTATTTTTTTACCCCTTATAGTTGCTTAGACTTCTAGTGTGATGTTGACTAGAAATAATGACATCGAACATTCTTATCATCTTAATTTTAGAGAAAAGTGTTTAATATTTCACTATTAAATAGTATGTTAGATATAGTATTATGATATGTATATTATATGTAATGAAAACCTATATTTTTATATTGTATCATTCTTATATCAGAACCCCTACATTCTTAATAGTGTATCATTTCTTTACTGAAATGAGAAAAAAAATGGCATAAATCGTTAAAAGAACCAAATTGACATTCTACACCTGAAAAAAAAATAATACCTTAAATAATTCAGTGAATGGGCTTAACAGCTTACTGAATGCAGAGGAGAAAGGATCAGAGACTCAAAAAACAAGTCAAAATTTATCAAAGCTGAAGTAGAGGCAGAATAAAATACTGAGATAAAATAGAATCAGTTTGAGAAGTGTGAGGGTTAATATTAAACTAACATGTGTAATTGTTACACATGGATGAGAAGATGGAGAGAAGAGGACAAAAGAAAAGGACAGAATTTCCAACATTAATTAAAGATATCAACTCAGAGTTTCAACAAAGTCAGTGTACCCCACTCAGGATAAACACTATGAAAACCTTACGTAGGCATATCAGAGAGTCAAACTATTGAAATCCAAAAAGCATGAAGCAATTTTAATAAGACTTTGTTTTGTTTGTTAGGTTCATATTTGGGTGAGGATTTGGAGCTTCGAAAAAATAAGCGTGATTTTTAAGTTTCTTTGGCAGTATGAGATCCCTGTCTCCCAATGATCTATGAAGAACCTTCAGGGCTTTAGCTGGTTTGACTCAGTGGAGAGAGTGTTGGCCTGTGGACTGAAGGGTTCTGGGTTCAATTCCAGTTAAGGGCACATGCACAGGTTGCAGTCTCCATCCCCAGTTGGGGGTATGAAGGAGGCAGCCGTATGATTCTCATAATTGATGTTTCTATCTCTCCCTCTCTCTTCTCAGAAATCAATTAAAATATATATAAAAGAATCTTCAGGATATTTATTTTAAGAAAAAAAAGTAAAAGATATGGGAAACCAATATTTATTGATAAACATCTAAGTGCCCAACACTGTGCTAGGTGTTTTCCCATGGCTCATCTCATTTAATCACATTTAATCTGATCACAGGTCCATTTCAGAAACATGCAAAGAGTGGGACCTAAGACACCTAGCTCCTGATACTTAGAATTACTTACAGTGCATTATGGTGACACCTCCGATAAGTCCAAACCTCTTTTTAGCCTACCTGATCAAATATTCATTTCAAAGCACTGTATGCTGAAATGAGGTACATGGGAGTTGAAGAGAATCAACTATTCAGGTGGTGAAAATGTGTGAATGCAGCTGGCAGCTGAAGTTCCAGTATGATGAATTCCCAGCTTGTCCCTGCTGCTTCAGGCAACAGCGACAGGCCTGACTGGTCACTGGCTTCCCATTTGTGGCATTGACAGGACTGGAAATTCTTAGTGTCACAGATACTTAAAAGCTGCCCCTGTTAGAGTGAATACAAACAGCGCTGGAGGGTCCTTTTTGCATAGAGATGTAATCAATATGGTCTAGAGTTCATGGCCTGAACCTATAATTATCTAGACGTTATAAAGGTGGCTCGTTGTTACAGAAAATGCTTATCTTCAGAACTTTGGGGGCTACGTTGTGAATGGACAGAGGAAAAATAGAGGCTTTGTCAAACCTCTTTCTATACTTGGCAGTATTTTGAAGGCTATCATAATCACAGAATGGGCTATTCTTATAGGATTAGAACATTGTATCTTTAAGATTTGAGGTGCTGAAGTCTACATCTCACCTCTGATGCTATCCTGTGAAAGTTGTGGCTTGAATGTTAATCAGCTTCTGATTGGGATTCTTTGAATACCAAAATAGAATTTCTTTTCATTGATCCAAATGCCTGGATTTGAAGTGCAGCTTAAAGAATAATAGTACATTTTGAGTTTGATCTTTTCCTGCAGCTAGATGTATGCTGAGAAAAGAAATAGGGTAAACAGATACCAATGGCATCCATGTTCCAGGGGCAGGAGTAAACAGGAGGAGATGACACAGGTAGCAATAATTATCCCTGCATTTCTGTATATTTTGACCAACATTAATTTGCCACCTGAAAATAGTAAAACTCCAGGCAGAAAGTGATTTGACGGTTGATATGGATCCTGATTGTGCTGTCACTGCTTGGCTTAAAGACCTCTGGATGGCATTATTACTGGGTTACCCTGTAGGCAGGATGCTTTGATAAGGAGGGGGAAAGTAGTGCCTTGTAATAGAGGGCTCTCTGAGAACAAGGCTGTCTTTGTATTCCACATGCCTGGTATTGGTGCCTGCCAGCAGATAATCAATATTTGTTGCAGTGTTGATTTCTCATCAAAATAAGGCTTTATACCAGTGGTTCTCAACCTTTCTAATGCCGCAACCCTTTAACACAGTTCCTCATGTTGTGGTGACCCCCACCCATAAAATTATTTTTGTTGCTACTTCATAACTGTAATTTTGCTACTGTTATGAATCGTAATGTAAATACCTGTGTTTTCCAATGGTCTTAGGCGACCTATTAGCGGTTCTCAATCTGTGGGTCACAACCTAAAGCCTAAGACCTACAGCAGTGGTTCTTAAATCACTTTAAGTTTATAACATACAGTGATTAAAATTTAATAATGTTGTATCTTCCTATCTCCATTCCATCTCTTATACCTAGAATACGTAATCTTTTTTAAAAATATTTTTTATTGATTTTTTTACAGAGAGGAAGGGAGAGGGATAGAGAGTTAGAAACATCTATGAGAGACATCAATCAGCTGTCTCCTGCTCGCCCCCTACTGGGGATGTGCCCACAACCAAGATACATGCCCTTGACTGGAATCAAACCTGGGACCCTTGAGTCCACAGGCCAATGCTCTATCCACTAAGCCAAACCGGTTTCGGCTAGAATATGTAATCTTGACCTAGAGTCTTTTCTTATGATTGCCTTTATGTTGACGATCACTATTCCTTTATTTAGGCCCTTGGTAAACTGTGTGAGAAGTTGGACTATTTTGCAGAGCATTTCAAATGATCTTTTATGTAATTTAGAAAAGCATTATTATTTTTAAGTAGTATGTTTTTCATCTTTGGTAGCTTTGATGTAACCAGATAATAAAAATAAAGGAATTATGACCCTCAATTGTACTTTGGTCTCATTAGGCTAGCATGGAAATTTGTGTTTTAAGGTTTATCTTTATAAAGCATCAACTGTAGCAAATTCCTGCTTTCTGGCCTCTGTGGTCCAGTCTGGCAAACTTCCACCGGAAGGAATGGACTTGCTTTTGTCTGGTCACACTAGGCTAACTTTCAGACATATCATTGTGTGGATCTTTGGGGCTGTCTTTTAACCTAACCCATCTTAGACGTGGGCCCAGGATTTTGACATACAGGGATGTGACCTAAGTTCCATGAGGCCAGGAAGTTTTATTGAAGACTTGCGTGACTTGTACTAATGCTCTAGGCCAGTGGTCGCCAACTGGTGGTTCGCGGACCGCTGGTGGTCTGTGAGGTCCAAATAGTTGGCAACCGCTGGTTTAAGAAACCTTTGGAGCAGCGGTCCCCAGCTGGTGATCCGTGAGGTCAGGAAGGTTGGCAACCGCTGCTCTAGGCAGCCCCAATGTACATCGTATCTTGAGTCTCAAACCTGTGTTGTCTTGGTATTGGGAAGACTGCAGTTATTCTGAAAATGCTCAGTGTGAAGATTGTAGGAAATACCAAAAGTTGCACTTGAAACTTTAATAACCTCTTGGTTAGTAATCGCTTCTTTAGGTGAGTTTATATAGTTTTCAACTAAAAAATTCTGTGCATGACTGGGAAGAGAAAAGACCCTTTTACCTTATGTTTCCCTCTGAAGAGGGCACTGAAAGCATCCCCAGTAACCCCTGGGCATTCTCTTAGCAAGCTGACTCCTCCAATGCCCGAAAATTTTAGCCATGAGTGACTACCTCTAAGCAGTATTTTTATAGCCACGTAGGGTCCAGATTCCTGAATCGGAGAGCCTAAGCCAGAGAGACTGAATGTAGGTATGGTGCCTGAAACTTTTCATTTGCCTGGAAACCTGTTCCTAATTTTACTCTTTATTCCTATACACCCTCATTGATTAAATTAATTACTTTCCCCTCTGTTCTTTAACTTTTACTGTTGTGTTTATCACCTCATATTAAAGTTAGTTGGGAACCATTTCCCATGCTAGACTGTGAACTCATCTTTGTACTCCCCACAGCACCCTGAATGGTTCTGACACATAATAGGCACTCAATAAATGTTAATGAATTCAACATTTCAGCATGGAATATTGAAACCAAATTTTTGCATTTGAGTAGACATAGTGGTTGCCTCCTAAGAGGGGAACCGAGTGGCTAGGGAGCAGAGGTGAGGAGGCTTTTTTTTCCACTGTCATATTTTAGAACATGTGCATGTATCACCTTTGCCAAACAGAAGTGGATCTTTCCTTTTAACACCTAACACAATTTTTCAGAATTTGACAGGCTACTATTGCAAATTATTACTATTTATACAAATGAAGAAACTGAGGTTAAGGGATGTTTAAATAACTTGTCTATTGTCACATGGCTAACAGGTGGTAGAGCAAATAGATGAATCTGTGAAACCTTCACTTTTTCCAGGATATTGAACAGCCTTTTGGCTATACTAGCCTACCTTGATTTTGTTCTTACAGTCAGCAGCTGGCAGGGTGTGATCTGATGTAGGAATCATCCTTATTTATTCTTTATATCGCATAATCAATATGTTTGTGCACCATAAAAGTCACAAAAGACAGCACCAGTGCTCTCAAGTGGTTCCTCTATTTTAAGGAGCCACTGACAAAACCTCTTTGATGGGGTTTTGCTGATTGAAGAATGTTGCCTTCATGCTCACCTAGATATCTCTGCAGCTCACAGGGAGACTCTTACCCTTTAAGCAATAAACATTTATTTTCAGCAGGAAAGCCACTCTCAACTAGGTAATGTTTTCTCAAGCTGAAAAAAGGCTTTCACTACAGGATGGTAATTGCCCAAGGTCACATTTCTTTTCCATCTGCTTGTGAGAAAATGCAAACTAAAGGAATACCAGTGTCCGAAACTCACAATTTATTCTATATTTGAGGGCTGGAAGAGGGTGACAGTGATTATATTTCTCTTAAAATATTCATTATTGCTTTTTCAAAATATGGGTTACAGCGTAGTAGAAGCCAGAAAAGCCCTGGTTCTAAATGGACCTGACACCTTGACCTTCTATCATGGCATATCAGGAGTGGGTATTCCCAGTGGATCTTTGTACACGGCAGTTCTCTTTATAGTTCTCAGCTGCTTCAAAACTTGTAAGAGCTGTTCGAATCCCATCCCCCAGATTTGGGTTTCACATGTTAAAATTACTGTTGTTGTTTTGTATAGTTTACTCAGAAATGCCTCTCTACCTCAAATTCTGAATAATAAGATTTGGGTTGTTAATAAACCTAAAGCACAGAGTTCAGATATGAAAGTATACCTGAGAGAGAAATGTTCTCTCTTTGCTTTCTTGTCTATTAATGCCCAGGGCCTATGGGGTCTCTAACTGGCTCATTTATGTCTGTGTTGTTTCATCTACAACATGACAAGTAAATTTTGCCTTTTGTTTGGTTGATATGATAAAAATACTCATAAATTAAAGGCTCTGGGTGATATTTTTATCAGTTCCTGCTATTAATGGAGGAATCTTCACTGTAGTTTGCTTTAACACTGTGGTTTCAGGAATGAACACTACAGGTTATTTTGACTTGTTAAAACATGGTTTTAGGAATAAAAAAGAAATTACTAAAGAATCTCAATGAATATAGTATCATTAACATTCACTGAAATAGCTATATGCACATTAGATGTTCTTGGCTGACACAGAATTATTTTGAGACCATGTTCATGACATAAATTAATATAATTTTGAGTTATGTTCTTTCTTATGATGGAGACACAGCTAGACTATGTACTCTAGGGAAGATATAGAATTAAAAGAAAATAAATAGAATATTTAACATCTCTTCTTAAATCTTATGCTATATGCAGCCCGTACCATTTCTGTGCTGTATATTAAAATTTACATATAATGAATAAAGTGAGTTTTGGTAACATCTTATTGCTTAATGTATTGTGCTAAGCATTTCACATGCATTATCCTCTCTGGTTTTCACAAAATATCTAGGAGATAAAGGTATTGGTTTAATTTCCTTTTTTTTTTTTTCAAGAACAAGTACCCATACATTGTACTACCTCCCACTTTGACAGTGCCATATGAATTCCTTTCTCATGAACATTTTTATATAGGTCCTTATTAAAATATGTATGTGATGAATGCATTTTTAGAATAGGAAGGTATGTAGCAGAAGTGTATAGACCTTGTCAAATGTAGGTCGATTTCCTTTTTTTAAATAAATATATTTTATTGTTTTTTACAAAGAGGAAGGGAGAGTGATAGGGAGTTAGAAACAGTGATGAGAGAGAAACATTGATCAGCTGCCTCCTGCACACCCCACACTGGAGTTGTGTCTGCAACCAAGGTACATGCCCTTGACCGGAATCCAACCTGGGACCTTTCAGACCACAGGCTGACACTCTATTCACTGAACCAAACCAGTTAGTGCCGTAGGTTGATTTCTATTTCTATAGCTGACCAGGTAGATGACCTTGAGTCTCTTTGTCTTTGAGAAGAGTAAAAAAGCACCTGTCTTTTATGTTGTGAAAATTTATAAATATTTATATAGCTTCTGACCACAGTTCAGGTACATAAGAACTTATTAAATGTTAGTTCACTTTCTGTTACTTTATTTCACTATAATAATAGCTTTTACTCTATCTCAAATTTTTTGTTTTTTCTCTTTATGTTTATTTCTCATGACCACTCTCATGGCCATATGATTGTCCTCATTTATAATTGAGAAAATAGTAAAGTGGTTGGTCCCAGCTTGGAGTCCAGGCAATCTAATTCTAAATCTTGTATTCTTAACTAATATGTGATTTTCTTTGAGGATATTCCTAAAGATTAGATTCTGATATTTTAGGCAGTGGTCTAAATCCCAGCAATTAGTATCCCACCTCCTCCTTCTCTACCATTCAGTTCTCCCACTTAAGATTTTGACAGTATGACAATTCCTGGTCCTCAGGAGATTGCTACAGTAAGTTTGTTAGAGAAAATGATAAAAGACCCTGTTGATTCCAAAATCTGTTATCCAGTGCTGTTTGGGTACATTTGTAGTGTGTAAAGGTCACTCTGATCGTCCTGTAAAGGAAAGATAGTCATCACTGTGGCTTAATGAGAAATACGTTGACTTCTACACAGAAATAAAATTAACCATTTCATAAGGCTTTTAGTGGGGACTAAAGAATGGGAATTAACTTCTTGAGCCTATCTTAAAGCTTACGTTAAAAAAAAAAAAAAGAACCTCAAAATAGTTTGTTTTTCTATGTACATACAGTTTTCTCAGACTCCAAAAGGTGAAGAAATGTTTGCCAGGGCTGGCTGTTTCCATTGGGTTTTGACTCTGTCTTGCTATGTCCTTGTCTCTCTCCCTCTTTTCCACTCTGTGTCTGTTTCCATGTCTTCTGTTCTGTTTCACCCCCCTAGCCTCTGGCTTGCTATTTTGATAATTCTCTTTTATATCTGTAAGTGAAAGACTCTTCCAAGGATGCTGACTCTGCCATTATTTTTGTAACACTGCTTATATGCACAGGAGGTTTTACTGTGGCTGTAAAACTTGGCCTTGGCATCCATTTGGCAGATAGTTTTTAGCCTGGGTGAGACTTTTTGTTGGGACCATGAAAGTGTTGGGGCGTCCCTGCCCTCCACTCTTCCTTCTTCAAGTCTGACATTAGTGGTTTTAGCTCTGTTGACCCTTCTTTAAACCAGAGCTTTATAGCCTATTAGAGCATCATGTGGATTTTTTCTTTTTTTATGATATGGTAGAGGGAAAGAAAAAACTCCTCTAAAGTTACAAACGGTTTCATTTACCAAAATGACTATTTCTCTTGGAAAGTTTTGTAATTTCTTTAAAATTTCCAGGAGTTGGGTGGGCTTGATATTCTCCCTCCCATTCCGCTTCCCCCGCCGACCTCCCCGCACCCTCATGTTGGCAGATATGTTGAGAGCTGTGAGCATAATTCCAGGCTTCTAGGAGACAAATTATTGACCAAGGAGTAACCAAGGCACACTTTCCTACTGTTATTTTAAGGAAACTTCTCAGTCAAGATGGAAGTAAGGACAGAATACCACAGGCTATTTTTCAACTGCTTCATTTGCAAAACGTAGGACAAAGGCAAGCAACCTTGGGAGACTGAGATCTATGCTTTTCTAATCTACACTTACTATCATACTTCATCATTTATTGGGTCCAAGAACAGTCTCATTCACTTACATTCTATTGTGGGTGCCAAATCAGGTATTACTTGACACCGTGTGAGAGATTCTCCACATTGCCCTACCTAGTCCTCCTTAATTAAAGGACCTTAAGCATTTCCCCCTCGAGGTATCTTAATGCTTTAATGAAATGAAACATATTTGCCCTCTCCATAAAAAGAATGCATCACACTTTTAGCTTATGTTTTGCTTATCAGAGTAACTTTGCCCAGCCTTGAAGCAGAGAACTCTTACTATGAGCTTCTGATGAATAGACAAGGAACCACTGTAGAAACTTAAGGATTTCCTGGCTTACGGAGGTTATGTCCTTCAATAGAGTGCCAGCTTATCATAAACCTGGGCATAGCTGAGAAGAGGGAAAGTTGTGGAATTTTTTATCATCACAAGCTGTGTGATCCATGCTTCAGGTAACCTCCATGGGTTGCCTCTCTGCTGTTGCCTCAGCTGTGGCTTTTAATGGAGCTATATCAGCACCTCCGCTCTTTCATCCCTTCCTTTTTATGAGAATAAAAAGTAAATTGGGTGCTATTTAAATATTTCCTACTTACGTTTATTGAAAACTACTCTGCCGCAGGGCATTGCACTTGGAAAAACTGCCTCAAACCCGCCCGGTGTTCCACCACATGGTTTACCCCAGAACCTGGACTTTGTTTTGCTCAGACCTTTAATTTCTTTAAACCAAATGATCACAGAAAAACTTAGGAGGAGCCTAGTTTCATCTATGAGGTTTTTAATAAAAGTTAAGTGGAGTGCGGCTAGAAAACCAGACCCGTGAAAGCCAGGATGTGCTGACTCCAGAGGAAAACCTAGAGAATTCTTAGATTTCTTGCTCTCCGTGTTGGGGAGAAAAGACAGGAAAAGAGGAAGGCAAAAGAACTTCAGCACTGGTTCCCTTTGGAAAGAAAAGGGAGTAAGGGAAGTTCGGTTAAATTCATTTGTCACATATTGGTGTTTTATTTAAAAGTTTGTCGTGTTCACATATATATGATTGTTCTATACATTTTTGAAAGTAGAAAAATGTATAATTAAAATTTAAAAACTACTTTTGTCCCATACATATTATTCTTTTAACATTTTGATATTTAACGCAGATATTTTAATGATTATATTCTCTGAATCATTTATTTGTCTGGTTTCCTATTAAACTTTTTGGTTTCTATTTTTTTTTTGCCTATGCTAATTAAGAATAAATTCCCTATATGTAAATTTTGGTTTTATATGTTTCCAAACATAGAGAAAAATCATTACCAGTCCTTCTCAAACTCGAACAAAAAATAGAAAAGGAGGGAACATTTCCAGATTAATCTTACAAGGCCAAAATAAGATAAGGACACTACAAGAAAAGAAACTTAACAGGTCAATGTCCCTGATGAACATAGATGCAAAAATCCTCAATAAAATATTAGCAAAGCAAATTCAGCAACACATGAAAGGATCACATACCATGATCAAGTGGTATTTATTCCAAGAATGCTAGGATGGTTCAGCATCAGCAAATCAATCAGTGTGGTATACCACATTAGCAAAATAAAGGATAAAAATTATATGACCACCTCAGTAGATGCAGAAAAAGCATTTGACAAAATTCAGCATACACTTAAGTTTTTTAGAACAACTCTCAACCAAGTGGGCATAGAAGCAACATAACTCAATAAATAAAGGCCACATAGGATAAGCCCACAGCTAACATCTGAGCCAGTAGGATTTTCTTCCAATGTCACCAACAAGACAAGGATGCCCACTCTTGCCACTTTAATTCAACATAGTACTGGAAGTCCTAGCCAGAACAGTAAGTCAAGACAAAGAAATAAAAGGCACCCAACCAGAAAGGATGAAGAAAGAAACCTGTCATTATTTGCAGATGACATATTATGTGTAGAAGACCTTAAAAACGCCGCCAAAATACTGTTAGAACTGGTAAACAAATTCAGTTAGGTTGTAGAATGTAAAGTCAATATACAAAAATCAGTTTTGTTTCTATTCACTAATGAATTTTCAGAAAGATAAATTAGTGAAACAATCCCATTTATAGTTACACAAAAAAGAATGAAATATCTAAGGCATTGATGAAAGAAGTTGAAGAAGACACAAATGGAAAGATATTGTGAGCTCATGTTTTAGAAAATTTAATACTGTTACAATGTTCATAATACCCAAGGCAATGTAGTGATTTAATGCAATCCCTATCAAAATTCCAATGGCATTTTTTCACAGAAACAGACCAAGTCATTCTAAAATTTTTATGGAACCACAAAAGATCCTAAATAGCCAAAGCAATATTGAGGAAGAAGAAAAAAGCTGGAGACACTGTGCTTCCTAATTTCAAACTATATTATAGAGCTACAGTAATAAAAAAATATAGCAGAAAAGTAGGTTGATGGACTAAACCCACACATATGTGATCAATTTACAAAAAGGAAACAAGAATATATAATGGGGAAAGGATGAACTCTCTAATAAAAGGTATTTGTATCATTGGATCTCTATCTAAAATCTACACAAAAATCAAAATGTATTAAAGCCTTGAAACCATGAAATTCCTAGAAGAAAACATGGCAGAAAGCTCCATGACATTCATTTTGGATTTGATACCAAAACAACAAAAGCAAAAATAAACAAATGGGACTACGTCAGACTAAAAAAGTTCTGCACAGCAAAAGAAACCATCAAATGGAAAAGTAACCTATGGAATGGGAGAAAACATTTGCAAATTAGATATCTGATAAGGAGTCAATGTCCAAAATATGTAAAGAATGCATGTAACTCAGTAAAAAAAAACACACACACACACAAAACAATTCTATTAAAAAATGGGCAGAGGATCTAACGAGTTATTTTCCACAGAAGATGTACAAATGACCACCAGGTACATGAACAGGTGTTCAACATCACTAATCATCAGGGAAAGGCACATCAAAACCACAATGAAATATCACGTCACACCTGTTAGAATTACTGTCATCAAAAAGAAAAGTGTTGGCAAGGAGGTGGAGAAAAGGGAACCCTCGTGTAAATTGGAATTGTGGAATTGAAATAGGTGCAGACACTATGGAAAACAGTTGGAAGTCCCCCCCAAAAAAAAATTAAAAATAGAACTACCATATGATCCAACAATGCCACTTTGAGGTGTTGATCCAAAGGGGACAAAACCACTAACTTAAAAATACATCTACACCTACATGTTCATTGCAGCATTATTTTCAATAGCCAAGCCATGGAAACAACCTAAGTATCCATGGATGGATGAGTGAAGAAAATGTGATATGAATATTATTCAGCCCTAAAAGGAAGGAAATCCTGCCACTTGTAACAACATAGGTAGACCTTGAGGGCATTATGTCAAGTAAAATAAGTCAGACAAAGACAAATATTGTATGATATCACTTTTAGCTGGAATCTTAAGAGAAAAAGAACTCATAGATACAGAGAACAGCCTGGTGGTTGCCAGTGGTGAGTAGGAGAAATGGGTGAAGGTGGTCAGAGAATAAACTTGCAGTTTTAAAATGAGTCAGTTCTGGGGATGTAATATGACTATAGTTAACAATAATGTATGTGTTGTAAATTTGAAAGTTGCTAAGAGAGGCCTTACAAATTCTCATCATGATAAAAAATATTTGTAAGTATAGGTGGTGATGGATGTTAACTAGACATTTTGGGGTGATAATTTCACAATATATACATATATTGAGTTAGTATGTTGTATATCTAAAACTAATACAACACCATGGCAATTATATTTCAATTTTTAAAATGTAAAAAAAAAAAAGTTCAACATTTATTTGATTGCCTTTGAGCTTGAACATTGAAAAAATGTTAATTAACTCTATTACCTTTAGGAGTTTGCCTATTTTCAATGGTTTTAGGATCTTTTTCCAACTTACTTTCAACCTGTGTATATTAAGTTTGAAATTACTTTCTTATAGGCAGCATCTAGTAGAGTCATGTTTTTAATTCTCTCTGCCAAACTGTCTTTTTTTTTAAATTAATTTTTTATACATATCTCCCCATTGCCCCCCCTCCCTCCCAGGCATACCCCAACCCCCCAGTGTCTATGTTCATTGGTTATGATTATATGCATAGATACAAGTCCTTTGATTGATCTCTTATCTACCTCACCTAACTTTAATCTTCCTGCTGTAATTTCACAGTCTGTTTGAAGCTTTACTGTCTCTGTATCTATCCTTTTGTTCATCACAAACTGTCTTTTATTTGGTGTTTGAAGACCGTTTACTTTTACTATAATTATTTGCGTATCAGGTCTTAAGTCAGACATTTCATTTTTTATTTTCTATTCTCTATGTTTTTTCTTGCTTTGTTTTTTGCCCCTTGCCTTCCTATGTGTTTCTTGAACATTTTATACAATGCTATATTGATACATCTATAGTTTTTTCTATTATACCACTGTATATAGTGTTAGGAATGGTTGCTCTAGGTCAGTGGTCGGCAAACTTCAGCTCATGAGCCACAGGCGGCTCTTTGGCCTCTTGAGTGTGGCTCTTTCACAAAATACCACAGCCTGGACGAGTCTATTTTGAAGAAGTGGTGTTAGAAGAAGTTTAAGTTTAAAAAATTTGGCTCTCCAAAGAAATTTCAATCGTTGTGCTGTTGATATTTGGCTCTGTTGACTAATGAGTTTGCCAACCACTGCTCTAGGTGTATTACATTGTTCATAACATCACAGTTTGGTGTTGTCATTTTACCAATTCAGGGAAATCTTTCTTCCTGTTACCCTTCCTATCTATCTATATAAAAAGCCAGTGACCTGAATACTGTCATGACCAGAACAACTGGTTGATATGATATCCACTGTGGCCAATGAACACACCCAATCGAGGGGTGGGGCCAGCCTGCCAACCTCCTGCAGCCCCTCTCCCTAGCCAGCCCCATTCTTGATATCCCCCACCCCAATAGGGGGAAGTGCCAGATGGCCAACCTCCCGTATCCTCTCCCCCAGGCTGGCCCTGCTCCTGATGGGCCCCAGCCAGCTCTGCCCCTGATCAGCCCCTCCACTTGGATCAGGGATATGGCTGGCAAGCCAACTACCCATGGCCCCTCCCCAGGCCACTGGCCCCCGATTGGCCCCCCATTCAGGGGTGGGGCCAGATGGCCAACCACCACCCATAGCCCCTTCTCTTGGCCAGTTCCCCCACCAATCGGCCCCCCCACCACAATTGGGGGTGGGGCCTGCCCGCCAATTGCCCGAGGCCCCTCCCACCAGCTGGCCTGGCCCTGATCAGGCCCCGATCAGGGCAAGCTGGCCAGCCAACCTCCCATGGTCTCCTCCTCCTGACAGGCCCATCCCCAATCTACCTATTGGGACTGGGTCGGCCAGACCCCACTAGTATACAAATTCGTGCACTGGGCCTCTAGTTTATAATATAATTATCTTAAATATTTTCTCTATAAACATTTCGAGCAACATCACTGATCTACAATTTTTGCTTTAAATCATAAATAAGTTAGGAAACTCAAAAGAAGGGAAACTTGTTTACCTAAATTTTTGTTTACATTTTCTTTCTTTTGAATTATCAAAATTCCCAAGTTCCTTTCTTTTATTGTTTTATTTTTGTTAGGAGAACTTTCTTTAGCCATTCTTTTAGAGTCAGTCTTCTGGCAATAATTTCTTTTCATTTTTGTTCGTCTAAGAATGTCTTGATTTCTTTTTTATTTCTGAAAGATGTTTTCTCTGGGTACAGGGTTTGAGGTTGACAATTCTTTTCTTTCAATATTCAAAAAAACATTGGGTAAGTTTCTTCTATCTTCCATGCTTTTTGAAGGTTTTTTTTTTTTTGTTGTTGTTGTTGTTTTTCCCCTCTGTAGCTGAAGTATCATTTTTCTCTGGCTGCCTTCAAGAGTTTGTTATGGGATTCTTTGGGATTATCCCATTTGGGGTTCACACAGTTTCTTTAATGTATAGATTTGTATCTCTTGCAATATTTGGATAGTTTTTAGCCATTACTTAAAAAAAGTAATTTTCAACCCCACCTTTTTCCCTCTTTCCAAGGCAATAGTAGACGTTTTTAAAATTCCATAAATCTCTGAGATTCTGTTATTATTTCAGTCTTTTTTTTCTATATTGTTCTGATTGGGTTATTTTTGTTCTTTTACAGATTATTGTTATTTTACAGATTATTTATTCTTTTCCACTCTTCCTCCCATCTTCTCTCTCTAAAAATTAATGAAAATATATCCTCTGGTGAGGATTTAAAAAATAAAAAAATCTGGTATCATCTCTGATATGGTAGATGATTTGAATTACTGTCTTTGTTGAGTTCCTTTGTGTTCTGAATATCTTGCAATTGATATAGTAGTTTTATTGCTTAGTGATGTAGTAGACTGCATAAAATAACCTGTCCTAAAGACCAAAGTATTTTCTTTTTCAAGATCACTATATATAGGTTCTTTACCATCATTACTATGAATTTTGTTTCAGATAAATTTCTTATTTCTACTTCATTTATCTCTTCTTCTGGAGAATTCTCTAGTTCTTTCATTTGGGGGTTGTTTCTTTGTCTTCCAATTTGGCTGTCTGAGTTTGTGACTATGTCTTACATAGATTCTCTACTCTCAATCTCTAGTGCAGGACAGTGTCAACTGCTATTTCTGACTAATTAGATCAGGCAGAGGCAAAGCCTCTAGAGATCCCCTCTGCCTATAGCGTGATAGGATTCTGACTTAATTGCCCCCAGGTAGTTTTCCTCAGGTATGGTGAATGTTTGTTTGTTTTTCTAACAGGGTGGGGCAATTGTTTATGCCTGGAGGCTAATTGTTATGTTTAGTCTCTTCAGTGGCCTCACCTCAAGGTGTTTTCTAATAGAGTGGGTCAGTATCTTCCCCTCAGACAAGATAAATGTCTATGTGGGACAGATGTCCTCCACTGCATGAGGGAATGACTCAATACTGGAATCTAGGGTTCTCTGCCTTCTGAGCTCTAACCCCTGAGTTCCCAATCCTGGCTTCTGCCCTCCTTCTGCAAGGTAGATGGTTCCACAGGGAATTTTGTGTGTTGGACCTGTAAGAAGGTGCTTGAATTTTCAGGGGTCACTCCCTGGCAGACAGCAACCCTGCTGCTTCTCATAGCCAAATGTTATGTGGGTACCTTTTCAGTTGTGGTGCTCTACTGGGGGACCCAGCTTGGGGATTAGAACCCAGAGATCTCATTGGAAACCCCCCATAGCTGAGATATTTTCTGAAACTTCATTTGCTGTCTGTGGGAGCCCAGCTGGTCCTTTTGCCCCTCTACATCTCCTGCCAGGTCTATGTGGTCTCTAATTTCAGTCCTAAGGTATCAGGGTTTTCTCCAGTGAGTCTTCTGTTGATTATTCAGAAAGTTTTTCTCTATTTTAGTTGGAATTCCAGTTTGTTCTTGGGAGAGTATCCATGCAGCATCCACTTACTCTGCCACCATTTTTAATTCCTCACTATATAGATTCTACTTCAAACTCAGAATCTGTTGTAAACTAGTACTGAACTTAAGGATTCCCATGAACTCTGAAATGGTTAAAAGTATTGACCAGAGTATGGACTAACTTCTCAGGATTCTGATCCTACTAATTGAAAAGTATGTTGTTTGTTTGTTTTTTCCTAACCTGGTTTTCTTATTTCTTATTTGTTTGTTTTTTCCTAACCTGGTTTTCTTATTTCTTATTCCTGTTGACATTCCACCCCCCACTCCCCCCAAAAAAAGCATTATGGTTTTTTAAATTATCTTCCAAAAGATGACAGTGCTTATGTCTGTTCATTACTTTAATACTCTATATATTTTTTAATGGTTGCTTGGGTAGGTGTCTCTAGACACAACACTTCACACTAAGCAAGGCTGACAGGTAAGTGATGTGGAAGCCATTATCTCACCTTTTGCTTGCAGGCTGTGGCCTCTTGCCTTTTCCTATTTCATAATAAATGGCATTAGCATTCAGGAACTTTTTAACACCTATTGAGGACAGGATTTTTCTAATGCCCTATAAAAGGGGATTTGAAAAATAAATGACTAAAACCGGAGAAACATAACATACAAAAAAGAACTATGCATCAATCTTACGCTTGAATTTAGATTTATAACTATTAAACAAAATACCAATAATCAAGCTGAACATAGCAGTGGGAGAATTTTCCACATGACCAAATATGATTTATGTTGTATTAATAAAACTATTGTAGTATATAACATTAATGGATCCAATAAGAAAACATAACAATCTCTGTCATTGCCGAGCAGGCATTTGTTAAAATTCAGCATTTATTTATGAGATTTATTCTGAGATATAGGAAAAGAAGGATACACTCTTTAAATAGCAGAGAATAGCTAGCTTAGACAAACACCAGCATCATATCTAAGGTGGAATCCTATTGACATTCCTTCTAAAATCAGGACGAAAGCAGTCATCCCATGACCATGATTATGCAATTGCTCTGACAATTCCAGACAATGCAGAAACTAATATGTAAAACATAAGAGCTATAATGACAGAATCATCTTTTGAAGTCAATATTTTTTTAATCTAAAAAATTCAAGAGCGTCAACTTTTAAAGAAATTACACTGATCAGATATGTGGTAAATATGTAAAACACATATAAATCAGTAAAAACAAACTAGTTGATCCAATTCTGTAAAAAAATTTCACTCATGATAGTACCAGAAAACATAAAATACTTAGGAATGACCCTAAGAAGAAATATTGAAAGCCTACAATAAAGAAAACAGTGAACGTATTTAGAGATTATTTCCATAAATGAATGTGTCATGTTTCTGAATAAAGAAACAGTCACCACACTGTTGTCCATGTCCATGAGTTTTTTCTGTGTTTTTTTTCCCTTTCTTATTCAATCCCTACACACACACACACACACACACACACACACACACACACACCCCTAGTCCCCCATCCCTCACCCCTCGACCCCTTACAGCTCTCAGCCTGCCCTCTATGAGTCTTTCTCCATACAAAAGGCAATTGTAAAGAAAAGCATGAAAGGTAGCTTGGTTTCCTTAATGTTTTCAGCATATTTTTTGGCCATAACCTAAATAGGGAACTACAGAGAGTATTGAACAAACACCCCACTCCCCCATTATAATCACAACTGAAAGGATTCACGTGACTCTTCCAGCGATGTGCTCCAGACGGGAAGGTTTGATTGCTGGAAATTGTTCCATGAGTGAGGAAACATGGCCCCAAGTCTTTGATACAATTTGAGGCCTGGAGTGGAACATGGGAGGCCTCCCGAAACCTGTCTAACCTTCACTCGGGGCTCCTCTTGGCTCGGAGCCAAATAACACACCCGTCAGTTGAATTTTTCTGTCCAGACACCGGCTTAAATGAAAGTAGACTTCACTTGGAAATATCATCCCCGCTTAGGGCGGGAGGAGCAGGAGAGGAACCTCTTCAGATGGGAGGCCACGAGGGAGTTCTCTGGGACGTGCGTTTTCACACATCTGCTAATGCACAGCCCCGGTGTGCCCTTAGTCCTCAGGAATGGTATGTGAATTTGAGATGAGCTCCCCAGGATTTTTGGCAGGTCAGGACAAACATTATCTTGCTCCCATATGTTTTTGTAGGCTCTTGAAAGGGAAATCATATACATTTCCCTAAACTGACATGCTGAGTTTTCCCACATACACTAAAAAACCCTCTCAGCAAGAATAAATTCTGGAATATGTATATATGACCTTCCTATTGTTAGCATCTGTTGTCAGTACAACACTATAAGCTGATGGCTATTGGGATTTGCATACAGTGTGTATTTATTTTCATTTAGATTTGAGTGGCAGGTTTCAGAAAACCTGGCCCAACAGATAAAAACTCAGAAAGATCCCACATTTTGAGTCTTTCCTTCTCCGCTGCATCTCCTTTGGTGCCGTGTAGGTGGGGCAGGCGCCTTCATTTTCACCCCTTGCCCGTTGATGACACTGTTCCCCCAGATGGACAGGTTTCCCGGCCGTTTTTGTTTTTTTTTGTATCTGATATATATCTGACATATGCACCATAAAAACATGAACTCATTTGTAAGTGGAATCTAATGAATATAATAAACTGAGGAACAAAAAAGGACTAGAGGCACGGAGGCATGGACATATCTCAGGGGGGAAGAGGGGGAGATGGGAAGAGATTAACCAAAGAGCTCATATGCATACATGCATAGCCAATGGACATAGACAGTAGTGTGGTGAAGACCTGGTGGTGCAGAGGTTGGGAGGAATGGGGTAAAGGAGGAGGAAATTGGGTGACATCAGTAATCCTGTCAACAATAAAATAAAATAAAACAACCAGGGGACCTATGAAGCTAGGAATTCACATATAATACTAAAGCTAACACACTGTATATAAAGACTGTATCCTTTTTTTAAATCTCCTCTGAGCAAACCAAGTCCTGTTCCATGTGGGTTTGACAAACTGCAGGCACTTAGCCTAAGTCTTTTTATTCTCCAGTCTCTAGTCCCTCTAGGGATTGATAGTATTCTGCTTAGTACTTTGGCTTCTTTTCTCTGCAAGTATATTATTAAAAGTTGAATAAAGATAACACTAGTAGCCCAGCCGGTGTGGCTCAGTGGTTGAGTGTCCATCTATGCACCAAGAGGTCATCACTGGTTTGATTCCCAGTCAGGGCACAGGCCTGAATTGTGGGCTTGATCCCTAGTAGGAGGCATGCAGGAGGCAGCCGATGGATGTTTCTCTCTCTCTTTCTCCATTCTTCCTTTTCCCTACTCTCTCTAAAAGTCAATAAAAACATTTCTAAAAAAGAAAATATATATATAAATATATATATATATATATATATATATACATTTGCAGCTATGTAATGGCACACATTGGTTGATTCTCATTGGTGCACAAACTGATAGATTGAGTCTCATTTCGATCTAGGCCCTCCTATAAGATTGAACCTAAGTTTGAGAAGGTGATAGTCCCTAATCACTTTGCTTTCTTGTTTTGTAAATGAGCTTTGTTGCTGCTGTGCCTATGCCTAATCAAATCAGTCCTCCAGTTCTTTCATCTGCTTATACTGCATAGTTTGCAGGCTATCAAATATTATTTAAAACTAGCATTGAGGACATACTAGTATTTCTTTTTTCCTCCACATTTGGAGGAAGGTCATATATCTTTGACCTCATTTCTTTTACTTTTATTTTGTGTTTGTTTATTTGCCACTAATAGTTTCCTGTTGGATTATTTAATTAGAAAAATGATTTTTATAAGGAGGTGAGACTGATAATTCTGCTTCTCACAGGAAAACACCAGGAGGCAAAGTTATCAATTTAATGTATCTTATATAATAAAAGCCTAATATGTAAATTGATGGAATAGCACAATGACTGGTCGCTATGATGTGCACTGACCACCAGGAGGCAGACCCTCAATGCAGTAGCTGCCTGCAGGCCCCAGACCAGCCAAAGAGGGTGCCAGCGAGACTCCCCCCATCACCCTGCCTGTTGCCTGCATAGTGAGGTGAGCAGCAGCAGTGGGGGGCTGGTGAGCGGGTGGTGCCATACAGGCCAAGGTGGATGACAGCGGGGCCCTCCCCACACAATCACACTGTTGATCACCCCACAGATCAGCCTGATCGCCACCCAGGTGTAGGGACCCTACCCATGCACGATTTCATGCACCAGGCCTCTAGTTAACAAATAATTGGTTATTTTCCTGATGGCTTGATGAACCACCAAGGCTTGTAGCTTTACTTCACCTGAATTTATATCAATATGAAAAGGTAGGGATTATAACGATATTTCTTTCTTGTTTAGTTTGCTAACTGTATTCTATTGTAGAAGTGTTATATTAAGATCTCAAGATCCATAGAAATGTTGTTGTATCAGTTCTTATTTCATTGCATATTGGTATTTGGGCGTTATTTTTTACATCTGCTATTGTTATTTTAGGGGGTAAACATAGAAATCTTTCTTGTTGGTTTTCTTGGTTTATTTCTCCCTCCCCCCCCCACTAATTTTCCTGGTGTGTTATATAATTATGTCAAAATGTTCTTTCTAAAATAGGTGAGGTTTTCAGTCCTTTGAAAAAAAATGGTAATAGTCCATTTTCCATATATTACTCAACATTAGCGATCTCCTGCCAAATGATCCCAGGTGTGGGGTTGCAGCAGGTAATTTCCTGAGCAGTACGGTACAGATGATTTTCTGTGTTAGAAGATGCTATCAGCTCACCTGGCCTCATAGTGACAGAGAAATCCTTTGTTTATTCATTTAGTAGGCAGATTAACCCTAATGAATATTGGCTTCCTGGAAATAGATACAGGTGACAATGGCAAAGTGAGGAGTGGGAAGAAGGAAGACAGATTCCCTTTTCTTTCTTCACTTATAAATAAAGGTGGCTTTCATGGGAGAGTGTTTTAAATCGGAAAGGAATGCAAAATATTTCCATTTAAAAGCTAGGTTTAAATAATCAACCTTTAATTTTTAGTTTTTGGTGTCTATATAAGTATATTTTTTCAGAAGAATTAAAGATTTGTTAATTTTGGGAAACAGGTTAAAAGTTTTATGTCTTTCAAAGTAGAGTTTAAATGAAAATATTTAATTAAATACTTCATGCTGGTTTGGGCAGAAGCAGTCATTGGAACAGGAAAACACAATCCCAATATGTCCTTGCACTCAGTTAAAATTTTGTGAATTTAAAAATAATATCATTTATCAGCTTCTTCTATCACATGAAAGAAAATATGCTTTCTGCTGTGTTCATTTCCGTAGTCTTTCATGCTGCTTCAGTGACATATTTATTGTTTTCTCTGGAGCATGGATTAAGAATTCATATAGCCCTAAGAAAATTATTCATGGTCTTATACTATAAACTGAAAGAAATTTGTGGACTTAAAGCTGCTTTCAGTTCTTTGTTCTAACTTAACAACATTGCTAAGAACCATTTTTCTGAATTTAGTTATGAATGTTTGATGTAATTCCCAACAACCTATGACTGTGCCTCTTTAGGTTTGCTTCCTGAAGGAGGGAGTGCTCTACAACATTTTTCTATGAATGGTTTTGGAGATACATTATTCCCAGGACATGAATGTATAGACGCAGATGTAAAAAGCCTCTAACGTTCAACTAAACTATTCCAGAGCTTAGAGCTATAATTTATTCCCCACTCTCCACATTCTGCCCAAATGTCTTCTTTTACATAACTTTATCCATTGGAGGAAAAGTTTAAATTCTTCCCCCTGTGCATGCTAAATGTTGAAGGTTGGCTTTTCTTGATGTATTTTGGAGTTGACTATAAAAGCCCTAGAATTTCAAGGGAGAAGTGAAAGAACAGAGTTTACCTTTCTATGAAGATTTAAGATTTATGGTTTTTCCTAGCGAGAGAGATTCTGCTTGAATAGTGCTCTGAATAATGTGAGATATATATATGAATCGAAGCAGTAATAAATTCTGAATGAATCTTTGGTTTTTACTTAAGATTACTTTATCCTTAACACTAATGTTTCCATAACCTCTGACCAAATACAAAAGATTCAAAGTACTTCCAAGGGTGAGAATTTTTCCTGGCCTCGTGTGAGTAGTTGAATTCATTCCAGTTGTGTGGTATGTGCCATGAGTGCATCAGGGGTGTGCTTGCAGGGTCTTCATTTACATATCTCCTTGCCAAAATAGGAGGCGAGCCTTTACTGAATTGTCAGTAATATTTATTTTCAAAGATTAGAAAAAGAGAAAGCAATGTATTTGTATCATATTATCTTCACATGAACGGCTGCCTATGGTAACCGAATTTTTCTTTCCTTTCAGTGAAAAAACACACACACAAAAGACAACAATCATTATACGATTTTGTATTTTAAGTATTTTCATAATCTAACATAAATTGGCCCACCCAAGGATTATGTCTGTCTTATAAAGATGTGTTTACATAGTCATTGGGTGAAAGATTGCAGAAGTTGAACCGCTAGTTTTGAAAGTTGAGCCAGACCAGGAAAAATCAGGATACAATTTGGCACTTATGGAGACGAAATGATTTCCTTTTTAGCTGCTGATTTCTACTGGGAAATGTATCCTTGGACTGAAAATTGCATCCGGAAAAATGTTTATGTAGTGTTTTTCAAATGACTGATTATTCTTCTAACCTTTAACATGAACTGTGTCTAATTTTGGTCTCCTTTAACTCTTTCACGACTAGGGGATTTTTCTCTCTGTGGGAAAAATATTGCTAACAAACATATCTTTACTGCTTTGAACACAGGAATGTCTTCCAATGGCAACAAGAACATAAATTATGTCGTGATTTCTTCTTGACTTAGTTTTCTAAGCAGATAGCACAATGCCCTTATGTTTTTCACCCTTGCTCACAGGCACTGAGTATTGTATTAAGGCACTTCTCTAGAACATAGTTCTAGTCTGCTTTAGCAGCTGTGTCTCCCTGTGTTTTTTATTTTTATTTTTATTTAACATGTTTTTATTGACTTTAGAGAGAGGAGGAGGAGGTGGAGAAGAAAGAGAGAGAGAAAGAGAGAGAGAGAGAGAGAGAGAGAGAGAGAGAGAGAAATAAAGAAACATCAACGATGAGAGCGAAATATTGATTGGCTGCTTCTTGCACACCCCCTACTAGGGACCAAGCCCACAACCTGGGCATGTGCCCTGATCAGGAATCAAACCCTGACCTCATGGTTCATGGGTCGACCCTCAACAACTAAGCCACACCAACCGGGCTGTATCCCCCTCTTACTGCACCAACACCTACCTGCACACGTGAATCAAGAGCTTCTTGATATTTTCACAGGTAATATTTGACCCCTAAGATCCTCACAAATGATCATACTTGCTATATTTTCTTCTTTTTATGACTTTTCTGGCTAAGTCATTGTCCCATTGCAGGGACATCTTCTCTTTCTATGTCATCTCCACTCAGGGACCTAGGTTCAGTAAGGCTTCCCCATGAACTTATTACAGGTGATCATGACAGGGAAACAGGTGATCATGGGTCACTTCTGCTCACCATTCATGAACGGTGTCTAAGCACTGTGCCATCCAATATGACAACCACATGCCATGCTCATTTATCTAAATTTAAGGAAAATTCAACAATTCAGCAATTCAGTTTGTCAGTAGCACTAGCCACATTATTAGCCTACCGTTTTGGATAAAAACTAAATGTAGAACATTTCCGTTGTCACAGACGATGACAAATGTATGCCCAGAGGTAGGAAGAAGCAAATATTATGAAACTGTATAATGTCTACCATTTGGTAAAACATTCTTGCAGATATTCCTGAGTTGTTCTAAATTTGTTTTGTTATATTTTTGGAGGTGGGGGTTAAAATTGAGGAAAGTATACACACACACACACACATACACACACACACACTCACACACACACACATTGCTGCTATTCTGCAAGCAAAGAAAACTTACGAACCATACACTTGAAATTAACATTTCATCCAAGGGGAGGGGAGGTGGCTTCCGTTACATATCATTTGAAGGAAGAATCTGTACTGTGTTTGTGTAGCTCTGGAGAAGATATCCAGGAAAGAAACACCACAATTCCCATTGAGCTCAGAAAATGTGATTAAGGAATTTGAATGTAATTACCCAGAGTTTGGCTTTTCTTTTAAAGAACCCATTCATTTCAGAGATTCCTTGATACTGTAAATCTGACAACTACATCTAGTTTTTTTTGGAAGACTTCCACCGGGAACAGGGAGTCCAGGATGAGTCCATAAAAAAGAAGCCCCTGCAGCAAGCACAGCCCGAGCCATGCTGTGTTTTGACTTCAAGCAGATTTTATCTGTGGCTGATATACAGAGCGGGTATTTAGTGGGATGTGTGCGGCTCTGTTCGAGATTCCTATCTTACTGGATTGGTGTACGAGCTTATTTAACGGAATGGTTGGGGCCACAAGAACTATATGTTCAAGCCAATCACAGTTCTAATAACAGAGTTGGGGAATTTTCTGTGTTTTCAGAGACAGAGTTCTCCTTTCCCATAATTGATGGATTAGAATTCGACAAGTGAGAGGCGGCCCTTCAGTTCCTTTGTCTTCTAAATCGCTTGTGTAAAATCCTCACAAAGCAAGCTACCCAGCAAAAGTTGTGACAGAAACTGTTCACCGGTTTTTCTTTTTTCTTTCTTTCTTTGTTTTTTGGTGTTTCCACACTATCTTGTCAAACATCTGGAAATCAGCATACTTGCAGTCACCTCACAGCATGATTTCACATTTATATCATTGTGCTAGTTGGTAAAAGTTGTTCTCTCTCTCTCTCTCTTTCTCTCTCTCTCCTCCTCCTCCTCCTCCCTCCCTCCCTCCTCTCCTCCCCCTCCCCTCTCTCTCTTTTCTTTAGGAAAAAGAATCAGCAACTTTTGGTCTGTCACAAGGTCAAGTGATGATTAGTGATGCAGTCTCCCCTAAACACATGTTTAGCTCAGAAAAGTTAAATCAGTTTCCAAAAATTTGGTAACTATTAGAGTACTTCCTAAGTCACTTCCGATGTCAAGCCCAAGGTGCAGGGAGTCAGGGCTATCCTGAGTGCTCGGCGGTTCTCTACCAAAGGGACTTAATTTGGCAGCTGATGCGGCCAAGGAAACACTCACGCCATCACAGAACCAGACAGGAAACACGTTGGAAAGGGCTGTTTTGATAGCGGATCATGAGATCAGGCAGAGAGCTGTGAACTTTAGATGTCGCCTAGGCCATGGAGCGGTGGGCCAGGCACCTGGGGGTGGAGAAGGAGAAAGGAAAGGAAAGGAGGGGAACCATGTAACAACGTACGCCCAGTTTTCTCCAAAGAGGCCTGCTAAAAATGATGGGGGTCTTTGACGTAGAGGAGCATGAGTAATGAATTCAGTTGTTAGTTTAGTGTTGTGTGTGTGTATGTGTGTGTGTGTGTGTGTGTGTGTGTGTGTGTGTGTGTGTGTGTGAAACATTCCACCATCCCGATCCACCTTTCCCTGCTTAGCGTGCTGGTTCGCAAAGGCCGCAGAGAGCTGTCCCCGCCAGCGCAACCTCCTTGTACAGCTCTCCCACGAGCTGTCTTCTGCAGAAACACTGCGTGGAGCAAAGGTTGTGCTTTCGGGAGATGGACGTTTTATAATGATCCGTTTTGACAACTTGCTCTGGTCGCCATGTGTCTCACAGGCCTGCCAGTGGGTGGGTGCTCGCAGGAGTGGGCGTGTGTCTGCGAGGGGCTGCTTCCCACCAACCAGGCTCCATGCTCAGCCTCCAGGGCCACGAGTCTCCTTGGAGCCGCGGGAAGCCGAGCAGCAGAGCCGCCTGCTCCTGTGTGTGCCCAGGACGGTGCCCAGCCTCACTCTGAGAGCCTGGGGGTGACACCTTTCCGTCTCCCGGGAACTTCTCTCTGGTCCCCTGTGCCCATACTTAGAAACGACGAGGTGATTTATTTCTTTTGTAGGGCCACCCTTCCAGGTCTCTGGAAGCCATTTTTGTGTGGAGGGCAGCCACGGCAGATCGTTAAATTATACCCATACCTGCACTGGACAAACGCTGCCAAGACTTCCCTCTCGATGGAGAGTGCTCCTCGGTTTGTTGTCTGTGAGGACAGTGTTGTGATCCACGGCACTGTCGACCCCACTCTGCTCTGTGGCTCAGACCGCTGGCAGGTCCCAGGCAGGGCAGATAGATGACGCCCTGATAGCATCCGTCCAGTGGTTCTGATCACATATCAGGTGGACAGCTGAAATACCCACACTCAACTTTACTAAGTTTCTATGACTAATCCCAAATTTGACTGCAGACACCTTTTTCTCTAGACCCCTTTCAAATGTTTACTAATTCTAAACGACAATGGTGTATTTTTCTCAATTCTGACTTACAGAGCTTTTTAAGATCCAACAACTCAAAATATATCTTCCCAGTTAATTATGAGAAACTGATCTGGAACAATTTCCCTTATTGTCATCAATTCTCTTGTACCCAAAAGAATAATCAATATAACCCAAGGAACCCCATTTATCAGAATAACCACAAAACCGATTTTGAATGACCTCGGGCCAAGAACACTGCAGCAGCGTCCAGATTGGTCCCACAAATATCAGTGTCTCTGACCTGCCTCTCCTCCCCACCTCCAGTTTATCCTGCATGACACCCATAGCGTCGTCTTCCTCAGATATTACATTGATCGTATCACTCCTGTTTTCCAGAACCTTTGAGAGTGTCCCATTCTGCCACAGGGAGTCTCAGTATTTTGATTGACAAGTCGCGGTTCTAGCCATGTTTCTTGTGCAGCCCTTCTCTATGAGCCTCTGCACTCGAGTCCAATGGACCTGGTTGGTTGAGTCGGGCTCCAAGCAGTTCGGGTCCTGGCTCCTCACATCAGCATCCAGAAAGGCTTCTCCTGGGGTCTTAGGAGAGTTTTTCCTCATGAGGTCAAAGTCAGACAAGGGTTCTGGTAGAAACAGGAAAATTTGGAGGTTGCTGTCTGCGGTGAGATTCAGGAAGCGATCATCACTTTGATGGATGCTCATTCTTTAGTTATGCTTTACAGTTTTACTTTAATGAAACTGGAGTGGAGGAAACTGGTGTTCTTGCGTGGGTGTGACTTTGCCCCAGCGGGGACTCCTCTTTGTGCGGACAAGCTCCCAATCCGCCAGGCCAAAGTGAAGGACATTGTCATGCCATCAGCTTTCACAGACAACAACCAATAAAATGCCAACCAAGTGCAAACCGCAGCAGGTCTTGGCTCCCAGGCAGGAGTGCTGTTTTGATGGCTATGTAACATCATGTGTTGGGCTAAGTGTCACCCATGGTTTCTTTCTCGAGTTCATGCTACGCACCCTCTGTCACAGGCAGGTAGATACGAGGTAGGTTTTCGGTCTGTCATTCGGAAAGTTAGCATCAATTTAGGAAGCCATGGACTCAACTCTGTGCTTGTTAATCTGCTCGCCAGGTTCTGGTCTGATTGTGTTATCTAAAGGGCGATTTCATATCTATATGTGTATCCAAGGGTCCTGTAACTTTTTGCCACAATCTAGATCTATCTTCCTATGAAAAGTGATTTTTCTGTGTTTTACCTGAATCCTGTTAGCTCATTAATGTTCTCAGAAAACTTTTCTATAATAATTTAATAATACTTTGAATGTATGAGGAATTGCATCGCCCCTATAATATATTCAGGAAAGATACAAATCCCATTTTACAGATGAAGAAATTGAGATTCAGAATGTTAGGTGATTGAGCCAAGGTAAACCAGAAAGTGGTGGACATAGGACTGGAACCCACATTTTCTGACTCCTCCCACTCCTCTCTGTTCTCTTTTTGTAAGTGATGCCATTTTAGTATTTGACTCATGTGTGGCATCTCTAGTTGTATAAGATGTTTGGAATCCTAGATTCTAGAGTAAACTCTGCTACTAACCATCTAAGCTGACTTTTAACAAGTCTATTTACTCTTTTTCTTAGAGTAATTCTAGGATCATTGCCAGTGAAATAATATAAAGTATTTATTAGTTTATGGCTCTGATTACATTTAAGTGAAATAACAGTCATATCAAATATTAGTTCTCATCTGGAATTTACTGTTTTATTTCTTTTGAAAAATACATATGTATTTTTATTGATATCGCCTAGGAAGAGAGAGAGAGAAACATCAATGATGGTGAAGAATCATGGATCAGCTGCCTCCCTCATGCCCCACACTGGGGCTCGAGCCTGCAACCAGGCATATGCTCTGACCAGGAATGGAACTACAACCTCCTGTTTCATAGGTTGATGCTCAACGCTGAGCTATGAGGGCTCCATTCATTTCTTAATGACTTCACTGAAACCAGAGGTGAGGAGAGTTTCTGACTTTGTTTCAAAGCTATTGTTATTTTCACTTATCTCCTGTGGCTCTTCTTTGGTTTTACTAAGCTTTGAATGAGGTGTTGAAATCCTTAAGCTGCAGGGTACAAATTACTATTCAGTAAGCAAACTCATAATCTATCTTCCATTATGGAAATGAAATTTTATCCCAGACTCTTACGGTTACGTGTGAAAAATTGGTGTTTGAGATTTTAAAATAAATCCTAAGCGCTGGAGTTCTATTCCACCTTCACTAACTTATTATTTCGACATAAAGGCCTTTCTTCCTCCAGGCCTATGGGCCCCAGGCCTTTTCAGCATCGTGGTCTGCACTTCTCTGTTTTTCTTTCCCTGGGAGTGCTGATTAGTGACTTGCGGTGTGGATTCTGATTTATCGCAGACCAGAGCCGCCCCTTAGGGGCTGAGCAGAAACACTCATGAAGGAGCCGTGATTAAAAAGAGTGGTAATGAAGACAAATGTTGCAGAGGGAGTTGAGAGAAAACCAGTGCTTGGCATTCCCCGCAGCTCCTCAGAGCTTTTGAGAAGGAGGCGGTGGTAGCCAAAGGAAATATTTCCCCTTTGTTGTTTATTTCTCATGGCACTGGAAACATTTTTCTTTTCCTCCTGGGTGTTCTAATTCTCACTTGTTAACTGCTTTTCATGCAAGGTTGCAATTAACCCCTGGCAGATTCCTCACCAGGTTCCCCTTATAGCCACTCCATCGCCAAAGAAGTTTTTAATGCTTTGACCTATAACCATTTTTAAGTTCTTCAGACTTGATACTTTTGCCTAATTTCTCAGATCATTAAATCACACTTTTGGGTCCCCTCCCCTCCCCAGTGATTTTGACTAAATTTGATGTTAGGTGCCTATAATTTCCTTCTTGGTTTCACAAGACAGAATGCCAGTAGAAAAAAAACAAAACAAATTCCCATTCACTTGACAATTTTAGTCACAACTAGGTCCAAAGTTCCAAACCAAGTGTATATGCCCATAACTAAGGACACCATTCCAGCATCACTTGAGTTCAGGTGGGAACTCTGCAAATACTCGCCATTGCTTGGTCTGGGTCTTTGGGCATCTGCCAGAGCAGTAGTCCCATCATCTGTGGCTACAGGAGCTGTAATCCACAGCCCTGCTCAAGCCTCACCAGAATCTACCTTCTTTCAGAAGATTCCCTAATATTGGAATGAATGCTAAAGAAATAGATGGTTTCTGACAGGCTTAGGCAATGAGTCTCTGAACAGCAGTGAAGGGTCAAAATACCACATTCAAAACACTTAGGGATGGAAGAGGATAAAGGATTGTGGAATCTGTGGAGTATTTGGTCAAGAGCAAAGCACTATGCATCTACCTGGTTAGTGTGCTCCATAGTGTGTTCAGTACTGAGGAGGCAAGGTGCACAGAAGGAAAGACTAGAAATAGAAGAGAGGGCCCACTCCCTTGAGCTCTGTCAATAGAAGCTCCTTAGCAGGTCTACATTGGTTAACAGGAAAATATCAAAGAACCCAAGCAAAGTTCAGGAAATGCCACCACCCCTGATTTCATGCGACCTACTGAAATGTTTGATCTCCAGAAGCGGGCAGTAGTTTCTGATCCAATCAAGTGATTCTTGTGGAGAAGGTCTCAGTGTACTTAGAGAACCTTATCAAATATCCAAAATCAAAGGGAAATTTTAAATCTCATCTAATTAGATGAACAAAGCTGATACAAAGGTAGAAGTCATCCTTATGGGTCTTTCTGGCATTTCTGCTTCTGACTTAAGGCAAAACAAAAACAAAGAAATGAGTAACAGAAGCAACAACAACAATAAATTACGAGCTTCAAGCTTCTCAGTATTAGGGAGAACTTAAATTATCCCATTCTGAAGAACATATGAGATGAAAGATCAACCACATGGAAGATTAAAGAGCACTCACTGAGAGAAGACTTGGGCGAAACCTTTCACATTTAGGTTGTTTCTATTGAGGTTTGGTCTTCTGAACTCTTCTCCAGTTCTAAAGGCAAGGTCAAGGGCTGAGTCTAGGCTAACTGATGTCAAGAGCAAGGGCTGTAGGAAAGGCCAAAAATTGCTGCAGTTCATCTGGAAACAGATGAAGATTTAGACTACTGGACTTAAGTGCCAAGTTTGTAGGATTACTTCAGAATCGTGCTCCAGGGTATTAGAATTCCATGAACATTTGAGCCATTTGACATTACTTCCCTGTTAACTGGGGAAGAAAGGCTCTTAGAATTTCCAAGACTGAATGGAATTCTCCCTCAAGTACTGATGGACTCGTCCTGGTATTAAACATTGGCATGAGGTTCTTTATTTTTCCTGGCTTTAGACAGGCATATTAAGATTTCATGGATATCTGAATCTTTCTTTGAGTATCTGGGAACACATCAGAGAAACCAGATAGACAAGAGGGAAAAGGAAATAGGCTATTTCCTTAGCCTTTTGAAGCAAATGAATTGGAAGGCTGCTTTCTGTGACGTTCATTGGCCCACAACTGCCTGGAATCTGTAGAAACACCACTTTTTTTTTTTTTTCGTTACTGTGTAATATTTAACAAAGTATTTCATAGATGTATTTAGCATGATTTTCTCCAAGGATCTATGGAGCAGAGTTGGAGGTACTGAAGCGTTGGATGGCTATGAAGTAATTTGAGATTGAGGGAGACACTACTGAAGGAATCACATACAGAAAGTGAGAGGTAGCATTTGCTTGATTTGGAAAATAAGTATTTAATTTTAAATTAATTTATTAATTTTTGAAAATAAGTATTTTAAATAGTCTGGTTCAGTCCTGTCCTGTATGGCTGGCTAATATAATTAGATAGGAGTCAAGTTCAAAACAAACACTGGGGCAATTTATGCATACTTCTCCAAAAAGATGAACAAAGGACATATAATTTCATAGTAGGAAGATTAAGGTAAAAAAACATAGTGAACATTTATTGATTTAAAAATATATGTTGGGGAAATTCACAAATAATCTGCAATAACTTGAAATATATACCCTCTGGACACTTCCTTTGCTCATGTATAAATTAAAATGTTTGCTGCCTTTTGCAAAATGTCAGTTCTCCAAAAATGTGTCCGTGCATTTCTGTACCTGCAGTGTAGTAAAGCTTTAGATGAAACCCCATAATTATAGTGGCATACTGTCACTTAGGTTCCAAGCAGCAAAATAAACAGTGTCTCTCAGAAATTATTTTAAAAAACTGTGTTAGGCACTGTGCTCAGTACTTTATGGGTGTTATTGCATTTAATCCCTATTTTATAAATTAGGAAATTGAGGTTTTGGCAGAATTTGACAGGCTGGTTAGCCAGGGCTCAAAATCAGGCATGTCCAACTCCAGAGCCTTCGCTCTCTATACCAAGCTCCACTACCTTTCTGTGTGTCTTCACTCAGTCAGTCCATTTATATAATGTGAGAGCTGCAATTTTTAGGTTCTTTTGGCTCTTAAGTTGTAGAAAACTATGTAAAGTTGGGCTGACTTTATTATGGTGAGACATTTAGAGAGAAACTAATGTCATGATTGTAATGGCATTTCAAGTTCATGATACCTGCCATCGATCGAGCATATACAGTATACTAGGCACCATGTAAATAAATTATAAACAGATAAACTAATTCTCAAAACAATCCTTTTGACGTATATTTATTGTCCCAAAGAAATACCATAGTTATTCATAGAGTTGGCCACATCAAAGATGTAAAAGACAGTTGTTTAGATTTCAAAGGCCTTTAGTTATCATAGGACACCACTATGGCTATTGAAAGTAATAAGAAATTAGAATCATGAAGAAACAAGAAATATTTCTCCAGATTACAGTATTTGTATCTTTCTCTCATGCAATCTTTTGAATAAAACATTTTTTTAAAATTAGTGAAAGTGATATTTTTGTTTTTAAAAATTGAATTCATGTTCCCAGATTTCTCTCTTAAAAATAGTTTCACATTACAGGTAAGAAGCTTCCAGCAGTTTGGACTATCTGAGATAGTGAGAACAAGCAACCTGTGTGTGAAGCACCGTTTCATACTTCTCATATTGACACTACGAAGTGCTGCGTAGTACCTCATTGTAACAGATGCTTATAAATATGGAGTTGTTTCTTCATAGCTGGTACTTTTTGTCACTTAGCCCTAATTTGCTTAATTCAGGGACACATCCTGGGAAGCTAGTTTAAGGATGACTTTGCTGCAATAATCAGATCATCTTAGTGTCAAGTGCTCACTAGATTATGAAGAAATTTATATCTGCATTAGGTAAAGGTCATTTCACCATAGTAACCTGAATTGTGATTTTTTAACCCTTTAGTTAGCATACCATTTCATTGGAAGTATTAAAAGCAAGTTATTGACAAAATTTAGGCCCAAGTCCATCTATTCTTTAGTAGGAATAGCTAGAAGATTCTCAGTACTTCCAGAGATCTCAAGAGAAATGCTCTGTTTTGTATTTGATTAGCTACCTTTTCACCTTGAAGTCCTGTGTATTTGCCATAGCAGGGCTTGGCAAACTACTGTCTCCTCCTGTTTATGGACAGCCCACAGGTTAAGAATGGTTTTCACACCCTGGCCAGTTTGGCTCAGTGAATGTCAAGTAGCCAATTGAAGTGTTACAGGTTCAACTCCTGTCAAGGACGTATACCTTGATTGCTTTCTCTAAAAATCAATGGAAAAATGTCATTGGGTGAGAATTAACAACAATAACGAAAAAACAACAAAAAGAAAGAATGGATGAATGATTTTCACTGGTAGAAAAAAAAGAATATTTTATTAAATCTGAAAGTTATCGAAATCTAAGTTTTAGTGCTCATAAATAACATTTTAATGCACTACAGCCACATACCTTCATTTTTGTATTGTCCATGGCTTTTTCTCGCTATGATCACAGAGTTGAGTAGTTTTAACAGAGACCATATGGCCTAATGATGCTTCCTATCTGGCTCATTACAGAAAATTTTGTTGACCACTGACGATAAGATCAAGTCCAAACCATTTCCTAGCATGGCTTACAAAACCTTTATGACTGGCTCCTGCTACCTGTCTGCTTCAGTGTCTCTACTCCTCTCTGGTAAAACAGCCTGAGCTCTCCCCACTATTTAAATGTCAATAAATTTAGAACTTCTTACACTCTGATGTGCTTTCTATACATCTAAATATTTCCCCGTGTTATTCCCTTTGCATCAAATCATTCCTTTCCATCCTGACTGAGAATCCCTGCCAAATTCCCATTTGTCTGCCAATATTTTGACTTAAGCATTCCCTCCCTTCTCTGCAGCCCTAACACCCCATGCTCTGCTCCCACCTCCCACTCCGTCACTGAACAGTAAGCATTTGGAAGGCAGATATTGTCTCTTGTTTGCCTTTTTATCCTTCATACAGGGTTTCTCAACCTCAGCATTATCAGCATTTCTGACTGGATAATTCTTCAATGTGGGAGCTGTCTTGTTCATTGTAGAATGTTTAGCAGCATCTCCAACCTGGTCCAGCCAATAAATACTAGGTGATCCCTCTCCCCCAGTCATGCCAATCAGAAAGTCTGCAAACATTGTCAAATGTCCCCTGTGGACAAAATTGTCCCCATTTGAGAACCACTGCCCTAGGGTCTTGCATAGTCACTAACCCATAGTAGACACTGAGTAAAATGTTGAATTAAGTAGGAAAAGACTTGATTCGTTTGAATGTACACTTCAAATGGATGATTTGTATGATGTACTATTTATATCTCAACAAGGCTGTTTTTAATAAAAAAGATATGGTTTACTCACAGCTATTATTAATGCCATTATTATTGCGGTTTTTTTGTTGCTCCAGAATAATTGCCAGAGCAACTGATTGTGTCATGTACTATAATTGTTGAAGCCAAAGACACATTATCTAATTTAATACTGACTTCAGACCTGGGAAGTTGACTTCATCTTTTCCTCTTTCTTTGTTGATAAATGCAGATGCAAAAAAGATTCAGTAACTTGCTCAAAAGTCTCTGCTCTTGTCTGTTTTCAAGGCCTGTCTTCGCATCACTTTGACCATGTTGCTTCCACAAGTCAGATATTCACCACAAGAAGCCTAACTTCTAGGTTAGGTGAAAATGCACTTAACTCTCAAAGACAATGTGTTTACATAGCAGATATGAACAGTTTCTAAATAGCATTGTTTCTGTTCAAAATGCTAAACACTGTTTCTTATCAATAGAACTGCCTACATGCTCTGCGGACCATGGTAGGTTTTCGTTTTGTTGTAGTTGTGGCTGTTTGGGTTGGTTTGTTTTCTTGGAGTCCACGAAGGGGCCACTTTTTATTTTCTTCCAGGTTCTTCGGTCCTCAGGTGGTGGTCTATCTATTCTGAAGCATTATAAAAATCTAACATTTAGCCTAAAAAGTAAAAAGGAAATCCATAGGTGGCATTACCGGTTATGTCTTTCACTTTGACTTGGAGCAATGGCATTAAAGCAAATATGATCAAAGACTGGTCATCTTTTGACCAGTACTGGGCAGTAGAACTTTCTGCAGTGATGGAAATGTGGTAGGTCTGTGCTGCCCGGTATGATAGCCACATGTAGTGATTGAGCGCTGAACATGTGACTTATGTAACTGAGAAACTGGATTTTTGATTGGTTTAATTTATTGACATTTAAATAGCACAACTTTAGACATCTTAGCTTTGACAAAACCACAAACCTAAGCTTAACCCCAGAAAATATCTTTGGGGTCATAGACCCTGGTTTCAGATTGAATAAATGACCCGTGGTGAATAAATATAGAAAGTGTAGGGATATTTACTTTAACAGTACAATTTAAAAGGTTACTGGTATACCTCAGCTATGTGATTGGTAGAAGGATAAAATTGCTCTATTGGGGAGAGGAGTGTTACACTCACATTGTATTGTTACTTCAACATTTATGAACACCTAGCAAAACCATTTTGAATTTTTCTCTTGACTTGAGTGTTATGCGATAAAATAAATTATCCATTTAGGGGCAATGTTGAGACATTGAGGAATAAAGTGGAAAATGTGGTGTATTTGATTGTTTTATGTATTTAAGAATTATTGGTTGAGTAAGAGACTTTTGCTTTGTTGAAATTCTTGAATTTTTTTACTAAAACGTTTGTTTTTTTGCTCTAGGTCCAATGACAGCTACATTTAGTAATTTAACAATAAACTAACAAAATTTTTCTTCTCGGTAGATTGCTAAGTATTTTCAGAAGAGTCAGTGCTTTGGAATATTCTTTTTATATCCATAATATTTTAATTTTGATAAAAGAAAAATGGCATTAACTTGATATATTTTCATTTCAAATACCATCCTAAATTAGCTCTAATATTTGGCAAGTTATAGTTAAACCCATTTTATGCCTTTGCTTGTATGTGTTCATTAAGTTTATTAGGTCTCAAAAAAAAAGCAACTCAATTATAATGGAGACAGACATCAGTTTTATTATTCTTGGATCTTCAAGAATTATTACTGACTTTTTACTTACATTTACTCAAATATGCAGCATAGTTCAGTGTGACTCAGTGTCACCACGCTCCATGTTCTAAGGCAGGGGTGGGGAACTTCTTTTCTGCCAGGGGCCATTTGGATATTTATAATATCATCGGAGAGATGTACAAATTATCAACTTAAACATTAGCCTGCTATATTTGGTCAAACATTTAATTAACTCACCCCTAATGCCTTGGCAGGGCAGACTAAATGATTTCGCCATCATCTACAACCACTGGCTGGACAGTCCCCACCCCTGCTTTAAGGGGTATAATTAAGAAAAAGGCATGCCCCCTGATCCCCAAAACCTTGGGATTCTGCTGATAAAAATAAAACTCTAGTGACCGAGGTATAAGGCAGATCAAGTCCCCTTAGAATATGCAGGAGGGAAAGATTAGTTCCAACTGAGGTGATCAGAAAATGTTGTGTAAAAAAAATGACATTTGAACTAGAATTTGAGGAAGAGGTAGGATTTTGATAGTTACAGATTGAGGAAAGAGACTCCTGTTGGCAAGAAATAAAGGCACACATACTGGACTAATTTGGGGACAAATGGGAATCTGCTTTGAATATATAGCAAAGGATATGTGAAGGGAAGTTGTGGACGACCCAACTCTCTAGGGAGGTTGGGGCCAGACTGGGAAAGGGAAGTGCAGGTGGAGGAGTTGGGGGCGGCGGGTGGGATGAGGAGTGAAAAATATTTGTGGTGAGTAAGTGATGAGTTTAGGAAGATTATTCTAGCAGCTGATAGAATAAATAGGGAAAGACAAAAGCAAAGTAACCCTGGGCAGTGGTTATCACAATCAGACATTTACCAGGTAATCACACCAACAGAGACTTGATTTGTAAAAGTTGCTCTTCCTTCCTTCCTTCCTTCCTTCCTTCCTTCCTTCCTTCCTTCCTTCCTTCCTTCCTTTCTTTCTTTCTTTCTTTCTTTCTTTCTTTCTTTCTTTCTTCTTTCCTTTTCCTGGAGAAATAGAACTCTGGCATTTGGCTATCTTAGCATAACCTTTATATAAGTTTGGAATGAAAAGAAAGAGAAAAGAATACTCATTAAAAATCAGTGAAAAGGCCGAAACCGGTTTGGCTCAGTGGATAGAGCGTCGGCCTGCGGACTGAAGGATCCCAGGTTCGATTCCGGTCAAGGGCACGTACATTGGTTGCGGGCACATCCCCAGTAGGGAGCGTGCAGGAGGCAGCTGATTGATGTCTCTCTCTCATCGATGTTTCTAACTTTCTATCCCTCTCCCTTCCTCTCTGTGAAAAATCAATACAATATATTTAAAAAAAGAAATCAGTGAAAAGCTTCCAGTTTTTGATTTTTAAATGAATAGGGAGGTATATAGTTCTTGCTTCAAACTTTCATTTCACTTCTTTTCCTTATGAATGGGCCTGGGCACATTATAGACTGTAATGTAGTGGTATGATAGTGCATGATTTAAAGTACATTTTGTCCTAATCCACAAGTGTCCTGACAAATGTTAAGCAAAAAGCATGCCTCTCCATATCCTTTATTCATTTGAGTGATTTTTTTTTCCCTAAGTATAATACTGAAATGGTGTAGGCATGAAGCCAAGTGACGACCCATTGCCGCCACTGCCACTTTTCATTATGGGCACCATCCCTTCCCTTTGCTTTGCTCTGTCTGGTTCACTGGGACAAGTAGTGAGCGCTCATCCCCCTCCACCCGGAGTCCTTACACTGGCATACACATATTACACTTCAACCAAGGCCCTTCACATTTGTGTGTGAGACACTTGACTTTTTTCCCGGCAAAAAGCTTTATTGTTTCCATTTGGTCCAGTGCATGGGAGAGGGCTTCAGAGCGGAGGTTAAAAGAATGGCTAGTAGTTTCAGGGAGAGGCTCAGGCAAAAGCCAGACACCAGGGGACCCAGAGGGGCCCCTCAAAGGCCTCGGCTCCTAAGGCTCCTAGTCGTGCTTGAGGATGAGCCTTTCGAAGGGATACCTTCCCAGCTCAGCCTGGGGGCCAGCAGCCTCGGGAGGGAGGTCAGGTGTTGCCCACCTTCTTGATGAGTTTCACCTGCTCACCCGGAAGTGGTTCTGCAGGAAGTCACGGAGCTGAAGGTCTTCCTGGTAGAACCCAGGGCAGGCAGCTTCCCTGGTGTCCTGAGTTTTGCTCACTCACCTGGGGAGGCTTCTGCTCATCCTGGAAGAAAATGTGGCCACCATGCTGGTTTTGCAACTTTAAGAGACACTTGGCCCACGGCCTGGAGAGCCACATCCTGCGGTGGCACTGGGAGCCCAGAGAGAGGTAGGTGCGGGAGGCCGCCCGCGCAGGCTGGCCAGGCGGCTGGCCGCAGCCTCCACCTCGGGGGAATAATGCGGACCAATTTGGGAGCTCCTGGTTTGGCAATAAGGAGGCAGGGTAGAGGGGAAAACCAGTGTGTTGGCTGGTCTCGGAGGTGGTTCTGAGGGTGGTGATTGGATAAGACAGTCAGGCTGGAGAGTGGCCTGAGGCTGGAGAAGGGGCGTCCCTGGGGCTGTTCTGTCCAAACACTGCTGAAGCAAGAGGCAGGCCTGGGACCGCCGGGGGCACTCTGATTTTTTTTAATAACTGACAATTATGAACAGATTGAATCACCTGTGTTTAGATTCTGAGCTTATTGAAGGCTCCTATTAAACAGTAATACTGAGACACTTAATTTCTTCAAAATTAATACTACAAAAATGGAGTATTTTTTTTTACCCCCATTTCCTCCCTCATGTCATCCTTTTCACTATATACACACTCCTTCTCATTATTGATATTTATCAAGGTAAGGCTCTCTTCCTTAATTTAAAAAGTGAGCAACCACTTATTTTAAGGTTCTTGGCTAAGCACTCTCCATATTATTTCATTTAATCTTCATGAGAGTTCTGTTTGGTGGTAGTTATTCCAATTTTAGAGATGAGGGGACAGACACACAGACATAAAGTTACTTATCCAAGGACACACAGTAATTGGGATAGCCAAATGTAAAACCAGAAATGTGTGATTGAAGGTCCTTGGATAACATCTCTTTGTTCAACACGGTTTTGTTCTACATTGTTTGGTTATAATGTTGATGAGAAAAAATAACATCTGTTCTTCAGTGGGGCCATGTCTGTGTGGAGTTTGCACTTGCTCCCCCTGTCTTCGTGGGTAGGAACTTGTTCTTGTTGATATCCGTTAGCCTATGGAAACACTGGTTTGGTTAGACGTTATTTTGCTTAAAGTCCGTTTCCAAGACCCTATCAATGACTTTTAAGTGAGGACTTACTGTACTTCCTTAATCAGTGTGCCTTCCTTGATGCTGGATGATGTGATCCCAGTTTGGGTAATGGATGAATACTGGTCCCAAGTGGAAGTTTGTGTAGAGGAGTCATAGAATTTTTAAGAATGAAAGGGTATATAGAGGTCATCAGCTCTCGTGTAAAATAAAGTCCTGTGTATCTGGGAAGGGTCTCTAGTAACTCAATTCACATAGTGCATTGGATAGTAACTGTACTAGTAACAGCCTCCAGATGAGGGTAAGGAGCAGGGAGTTAATCATCAAAAACATTGATGCTGTGGGTTGAGGTGAAGGCAGAAAGAGATCATCCATTTGGAATAATACGCTTGGAAGAACTGTCTGATTTGCTGACACCTGGAGTTTGCTTCAAAATAATGCAGGAGGAGGAACTGGAGGTGGGATGGGCAGGACTGGCCATGGTTTGATGGTTCTTGGGTTGTGCGATGAATGCTTGGGTTTTCCACACAGGCAGGTGGAAGACATCTTTTTTTTCTATTTTGGTGGATGCTCAGAATTCTTCATAATGCTTTTACATTTTTATTTGAAGGCACCGTTTTCATGATTTTACAATGATTCTATTATGTACATATTTTCTTATGCAAAATTCTCTTGGATGTTTTAGTCATAAGGAGAATTTTTTTTCCTAGCATTTGTTCTCTCTTAGAATGTCCTTCATTTCCTTTTCCGATTATTTGCTAAAGAAAGAACTCAACTTTTCCAATGCTGAAGGTGACGTTACTTGTCAGCTGACGATATGGCTGCAGCATTAGTATAATTTATCTCATTTCTCTTATGAGTAACTTCTCTTTGACATTAGTTTTCAACTCAAAGACTTGGCTTGCATTGTTCTCGTTAGTAAAAAAAAAAAAAATGCTAGGATGTCCTTAGTAATTGGAGTCAGCTGCACTTAAGACTGTTCAGCCAGACTGTTATTTTAGCCTTCACTAGTAGGGTTTTTAACACCAGGTTGACCTTACTTTGAAACATTCTCAAAATACCATACTTTAATATCGATTTATATACTTTCATATTAAGGCAGGGCAGGGTCTCTGGGGGGGAAATAATGAAACTCTTACTTCCCACAAATACAGGAATAAAGGTTGATTTTCTGTCCGTCTTTTTTAAAGAAAAAAGGGAAAGACTTTGGGTTAAGTTTTCCCGTGGTTAGGGCACAATGCTAGATGGGCTGATTCCCTAGGCCTGTGTTCCTTCCTGTCGCTTGAGGATTTTGACTGAATCTTCTCTGTTCCTAGCACTGAGCAGATGCTCAGTGGATTTGTTTCTCAGTGCTAAATACTGAGTTCACATGACATTAGACCAATTATATTTTAGGCAAGTGTAAAGCCCAAATTTTATAAAAAATTTTGGAAAATATTCTGTTTTTGTTTATTCCAGGGGAATCCGTTCTCTGATTGGTCATTGGTAAACTCCCATCTAGTAGAATGTCAGGGGCAGAGTTCATTGAGGAGTGTAGATAGTATTTTTTTAAAACTAGATGAATAAAAAAAGCTATGGTATGTTTACACAATGGAATACTACACAGTCATAAAAAAAGAAGACGACGGAAATCTTACCTTTAGGGACAACATGGGTAGACCTGGAGAGTGTTAGGCTACATGAAATAAGCCAGTCAGAGAAAGACCATTACCATATGATTTCACTGATATGTGAAATCGAATGAACACAACAAACGCACAAACAAAATAGAAACAGACTCATAGATGCAGAGACTAGACTGACAGCTGTCAGAGGGGCAGGGGGACTGGGGGGAAAAGATGATGGGACTAAGCAAAGGAAAAAACAAAACAAAAAAAACCATCTCAGAGACACAGACTACAGTATGGTGATTCTAGAGGGAAAAGGGGCAGGAGGGGTAAGTGGCGATGGAAGGAGACTTGGCTTTGAGTGGTGAACACAAAATACCATATACAGATGTATTATAGAATTTACACCTGAAACCTATATCATTTTATGAACCAATGTCACCTAAATAAATTCAGTAAAAAAAAGTAGATTGAGAGAGGCCTCAGGACCAGCAAATCCATATTAGGCAATTGGACTCCCTTCACCTCTTCCGAGCCTTCCATGGGTGTCTCGGGACCCCAGAACCAGTGCAGACCCGGTGCACTCCAGACAACCGCTCGTGCCGGTTTCCTCATGCTATATATAGGAATTGAGCAAGTGCTTTATAATGAACCGTCCCTCCAGGCACCTCTCCCTCTTCTGCTGACGCAAAACCCTCAGGCACCCAGTAAGCGGTCCTTTTTGGAGTTTCAAGTGCCGGCTACTTTATTTACGTTACCTTTCAGAAATGTTTGGCCTGGCGTTCTTCATAAAAGAGTAAAATCTGCGAGAGATTAAAATCTGATAATGGTTTATCCTCAATAGCGAAAAAGCGCGCTCTTCCACAACACAGCCCTCCTGGGCATGTGACATGTCCGTGAGCTCTCACGTTGGCTTGCCTTAACCCCGGATCTTCCCAACTTCTCCGAGTCCACGGCGGGGGTGGTTTTTGAGTTGCGGAGGAAGCGAAAGGTTCAGGAGAATTTCTTACTAAGTCCATTTACATCCAAGAATAATTTCATATAGATTAACGGAAATAATAATACCGGTAAGATTTCCAGACCGGGGTCATTACAGCATTGAGAGTAGGCCCTCCGTGACGAATTGCTGTAAACCTGTTTGGCTCCCCACCACAAGGTTTTAAAACATAAAAATATCAAAGTGCTCAATTTTTTTTCTCTCTGTTCCCTTATCAGAAATATTCATTTAGACCATAACAACTGTTAGAACAAGATAACAACTCCAGGCCAGCTGTCAAATGTTTACCATTATCAAAACTCTCCCTGGAGGGAGATGCAACTTTGGCTCGCCTCACCGGCAGTAATTTAATTTTTCCTTCATTCTGACTCGGAAATGGCAGCATTTTTCAAAGCTTCCTCCCACTGATGGCTGAAATTTTCCCTGTGAAATGATTTCCACCAGTCTTGAATCTCTCTTGTTTCTGCCGTCTTCACCTTTGCTGATGGTTCTGCAACTCATCACCAGCTATGCAAACTGACAGTTCACATCCTGGGGCAGCAGCAGGGTCTGGCCCGCAGAAAGGAGCAGCCTGCCCAAATTTACGCTCCCAAGATCTCTTAATTCACAAAAGCATTTGCTCCAGTTCCTGTTCTCGGCTGCAGGGGCTGCGGCGAGGGAGTGGGGGCTGGGGCAGGACCGTGGGGAGACTGTTCTGAAGAGAAGAGAGGCTCTCTTCACACTCTACTGAGTACACAGACTTGGGAGATGAAAACCAGACGGGGAGAGGCATTTCCAGCCATCTTGCTGATCTGTGCGGGAGTTCATTGAACTGTACAGCATAGCACCAGACCCTTGTGTCAATGAAGGTTACTTTTTAAAGTTTGTTCCTACGTCCTCAGCACAAACATCCCTCCTCTCCTTTTAAACGTCTGTTGACAAAGAAGAGCAAAATTAAAAAGAAGGAAAAAGCGACCCGTCTTGCCACGGGGATGGCCAGGAATCGCTTTCCTCTCTGCAGAGTTCTGCTTCTTAACGAGAGTGGACAGAGGACGTTTTAGGTTTGATTCGAACTTCATGTACATGACATATTTCATTTTTTCCCCTTTCCTCCCCAAATTCAACCCAGGCCACTTGTTTGCAGAAGCCTGCCAAAGCTTCCCTGGCTGCTTCTGAGATGCTCCTGGAATTTGAGGTTGCCTTTTTATCATCTCGGGAGAGACATATTTTTGTCCTTTTCTCTGCAGCCCCTCCACTCCTCTGCAGAGGGCTCATCTCTCTCCGTGCAGGCGACCCAGACAGACAGCTGGCGCGTTGCTGTTCCCCAGCACAAGGTCACCTATGTACTTGGTGTGCCAGTTTGGGTCAGTCTGAAAATTGCCGCTGAGTACAGATTGTTTAAAATGACTGACCTCCTTAGGTGTATTTCTATCCGCTCCCCACTCCCCCAGATGTCTAAAATGACCTAATCAAATTGGTAGGTTGTTTTCATGGCTTTGAGCGGGGGACTGTAATTAAAGTCACAGTGACAGAATCCTGAGGGAGAGAGGCAGATCTGGATTCTAGGCTTTCCTCTTCCTCTGGCTGTGTTTTGCAATTGCTTTCCCTGTAACCCACACCATCACACTAAAAGAATGGGGATTATGAGTGATAACATAATCAAGCCCCGAATTTGGATCCCACTAACTCAGGGTAATGTCTGATTACCCTGAATTGAAGTGGGTCTTTGAACTGTCTGTAAAGCTGGTTATGAAAGTTGGGGTTTTCAGTAATATTTCAGAAGATAGTACGTATTCACTTACTAAAGAAAGCAAACACATTGCAAACACCTTTATTCATACAGTTAGTTGCATACAACATTCCTAATTATGGGTGTTTCTTATATCTAAGTAGATAAAACAAACTGCCTCTCAACAAGTATTCTTAAGTATAATTCACCTGATTCCTTGTTTAAGGCTGGCCAATTCCCTAATTGTCTGAATGAGAGGTTGTTTTTTTAAAATCATCTTTATCATAAGTAATTTAATTTATTGGGGTGACAATGGTTCATAACATTACTTACATCTTGTGTGTAAAGTTCTATCTGTATTTGCATTGTGTGCTCACCACTCATAGTCTGAGATTTCTTCTGTCACCATATATTTGACCCCCATAACCCTCTCAGTCTCCCCACCCCCAAAGTCCTTCCCCTCTGGTAACCACATACTGTTGTCTGTGTCTGTAGCTTTATTTGTTTTGTTGGTTTGTTTCTTTCTGTTTTCTATCCCACATATGATTGAAATCATATGGTTCTTGTCAAAGAGGTATTTTTATTCTCAGCAGTGCTTTGGGAATGCACTCTTGAGGAGCTTACACGTTGGTTGGGGATTCAAATAGCAGGAGGCGATGGTAGGTGCTAAATTCCAGAAGAAGCAGTATGAAAAGTAAGTGCGCTAGGAATTCTAGGTCAGTGGGGATATTTGGGAGGCTCTGAAATCATATACCTCTATATGTTGTTCTCTGAACCTTCCAAATACACACACACACATACACACACACACACACGGAAAATTTTGTAAAATTTCCAGAGCTTGGTGTAGTCTGTGCTGCATAAAATGTTTAATTGATATATATACGTGAAACCTCCTTGCACTGAGTTTACCTGGCGGAGTAGTTCTTATAATGCCTGCTTTTTCTTGAGTACCAGGTACCACGCATTTTGTGCTGGACAGTGTTCCAAACTCTCTTTGAAATGATTCAGAGAGGACTCAGAAACTCAGATGCGCTGATACCCATGTTGCGTGGGGGCTCTAGCAAATTACCTGCATTTACAAGGTGGCTGCCCCTACCTTCATGCCATATTGGCCCCGCAGAAATGTGGGGCTGGCGTGGGCAAACCTTCCATTTCGTCCAGAGAGACAGGAAATTCCCATTTTTTATGGCGATTTTCTGATTTTCAAAGCAGTACAAGCCACATAAAAAAAAAGTTGGTGACTTTTACATTCTATACTCAACCCCATTTCATCCTCACCGTATCCCCATAGGGGAGGTACAATTTTTTCCTACTTTCCCACTTTCAACCCAGCTCATAAGTAGCAAAAGTGGAATTCTACCCCATGTTGGTCTCACTCCAAAAGCTCGGCCCTAGACTGGTGGGAGCGGTGCTGGGGGAAGTATTGGCGGAAAAGTGCTGTTCGGTTACAGCCAGGCCCTCAACAACATGATCACATCGTGTAGACGGTCCTGGAGAGTTCTCATCTTCCAGAGAACAGTTATTTATGGCTTTGGGGGAATTAATTATAGCATGAAGGCATTGGTGGCTGTAAATATCAAACAAAAGCCCTCTTGCCTTTGCTGCAGATTTATTATTTCAACCTCTTGGAGCTTCCAGAAAAGCTGTACACGTACTCTGAGCTGGCTGTGGAGTTCTTCAGGTTTCACCAAGAGTGGCAAAAGTATTAGTGGCAATTTTACAAGGCCTGACCTTGCCAGAGAGCGGAGGAGAAACCAGTAGTTCTCAGGGTCTCCCAAATAGTTAATCACTTTTTGTTAAAATTCTAAATGAACTCCGTGGCCTGAAGAAGTTAACACACCTCCACAAGCCCGCCTTCAGCTGGCGCGAGGGGGCCCGTTGTTATTATTATATACAGCTGTAAAAAGCTGGTTACATCGCATAAATTGCATTGAAACACGTAGGCCGCAAGATTACTCCAGAAGAATTGTATTGCTTGTTCAGTCATATATTTTGATCTTTATTGCCAGTAGTTTATTCTCATGAGAGTTGGGGATTAGCCTTGCTTTTAATGTAAGAAGTGGTATCTATGCGGGCAAAAAAAAATATAAAATGGAAATAGATTTTTAATGGCAACTTTGGTTCCTAGCATTAATTTTACATGCATTTTTCATTCTGAACTTTTAAACAGTTTTGAGAAACATATGAGAGATTTGTGAACAGGGGCAAGAGAGGGTCAAATGTATCAAATCCTGGGATTCCAGCAAATGTAGGATTTGTGGAAGAGCCGAGGAGCACACATGTGTGGGGAATGTAAATTAAAATAAAACCTCGCTTTGTGGAGGCTTTGAGAAGTGAGCCCACCACGTTAAGGCAAATGTCTGAAGCGTTTGTCTTCTTAATAAATTAACCAAATATTAAAATAAACATTAATTTTATCAGTCTGCCTTTTCTCTCTCTCTCTCTCTCTCTCTGGATGAAAGTGTTTCAGGAAAAATCATAAAAGAATCTATGGTAGCTTGGAGAGGTTAAACTCAACAGTTGTTTTCTTTGAAGTCCCTGGCCATGAGGTTAATTGCCAAAACTGCTTGTGGAAAAGGTGGTAACAATTTAACAAGACTGTACAACTGCAGAGACTTAGATGAATATCAGGTGTTTGCAGATGTTTTTTTCCTAACAGGAAAGGGGGTGGGGAGGAGAGGAGGAACAGAATGAGAAACAGGGGAAGAGAGGGGCCTGAATAAAGTCCCAACTAAACAGCCAATAATTCTTTGTTTGCTTAGCCAATCATCCTGTAATTGGCCAGGAGGTTAATAGGAGTCTATTGATTGGTCAGGAGGAGTGCTTACTGCGGCTATTTTTACAGTATGCTCCCAGACAGAAGGCTGCAATTACTGGAGCTCTCATTCCCACTCTTTAGGGCCATTGCTGCCCTGATTTATGAAACCTGATCAGCTTGCTGTTGGCAATTTATGTTTTAAGTGTTGCCTTCTGGGTCTTTGCTGCTTATGGGTCGCTGTGCTATTTCTCATCATTTATTGTGGTCATTTGAATAGGTAAGCTTATTTATGACTTATTGAAGTAGGAATACATTAAAAATAATAACCACCACCCACGTGGACTGGAAAGTGGGAGCCATCCGACGAGATGTGGGTTAGAGTCCTACCTGTTCCACAAACAGAAAGTCTGCTACCCGCGATAGCATTTCCAGTAGATCAAGACATAAAGGACGTCATCCTTTATCTGCCTTCAGCAGACCTGTTTCTCACCTTTCCTCCCTGACTCGCACTTATGGATTACCCGTGGGTTTCCTTTGTGTCACCCCCAATAATTAGGCGTGGCCACTGAGATTTCAGCGGTAAGGAAACTGAGGCCTGTTTAGAAAGTCTTGAACCAGCCAGTTCTTGCTCATGACAGGGCTCTTCTGTCTTAACCCATCCCGACCCGGTCCTGACCTTGGCTTTCCTAATAAGGTACTTACCTCACCATTTCATTTCTCACTTGCTAACCTTGGCTATAAATCCTCCCGTGGCTCAAGCTCTTGGTTTCCCACCCCTGCTCAAACCTGCTTTTGGAGTTCAGAGTTCCCTGGGACCCTGTGGAAGGAGAGTAAATCTCTGCTGATGATAAGGCCCTGGAGCCACCGATTGCTGTGTAGCCACGTCGTGGAGCAACTGGATTTCACCTACACTCCCGACCTGCCCCCTAAGGCTATGTGACCACAGCTACTCCCACAACTGCTACTGCTTCTCCCCGTTTCTCCTACTTTTTAAACTTTACTGCTACTTAAAAACAAACAAGCAAACAAACATGGGAAGGACATTTGCACATCCTCTCATTGCGTCTAAAGATTTCCATCATTCAGCATCCATATTTTAATTGACTGCTCGATTCCAGGCACTCTTGCAAGTGCTGTGGATACAGCGGTGAAGTCAGTAGACCTCAGCTGCCCCTGTTGATGGTGCCTCTGAAAACATGGTGAACTTTCTGGCAGAAGTATGGCCCCAATCCCACAAAGTGACAGGACCGGAGGGCTAGGGTCCTCTGTATGCCCACAGAAAGCAGTGTTAGGACAAGCGGAGGAGGCGCCATGGTGGGTAGACCAAGTTGACTTTCTTGAGAAAGGCTACACCTCCAAAGAGGATGGTGCTGAGGTCTGAAAGCACGGAGCTCAGCCGCAGGCCTGAGTGCTGGCTAGTAAGAGATGGTAAGCATTAAGCCAGGAGGAGATCCGAGAACGGGCCAAGTGATCCAGTTCTCAGCTTCGTGTGTCATTTTATTCTGAAGAGTGTAAAATCTTGCGGTTATATTTTTAAAAAAGAACCGAAAAACAACGATCCCAATTTCTCAGCTGCCTGCTCGTTTCTCAGCTGCCCTGTAGTTTGGTGAGCACACCTCCCTCTACAAAGAGAGCAGTGAAAGATGAGGTTGCCTCACCTGAGCCAGAAGATCCTCAAACAGCCTCCCAGAGATTTATTTTTTCCTGTCAGAGGACTACTTATTATTGAACCATTGTTATTTGTGCTGTTTTCCTTCTTCCTTCTGTTAGGGTTTTTCTTCTATCATGCTGTTGTAACTCACAATTTTTCTCATCTTCTTGGGCTCACTAAAGCTCAAAAGAACTGCAGTAGTTTTCTCCCCTCTCTGTCAAGAGTACAGGGGACTCTCTTCCTCTTCCTGTTGCTTCTAGAGTGGGTTTTTCCTGCCCTCCCCGCACATGAGCTCACTGTAGAAGTCTATTCTGACTGTGAATCCATCTTCAGTGAGAGTGGGACTCTTTTCAGCTCTTCTGGCTAATCTGTTGTTACCATCATGTTATCGTGTCGGAGAATATCCATTGGACCCGTCTCTCGGTGTGATAATTATGGCTCAAGTAAAGCAAAATGTTAGTAGCTAAATCTCCTGTAGGGTAGTCTGCTACCAGTTCCACTAGACTTTGAGAATATCACTCCTGTCTTTCTCTCTGTTTCATATCTAGGCAAGATGACCCTTGCGGTCTTGCTATGTTATTGTCTTTATTGTGAATATTGGAGGGAAACAGATGACTATGTGCTTCAAAGATCTGACCTCACCACCTCCTCTCCCCCGCCCCTCGCCGCCCAATATAATGTGATATTTCCTGTTTACTTAATATGAAATTCATAAGAGAAAGTAGTTTGGTATTTTTAGATAGGCTGATATGTTCTTCATTCTTTACCTTTATCCTAAGCCAAGAATCTCAGAGCCCCAGAGAAAGGTTCCTGAAATGCATTCTCTCCACCATTGTATTATGCCCTTAGAACCCTTGTATTGATTTATTGTGTTCTTCCTTGACGTCACCGTGTACCTCATTATTAACTTTTTTATATCAGAACTCAACAGCATTTTTCAGATTCTTTAGTAACAGTGATGTCTCAACTTCTATCTTCCCATTTGTTGGTAGAGCTGCTACTGTTTTCCAATCCATGTTCTAAGACTAGATAAAAGGTCTCAGTTTAGTGTACTTTCACTGCTGACAGGAATTATGAGGAAGGAGAATAAACGGGCCACAATCCATGGTTTAAGAGAAGAGACGCAAAAGGGCTACGTAAGCATGGTGTTCATCCCCTAGGACCACTTTGTTCTCTTCAAGTTCCTTTCCTTTAGAATCTAAAGTTTAGATAGTGCCCCACTGCCTTTCTTTGGTTTTATTTTGTTTTGCCCCAGCCATGCCCTTTGCTGCATGACCATTTGGGGAGGGGGAGATGAAGGGAGGGAAGAAGGGAGGGAGGGAAGGGAAAGGAAGGGATGGGAAGGGATAAAGAACACTTGTGTAATAAAACAGAGATTGGGAAATGAGGGTTGGAGCAAATGCAATATTTAGAGATGTAACTACTTATAAAACTTTGGGCACTGACTCAGCCATGACACATTCACCTTTTTGGGACAACTCAGAGAGATTTCTTGGCCAAATTCTGTGACTTTGTTTTCACAGTTCTGAAACAAAACTGCTACCACCAATTTTAATATCCTTTTTTATTCTTTACGGTATTTTGAATTTATTGACTGATTAAGCTAAATGGGTCTTTAAAAATACATTAGAAAAACACATTTATCTTTTTGGAAAACTTATACAGGATATTATTGATCTTCAAGACCAACAAAATAATGATTCTTTTCTTCCGTATAGATATCTATCTGTATTTTGTTTATAGGAAAGTGTCTATAAACAGAAATTATTCTCAAGTAAATGCTGAACAAAGTTAAAGGAAACAAATAAGAGAAAGAGTACTATTTATTGAGCAGCTCTCAAATTTGTCAGACCACAAAATTATTTGTGGTTAATTAATCTAGGTGCTGGGAAGGGTGTTAAATAAAACATGTGGCATTTTTGTCTCAAGGAGCTTTCTTTTAAACTTTTTTATTGAATTTATTGGGGCGACGTTGGTTAATAAAATGAAATTATAGAGGTTTCAGGAATAATACATCATCTATATATCGAATTGTGTGTTCGCCACCCCATAATATTCTTGAGAATCTAGAATGACTTGGATTACTCACTAGAATATTTCTTTTTTTATGTTAAAAGGAATGAAATTTTTGTGAATGAAGATACTGGCACCAAATGTAAATTTAAAATATTTTTTTGATTGAATGCAACTGTTTTTTTGTTTGTTTTTGGCTCGCAAATGACAAAATACTCACTTCAGGAATATGTTTCTATCTGCGCTTTTCCTTGAAATTTTCTTTTGAGTTTGGAAAAGTGACCAATGAACCATTCAGAGAATTTTTAACAATACATTTCAGGCATTAGGAAATATATCGTATGCATGGCTCGCTTGTGTAAGATGACCTCAACAAGTTCTTTTTACTACACAATGAGGAAAACAAAGTGTAAGACGCTTACATATTATCAAAAATGATTCTCCACCCTAGAGCATGGATTAGAGAAACTTTGACAGAAGCAAAAATTAATAAGCATACAGTTTGTTGTGAATTTTGGTGAACGTTGTCAGAGTCTAATAGGAGTGGGTCAACTAAATTGATATATTTATTGAAAAACTTGAATCGGGGCAATAAATATGTCCTTAGGCTTTGGGGGCATCGTAAAGTATTTGTGCTTTTTTCTTTGTGATTTACTGCTTTATCAACAGAGGTGAGCCTTTGTGTTCAGAAATGGATAATTCACACTTAAATCTTGTGTTCTCTATTTAATCAAGCTTAAATTATAGGTTAAGAGTGGTGTCCCTCCCCCTCCTCCCCCCCAAAAAAGGAAAATACCTACAAAAAAGTGCAATATTTAGCTTGAATCTTGATTTAAATTTGCCACCCAAGGCAGAGTTTTTACATCTGTCGAGGGGCAAACACCTCTGGGATTTGTCCATACGCAGAAGAAAAATATTGGCTTTCAGATAACAGGCATTTGGAGAGCTGGCGACGGTCATGCAGGCGAGAATGTTCAAGTGACTCCAGCTCTTTCTAGCTTCATTAGGCCAGGCTGGCAGATCCCATATGGCATTATGGAAATCAGCAAATGAAAACCATATTGATCAGCATCGAGAACAAATGTGAAAAAGGTGGTCTCGGAGAGGCGCCGAGGAGAAGAATGCTTTCCCGGTCAACCTGATAGGCCCTTGTTAAGGCCTTTTAATCATTTATTAACGTGACCCTCCTCCTTCCCTTTCCACTCAGATTACCTCAGCCACAGAGCATCCTGCTCCATTTATCTTTTAATGTTTCCTTTATTTAATTTATTTTTTAAGCTCTAAGTTACACTCTTATTTCAGAATTGAGTTTTACTTTTCATGGGATTGTTCTAAGTGACTTAAATGACTTTTCCCAACAAGCTCACCCGGCACTCAAAGGAAGAAAAGCATTTGCTGAGATTCACCTAATTTACTTGGTATGCACCCCAGCCAAAGGGGAGAGACAGCCAGCCAGACACATTAAAAAAAAAAGGGGGGGGGGAGTAAAAACTGACTTGTTTCTAGACCTGAAGCTCTGGTTAAAGTTGGGGTCAGTGTTTCAATTTTAAGGTCCTTCCCCACCGCCTGCCCCCCCCCCCCCAGGGTTTGGAATTTAGCCTAGTGAAATTACTTCAGGTCTAAAACCAGAATCTCAGCCACCGTTCTTCTCCCTTTTCATTCTGTGTCTTCAGTAGGGAGCTGGCGTTTTATCTGGGTGCTTTGGGAGGAAAAGGAGAGCAATAGTCAGCGTGCCCAAATGAGACAGAGAAATCCAAGTCTGTGTTTGTGGAGGGTTCTGTTTTCCTGGCGGGTTCTCACCTGGAATGCATCTCGGCCTTTGTAGGTTTGCTGCCTCTCCTAAATCACATTCCGACCTAGGTTTGCAGGGGTTTCCTCTCTCCCCACCTCTTCCCTTCCAACTCCTGCCTCCCCTCCCAGCGTTCTGTCCAGGTTCATCACCTTGGTAAGAAATTTGGAAGGTGTTTTTTTCATGGGGAATTGTGTCCTTCTGTGGTTGCTAAGTATGGATATGAGTCATTGGAGTATTAAATAGCAGCTTACAATAATTGTTTCTGTGCTGCTTTGGGGCACAACTCCCTCCTAAAAGAGATCCAGATAAAAACAAAATAAATCTGAAATATAGATATAAGTTAATACCTTGAAACTGGTGCATACAAACCAACTTGATGGTGGACTGTTTCCTGAGTTATTTACCTAATTGCCTACACTGAATATTTGCCTTTTCTCCTCCCCTTTCAAACCACCTTTAAACACACACACACACACACACACACACACACACACACACAGGAAAACCCTCTTCAACGTCGAACAATTGAGGTACCACTTTCCTATCAATTTAACATTGAATTCTGAAATACATATTCATAAAAAGCAAAAAATATGTGATTAATCTCTGGGTGCTTGGGTGATCAAATCCTTGAACTTTCTTTTTGCTCTAGACTCCTTGTCTGTAGCCATTGTAACCTGATTATTTGAATTTGTACTTTCTATGTTTTCGTTGCTTTCCCATGCATAGCAGGGGGCGGGGGGGGACTGTTTCTGATTGATTTGGGTATCAAAAGATGCACAATGTGTAGATCTAATTTAACTAGAATCAAGAATTTTATCTTATTTTGGTTTCCGTTTGGGACTCCAAAGCTACCTTCAATAATGTATTGGAGGGGGGGGGGGAATCCATGTATAAAATCTATTTTATCTTTTCCTCTTCTTGCATACTCATTGATTTCTAAGTGCTTTTCCTCATAGACTCTCGTTACTGTCCCACTTTGCTTTCTGGCCTCTACATCAAACAGTGTAGGCGTGCTATCTGTGCAAGACTTACTCTCCCTGCTTCTTGCAGAAGAGCAGAACATTAAACAGTGAGTGAACTGTGCAGAAACGCGCTCTCCTCCCAGCTCTTTCTTTTCCTCCCCCCGCCCCCACACCCCGCTCATCCCTCTCCTTCTCTTCCTCTCTTTCTCTCTCTCTCTCTCTCTCTCTCTCTCTCTTCCCCCCATTCCCAATGGGAGTGTTGTTTATAGAGCATTATAATTTATAACTGAAGAGAGTGGATTTAATTTCAGTGGAGAGGCTCGCCAGCAGGGCGCCAGCCTGCAATCATATGAATCAGCAAGCTGCAAACTCTATTGAATGGAAAGTATTATCGCTGGCCACAAACGGACACTGTTTCTCCTAAACAACTCCCTTGGTGCAGGAAGACCTTGTCTTCATTCATCTATTTTACATATCTCCTTCTGTTTTAATTTTGCCATTTCCTAAAAGTGTTTTCTCTTTAGATTGCAACTTTTCTCGAACTACCTTATTTCCTGACCCAACACTGCAAACTGCTATTGTGTATTTCTGGCTGATTTGCTATTTCTCCTGTCTCCATCCTTCCCATGTATGACTTGAGTTAGTTTTCCCTTTGCTTCTCCTTTCTGCATAAAAGTCTTTTTATTTATTTTTTAATGGGAGCTGTTAAACATGCAAACAAGACTGTGATGAACCATTAGCATTAATATTGTAAAATGTTAGTCCATTTCAGTCACCTAAACTTTTATTTAATCATGGATATGTTGTTTATACTCAGATATTTTTTTTCTGCATCACTGAAAGATTTATTCTCTCCTCCTTCGAACATCTGGGAGATGACTTCTTATTCTTTACATGACCCATCGGATCTCTTGTAGTGTTCATCTACCTGTACCTTTATGCCAAGTTTCTGGCCCTTTTTTAGAAGGCGTGCCAGAATGCGTGCATGACTTTTTGTGGTTGGTGTTTGTTTTCATCCAACATCGGCTGCGTTCGTGTAGTTAAACTACATCTCTGAGTCATTTTAAAAATCAAGTGAATACCCTGCAAGGCTGCTTCCTTTTTTAAAATGTATTTTACTGAATTCATGTTGCTACCGTAAGTGTTGGTGATTTGGGTAGTAAAACTATTACTAAGATTAGAGAGATTGCATTAATATTTCATCAAATATCAGACTATCTTCATCCAGGCTTGAATAAGTTCAATACTCATGTCTCAACAATGAGGTTCAAGTTGCACAAATAGCTAGCTGACTGAGGCTGGTATTTGCTTCCAGGGAGGAAGGGATAGTGCATGAGGCAGTAAGGAAGCTCCAGTGAAGGAATTCTGTTTAGACATCAGTGAAAAAGCCAACTAGCCCGACTACATTTGTGTATGGTGAAGGTCTTATATGCTTAAAAAATAGTAACAAATGCAAAGGTTAACAAATATCAAAATGCTAAAGGCTCAGCAACCTTATATAAAATGTACAATTTCTTTTCAGAAATGTATTTTCGTGTTGTAGATATATGAGGGAATTATTTATATATCAGCTTGCCTAGTTTCTTGACACAACTTAACATCAACCAATCAAAATATATGTAACCATGATTTTTCTCATTTAAAGTACAAACTTATGAATCCATATGAATCCATAAATTTTCTCCTTTGAAGCCTAAGAATAGAGTTATAGTCTTCACGGTCTCAGCTAGTATTTTTTTTTCTCCTTTGATTACTCAATAAGAATTACACATAGGAACAGAAAATCAATATGTTTACTTCTGCTTATTTTCCAAATTGAATGTTGCTGTGGTTTAATATCAGAGAAGGCATACCCACTGTCAGCTTAGAGAGGGTTCGTTTGGTTTAGTTTCAAATTCCCGGTGGTGGCAATTGTTAGTTACCTCCAACAACAAATTATCAACAAAAGTAAAATTTCTTATCACTCTGCTTTCATCCCAAGGAGTAGTCTGTGAAATGAGGAAGGAAACTGGGAGGTGATCGCAGGTGAATGTATGTCTAAGTCCTTTTATTCCTGACTTAAAACAGTTGGTAAGCCCACTCAGGGTGTGTGGGTTTTTTTGTTGAATTAGGATGAGAAAAAGTGCCGGCAGCTCTGTGGTGAATACCTTTATACAGAAAGCCTGTGCGTTTTCAGCATCCCTGAGCTGGGGGGGGGAGGAGAGCTATATTGAAGGCAAACATTTGAGTAAGGTTGGACTGACTCTACAACATGAAAAGGGTCTTGGCTTCATTTCTCTTCAGAGGCAGGCAAAGGAAGGGCCTTTGTCTTTTCACTAGAGCTTTGTTAGTGTGCTTTGTTTGTTGTATTTTGACCTAAAAGATCCTCCCTCCCCCGTTTTTTAAATCTGTAATGTATGGTTGAAGACAAACATGATTTATTTGTGCCTTTTTCTGATTAATTCCTTTTTTAAAAAAATCTACCGTAAGATCTCTCAGAACCCAATCTAGAACAGATACATTCTGTCAGCCTGTATATTCTAAGCAAAGGATAAGTTTCAATACATTAGTATAAGTGGTTCAATTAATTCTTTTGAAAATTTCCTGCAACTGGGGTTAGAAGAAAAATTTGTTAGATATCTTTGATTCAAATAAAAACACACATTGAAAATAGAATCATCTATAAATATATTTGTCCTAAATTTTCCTGTTCTTCTAGATTAAAAAATATAAATGAATTGCAGGGAAGTACAGTTCATTTAAAAGCTGCTTTTTATGTCTACAGCAGGGTGTGTGTGTTTTTGTTTGTCTTTTTTTTTGCACAATTCTTGCATGTTAGAGTGGCTGGACTTCTTAACAAGTTATCTGATTCCTTGATCAGAAAAACTTTATAAGAGTGGGTTTTTAAAATGTTACTCGGTGACTTTGCAGAAGGCCCTACCCCGCTCATATAGGGAATATGTTGTTGCACTTAGGTAATTGCTATTGGCTTCCTCGACTGTTCACATCTCGAGTTTCCAAGCGTTGTTTTAATAAAACGCGTCCAGGCATCGAGGCCCACAGCTAAGGTTTCCCCTCCCCGCAGCTCCGCCGCTGGACCGTGCGCCGCGGGCTGCGCCAAGCTCAGAGCCAGCTGCGCCTCTGGGCGCCGGCCCCGCTCTGCTCGCTTTGAGGCCGCAGTTCTACACCATTTGTTTCCTCCATATCTCAGAAGTCTTACTTTCCCTTCACTGGGGCTTTTTAAAAAAAATCATTGCTTGGGGCTAAATGCTTACCATTTTATCTAAATCCTGTCCCTCCCGAATATTAAAAAAAAAATAAAAAAATAAAAAAGGTCGTGGCCTGGCTACTGATTGTGGCGGATAACACGGTGGTCGCTCCAGTTACAATTGTGACCGAGGTGGGGGATGGGAAAGGCCCTACCGGTGGCTGCTTTCCTCGCTTTGGGGAGCTTTTGATGTGTGCCTGCAGCAGATAGAAAGGCACCGGGGTGCGGGGAGGGGCAGCTGGCTGGCAGCGACAGATTAAAATATTTCTGACCCACAAAAACAACCAAATGCCCATATTTCTTCATTTACCATAATTAATACCTTGTATTTCCACTGACTTTGATAAAGTGACTTCCCTTCGCCCTCCCCCTCCCCCTCCCCTCTGTCAACTTTGGGGAAGGCTGCAAAGAAATCCGTAGTTAAAATACTCTACAAATGATGAGGGAGAGCATGTCTTTAAAAAAAAAAACACCAAAAAAAACAGCTAACATCAAAAGTCTCAATTAGGCCGCTGCCCAGCCGGAAGCTTAGAACCACATTAAAATGGAAACGTTTATTTCATTTTTAGTGTACTGTATTTCAGCAGCCAGGGTCGCAATCTCGGAGCAAAAATGAGACATTTTGGTTTGGCCAGTCAAGTGAGTCCGCATTTTGTTATAAACGTGTAACTGCAGGAAATGGAGGAAAGGAGAAGTGTGAAGCATTTCTTATAGAATACTGTTAAAGAGGAATTTGGTGCCCTTGGAGTTTAGAAGAAGCCTGGGATGGATTTTGGTCACGTTACAAGGTCTACTTGTTGCATTTAATTCGAAGCAGTTGTCCTTATTTCATTATCACAGAACACAGTGTTTTTCGATGTGTTCTTTAAACGTCGGAGAACATGGCATCAAGTGTGCCTATAGGGTTAGGCCATAGTATTTGATGGATTGTGTGATTATACCCATGTCTTTCTTCTTCTTTCTTTCTTTCTTTCATTTTGCACCTCGTTGTACACATTTCTGAGAGAAAAGACAGACGATGTCTTAATTTGAAACAATCTAAGTAATGGTTGAGCAAGCCATCTGGAAAGGTGATGTCAGCTGAGGGCAAGGGTGGCTGCAGGCGCAGGGAATGGCCTCCCCCTCCCCCTCCCCCGCAGCACACACACCAGCCTCCACAAATCCAGTTTCATGGTGCCTGAGTCACTGTCTGGTTGGTTGAACTCATGCTCCTCAGCTGATAGTTAACGAGTGGCTTGATCTGGAAAAGTATCAGTTCTGCCTCCCCTGCCCTTGACAGACCTGAGTGCTAGACAAAGATGAGCAGCACTGATCTGCTGTGATGGACAGAATTCGATTACATTCTCTCTCGTGGGGGTAAAAGGCATACACGTTTCACGCTGTGGCTAAATTGGATTCCTTCTACTAAGAGATCCTAAATTTGTGTTTAATAGCCAGATAAATGGAGAGCTGATTTACATGACCAGGCTGATTGTAGAATTCGATGGATAGAATATGAAGTTTGGTCTGTATGTGCATGATGTTGTTACCCCAAACCCTATGTGTATAATCCTGGTCCTGCACCTTTTTTTTTGTTCCTCCTTAAGTCAAAATGGAAGGTCTCTTAGTGGAAAGCATCCTGGGTAAGTAAACAGCTGCAATGTGTGTGGAGCCACTGTTACTGGAAGAGTGTGTGTGTGGGGGTCCCATAAAAAGGGGAACCCTCATGAATAGATACTGATTCTCCGTGAGATGGGGTCAGCAGGGAATCATTTCACGAGGGAAGGTTCTCAGTGCAATATCCAGCTGGGTTTCTTTTTTATTCCCCACAGATAGATGTTCTGTCTGCCTTTGCCTCCTCCACAGGAAGGGGATTTTATCCTATTATGTGGCTGTAGAGAAAGGACAGATACACACACCGCATTTTATCTGGCAGTGTCCTTACAGAATTCCTCACCACAGTTTCCCATGCTCCAGTCTGTTGTACAGCAGCAAGACTGTGAGGATCCCAGTAATAAACCTTATTGGTATGGTTCACTGATTTTTTTGGACTCTGCATTTATTTTAGCAGACTTCTCTGATAGTTTTTTGCAGCTTTCAGCTTTTTGTTGTTGAAAACAAAAATAATAAGTAAGCCAGTTCAGGGATGTATTTCTCTCTCTGAAGCCGATTCCATGTCCTCGTGCCCTCCGTGGGGAGGAGCTGTGTCACTAACCAAGGCTGGAACTTGAGGGGCCACTCCTGATGGAACATGAGAAAGATCCGGGTATTACTTACACTCTGAATGTCCCTGCCTTTTCTTATTGAGACAGTCAAGAGAACCAACCTGTGGCTAGCATTTCTTCTTAAAAGTTATATAAGTACCTATCTTGTTCAAGTTTTATCCATAGTTCTGGACATTTAGTCTTACTTTGTGAAAGATCAAGGCAACATCCTGCCCATATCCATTCAACAAGTTTTGGTTGAACACCATTATATTGTTCAACATACTAATCAACATCTAAAATATATTTTCCAGAGTGGATGTTGTTCTCATTATGTGAGTGAAACACTGCAGCACACATGATAAATATTAGTGAATAAGGCATTTCTTCCACATTAAAATCTAGGGGCTGGGTTCTTCTCAACTATCAGGAGGTGGCATAGTTTCTTTTATCCTAACATTTGACCAAGATATCTTAGGTTGAAAGGAATAGATATAGCATGTTATTCCAATGGAGAGCTGCCCAGATTCTTAGTTTAAATTAAAGATTTCATTCCAGATTCCTTTCTGGAATATGGGGTAAGAATATTCCATTGTGATAATATTCCATTGATCTGGGAGTCAAAGAAATAGCAGATAAAACTAAACTGAAGATTTAATTGATGGAACTCTTGTTAGGCACTAAAATAAATAATAAGTATGTGGCTTTCTTTTTTAATCATTGGAGATATCAATGTTGGGAGATTTCCAAAACCCTTAAAAGGAGGCAATGAAAGTACCATGGAATCAAGTGTGTAGTGATTACTGAACCGGTGGCACAATATTGAAAAAAATCATCAATGAAATTTCAAATTATGTTCAGTATAGTTTTTGTGTTAACCATGCTTTGTTATTTTCTAGTTCCTTCTTTGTTAGTATCAACCTATGATAGATGTGACACCTCTTCATTAGTAAGAATGTTCTGTTAACCCCAACATGGTTCGTCCCATTAGGACCACTTTCATGGTCTGTTTTGAGACCGCTGACCCACGTAAACCTTCCCATGGGCACTCAGATTGAAAGGTGATGGTCCCTTGTTGGTTCTCCTTAGAGCCATTTGTCCAAAAATCAGAGTGCTGAGCCTGGGAGAACACATGAAGGTTTCCAGCCATTGGATTCTTAATCCTTTAGATGCCCTTTCTTCTCCTTATAGTCTCTTCAGTTACCTGTTATGTTCCAAAGGAAGCCCTATTAGGACCCAGAGTGCTTAAATTAGAGACTTTTCTCCCAAAGCAAGCCCTGGGACCCAAAGAAATTAGAACAAACTCATCTAAGAAATCAGATGCTCACCAGAAAAGAACTTATCCTTATTGCCCACCATTACTTAGTTAGCCACACTACTTCTGGGGGCACTTAATGTGATTAAAAAATATTGTTCTAGCTGAAACCTGTTTGGCTCAGTGGATAGAGCGTTGGCCTGCAGACTGAAGGGTCCCAGGTTCGATTCCGGTCAAGGGCATATACCTTGGTTGGGGGACATCCCCAGTAGGAGGTGTGCAGGAGGCGCCTGATCGATGTTTCTGTCTCTCTATCCCTCTTTCTTCCACTCTGTAAAAAATCAATAAAATATATTTTTTAAAAATTATTCAAATTTTTAGAGAACTCTTCACTTACATTTCCTCAATCCTTGTAAGAACTCGGCAGTAATTATTTTATATGAGGATCCCTTGGACTGGCCTGCAGGATCGAACCGAAACTGGCTCTCTGACATCCCCTAAGGGCTCCTGGATTGCGAGAGGGCACAGGCCAGGCTGAGGGACCCCACTGGTGCATGATAAGGGCCGGGGAGGGACCGCAGGAGGTGTCCAGTGAGTGTCCGGCCCATCTGCCCATTCTCGATCTCCTGGACCCCAGCAGCAAGCTAACCTACTGGCTGCAGTGTCTGCCCCCTGGTGGTCATTGTGCATCATAGCAACTGGTGAAACAAATGGTTGGGCACTTAGCATATTAGGCTTTTTATATATATGATTCTATCCATGAGTATACTGGGGCTTAGCAGTGTTAGGTGATTTCAGCTTAATGACCACATATTGGAGCTGGCAGTTAAACTGAGGCTCTGTAAATCCAAACACTGTCTGTCTATGTGTGACACCTCAAGTCACCCTTTGTGATGGTCATGATTATAGTCAAAGTAGGTAAATGCTACGTCAGTTTCTCAGTGAACAAAGGAAACCAAGTCTCTTAATAAGTCTCCCTCACATTATTGCTAGTTTAGGAGATGGTCTCCCCCCCCCCCCCCCCCCCTTCCCCTTTAAATTTGTAAAAAAAAAAACCAAAAAACCCTTTCCAAGGGGTCTTTTTGGGGGGTTATAAAAAAAAAAAAAGGGGGGGGGGGTGAAGGGGTCCTATAAAGAAGCTTAATGACTGATAGCCTCATCAGTCTCCCCTCCAACAACTTCTAGCTAAAAGGCAATGTGTGGTAGGGCCTCAGAATGCTAGGCTACAGCCCTCTGAGCATTTTCTTTTGTGAAATAGGTAAGATTTATTGAATCCTTACTGCATTCTTAGCCGTGTGGGAGATGAGAAAACTTTGTTCCTTTCTCATCCAAAAAGTTTTCTTTGGGAAAGATGAGGCATGGACACCTATGAAATACTTAAAAGATGAAGAGATACCACAAGGTCTTATATTATCAATTGAGCAATTAATGGTACGGATAGAAAAATGTTTTGTATTCAGTGAAGGGTGAGTCACAGTCTTAGAAAGCTAACATTGATAGAATCCTTATCTAGTCCTACCACCTTCAGAGAAGGTAAAATTCGGCAAAATTAATATACAGACTTAAATTTCTACAGAAAAGTATTGCCATACCTAGACTTCCAATTCAGATATTTTCATTGACAATCTCTTGCCTAAATTAGACTCTCTCCCTGGCCTGTGAACACTTAGATTTTTGAGAGAGAAATGAAATCTTGCCATCCCTCTCTTTAAGCTTTCCTCTATAATGTCTACACTTTGGAAGATCTTGACATGAATTCCATATCTGCTTCCATCTATGATGTGGAACTGTCTGGTCCCTTGAGCCTTTTCTATTTCTCCCTTCTCCTACAGTTAGTATTTAGCATTTAATCGCCATGCTACAAAAGCAGTTTGACATTTTGTGTATAAAAATATAAAAGGCAATCATATCCAACTTAATTTGCTTTGAACAGTGACATTGAATCATTAATGACTGTATGGAGATTCAGTCATAATTTTCTCACCTTATTCAAGTATTTATCTCTAAGTTTTCTCCTGCCAAAGTCTAGAATTCCAAAGTGTCTTTCCTCAGTAATTTAATTAGGCCACAAGTTTGAGGCTTAATGATAGATCAAAAAATGTATGATATGCTTGAAAGATCAAAACTGCAAATTTATTGCTGTTGTAGCAAAGGTTGGCAGATGTGGGAGAGGGAGCAGGTACTGCCCTGTGCTGCAGGATCTGAGTCAGTGATCAAGGTCAGCCTCCGTTCATTAACTTCTTCTGAGGGCATAGAGTCATTATAAATATAACTTATCATAACTGATATTCTAATTACAATATAAATATAGTATGGTTTGGAATGACTTTTGTTTACTTCAGTTAAGTAATATATGTTGGAATTGCATAAGCTAGTTTCTGGTCACTTTGCCTAGTTTCCTAGTGCCCAAATGGAAAAATCTCACCCGTCAGGATACATGTACATACAGATGTTGTCATCCACAAACTTGTTAGGAAGAGGGTCTGTTCTTAACCTAATTAACTAAACCATTATTTCTGTTTTAGAGGGCAGTATGTGGGGATTCCCATTGTGCTCTTAACTAACACACTATTAAAAATTGGAACGTATTGTATTTTAATTAAGACTTTATAATCCAGAAACTGGTTTTTGTAACAATTATAATACCCATTTCATTCCCATGTTTAGACAGTAAACATTATTTAATGTTTATTAAATTGCTAATAAGTCTACTTTTAGATAATTTTTAAAATATTTCTCTTGAAGCAAAATAGTAAGCCACTTTAAACATAACAATTTTTATGAAATCTAAAGTGAAGTTCAATCTTATGTGTCCAGTCCTTTGCAGAGAAGTATAAGCCAGTCAGAGAAAGATAAATATCACATGATCTCACTCATTTATGGAATATAATGAACAATATAAACTGATGAACAAAAACAGATCCAGAGACAGAGAAGCATCGATTAGACCATCAAACTTCAGAGGGAAGGTAGGGGAGGGTGGGAGTAAGGAGGAGAGACCAACCAACCGAAAGACTTGTATGCATGCATATAAGCCTAACCAATGGCCACAAACAACGGGGGGGAGGGGGAGGGATGGGCATGACTGTGTGTGTGTGTGTGTGTGTGTGTGTGTGTGTGTGTGTGTGTGGCAGGGGAGGGATGGGATTAATGGGGGGATAAGGACACATATGTAATGCCCTAATCAATAAAGAAATTAAAAAACAACTGCATGCTAAAAAAGAAAAATTAGTTTGGAATTTGCACATGGATATCTTAACTGTGCTATGAGACCACATTCTTTTATTTAAGTCTTCTCAGAGTATCTTAATATCAACCTTCATAAATAAACACAGAATCATAAAAATAAATATACTTTTCCACTTATTATACAGCTGTTACAGACCATTTGAGAAACAGACAGTTGTATTGTTGATAACATGATAAATTGGAGTTTTTAAAAGAATATATTTGTGGATATTGAACAATTTTCTATTAATCTCATTTAAAATAGATTTTGTTTGTTTTTTATTTCTACAAGTTAATTTACTAAAGGTGAAATAATTAACATTCATTTTCTAAGCATTAATTGGGTATTCCATATCCAATTAATGCTTAGAGTTTTACAAGCAAGGCCTTCAGTGAATGCGGGCACCAGATTTACCCTTCCACCTGAAACAAATACTCTGGGCAATTATATGATCCAATAGTTTTTAAGTTATTGGGTATAAGGCAGTTAAGGACAGTGATCCCTGAGAGATGGGAAACAAATGAAGTGCGTTCTACAGTTGTCCTGGCTCATTGCCAGTACATATTGTCTTAAGAGGGAACCCAGGTGGAGCACAGCAGTCTTTCTAAGTGGAATAGATGAAGTTTGGAGTTTGGGGAGGCCAAGGTGTCTAGCATTTGCAGGGCAGCGTGCCATAGAGGAAAGAGCGGCACAGATAGAGCGTCCTAGAGCTCTGCTGAGGATAATACTACAAGCCTTCAGCTGAGTACCAATAAGCACATGAAAAACTACCCAAGGTCTGGGAAAGAGTCATCCAAAAATATTAGAGGGAACAATTATTGGAACTCAGAGCTGGAAATAGTTCCTGTTCCCACCAGTCAAAGTAGAAAATTTTTATAATTTACAGGCAAATGGAGAGAACTCTCAGAAGTGTTTTGCCAAAACACTTGGTGAGGCAAAATTTCTTTTAGACTCTATTGCCTAACAAAGCTTAAAGCAAGACCCAAAGCACATCATCAAATTGCATAAAGCCAGTGATAAAGAAAAAATGTTGTTTTTAACACTATATATGAAGTGTGGTAATATTCCCTAAAGGTAGACTTTGGTAAGTTACAGATATATGATATTAAGCCTAAAGCAACCACTGATATAACAAACTAGAGGCCCGTTGCATGAATTCGTGCACCAGTGGAGTCCCTTGGTCTGGCCTGCGGGATAGGGCCAAAACCAGTTCTTGGATATCCTCTGAAGGGTCTTGGATTGTGAGAGAGCTCAGCCCACTGGTTCATGATCAGGGCCAGGGAGGGACATGGGAGACTGGTCAACTGGGGAGGGACCACGGGAGGGCTCCAGGGTGTGTCTGGCCTGTCCCGTTCAGTCCCGATTGACTGGACCCCAGCAACAAGCTAACCTACTGGTTGACTGTCTTTCCCCTGGTAGTTAGTGCATGTCATATCAAGCAGTTGAGTGGCCTTATCATATTATTAGCATATTACACTTTGATTGATTGATCTAATGGAATATTAATAATAATAAATCCAATAGAGGTTGGGGGAAAGAAAAGAAAAAGAACAAAAATCATACAGACAAATAGAAAACATAGCAGATGGTAGATTGAAACTGAAACCCAACCATATAAAAATCATATTAAATGTAAAACGCTTAAATACCCAATTAAAAAAAACAGAAATTGTCAGATTGTATAGAAAAGGAAGAGTCAATTATATGCTGCCTACAAGAAACCCATTAAAATATAAAGGCACAAATAGGATAAAAGTAAAGAGATGGAAATGACAATATTCTATGTTAACACTAATCAGGAAAAGTGGCAATGGTGACATTAATAGGCAAAGTAGACTTTAAAAGAAAGAATGTTATTACAAATTAAGGGATCATGCATAATGTTAAGGGTGTTAATTCATAAAGAGGACCTAGCAAAACTAAATGATTATATGCCTGATTGCAGAGCTTCAAAACATATGAAACAAAAAATGAACTGCAGGTAGAATTAGGCAAACACACAATATTGTTGAAGACTCTCAATAAATCGATAGGATAGACAAAGAATCATCCAGGATATAGAAGGCTTGAATAACACTAATAAGCAACTTATTGTAATTGATACATGTATAGTATATGCACAAATATATGTAAACCTCCCATCACCTGTAGAACTGTCTTTATTTCAAGTGCACACAAAATATGTACTATGATAATCTGTATTCTGGGTTTTAAATTTTAAGAGATTTAAATAATATCAAATATGTTCTTTGACTACACTGCAATTAAATTAGAAATCAATAACCAAAGATATTTGGAAAAGTGCTCAAATATGTATTTGGAACACTTCTAAATAAACCATGGATGTAAGAAGAAATAATTATTTTGAACTAAGTGAAAATTAAGACATAACATATCAAAATTTGTGGGATACAGTTCTTCCCAGGCCAGAACTCACCAAGGAGAAGGCCATGTTCAGTTCAAGCACCAAGATAGTGAAGCCCAAAGGTGAGAAGCTGGACAAGTTCGAGTGCATTATCTCCCTTGCTCTGCTGGAGCTTGAGATGAACTCAGACCTCAAGGCCAAGCTACAGGAGTCGAATATTGCAGTGGCCAAGCAGATTGAAGTTGGTGGAAATTGAAATTAACATTAATTAATAGTAGGCTCTCTAATATTAAAAATACTGACCATATCAAAGTCTTGGTAAGGATATACAGCACCTGAGGACCTCATACACTACTGTTGGAAATATAGAATCATACAAACAGTTGGCCAGTTTCTTAAACATTAAACATATACCTACCTTACAGCCTAGCTCTTTCACTCCTAAGTATTTAATTAAGAAGAATGAAAGCATGTGTCTGTACAAAGACTTATACAATTTATCTGTGGCTATATTTGTAGTGGCCAAGAACAGGAAACAACTCAATGTTCATCGACAAGTAAATGGATAAACAAATTGATGTTCATCCATAAAATGGTATACCACTGAGCAATAAAAAGGAATGAATTTTTGATAAATGCAGTGACATGGGTGGATCTCAAAATAATTAAGTAAAAGGAACCAGACCAAACAAATACATATTGTATGGTCTTATTTGTATAAAATTCTAAAAAAAAAAAATACTAACAAATCTATGATAATAGGAAGTCAATGAAATGTTTCGTAAATATAGAGGGGGACTGAGGAGAGCAATGGCTTAGAAAGGGGCCTTGAAAGATACCGTTGGCAATGATGGGTATGTTCCATTATCTTGATTGTGGTGATGGTTTCACGGGTAGATACATACCTCAAAACATCAAATTTTAACACTTAAAATTATGCCCAGTTTATTGTATGCCAGTTACACTGTTGAAGTCTCAAGGATGGCAGTGTATGCTCTTATTATATAAATTCGGTTCAGCAATGTTATTTTGAGATTTTTGGCTTAGTGTTCCAAGTAATCCAGTAGGTTGTTCACCTGGAAGTTAAACATTAACTAGCCATTGTACCTGCCTTGTTTTCAGACTCATCACTATTGAATCAGAAAACCAAATCTAGGGCATTCTGATTTCATACTCAACGAACAGAAATGGATATATTACATAAGAATATGTGAAATAGCTACTAAACGGATAATCTTTCGTCTTACATTTCTACATCCTAAAAGAAACGTTAGACAGTTGTGTCTTTGGATGTTTAGGTTAGTGTTTTGCTTTTGGACACTCAAATACAGATTCAAATCCTAAAAATTTTTTAACTTACCTCCCAAATTGGTAACAGCTGGTTCCTAAATGTTTGGTGGGCTATATCCACTCCATCTGCCATTTTACTTCATGGAAGTCCTGGCTGGACATAATATTTTGAAATCTGTATTACAAAGTCTTTTATCCTTTTATTAGTTTAGTACTTTAAGCTTTAGACATAAGAAAGAAGACTATCAGTGAAAATCAATTGAAATGCAGTTAGATAAAGATCTGTTGTACTAGGCAGAAAGCTTAGTTGCAGCACAATATAATCAATTAGGGCCCTCCAGCTGCATACAGAGTTTTACCCAGCCAATCACTTTTCACACGTTTCCTCCATTAGCTTGACTAGAGTTCTTTTTTTTTTTAAATGTGAATTATGATGAATGAGATTGTTGTTGTGAATATAGAGATGGGTCATTACCCTACAGAAACCAGACTGCGCTGGTGATTAGGGCTTTCTGCTCCAGCTATCAATAAAGTATAAATTTATCTGTCTCAAACTATAATTGGGAAGCTGTAGTCATTGTTATCTAATTCATTTAACAATGTTATAATCGTAAATTGTTTTTGTTCATCTGGGTTATTTACACAACTTTTAGTTGTGAGGGTGAAGGAATAGAATTGATCAAATGGCGGTGGGAAGTTTTATGGCTTGAAATTAAATATCCCTCAGGGATTAGTACCCCCAAATTGAACAACCTGGGGATAGCCCTTCAAGATGTCAAAAAGTAGAAATAATGAATGAAACTGACGTACCCTATGTGAAGATGTTGGAGGTTTGCAAATCATGAGCATCGGCTCATTTTAGAAGTCCTGGCGTTGTTAAATTCTAAAAATTATGTGGCTGTTTTCCCTGGGCTTGTGTTGGGAATTCAAGCTGGAGAAAGGAGCCGTTGGGTTTGGTTTGATGCACTAAGTGACATCAGGCATTACTGGTAAAATGGGCTAACGAGCCTAACATTAGTATGTTTTTGTTTTGTTCTTGTTTATCCTCACGGAGAATATTTTTTCCGTTGCTGACTGAGTGGAAGGGATGGAGGGGGATAGAGACAAAAAAAACATCCATGTGAGAGACTGGTTGCCTCTTCTTTGAACCCCCAACTTAGGTATGCTCCTTTTTCCAGCAATCAAACTTAAGACCTTTCAGTGCCCAGGCCTACGCTCTATCCACTAAGCATACTGGCAAGGGCTAACATTAGCATATTTGGGAAGAATCAATCATTAGAACACCTCCATGGGGGCATATTAGTAGAGAAGATCCTCCTATACACTATTAAATTACAATCAAATTTTGTCTTTTTGTTATTGTTCTTAAAATTGCTTTGGTTTTGGTTTGTTTTTTGTTGCTACTTAAACTTTATTCTAGCCGCCTCTTGTCACAGACAAAGGCTTTTTTTTTTTTTCCTTCTTCCTATAACATAGCGCCCACAACACATGGCCCTCGCAGATGTCAGTACATGGATAGAAAAATTTAAGGGAATGATTTTATCATTACATAGAAAAGTGGGAACTTTTGCCTGCTTGTGGTCAAGACGCAAGGTATCTCCAGTGAAGATACTGTTCTTGGGAGTGTAAAGTCAACGCCGGCCAGCCTTTGAGGTCCATGGAAGAAAAGGCCTTGGCGGTCTGTGCCATGAGGGTGGGGGAGGGGGCCTCAGTGCCAGAAGAGTTAAAAAACACCAAGAGCTGTGCTCATCATGGAGCTTTAGGGAGCTTTAATCTGTAAGCTTGATTACCACCTAACCCTCTATCTCTTGCCTCCCCCTTCCAGCACTGCGGGGGCTTTATGGCAGTATTAGTGGCATTTTGCCCAACATTGGCTTTAGGGAAAGATCATTCTACAAGAAAGAAAAGCAGAAAGACTAGGCCTGTCCACTGTGTGAGATCATTAACACAGGGACACCCTTAATGAGCTACAGAGGGCGGGAGGGAACATCTGTCCCTGTGGAAGTTTTCAACTGAAACGCCACTGTCCTTTTCTTATCTCTCAACTTGTTTCAGACCTAGTGGCATCCGTCATCTAAAAGTCACTTTCGATGCTGTGAGCAGGATATTCAGTTGCAGATCATAGAGGGCCCTTTGTATTTGCTATGAAGTTTATACTTGCACAGAGTTGCTATGAAATTGTCAGTATTGAGAATATTCTAGTGTCTGAGACTGGATTCAGTGCTCTCTGCTTTGCCAAACATCACAAGTCCTTCGTGTAGGTGACTTGTGAAGAATCGATTAAAAGCTCAGAGAAGCCCTGGTCCATTTTTATATTAATCCCAAGAGCGTTATAACATTCTCTTTTCTTTTTCTAATTAGTAGCCTGAGAAGATATATTATTATTTTATTTTTTTAAAAATCTTAAAAGATAAACCAAGAAAATGATTATGGCCACAAAAAAGAGATTAAACTATTCATGCGACAAGCAATAATAAATAAATACTGAGCCAATATACTGTTAAATCGGGAGCCATTGGGTAGAATTAATGTGGCTTAAAACTTGACCCTGTGTTGTCAGAGGATGTGAGAGGGACAGTGAAAGCTGTTACTTGTCCTTAGCGTATCCCAGAGTTGATTGTCAGGTCACCTGAAGAAAAGGGGGACTGTTACAGCAAGTGATGGGCCTTGATAGCTAATGATGGCTGGTACTTGCTTCGTCTATCAGAGAGCATTTGTTTCATGCTGTGTGTCTGTGCAGTGGGACAAGAACCATCACAGGTGGCTTTACCTGCAGTAGGCTTTGATATTTAGGCACAGAATAAAATGATGGGTAAATAAGATAACTATTTAGAGCCCACGGAGAGAATATACCCTCTGTGAAGCTGGGCTGTCTTTTCTGTCATTGAGTTCCCAGCAGTTGGAACAGTCCCTGGCCAAAAAAAAAAAGGCAATTTGAGCCCAAGCTGATGCCTGAAACACTTTAGCAGTCAAATGAGGGGTTGAAAGGTCAGAACAAAAGCATGGAGTTGTTATGAGATAATTCTTTTTTTATTTTATTTATTTTTTAAAGTATTTATTGTTCAGATTATTATAGTTGTTCCTCTTTTTTCCCCCCATAGCTTCTCTCCACTTGGTTCCCACCCCACCCTTTGCCCTTAATCCCTTCTTCCCCTCACTGTCCTCATCCATAGGTGTACGATCTTATTCCAGTGTCTTCCCGTACCCGCCACATCCCTTTCAACCTGAGAATTGGCAATCCACTTCTTTTCTATGCCCGTTTCTATTATATTCACCAGTTTATTCTGTTCATCAGATTTTTTTTATTCACATGATTTTTGGATTCACTTGTTGATATATATGTATTTGTTGTTCATAATTTTTATCTTTATCCTTTTCTTCCTCTTTATCTTCTTAAAGAATACTTTTCAGCCTTTCATATAATACTGGTTAGGTGGTAATGAACTCCATTAGCTTTTTGTTATCTGTGAAGCTCTTTATCTGACCTTCAATTTTGAATGATAGCTTTGCTGGGTAGAGTAATCTTGGGTGTAGATTCTTGCTATTCCTCACTTTGAATATTTCTTGCCACTCCTATCTGGCCTGCATAGTTTCTGTTGAGAAATCAGCTGACAATTGTATGGGTGCTCCCTTGTAGGTAACTGTTTTCTCTTGCTGCTTTTAATATTCTCTTTTGCTCTTGGCATTTTAATTATGATGTGTCTTAGTTTGGTCCTCTTTGGATTCCTTTTATTTGGGGTTCTGTGCGCTTCCTGGACTTGTAATTCTATTTCTTTTACCAGGTGGGGGAAGTTTTCGGTCATTATTTCTTCAAATAGGTTTTCAGTATCTTGCTCTCTTTCTTCTTCTGGCACCCACATAATTCTGATGTTGGTACACTGGAAGTTGTCCCAAAGGCTCCTTACACTATCTTCATGTTTTTTGATTCTTTTTTCTTTTTTCTTTTCTAGTTGAGTGTTTTTTGCTTCTTTGTATTTCAAGTCTTTGACTTGATTCTTACAATCCTCTAGTCTGCTATTGGATCTCTGTATATTATTATTTTTTTTAATATATCTTATTGATTTTTTACAGAGAGGAAGGGAGAGGGTTAGAAAGTCAGAAACATCGATGAGAGAGAGATATCCTGCACGCCCCACAGTGGAGATGCGCCCACAAGCAAGGTACATGCCCCCGAACGGAATTGAACCCGGGACCTTTCACTCCACAGGCCGACACTCTATCCACTGAGCCAAACCAGTCTCGGCACCGTATATTATTTTTATTTCAGTCAGTGTATGCTTAATTTCTAGTTGGTCCTTTTTCATATCCTCAAGGGTCTTGCTAAATTTATCAGCCTTTTCTAAAAAATTCTTGAAAAGCCTTATTATTCTGGTTTTGAATTCTATATCCAGTAGTTTGTTTTCCTCCATTTTTTACATTTGTGATTTTTTTTTTTTTTGGTCTCCGCATTTTGGCTGCTTCCCTGAGTTGATTGAGTGGCTTTGTGTGCTAGGTGTCTTATAGCGCCCAGTGGCTCAGCCTCCCCAGTTACCTGAGGTGGACACTCTTGATGCACCCCTTTGTGGACTATGTGCACAGTCTTGTTGTTGTTAAACCTTGATTGTTGTTGGTATCACTGGGAGGAATTGACCTCCAGGCCAATTGGCTGTGAGGATCAGCTGCATCTACTCTGGGAGAACTTCTGTGCTAGAGACACCCTTATGAGATAAGGCTTGCAAAAGCCTCTGTGCTTAGCTTGGATGGGGTGGAGTCTCGGAGCAGAGCAGATAGCATTGGTTTTTCATCAGCCCTGTCCTAATAGGCCCCTGTGTCTCAGTGTCTGGTGGTAATTGCTGCAAGCACCTCTGAGAGAAAGTCGCCCACGAGTTCTGCCTACTGCCAGACAGTCCAGTTTCCCCCAAATGAGTCTGGTTTCCCAGAGTCTTGCCCAGAACTGGAGTTCAGTGCAGTCGGGAGCTTTTGTCTCCCTCCCGCTTGAGAAACTCAGCTGTGGACTCAGTTGCCCGCCCTCCCCGTGCACACACCTCGGTATCTCTGCCTCCTGTAGCTCCTCTGAGTCTCAGTGTGCTTTTCTCTTTCCTGACAATCCAGTTTCACCCCCTATGAGTCTGGATCCCCAGAGTCTCACCCGGAACTAGAGTTCAGCGCAGTCAGCAGCTTTTGTCTCGCTTCCGGTTGAAAAAGCCAGCAGTGCACTCATTTGCCAGTACATACTTTCTGCACGCATGCGTATCAGTACTTCTGCTTCCTGCAGCTCCTCTGAGTCTCAATGTGCTTTTCTCTTTCCTTCTAGTTGAATTTCCACTCAGCCCGCCTTCCTGTGGTTCTAGATGATGTCCATTTTGTCTTTTAGATGTAGTTTTGAAATTGTTGTGCGAGACAGCAGTTTAAGTGTTTACCTATGTCGTCATCTTGAGATGCTACAAATTGCTATAGGCCAGTGGTCAGCAAACTGTGGCTTGCGAGCCACATGCGGCTCTTTGGCCCCTTGAGTATGGCTCTTCCACAAAATACCACGTGCGGATGGGCACGTACAGTGCCATTGAAATTTCATGGCCTATGCGCAGAAGTTGGTTTTCGGTTCTCAAAAAGAAAATTCAGTCGTTGTACTGTTGATATTTGGCTCTCTTGACTAGTGAGTTTGCCAACCACTGCTATTGGTGATGTTATCTTTTAATCTTTACTCAACCATTTATTGACCAATATACCCAGAAACAATCTGTTGTGTACTAACACAGCCAAAAGTTTAAATATTTCAATCATTTCCTTATAATGGCCTGGAGTAATTTCTTTTCTCTTTAGAAAAGAAAAATCAGCAAATTGATATTTCTTTCTGAGTTGTCAGATGATGATAAAGCTGAAAGCTACAGTATGAATTTGGTAAAGGACAATCTTACTGTTACTGGTCTGAGATACCAGTTACTTAAGTCATGTTATTTCATCAGTGAAGGGGGACCCATTGTGGTATAGACTACCCATCCATTGAGTTAAGAAGATGCCTTGAGAGATGAATGAAACATAAACTTAGAGGAAGAGAAGGGAAATAAAAGGATATGAAGAGGGAGGTATGACTTAGAAGATTGTTAAAAGGCAAAGGATTGATGGGCAATTAATTAGCTTCCCATATAACCTTTAAGAATGAAAACCTGTTTCCACCCCCCTATCTAAGCAATCATTATCCTGATTTATGTCTCTCTATATTATTTGTCCTTTCTAGAAGTTTTATGTAAATGGAGACATTGAATATGTAGTCTTTTGATTTTGGCTTTGTAGCATAATGTTTTCGGGGTTCATTCATGTTGTAGAATGTATCAGTATGTTGTTCCTTCAACTATTTTTTTATTATTTAAAGTACTTTATCATTAATATTTTTAATTTAGTTTATTGAGGTGATATTGGTTAGTAAAATTATATGTTTCAAATGTATAATTTGATGATACCTCATCTGTATATTGCATTGTGTGTTTACCACCCAAAGTCAAATCTCCTTCCATCAGCATATACGTATTTGACCTCCTTTACTCTTTGCTATCTTCTCTCCCCCTTCCTCTCTGGTAACCACCATACTGTTGTTTGTGTCTGTGGACCCTTTTCATTTTAGCTATTTTGGCCTTTATCTTGGATGGAATGTGTGGGCTCCATGTGGAACACCAACCTCCACGTTACAGTCAGTGTCATTTTAAAGGGGTAGGTTTTTTTGTTTGTGTTTGTTTCAATGAATTGGCCTTTCCTGTGTGTTCATACTGGTTGTAACTTGTTGAAGGAAATGCTTCCTTAATAGAAGAATCCTCTTTCAAGGTCCTCCTATTCCTTTTCGCAAGTAGTGAATGTAATTTAAAATTTTTTCCTATTACAGTGATCCATGAAGACATCCCCTTTCATTTTAAAATGTATGGTTTCTTGCTTTTAGAAAAGAACATATTCCTTTAAAACTTGCTATTTCACATGTCATTGCCAAGGTGTCCACGATGAGAAAATTCACTGTCAAGAGCTCAGAAGCACAAAGTTCCAAATCTGGTCTTAAGTGTGGTTTTTTAGACAAATGTGTTTCCAATAGGTTGTTGTAAATAAGAAGTTTCTCCTTATCTCTGTAGTTCAGAATAGGTATAGTTTGACTTAATTATGTTGATAAATAATATATTTTAATTCATATGATGCTTCAAGCTAAATATTATATAGCAAGCCCATAAAAATGCCATAAACATATGTTTGTTATTTCTCCACATGAAGTTTGCTGAGATTAATAATAATTAAAAAGTAATTTACCCCTGGGAAATCACAGGTAAGGTTATACAAAAATTAATTCTAAATAGGATCATAAATCTCAGGAGTGAGCTAAAACTGTAAAGCATTAAAAAGAAAAAAATTGGAGCATATCTCTTTGTTCTTAAATTAAGCACAGATTTTTTTTTTTAGATAGAGTACAAAACCTTGAACCAATAAAAATTATTGATATATTGGACCAAATAAAAAAAATTTAAATGTTTGCTCTTGGAAAACCACTATTATGAAAATGAAAAGGCAAGCCTCAGACTGGAGGGAAAATCTTTGCAGAGCATACGCAGTTGATCCTGTTATTCCCATACTCCCTATTTGTGAATTACTGACTCACTGAAATTTATTTGTAACCCCAAATCAATACTTGCTGTGCTTTCGTGTGCAGACATGGACAGAGCTGCAAAAAATTTCAGTTGCCTGACACAGACTCTCCCAACTGCCTTTGAACAAGGCAACACTCACTCTGTCTTCTTGTTCCAGCTTTCATAAACAAATGTCCTTTTTTGTGATCTATTTAGTGTTATGTTTTTTTGCATTTTTTGCACATTTTTTTCTTGGGGATTTTGCTGTTTAAAATGGCCCCAAGCATAGTGCTGAAGTGCTGTTTAGTGTTCTTAAGTGCAAGAAGGCTGTGATGTGCCTCGTGGAGAAAAGGTGTGAGTTCCATAAGCTTCATTCAGGGGTGAGTTAGAATGCTGTTGGTTGTGAGCGTGCAATGGTGATTGATCAACAGTAGGGTGCATACTGAAAAAGGAAGAGGAAATTCACCCATCAGTACTTGAGGCTTCTCTGGAAAATGCTATAGTACGTGACAAGAGCCAAATGGAAAAGATGGACAAGTGGCTGAGTTTGTGGATTTTAGATGACAACTGATAAAATTGTAGTATTGTTGTGCAGCTGAAACCAAAGAACTTTACAGTCACATTACCCCCAGTTAGAACACGTTGTACCCTTCTTGGCTGATGTGCACAGTTCAAAAGATAACACAACATGGAAAATGCTAAATTTGCCATCAAGGCAGGTTCTATAGATTAGGAGGTCCTGGAAGAATCTTAAAAGTACCTGCTAGGTGTTAGAAAAAGGAAGATGAGCAGGTTTTCAACACTTTTGAGACTAATTTTCAAGGCTGAGGTAACATTAGCAAATGAACCACATAATGTAATTGCATTTTATTGGCAAAAATATTGTAACTAGAGGCTTGGAGGAACCTCGCTTTGTTTTTTCCCCTGGGAAATTTCGGTATTCATTAATTCGGTATTCCCAATGCCTTCATAGAACCTAAGTACCACAAATAACCCAAATTGACTATTTGATAAAGAACTCATCTGCAAACTATGGAAAGGACTTTTATAACATAATAATGAGGAAAACAGCTAAATTTAAACATGGGTGTTTAAACAGACACTTGACCAACGAAAATAAAATAATAATAATAATAATAAAATGAACAAGCCTGTGAAAAGATGCTGTGACGTTCATCATTAGAGAAATGATACCTTAGGCTACAACAATGGCTAAAATGTAAATGTCTAATAATGCCAAGTGTTGAAGATGTGGAGAGACTGTGGGACCCTTACATATTATTGCTGGAAATGCAAATTGCAACAGCCACTTTGTAAAATAGTTTGGTAGTTTCTTATAAAGTTAAACATACATCTACCATATGATGTCATCATTCCACTCATAGGTATTTACCCAAGAGAAATGAAAACATATGTTCATACAAAGACTTGTACTTGAATGCTCATTGCAGCTTAATTCATAATAGCCAAAAAACCTTGAAACAAACCAAATGTCCATCAGTTGGTAAAAGGATAAAAAAAATTGTGTCAGATCCCTACTTAGCAATACAAGGAAAGGGGTTGCTGATTGATACACATAGCCACATGGATGAATCACAAAAGCATTAGGCTAAGCGAAAAAAGTGACATGAAACACTACATAATGCATGATCCATTTGTATGAAATTCTAGGAAAGGCAAAACAATGGAGAGAGAACAGAGATCAGTGGTTGCCAGGGGCCAGGAGTTGGAGAAGCGGCATTGACTCTCAGGGCTCATGAGCAGACTTTTTTGGAGTGATGGAAATGTTCTCGATCTTGTTTGTGGTGAGGGTTCCATACTATGTATATTAACAAAAAAAAACTTCATCAGACGCACACTTAAAATAGGTAAGTTTAATGAAAGGTAAATTAATGCCCCTATAAAGCTATTTAAAACAACAAAACTCCTTCTGAAAACCAGCATAATAAAATTTGTATCATCATTTTAACTTTTAAAACAAGTTTTATTGTATGTGAATTTATAGGCCTTTCATGCAACAAAAGGGGGTTATTTCCATTTAAGCCAGTAATAATTAAAATGTTTCTTTGAATGGCTAATGGGCTAATGGCTTAAATACTTATCCATATTCTTACATGTTCTTCTCTTCCATGACCATGCTGTGACCTCTCAAAACAAAAGTTAGAGATCGGAAGTAACTAACTGACAATTACAGTGGTTGATACACTCCGGTTTAAATAGAAGTGTCCTTGGTTAAAATATGGTTCATTCATCGGTCAAACTGTCCTTATTTCCTTTAATTGAATTAAGATAGACAAATGAGAGATGTGTGCAAGACAAAAAAAAATCCTTTCACATTTCACTGTTATCCTCCCTCTGAGTGTAAAACGAATCAATTAAAAGCATGTCAAAGCACTTTTACTCTTTACCAACTTTAAAGCAGAAAATATTTTATAAAGATAAAAACATTTTGAATGAGAAAGAGAAACTGGTTATTTTTTTTAGTTAGACATAATTTTATCTCAGAGGATTGTAGATTATATTATTTTATATGATCTTGTTTGCCTACAAATTATAAGTTTGAATAAAAGCCTTCTTTTTTTTCCATTTCATCTTCAAGTTGGAAATATCTAATCATGAGGAAATAGAAGATACAAGGAAATGTACAATTCACAATTGTGTATACACAATTGGGTTTCATCTGTACATTGACTTGGGAAGCGGTGTGGGAGTAGGATGGAGGGTGAAATACAATTTTATTTTTCTACTTAATTGCCAGCTATTTTGAAAAATGCAGTGTTTCTGTTCTATGTCATTAAATTATCATTTATTTCTACTATATCTTATATGTGGATTCATTAACATTCCGTGGATTAACCTGTGTATTAAGGTTTATTTTATGAAAATTAGTTATCTATCCCTATATTTTACCTTTATTTTTACTAGTGTATACATGCCAATTAACACAGAGCTCACTTCCTGTTTGTAATTCATACCTTTTTAAAAATATATATATTAATTTTTTTACAGAGAGGAAGGGAGAGGGATAGAGCGTTAGAAACATCGATGAGAGAGAAACATCAGTCAGCTGCTTCCTGCACACCCACTACTAGGGATGTGCCCGCAACCAAGGTACATGCCCTTGACTGGAATTGAACCTGGGACCCTTAGGTCTGGGCTCATACCTTTTTTTTCTTAAATATGTTGTTTCCTACTTTCTGAGTTTGATCATATATATGCTCTTAATTTATGTTATTTGTTCATTTTAAATTTTTATTTATATTTTTAACAGATTCAAAATTCAAAACATACAAAAGAGTACAGAGTGAAAAGTCTTTCTGTTACGTATACTTGCCCCAGCCACCCAATTCCTCTCTGTGAAGGCCAGCAATATTACCAGTTTCTCTTTTCTTCCAGAAATATTTTATGCAATATATTGGGGCGAGAGTAACTGAAGCAAACCTTTTTTATAAATTGGAGATTATAAATTTTTTTTAAATATTGAATTTATATCACTTTCTATGTTAAATATTTAAATAATGGTAATTTTTTTAATAGAATCTGTTTGCCAACACCCACCAAAATCCAAGACTTTAAGCATAATCAGAGACATAAGATTGACCCTTCACAAAGAGATTTTAAGAACTTAAAATATTCTATCAGGATTTCAGTGTTTTCTGTCTCTGGACTTCATGATGTGTTTCACAGAATTCTCATGTCTGTGAAACTTCTCTCTTACCATTTGTCTTTTAGTATAGATCATGTCAGAGAATGGGAGTGTGGATATGAATTATTGAGTAGCGTTGATCACCAATACATCTACCCATCTGGTTTTCCCTTACTTTAACAAATTTCCTCCTAAAGTGCCCAAGAGCTGAGAAGAATAATTTTACTTTCCTTCTCCCATAATAAATAAATAAATATTTAAAGACACAGGGCAGGAAGCTAAAATATTCGCAAACATGTTTAGGGTTATTTATTGATGGCTTTGCTCATGGGCAGTATAAAGTGTGTGTCACTTGTCATTAGCAGTAACAATTTCAGCACGTTATATTCTCTTTTTATTTACTCTGGTGGCAACATGTTTCTGAACAGGGCCACTGGCTGTGGGTCAAGAGGTCAGTCTTTGAGGTTAAGAGTGGATGGGGTCATTTGCTATTAACCTAAGATTAGCAGCTAAGTTTTGTTTCCTTTTTTTCTTTTTAGCAGATTTCCTCCTATTTGTGTAACACACCAAATTAATCTTGCTCAATTTTAGAAGAGTTTCTTCTTTCTGATCTGAATTTTATTTATTTAAAAACTTACTAAGGTGTTTTTTCCCCTAGATTTCTTCCTAGCCCCTTTTCTGAACCTATGAAGCAATGTAAACTATTTTTAAGATTTAAAAAAATATCTTTTCTTTAACATCCTATTTCCCAATGTACCAATGCTTTTTTCTATACTTTTGAGGGTTTTTTTCCCTCCACATGTTTACATCTCAAACTAACAAATGCATCACATTTTGGATTCCGTGACCCATTCTCCCTTGGTACGATTTTATTGCTATTCTGGATATTAAACCATGTTCAGCCCCTAAACTAAACAAGTTTTATTATTGTTATTGTTATTTAACTTTAGGAATCTATTTATTTAGTGTTCTGATATCTGAGATCTCTTTTTTCTATTTCATCTTCAGCAAAAAGATTCAAAACCTCTTATAATATAGTTTCATTAGTCATTGTCTAACAATTGCTCTCCGTGGAATTTCCACACAATTCCTAGTTTATGTTGTGGTATAAACCACAGCCTGCTTTAGGAGCTAAGTTGATGCTAGGTCTTTTATTTTATTTATTTTTTTGTATTGATGCTAGGTTTTTTATACCAAAGTTGTTTTTCTTACACATTGGCCCATTTGATTGCTGGGACGAGATTTTACTTGCCTTTAAAATATCTTATTGCTATTAGTGATTTGCTTTCTTTCTTTCTACCACCTTAGCAAGTAGGTCTTAACCTATAAATAAGCATATAATGACTACACAATGGATGTACAGTACAATAAACAGGGAAAGGTTTCTTAATGCAGGCTTCTCAGAGTGCAGTGCTGACCTTGATGGGTAAAAAGGAGAGGAAAATAAGTATATGCAGAAAAATATCAAATATATTAAACCTATGATAATTGAGAGATTAAAATCAACTCTATTTCTAATAATATTGTGAAGAATAGCAAACTTCAGAGGGTATGGTCTTTGCTACTAAGCTCCCTTACATGCTTGAACTTGAGGTAGGTAGAGCATATTTAAAGATAGTGTTGATTTGGTAGCAATCCAGATAGACAATATAGCATAAGCGAAGGTATAGAGGCAAGAAAAGTCACAGTATGTCCTGGTGGTTTGGCTCAGTAGCTAGAACATTGGCCCATGGACTGAAGAGTCCCAGGTTCCATTCAGGTCTAGAGCACATACCTTGGTTGCAGCTGAACCCCTGTCCCTATCAGGGTGCCTGCAGGAGGCAACTAATTAATGTGTGTCTCTTATGTTGATGTCCCTCCCCTTCCCTCCCCTTTCCTTCCCTTTCTTCTCCTTTTACACATTGGCCCATTTGTCAGATAAAAATATATCCTTGGGTGAGGATGAAAAAAGAAAAGAAAAGCCATGGTATAGTTATGGGGAGCTTAAGGAGATGGCATTGTCATGATGGAAATCCCTAGGCAGAGAACTGTAAGAGATGAACCCAGACAGTCTCATGCTAGTGAATATTTTCTTCTTTTGTTTTATTTATTTTGCTATTGTTTTTTTTTCATGAGCATTGAATTTCTGGTACATTTTGCTACATTCATGTTATTATTTTCTCAAGATAAGTTTCTAGAAGTAGAGTTGGTGATCTATTAAGTGTTTGTTTTTCTATGGTTTTTGGTTGTATATTGGACAAAATCACTATCCAAACAGATTGCCAGGTTTGCACTGCCATGTAAGTGTGAGAGAATTATTTTTCATTATTCTCTTAACTCTATCTTAACTCTATTTGCCAACCCAATAGGCAGAAGTGATGGGGTTTTTTGCTTTAAATTTGCATTTCTTTGATGTTGAATATTTTTTATATTTTGACCATTTAAGAAAATATATTTCAATTGAGTGTTTTCCACTCATTACTTCGATAATTAAGAATATTAGAAATCAATTATAATTATAAATTATAAGAAATCATTTGGCTCCAACCGGTTTGGCTCAATGGATAGAACGTCGGCCTGCGGACTGGAAGGTCCCAGGTTCGATCTCGGTCAAGGTCATGTACCTTGGTTGCGGGCACATTCCCAGTGGGAGGTGTGCAGGAGGCAGCTGATCAATGTTTCTCTCTCATCGATGTTTCTAACTTTCTATCCCTCCCCCTTCCTCTCTGTAAAAAAACAATAAAATATATATGTTTTTTAAAAAAATCATTTGAGCCCTGGCCGGTTTGCTCAGTTGATTAGAGAGTTGTCCCATACACCAAAGTTTGTAGGTTTTATTTCTGCTCGGGGCATATACCTAGGTTGTGGGATCAATCTATCTATGTTTCTCTCACATTGACGTTTCTGTCCACTTTTTCTGTCTCCTCTCCTTCCTCTCTCTCAAAGTCAATAAACATATCCTTGGGTGAGAATTTTTAAAAAGAAAGAAAAATCATTTGAGCATAATAATTCTTCAGCACAACTTGCTTATATAGGTATCCATGATATAAATAAGACCCTTTTGATTCAGAGGAAAATTAAAGGATGAATGACTTAGAGACCACAAAATGTTGGTTAGGGGAACTCTTTCAGTAAAGATAATGTTATAAGCCTATACCTTGATGATAAACCATTGGAAAAACAAAAGGAAAAGGACAGAAAAGAAAATTTAGAAGGTTTGGCAAAGCTCAGAAATTAGACAGACATCTTCATGGGCCAAAATTGGGACGGAAATACAGGGGCCCAGAGCTTGTTAGTGTCTGAAATATGGCTCAGTGGCCAGGAGTTAGGCTTCTGCAGAGTGCTCTATTTGGGGCCAAGAAATGTCTTCAAAAGAACACTAATCAAAGCTGCTGATCACTTCTACAAAGAGCTAAGGCCTGTGAGAAACTGCATGCCCAGGGAGTAGGGAAGACAGAGACAGCCTTAGCAATGGAGCTAAGCTATCCAATAACTCACTTTCTGATTTGGATTTCCCCCCATATTACCAAGAATTAGATCCCCTGATTGTGCAATAGAAGACCAGATTCTGGAATGGAGTTTCAGGGATTCTGTGAAGGCAACCATTAAACTGGAAGACAGGGAATTTTATACTCATAAAGTACAAAGAATTCATTCTAACTCCCACTTAAGATGTGCCTACAAATGTCAAACTTCATAAAATAAAATAATATATTAATACCAAAGAAAACAGACAATATAGTAATTAAATAGATGAATTCATGCAGATGAAAGGAAAATAATAGAACAATTTGAAAAACACCTTTATATTTTAGATCCTCAAAAGGATAAAGGTAGGGTTCAGCAGCCCAGAGAAACAAAAATGTGAAATAATTAAGAAACAAGCTTAAAAATGTCAATATATATCTAACTAGAGGCCTGGCGCATGGATTCTTGCACTGGTGGGATCCCTCAGTCTGGACTATGGGGATTGGGCCAAAACTGGCAGTCTGATGTCCTGCAAGGGGTTTTGGATTGCAAGAGTGCAGGCCAGGCAGAGAGACTCCACCAGTGCACGAATCCATGCACTGTTTTTTCTAGTATGCATATAGGATCTTTGGTTAATATCTTTCTGCCCTCCCCCCGGTCCCTTCCCCCCTTCCCTCGGAGATTTATCAGTCTTTTCTATGTTTCCATGCCTTTGATTTCCGCTCCTGTGTTGAGCATTTGCCCCCTGGTGGTCAGTGAACATCACAGCCACCAGCCAGTTGGCTGGTCGCTTAGGCTTTTATAGATATAGATGAGTTGTAAAATAATTTTAAAAAATGACTAAGAAGTGATATTCACATAAGAGAATTGAAGAGATTTAGTCCTCAAGGTAAATGAGGAACTTGAGTATTGAGCAAAATATACATAAGTTCATATCTATATACTTTATAGCAAAATTGAAGACCATTGATTTTTCCTCTTCCCTTTCTCCCCTCCCTCCTGCCCTTCATGAAGACCATTGATTTTTTAAAAGCTAGAAGAAAGAAAAGACACATTACCTACATAGATAGGTAGTAGACTTCTATTAGGTGACATTAATTAAAACCAGAAGACAATAGAGTAATACCCCAAAGTATTGAACAATAGTAATTCTTAAATTACAATTCTAATATACCCAGCTAAAATAAGCATTCAGTACTTTCACACAATAGTAACAGTTTACCACTGCCTTGTACTTGCTGGAAAAAAAAAAATCCTTTAAATATGTACTTCACCATGAAAATGCCAATGCAGAGGGAAATAGTGATATGCATGATACATGGTAATTAACTTTGAATCTTATAATAATAATACAGTAGTACCTTTCATGTAATAAATTGTTTGTATGGAACTAAAAGCCCAGAGAATAATGACAAGGAAGAAGGGATGTTCAGTTGCAGTTAAAGCATATTTAGAATAAATATTGTGATATTGAGTAATTTAGGGAAATATTTTGTTACATACAGTATGATAAAAATTAAGACTAACTCATTAATAGAAATGCAATCTATAGATTCCCAACATACAGTTTTAAAAAAGTGATTATGGAAAACTCAATGCAAGAGAAGGCAGGGGAGAACAGATCATGCAAAATAAGATGGTAGAAATAAACCTCATTATATCAATAAAGTAAATATAAATGACAAGGGATATAATATTGAATTTTTTAAATCTAATTATATTGTGCTTAAAAGTATATATGTCTAGAGATTGTGCCATTAGCTTGTACCAGTGATATGAAATTTTTAGTCAGGATATGCAATAAGCAACAAATGACTTCATTTTCTTTTCTTCCTTATTACAAATATATTTGCATGAGAGAAAGAATGTAATGTCACAGATTTTGTCATTAGTTAATCAGAGTTCATAGCAGCTTCATAGATCTTATCTCTCAATTCCCCCTGTATTTGAAACTTTCATTGTGCTAAAGCTGATTGAAATTCTGAGCTCCCTTTAAAGCAATTCCAGACCTCCAGCTTCTGAGGATTTTAAAAAGATATACTAAGTATGTGACACTTAAATTCATAGGCTAAATTTCCTTTCAGATTGTTTTGCAAAGACTGAAAATGCCTATGTCAGGAAATTTTTCTTTCCATTTTCCAGCTTCTCTATTTGTCAACTATTCTATTCTGACTTCTAAGATGAAGTTCACATTTTAATTACAGTGATGTATGGCAGACTCCATCTGCCATAGCCAGCCAGCCTGTGAGCTTAAAGAGAGAAGGAGAGAACCTAATGCAGGACTTTTTTTTGACAAGTTATCTTGCTATTTTTCCTCTACAATTAGACTCTAAATAATAATCTGTTGACAATGATCCAATGACCCTATGAATTATCAAATATTACCAATCTTCAATTTTGTTAGGTGTATCATTTTAAGCATTAATGATTTTTTAAATTAAATTTATTCATCCATATTTGTGCTTATGGCAAAGTTGTAAAAATTGCTATTTTCTAATTCCCATTTAACTGTATATGTTAGTAGTTCAGGTGAAATTGTCCTTAAGGTATTATTTTTTCCCATTTCTGTGGGTCCCCCAACTGTTCTCACCCTAAGAATATTTCTGAATTTTCTAGTTCACTGTGACTAGGGTTATCCACCGATTAAACATAGATTTATTTTGGTGAGTAATGAGCATAATAAATGATCTGATTGGATCTTTAGAGATGATTATGGTAAGCTGTAGCAATGGTCAAAGCCTCAAACTGATTTTTTTATCTGCTAAGGTCCAAGGATGAAATTTTGTTTACTCATGGACATTTATATCAGAAGCATATGTACAGAGATTGAAAACTACAAAATATGGTTTCTTTTTACCTCTCATATGACTATAGAAACAGTTGCCTCTGTAGATCTATCTAGAGGACTCTTCAGGTTCCTATATGTACAAGGGACATCTCATTTGTTGCTGCTGATAAATTGATCTAGCCGAACCACTGCAGTCTGAGAGAAACTATTCCATAACACAGTGAATCTCAGAATTTATTTTTTCAACTGATACTTCCAGCTCTGGATTCTGTGACATTTGCCCAAAGGGAAACACCGGTCCCTTGGATTACACTGTGCTCCCATTGTCTGAACTGTCACAGCAATAGTGCGTAAAGCTGTTTGCATAGCGTGCTAACTCTATCAGGGTCAGTTCCAGTCTGTGGCCGCTAAAAATGAAAACCATGCCCCAACCGGGACAAGAGCAGGGTCAACAGCTGGCAAAGGATATGGCAATCATTTATATAAATATGCTTTCTCAAGCCCACAAAAACAAAAAACCCCAACCTAACAGCTGGGAAGGGTTGGAAGTAGCCCCAAGGCTGGTTAGTCCCCTTCCAGATGGGGAGGTTAGACTGGGGCTAGCCAGACTGCTCCACATAGACTTCCGATTCGCATTAGAAATGAAAGGAGGAGAGGAAAGGGAAAAGGAAGAAAGGCTACAAGCATGACTGCTCTGTTTTTCACCTAACTTAATCAAATCAGAGAAGACTTTCCGAGACGGAAGGCTTCCATTTATTGGTATTCACGCTCCGTTTTTTCTGTTTATCATAGTGTCTGATACACTTCTTAACTGCTTAAACAGAAAGCATATATGCTCTAAACTACAGTTTATATATAATGTCATGGTTATTTGTAGACAGATTGAAGAACCGATCTCAGATTTATGTCCTGTTTACATCTTCCAAACACTTATGTAGAACATTCAATGCTAGAGAAGATAATAATTGTGGTGTTGGCGCACGCCCAGAACTTGATCCCAGGGATAGGGTTCATATTTGTAACCTGATTTACTTTATAATACATCGTTATTGCACATCTAATATATCCAGCAGAAGAACGAATACCATTTTCCTGAGTTCATCTTAAGGTTGCATTCCACGAGACAAAGTATTATTTTTATAACCTGTTGATGCAGCAAGAGCCAAAGGTGGAGAGTATCGGACTTTCAAACCCTTCCAGAGTGACAGTGAAATAAAAGGCACCACCACGATGACGAAAAAGTCGCTCTCATTATTTAGAAATGTGCAGCCTCTTCCCAATAATGGAAAGTTCTGCCGAAGCCGAAAGGAATGGCGGGCAGCACCTTCCTCCTCTCCAGCCTTCTCTTTGCTGAAGGGAATGCTTACATAATGAGGACATTTTCTAAGGTGTAGGATGAGCTCATGATGCTGGGAATCCATAATGAGACCTACCTTAGGGTCTTTTTGCCAAAATGGAGACATGGCCTTAAAGGATGTGCGCGTCTGACGCAGAAGTAATGCATTTTCCTTCTGGTAACAACTTGCCTGAAAACAAACATTTTAGCTTTCCTTGTAGAATGTCCTAACCAGAAGGGTCTGTAGTGATCGTCCCTAATACCTGCTCTCATCTTCCGGCTGGAATAGTGGAGATCACAAAGGCAGACATGCGGCTGGAGGCTCTGTGGGCTCTACTTAAGGGTGCATTTCCCGCTGCATACCTGCAGGGGGCGCTGTGCTGAGGAGGAACAGCTCGAGGCCAACCTGCTATGGGCAGATCTGTGATTGTCTTTATCTCCCACTTAACTTTAATGTCATCCTGTAGTAGCAAAGCAAGTGTGGCTCAAGCATCAACGTTTCAGTAGATATTCTGATAGGTTATGAGTTAATCGGGTATTTCCATAGATAAGTGATAAGGTAAGTGTGTTAAGACGCCATCCCCTTTATCTGTATAGTACTAGATTTTAAGCATTTTGAGGGCAAGAAAAATAGGTCTTATTCACCTTTGTACACACTGAGTCTTGCATAGATGATCAGTATCTATTAGATGTTGGAGGATGTGAAATTAAAGTGCAGAAAATGCTGACTTTGAGATCATTAGCTCATGTAAATGTTTTCTTTTATAATGCCTGTGAGCTAGGGGGAGGTACTTTTTCTTTTTTCTTTTTTTATTATTTAAAGTATTATAAATCGTAGTACATATGTCTCCTTTTTTCCCCCATTGACCTCCCGCCGGCCTCCCCCAACCATGCCCTTACACCCCCCCCACCTGCCCCAGGGTCTGTATCCAAGTGCTTTTTCTTACCTTAATTTACATACTACATCACTTATGTTTTGTAGGACAGTGCAAGTGTGACAGAAGTGCTTCTGACATGCGGTCACTGCAATTCCTGCTGTCTTCTATTTTACAGGCTCTTTTCTTGTTTTGGTGCACTCACTTTTGGTTAATCTGTTTGATTTGAATACACTGTTTAATTTGTCTCAAAGATTTTCTTAGGATTTATCTTCGAACGTTAAGTATAAAAGCAAGACAGAGGCTTAGAGGTGTGCTCAAAATTTAAGAACTAGTGGTTTCATTTCCTGACTCTGGGATTCTAAATGTTTCCTTAGATTGATGCAGATTAGTTTAACATAATTGGAAGTTTGAAAGGTGCATGTTTCTAGGGCTTTTAAGATAATGATACTTAGGAATCACTGATTCTTCCCTGATGACTAATGTCTTTAATATATGTTTACAAGCTCCAAAGACTTTTAATATCTTTTACCATCGTCTAATTACTAATAATATGTAACTGAAGCAAACATTTTCTCTATCTTGTAATTCTTTGTAAAAAAAAAAAAAACTATTCAGTAGAGGCTGTCCTTCCTGAATTTTGTTAAAGCTCTGTATCTTTATTTTTGAAAAACTTTCCCAGTCCATAATGCAATATGGTTTGCTCTGATATATGGAGAAGATATTTCTTCCTTCCACTTCCTCTCCGTCTTTTAGCCGTTTGTATACCACATACAACCATACCATCCATATGTTTATATCTATTCTCTTTTATAAAATGCACAAACACCAGCCAGCTTGACTCTTTCCTTGCCACACTGCCATAGCTATGCCTACTTACTTATCAAGAATTAGTAAACCTCCGGGCAGAAACCAGCACCTAGTGTTCCATTAGTGCCATCTTGACAGTGTACTGACCTCAACTTTCCTCTCTTAGTTTAATTGCAAATGGTACCTATCATAACCACAGTCAGGATGTGATTGGCACCACTGTTTAGCGAGGTATATGTGTATGTGTTTCATTGTTGTTATCTCATATGTATGTTTCCTTCTAATTTGTGGCCTGGCTGCTTTGCTGAAGGTGTAGGACAAGGATAATCACTACAATGAACAAGTCAAAAGAAATACTTTCAAGGTGGACTAGTTTGATTTTAAACAGCAAATGCAAAAAGTAATGAATTACTAATACTATAGCTCCTTTCTCAAACAACAGTGGCAGGTTAATGTCTGTGGGCTCCCTATGATCTTTCTAAGCATATTCATGTCAGCGATGTCATCCTAAACACTAGATCCTATCTCTATCCCTTTTCAAAAAAAGCTCTGTAAAGTTAGTGGCTTAAAAGTACCTGAAACATCTTTCTAGACTTCCACCTTACTTCAGGGCCCTAAGGTCATAACCTCTTAACCTTATAGGTTATAGGTCTCTCACTTTTTGATCTTTCTTGGTTACTTCGTTTTTGACTACTTCCTCCATAAACATTCAAGCCTTGTTATGTAAGGAAATTGGAAACACCAATTTTGGACAAGATAAGAGTTACCCTCTCTTCCAGAATCATGCAAAAAGATGATTTTAAATAGAAACATGCTTGGGAAAAAATTTAACAAAACGAACTCCAGCATCCTGTTTAAGGCAGTTTAAAGTAGATCCCCTTCATTTCTTATTCTCTTAAACACACACACACACACACACACACACACACACACACAAAACCTTAGAACTTACTGTTGACTTAGTGATAAAATTTTTATTTAGGTCACAACACAACTTGCTTACAACATCAGAGTCCAAGTGGTTTGAGTGAATGAGAAGTGGCTTAATACAATTAGTTAGCTTATTATTCTTGCCCTCCTGGTTAGAGTGCTAGTTGATAGTAGTAACAACTAACACTCATGTGGCACTTACTGTTAACAAAGCATTGTATTTATCATTTTATAGCCAGATCAGCTTAATGGGAGAGAGATTATCTTCATTTCACAATGGAGGAATATGAGCTTCAGAAAAGGCCTCGACTTGCAGAAACTCAGTGGTAGAATTGGCCTGGGTGTTTGCCTCCAGGATCCAGATCCTGTGCAGCCAACCCTTCCTATTGGGGAGGCTTTAGAAAGGGAGCATATTTCTTTGATTCTCAGCTCTGGTGGTAGTACGATATCTTCTGTTGTTTGGCTGATTGGCTGGCTCTCTCATTATATTAATTTTTTTCTTTTCTCCTCTTCCTCCTCCTCTTCCTCCTCCTCCTCTTCCTTTTTCTTTTCTATTTTCTTGCTTCTGTTTCAGCCCGTATTCAGGTTTTATTTCTTTGCCACACCCATAGGCTGGACTTATAATTTTTCTAATAAAGAAACTTCCCTGAGCCTAATAATCAGTACTGAAATCCAAGGAGGATTGCAAAGTGCAGTTTTTCCCTAGAATACCTCTTCCAAGCCTTACCTCAACTGAAGAATATCCCATTAGAAAGAAAGGGAAATAAACACCTCTCACAAGTTAGAAGCTCTGCATTGTTTTTAGCAGGACAGTATGTTTTCGATTCTTTTTTTAAAAAAATATATTTTATTGATATTTTACAGAGAGGAAGGGAGAGGGATAGAGAGTTCAAAACATCAATGAGAGAGACATCGATCAGCCGCCTCCTGCACGCCCCCTACTGCGGATGTGCCCGAAACCAAGATACGTGCCCTTGACTGGAATTGAACCTGGGACCCTTCAGTCCACAGGCCGATGCTCTATCCACTGAGCCAAACTGGTTTCGGCATGTCTTCGATTCTTACTCAGGAAATTCAGTTTACCCATCACCAGGCAACATAGGAGGACAAATGGTAAAAAATAAAAAATAAAAATTTATAGGTCATTATTCAGTTCTTTCAGTCTTTTTTCTTTTTTAAATCCTCATCTGAGGATATGTTTTTATTGATTTTTAAAGAGAAAGGAAGGGAGAGAGAGAAACATCATGTGAGAGGGAAGCTAATGGGTTGCCTTCCATATGTGCCAGGACCAGGGATGGAACCTGCAAGCTTTTGGTATACAGGATGATGCTTTAACCAGTTGAGCTACCTGGCCAGGACAGTTGTCTTTTAGTCTTATTAAAATTATGAGATCTTGCTTAAAAACAAAACAAAACAAAACACAAAACTAAGACAAATTTTAACCCAAATCTAAAAATCAAGCAATGACGTCAGCATTTCTTCTTCAATACAAACTACCTGTTTGTATTCTTCAAATATCCGCTAGTAGCAAAATCAGAGCAAGGAAGCCTTTGATTGATGATTCTGCTTCTACACCATAGTAATCACCTACTTGTCTGACTCACAACAGCAATTAAGTATGTGTATGTATGTGTGTTTGTTCTGAACTTCTTTTTATTTTATCTGGCGTGCCAGCTGACTAAGGGGGCAAAGAATGTAATGTGGAAACCATCCATTTCCACTGGAGAAAGGAGCCAAGAGGAATTCCTCAAGCTGAGAACATGAGCTGTGAGCAACATGTTTAAATACCTAAATATCCAAAGTTTGAGTCAAGTCCATTTATTTGGGGGTGAGGCGGGGGGTGTAACATGCTCTTCTTTGGGGCTTAAAGGAGTCCTTTGACTGAGACTCTAGCATATGTGGTGCTAGAGGAAGTGAGAGGCTTGAAGCCCCCAGAGAATTTTGCCCCAGTTGTGGTTGATGGTGAGAGAGAATGGTGTGGCTCCCTTCATGGTGTATGTCCCAGGTTCAATCCGAAAAAGCCATGACTTTTCAAGAAAGCCTTCACCGAAATGAGGGGAGTGGTAGCTAACATTTTGTGTGTGTGTGCTTTTTTATATGTCAGATGCCATTTCAGGTACTTAAAAGAAGTGTCACATTTGGTTCTATCAACAGTCCTAGTAGGGGATGATTTTTATCGCCATTTTGCAGATCAGGAAACAGATGATATCTGAAATGACTTGAGTTCTCTCTAACACCAAGAATAAGGCCAAAGCAGGATCTGATCCCAGAGCTGGCTGGGCAGTCCCGTGCTTTTCTCAGTTGCCCTGAAGCATTACTCAAAGCATTAACTGGAGCTCTCAGCAAAGAATCGACTTTCCTTCTGATGTTCCTTGTTTTGCTGCTCTAGGCTGTCTGGGCTAATTACTCCATTAGTTAGAATAAGAATGCATTGAGCCCCAAATCCTGTTTGATCTTTGGATGGACCAAGTTAATTTTTTACAAAGCAAAGCTGAGAATTATATGGCATCACCACAGGCCTGCCAGTATGACAAAAGTGTGAGCGATGAGCTAAGAGTGTGTCTGACTCAACGCCAACCCAGAAAAACAACTCCAAAGTACATCTCCTGTTGCTCTCACATGGTCTGAGCATTCAAAGGGAATAAAAGTAATGCATCACTCGTAGAAATAAACAGCCTGAATAGCTTAAAACTAAGTCAGTAGCCTTTCAACAGTGAAGCCAAGTCTTCTGTATCTGTCCTGTTTCAATTTAGGCAATCAAGCCCCAGCATTTTCCCCGAGTGAGTTTATATTTATAGTACCAGCGTTGTAACGGAGGTGGTCCGAGGCCTCTGCTGTGAATCAGGACTCACAGTAAATTACTAGTGTGTGTGATTGCTGGAGAAGTTTGTGAATGCCTGTGCTCTTCAAAAAAACTTTTTTTTTTGTACCTTCTAGGTCTAAAAAGGAAGAGTTTTTCGTACAATTTCAAGGCTGCTTCTTCTTCTTCTTTTAATGTGAACACCTTACTGTCTATCTTTGATCACTCATTGGTTGCCATCAGTGGGTACATGCTTTTGTCTGTTCCACCTTTTTTTTCTTTCATTCAGTATTTGAAAAATAAACATTTTCATCTCATTATATTTCTCAGGTTAAGAACATTTTTAAGCCATTACTAATTACCCTTCACTCCTAGCCTAGTTTTAAGTGCCGAGTCACATTCTCTGTGTGGGGCAGATTGGGTTTGGTGTAGAGAAAGAATATGCAGTTGTACAAAATCTTTTTTTTTTTTTTTTGGATTAAAGGTTGAGGAAGAGAAAGAACTAAACATCAACCCAGTCCAAAGCACCTCTGCCCAGCGTAGGTGGGAAGAACCTTCCAGAGTGTGCCTTCCTGCCTCCCCCTTAGCCGTTCTTCATTAATGCTGCAACTTTATTTTCTTTCTTTGTCTTCCTGGCTTTTGGGGGACAGCAGGGCACTAAAGAGAGAGTTTAGGAAGAACTTAACAGTTTCCACATTGTCGTCTGTGTAAAATCACAAAGAGAATAATTAACAGATGTATCATCGATAGTTAGGGAGGATGGTGATCAAAGAGGGCTTGAAAAGATATTTTAAAATTCATGGAAACTTTCAGCCGTGTACTCTGCCTTCTGTTCTTCTCTGTAGGCTTTTTTTTTTTTTTTCCAGGACGAGTGTGTTTCTTTCTTTCCAGCTGGAACTTCCAGCTTTGTCCCTGGGACCAAAGGCTCAGTCAGTATCACTCTGCAGAGAACGTGTTCTGAGTCCCAGCATCCTCACCTTGGCACTGTCAGCCGGGCCCCATGGCCAGGAGCTAATGAAACGCCCAGCCATCGGAGCTCTGAAGTGACCCAGGGGAAAGGGCAGCGAGTGGAACTGAGAGATCATTCAAATGGGGTTCAAGCTGTGAACAGCGTCCGGCCCCCTTCTTTCACAGCTGGGGTTTTGGCTGCGTGTCCCTCGGGTTGTTCAGCACGGTGACCTTGGCCGCCTGTGATTTACTAACTGTTTTACAAACATTTCCTCACTCTGGGAGGTTTGATATACTCTTCATCCTCCTCAGCTCACCAGAGTCACTCAGTGTCTGAGCCAAACCTGCCTTTGTTTACAACTTTTCCGGAAATTTTCACAGAGGGGGGAGAAAGAGACCCCCCTCCCTCCTCTTCCAGTGTTTTATTTTTAAGTCAACACTTTCCCCAAGTTTATTTGTGCTCAAGCAAACTCTCCTACAAGGTATTACTCTATATTCAAATGGGAATAGCTGCGTTTCTATAAATAGAACAGAGGTCATGTGAACGAGGTCAGAAACATCTAGATATCAGATTTTACTGGACCTTTACATTTAGTTCTCTAGTTTTTGAAAATAATATTCTATGTTTGGATTTGTCTTTTTTTCCCACATTCACATTAGCCTGACCATTATGTGAAACGCTGAATTTGGGAAACACTGAATGGAATCTTTTAAAACTAAAATACCCATGTTAAAAATAACAAAATTTGTTGTCGCTTCATCATTGTAACTTTCTTAAAAACAGAGTTTATGGCCCTTACATGAAGTAGTTTTAGACTGTCATTACCTTTGAATACACAGTACCAGGGCTTCTTTCTTTCAACCTGATTCTATTGCACTGTTAGGTCTTTACATTGGCTGAGAATGAAAAAAAAAAATGCCTTGGAACTTATTAAATATCAAGAACAATTTGAAGAAAAATTAAAGAGTGATAGCATAAAAAAAAATTAGAAAGTCTAATTACATCTGAATCCAAAGGCTAATTTTTGGTTCACACTAAGAAGAAATTAGTGTGATCAGTATGTTAAGCTTATGAACGAGGAGGTCACAGTTCAATTCCCAGCTGGGGCACATGCTTGGTTGTGGGCTTGATCCCTAGTGGGGAACGTGCAGCAGGTAGCCTAACCATGTTTCTATCTCTCTGTCCCTTCTCTTCTTCTGTCTAAAAAATCAATACTAATATATATATATTTAAATATATTTTATTGAATTTTTACAGAGAACAAGAGAGAGGGATAGAGAGTTAGAAACATCAATGAGAGAGAGACATCGATAAGTCACCTCCTGCACACCCCCCTCTGGGGATGTCCCCGCAACCAAGGTACATGCCCTTGACCAGAATCGAACCTGGGACCTTTCAGTGTGCAGGCCAACGCTCTATCCACTGAGCCAAACTGGTTTCGGCTAATATATATTTTTAAAAATAAGAAATTAAGTAGGAAGTCCTGACAAATGTGAAGTAGTATAAGACTCTTAAGAAAAAGTGTTATTCTTTGGAACTTATCTGTCTGGAAAATACAAGAAGTATTATTTTCCTCTTTTCTATCTGTCAAAACAAAAACAAAAAAAAATAAATAAAACAAAACAAACAGGTATTATTGTCTTTTAGAACCAGAACAGCCAGAGTATATTCTAAATGGGATACAAGCCAGAGACAGTTTCCTGATAAAATGTGTTTCGGGAAGGAAAAATTGCTTTATTTCAACAAATCCAGCTGGACTTCCTGGTGGGCCTCCCACATTGTCAACATCAATAGCATTTATTTGTTGACCAACAGAAGACCACCAAAATGAGGTATTTCCATCTCTGCGTATTTCCAAGTCCGCGGGAAAGATAGCTGTTGAGGAGCTAGTCTGAAGGAAATGGCAAACAAACACCATAGGTGATCCTAGGTGACATGCAGGAACTATTGCAGACTTCCAGTGCTCAGGACCGTCTCCTCAGCCATAATGTCATTGACCTTGACAAGCTCAGAACAAATTGGTCTTTGTGATTGCTACCACATGCTGTATGTAGTGCCTTCCAACCCTGCCATTGGTCTAGCCTGGAGGGGGCAGGGGAACGGCCTACTCATCAGAGAATATGCTTCCTTTACGTTCTTTAGGCCCTTGTCTAGCATGCTTTTCCCATTTTGGTTAGTCCTTAACTGGCTGGTTTAGAGTTGCCGAAGCTTTGTAGGACCTATGGAGTGTACCTAGTTTTACCCAAGTACTTAATAGATGCATCGTCTTTGCAATCTTAGGGGGAGCATAGTTTAGGCAGACACAGTCAGAAAGAAAGCCTTTATGCTCAGTTAGAAGGAGGGTAATTGTTGCCTCAAAGCTCTTTACACTGTCTATACTCATCAGACCAGTAGAATTGGCAATGATATCTCTTTTAAAGAATTAGCAATGATATCTCTTTCTGGTTACAAATGTGTTTAAGACTCAACCGAGATGAGCATATTCTTGAACTGGGGTTTTCTTTTACTGATGTAGGTTTTTCCTTTACCTGGGGAACATTGGTTTTAGCCAGTAAGAGTTTCTGCAGGCCCCTCAGTTTCTAGCATTCTAGTGATAGGATCTTAACAAATGTTGAATGAATGAATGCATCCTGCACAGTTCAAGTTGTGTGGAGTAAGTCATAATCTTGGCAAAGCCTTACTTCACACGATCAAATCACTGCTTCTGATACAGGATTTTCAACTGTACCTTTGTTCTTTAGCCTAAAATTGATACATTAACTTCTGTGATATTGTACACCTCGATAGACAGATACACTGGAGTGTGACCAGCCAGCATGCTTGGGGCCTCCCAGGCCATCTTTGGTTATCTATGTCCACAGTGTCCCACATACACTGGATCAGAGCTGCCTAGCAGATTCTTGACTTCTGGGAATAACTTGCTTTTTAAATATATATATATATATATATATATATATATATATATATATATATATTTTATTGCTTTTTTACAGAGAGGAAGGGAGAGAGATAGACAGTTAGAAATATTGGTGAGAAGGAAACATTGATCAGCTGCCTCCTGCACACCTTCTACTGGGGATGTGCCCACAGCCCAGGTACATGCCCTTGATGGGAATCGGACCTGGAACCCTTCAGTCCACAGGCCAATGCTCTATTCACTGAACCAAACCGGTTAGGGCTTAATGTTGTATAATAAGTGATGTTGTGTTTTATCTTGGTTATATAAAATGCAAGTTCTTTTGTGGCACAGTGAAAAACCATAATATTAACTAAAACTATACTTTTATAGTAGAAAATTGTTGAGAGGTTTTCAGTTATGAATGTACCGGTTTTCCCTTTGATCCTGTCTGCTTCATTGTTGTTGTTGTTTTAACCCGGAGAATTCTATATAGATCCACAATAATTTTGTTTTGAAAGAACCGAGGTCCTAGGGGAACGATTGACAAGTAAGTAAGAAAGGAGTATGTTTTTCGAACATCTCTTCACTTGAAGATTCACTATTATCTGTTCTCAGCGCTTTTCCAAGTTTGCTGCACATAAACTCTTACAGTGTGCCAAAGACAGCAGAGATGTTCCTTACCCTTTTATCTGCTGCATGAACAAAAGAGCAGAAATCCGGAGTCCCCTTTCCTGTCTTCATACTACTCTCATGCTCTCTAGCCTGTGTTTTTCTCTCACCGATTTATGTTAGAGACATTGTCTCCCTGTCAGTACTCTTTTTACTGCCTGCATATTAATAATAATGAAGAATGTTTCTAAAGGCAGGTGTGTATGAATGCGTTTACCATAACTTTAGGATGTAGGTATAGAGAGAGGAGGCAAGTGAGGCAAAGGATGGTTACAAATGTGTTCAAGGTTACAAAGACAGGAAAAGCCAAGGCTAGATTCAAACCAAGGCGCTCTCTGGCTTCTTAGCCTGTGCTCCTAACCACAGAGCTCTTTCTAATGGCATTCTGTCGTCCGGAGATATTCCAACATGTTTCACGGCTCCCCTGTGGAGTTTGAGAGTTTTTGCTTTTACGGACAAAGCTGCAGTGAACATCTTCGTGTGTATTTCCTGTGCCCTGGGTAGCATCTGAAAAGCGTGGCTCTAACTGCCCTCTCCACCCTTTCTGTCTCAAGCAATCCCTGTGTTGCCCAGAACCCCGAAGAGGAGAAAACCCACTCTCTCATAAGGCTCCACAAAATTCAACTGGCAGATGGTCCATTTTTTAAAGTTTTCTTGGAGCTATGAGATTGACACTAAGGCAGAAAGAACATATATACATTGGTGGGAAGTGGTGGAGAGGGATACTGTGTTCAGTTTTGCTGAGATTTTTATTAGTAACCTGGCTGAAAACAGTGGCTTGGTAAAAATTATCTGTAAGATCTTTGTGTTTGAGGAGAATTAACAAAAGAAATGTATTGTTAGTATTATTAATCTTACTTTCATGTAAGAACCTGGATGGAGAGGGGGGAAAAAAAACAACTTAAGAAGTTAAATTGATCACTTTTTTATTGTTATGTCTGTTATCTTTTAAGTATGCAGTCATAATAACAAGTAGGACTATTTTTAAAGTCCTCTTCACAACATATAACCAGCCACAGATACAGAAACGTATAAAGACTGGGGCCTATAGGAACTCAAAAACAAGTTTTTAAAAAATGCCTCTCTGAATATAGGGTAGAAATAACCTGTTTTCACATATAGTTGTACTTCTTACCTGTTATATCTTAATAAATGACTCTCATTTAATATTTTAGAAAATGGTCTATAAAAATCTATTCACTTCACTGTAGGATTTCAACTCTTAAGTTTAAGATGGGGAGGTTTCATGGCCTCTGGCTTCCCAGAGGCTGGTGACTTCCATCCCACTTGCCTGTGCTTGGTGGTGCCTCCTGAATATAATGGGCTTCTCACTGTATTTCATTTTTTCTAAAGCTTGGCTCCTTCTCTCAGCAATCAGAGAATTTTCTTCTTGATGCTTTTCTGATACCTTACTAAATGCTCTCACTCAGCCTGATTTTAAATCCATGCTTTTGTTTTCTAACATTATTAATGACTAGAGGCCTGGTACATGAATTCAGACATGGGTGGGGTTTCTCAGCCTGGCTGACGATTGGGGCCAATCAGGGCCAGCTGGCAGGGGCGGTGGGGAGAGAGAGAGAGGGAGGTTGGCCGGCAGCAGGAGGTTGGCTGTGAGAGCGTACTGATCACAAGGGGCAGCTTTTCCACTGAGCGCCTGTCCCCTGGTGGTCAGTGCACATCATAGCAACCAGTTGACTGGTGGTTTGGTTGACCCGGTCGTAACAGTCGCTTAGGCTTTTATATATATATTAATATTGAAGAACTGGCCAAGAAATGGGGATAGCCTCATTAGAGTGTTGAGATAGCACATTTCATGAAAAGTGCTTTTGTTTAGGACATTTCTTCTCAGCTTGAGTTTAACTTGAATTTCATCAGCCCAGTTTAACTGGTGGATGTTCTAAAAAGGAAGACGGCCCTGTCCAGGTTGCTGAATTGGTAAGAGTGTGGTCCTGATATGCCCAGGTTGCGGGTACAATCCCTGGTGAGAGCACATGTGAAAAGCAACCAATGAATGCATCAATAAATAGAACAACAAATCAATGTTTCTCTCTAAAACCAATATAAGTAAATAGATGGATGACTTGATAGATAGATAGATAGATAGGTAGATAGATAGATAGATAGATAGATAGATAGATAGATAGATAGAATGGAAGAGGGAGAGACAAAGCACTAACATCAGAGGCTCCCCTTTTATAAACCTGTTAGGTCTGTGCTTCTGTGACGAAAGCAGGTACCCATGTTGTGGATGCTCCCCGGAGAGGGCCTCAGACACATTTTGTTCCCAAACAGAATTAGAAGGGAAAAGTCTGCTTAGCTGTCTTTTCCTGTTTAAAATACAGCTGCTCCCGAAGCAGAGCCATCGTCTCCCTGGCGCTTTCTGCAAACTTGTGGTGCAGGTCTATGATATAAGTAGTGTGGAGTGGTTCTGTTGCTAAGAGAAAAGTGCTAAAAAGGGGAGGTGGGGGGTGGAGGCTATCTCTCTTATAGAGCTCAGATCCTTTGGGTATTTAATGTACAGTTTCAACAAAGGACACTCAGAATTATACCTCTGGTTCAAAATTGCTTAAATGTTGAAACATATGGTCTCATGTTCCATTCGTTAGGAAACAGCCAGCTGTTCTCAGCCTGCCAAGTCCAAGTAAACATCCACTGTGTGGAAGAGTGAATCTGAAGTGGTTCAGTAAAAACATAAAAGCTGTTTTTGCTGAAGAAGAAGAAGTAGAAGAAGAAGGGGGGAAAGGCCACCCCGAAACAACAGCGGGTGAAATAAAAAAGAACCCCTGTTCTGATAGCCTATTTTCCCTGGCTTGCTCATGGTGGACCGTGGAGCCGGAATAACTCAGGGGGAGAGGCATTTCAATTTAAAAAAGATCGCTGGGCATCCTCATCATCTTCTGTTGGCGAAAATCAAGTCATGGTCTCCGTGATGGTGATTATTTTCATAAAATGCAATTCTCTGAATAATTAATTCATTTGGCTACTTGACTGTGTCCTCCATTCACGGAGGCCAAAATGTCAAAGATGAAGTAGATTGAGAGGAGAGGAAAGTTCTCATTATAAAGGCAAAGGGAGGAGGGAAAGGATGAAATAGTTGGAATTTCAGTGCAGTGGTTTCTATTTATCCGAAATGTCAAGGGCAGTGTAAAATGTATTTTTAAAATGTGTTTCTGTATGGTTTGTGCCCATTCTTGGCGTGGCTGTGGCTCTACAGAGACCATTGTTCTTTGAAGAGTATGAGGGGGTGTCTTTGTCCAAAGTGACAAAAAGAGGACTTGGAAGACTGGGCTCCCTTTGTTCCTGTGTGGCGCTGTAAAATTTGGTTTGAAATTAGGACCTCAGGGAAGGACCTTCAATAGCGTGCTTTCATTTCCTGCCAGCATTTTAATCACCCTGAGGTTGAAAGTGGACGGCCGGCCCGCATAATGGCCCTATGTTTAATAGAACAGCTCGTATCTTGAAGGCCAGTTAAGGGATCTGTCATCTGCCCAATATTCGTCTTCTCTGCTTCCTGTCCATTTACGAAGATCACCCACTCTTTTTAGGTGGCTTCTCCGGACCATTTGGAGGAGAGTTGCTGCCACTGCTTCTTAAGGAGGCTGAGCAGAAACCCACTTGGATGTGGTCAGTCTCCTGCCTATGCAAGAGGGTCTGGAGAATGCGTTAATTAGACATGAACTTCCCCAGGTTGGAGAGGTGATTCCCTGCTTGCAGAGAGGAAGTATAGGAGGGTTTCACAAAGTGTATAGGATATGAGGGCGGTTACAGTTGGTCCCTATCTTGTAAGGAGTATTAGCACTGATAGGCCTGATCCATGATGATGATGTCATTGCCGTGGGAGCTAATGTCATGCCCTCAGGCTGTGGAGGAATTTGCCCCCTGGGAAGCAATACCACCCAATGGATTTGATCTTGTACAAGAAGGAAATTTGTAGTTTTGGTGGTTGAGTGGCTTTTTAACTCCGAAGGCTTTCTTTGGAACCATTTACCTTTCCAGCTTATTAAATGACTAGAGGCCCAATGCACAAAGATTTGTGCAAGAATAGGCCTTCCTTGCCCTGGCTGCCGGCAGCCAGAATCCGGGCCTTCACTCTGGCCATTGCCTTCTGCCTTCACGCGCTACCCAGAAGCCTGGAGCAGCCGAGGCAGGGCGGTATGCCTGCATCATCACCATGGCGATGAAGCAAGCATCCTGGCCTGGCCACTGCCATCTTTGTTGCATCAATTTGCATATTCCTTCCTTTTTTTTTTTTTTTGGTAATAAGGATTTATTGAGCTGGCCAGCGAGCATATTCCCTCCTTATTGGCTGTGGGTGTCGTCATCTTTATCGTGAAGTGATGGTCAATTTGCATATTCCATCTTTATTAGATAGGATAGCCAGAACTCCTAAAGGAGTCTCGACTTGAAAGATAGGGCCAGCATTAAGAAGTAAGGATTCTGAATTTCTTTCCTGGTTCCTGCCCAGTCGCCAGGAGTAACATAATATCAGTGAAAGCCTCAGCTTGCTAAATTCTAATCTAGGACCTAGGACTGAAATTATTCTGTGACTTGGTGCCAGGCATGGAATTCTCCTTGTGTGGCCGTCCTAATAGTGGCAGAGGCAATTTCAGGGGTAGGTGTGAAATAGGATGAGAGTGTTTCCCTAACAGCGAATGAGGAATGAAAGAGAAGGGACTTTTTCAGCTGCTAACACATTTTCCCATCTTGCACTCAGAAGTGCCACAAAAGAAGCAGGGAATGCACTTTCCATGGGCATTTTTGGTTTTGTCGGTAGGTGTGGGTTATCCTGGGGAAACGAAGGAATGCGTGAGCCTTGTTCAGTGGAACTGAAAGGCTTCTCTCTCGCATCTATCTCAAGCCAAGCTTGGCCTACACCCACCACGATGATGAAGTGAGTGAGAGTCCTCGCTGCCCACAGCTTTCTCTGAGCCAGAGTGCTGGCCTGGGTAGAGGAAAAGAGAAAATGCCTTAGGGTGGGGGTGAGATGAATGACGTATTTTCACTTCTGCCAAAGAAATGGAGTGATGTAAACATTCTCAAAACAACAACAACAACAAATTTTGCTGGAGCCAGCTCCTCTTCACTTTTTCCCTCTGTAATCAGGAGTCATTGTCTGGTTCGTTCTTATGATAGTTCAAGTGGCTATCCTTCCTGGGCTGTGCTTCCTTACGGACTGGGAGACTTTTCAAGCAAGGATTTAAATGTCCAAGACACTTTCCTGCCCCTCCGAGAGCCACCCTCCCACGGGGTCCCTCTGACCTCTTTCAGCATGTCTCTCGCCACACATTTCAGAGCCCCTTTGAGTTGGCCTCCCCTGGATGAATAGCTGTTTGAAGGCTGATTTAAAGTGAGTGTTGCCCCATGGAAGAGCTATTGGCTGAAAAGAACACTATCCAGAGCAGCAGAGGTGGCCGCATAAGGTAGGCAGGCTCTCCCGAGGCTGGTTTTGCAGATGTGCGTTGGTCTAGCAGGAATTATGCATCATTAGACGCAGGATCCTTTCTTTGCATCCAGGTCATTTCTCCATCAAAGAATGCCTCTGACATTTCAGCCAGGGAACCACCATTGTGCTTAAGCCAGTCTGTTCCCACACATGAAATGTTCCGACTCAAATTGCCACTCAACAGCTCCTCTGAAGGTCTAGCGTGTGTTTTCTGGGTAAAAAATTTCAGGCATAGATTTGGAGGGAAAGCTGCCCACCAGAGCAGGGCCTTAACATAAAGTTAATATTGTCAAAGATCTAACTATAATCTGTTTCATTCACTGTTGCATTTTGCTGTGTGGGTGTATCCACAATGTGGGAACCACATTTCATTGAAGAATCTGAATATTTTGTAAGGATGTGAAGAGTTGCAAATAATCTTTTCTGTAAGGCTGTGAGGAAGAACAAAGCAGCTAATGTTAGAAAGAACTGGCACATCATTGTTTTCTGCCATTTATAAAACCAAATAGGAATACCCTACACTTGACAAATTTATATCCTCAACTAGCTGTTCCTTAAAGACGATGCATATCTGCAGCAAGCATACCTGTGAAGAGATCTGCTCCATTGGAAGGTACCCCTTCTGGAGCAGAAATAGTTTTAACATAAGACAACTTATGTAATAAACCCCTGAAGTCTTTGTGTGTAGCAAAGAGTTTGTCTATACCTTCAAAGAACTACCTCAAGTCTGCTACCTAAGCAACAGAGACAAGGCATAGAATGAAGTTTTTAAATCCATATACGTACATACCTTATTTTTATATAGTCAGGAAATATGTAAATAATATAGAAAAATGATTATAAATATATAAACACAACACATATGCATATAAAATGTAAGTATGTATATATAATCAAGTCACCGAAGTAAGCCAAGATGCCTTAATTTTTGCCTTGTTTTAGGCAGCGAGATTTCACCAGCCTTAACTGTAACCAAGTGCTAGTTTCCAATTTTCATTTCTTAGCCTATTTTTGAAAATGACACTAAAAAGTGATGTGACCTTTGTGCATTTCCCATGGTAGGCAATCACACTTGGTCAGCATTGTTTCTATGGGCTCTCTTGGGAGATTGTGCCTGTGTTAACACTATATCCTTCTTGTCTTTCCTTCCTTTCCTGAGAGCTCATTCCTTATTTAGCTAATACCTATTTTATGAAATTGTGTGGAAAAGCTTTTATGTTTTAGAACTTAATCCCCACCCGTTAGTTGACTTTGAGTTAGGACCCGTGTTGCACGTTTCCTGCACTCCTCAGAACCCGACAAGCTGTCCAGTGCCTGAGTAGGTGTTAGTTTTCTTTCCTTGTTTTAATTGTGAACCACACATTTTCCATGTGAGAAAAGGAATACAGGGAAGGAATTTTGTTCTTTGTTTAGTTGACAGGAAAACTGAAGCAAAAGTAATGCAATAACCACCTTACCTCGGTTTCTGGAAGAATTCTCTCCTGTAAGTTGTTCAGCTCATCTCTCTTTAACTATCTTAGATGTACGTCTTTTTTTTTTTTTAATCCAATTGATTTTGAAAGTCTCGTGATTAATGATGAATGGATAAACAGACAGATACACATGTGCCAGAAACTGGATTAGGATTCACAAGTTTTGAGTTTGCTGGATGTGGATGAATATATCATGAGACCAAACCATAGCAGCCCCTAATGAATGACCCTAAGGGAGAAGGCAGGGGCGAACTGAAGGAGACACTACACTCTGCCATCTGCCTTTTTGTAACTGTTGCAGAAAGTTCTGCAGTGATGGAGCACAGAGGGATGGGTAGGGTACTCTGGCAGCCAAATGCTTTCTAATGTGAGAGGCAAGAGAATGATGGCTGGAGTAGGCTAGCCACCCTGTGTAACCTCACAGGATGACTGCTTTCAAAGCTTACTCGGCAGGAATACATTGTTGGAACTATTCCTTAGAATTAACAGAGGCTTTCCTGGAAATTCTGAAAGCTCGCGATTCAAAAGGACATTCTCTGGCTGTGTGTGCACCATACAGATGTATGTTGCAATAACATTTGTTCTCATAAACCTTATCACTTGCCTATATTTAATGCACAGGCTTACCCTCTAAGAGAAAGAAATACAGCCTGCATGTCTCATATCCACTGCATAAAGTTTAAAGAACTAATCAGGATCTCCTTGGCTAGCTGGAGCAGATAAGCAGGGAATGTAACTAACCAGGATTCATTTCACATGCAGTATATTATAGTTTTTCTTAATCTCCTCCTTGGCTTGATTTTTCTTTCTTCTCAGTTCAGGGAGCTAGCGTCTTGAGAGTGGAGCACAAGGCTGCATTTCCTCTATGTCTAGTGCTTTAACTGTTTTGAGAAGGAAACAATCCCCTCTGAGACCCACCAGTGAAAACACTGTAGGAGTCATTGGCATCATCCTGCTTTGTTGATTCTTCCTTGCTCTGGGTGGGGAATCTGCAGGTCTGCATTTCTATCTGTCTCTGTTACTCACCAGCTCTCTGTCCTTTGACACTTCATGTCTTCATAGTGTGATTCCTGTTCTCTCCTCCAGGTCCCCTCTAGTAGAAATTCTATCACTTGAGACATGGAAACAACCCTCCCATGCAGTGCTGCCCCCGAATGGAGCGGGAACCAATGTCCATTATGCTGCTGGCTCTCGAATACAGAACATATTTTTCCATCATTTTAAAGCTAACTGAGCTCCCATTAAAATTGTTAGAATTAAAAGAAATGTGGAAGATTACCATTAACCTCTCCCCATGTCCATCTCTTCCACATTCAATTCATTAATTTGCTAACCCCTGGGTTCATGACATCCAGGCTCTATCAACAACCTTCCACCGTGGCCTCATGTCAGAATTCCTTGGAGGACCTTGTAACGCATACACCCAGGCCACACTCAGAACAGGTGAGGTCAGAGTGCAGGCATCAGTATTTTTAAGACTTCCAGATGATTCCAGTGTACAGCCGAATTTGAAAACCCCTGTCTTAGTTGCACCTCTTTGCTTTTCAGGATCATATGTAAATCTACTTTTCTGCAATATTAAAAAATAACTATATGTTGGTTCCTTCAGGAGATCTCTTATATTCCAGAACAGTTTGCTGAATATTTTTACTGACTGTGTTTTTTATTTCATACTGACCTCTCTGACAGCCATGTCCCTTCCTTCCCTTGGAGGCATAGCAGCGTTTCATGTAAGGCGGCACATTGCGAATCTTCCATTCCCATTTCCTACGATGAAACTCTAGCCTAGAAGGGAGATTTCCTTCAGGCATCGTGGCATGTCCAGAAATTGAGCATAGCACCTGAGTAGATTAGGATGGTGTGGGTATGTGTTTATTTACCACAGAAGATGCCGCTGTTGGGATTTATGTCACCATTTTATCAGATTTGCCTTAACTCAAGGGTGGAAGGGGAACTTTCTTCTTCCAGAATTGGCTTTAAACAAAATGGAAGTTTAAAGTAAACAAACAAACAAACAAAAGGTTTAGAAAGGAGGAACCAAATTAAAATGCATTTAGGAGTATTGCATATGGTATTATACATATGAATTAGTCAAGTCAGCAAATATTTGTTGATTTTATATAAGGCAAAATAATTTTCAAAGACACTGTTCCACCAAGATACAGAATTTAAATGTTCATTTGTTCACAAAGAATCTCATGCAGGTTTTCCTTTATCTGAATTCCAGACCCTCAGTCCAGGTGGTGTGCCTGCCACGTGTAGCACTGGTTTTAAGGTGTCCTCTGCATTCTTCTATCTGTATTCCTGAAAAGAATAGATGCCTTCCCCACCTGAATGATTTCCAGCTCTTACCCTGGGTTGGAGCATTTGGGAAGCATATTGTGAGCCAGAAATCATTCTTGTGGCTGAGTTTGGCCTGAGTCATGTAAATTATAAGAAACCTTTCTTGGAAAAAAATTGCAGAGGAACTAAGAGCAGAAATGATTTTGTCCCTGTCATGGCTATTTGGAGCCAGTGAGTGGACATATAAGTGAAGGGCATGTTCCCAATACCTGGGCACTCCAGAAGTCCTTATTTTTATCCCAAGTTGGTTACCTTAGAGCTGCTACTAGCATTGGGCAGAGTCCTTTGACCTGTTGATTTGCTTGAGAAATGTTTTCATTGATCATGAAGTGTCTCATACTTCCATTAGCCCTTTTTACTCAAAATGACTTAAAAAAAAATTTTTTTAATGCCAGACAACAAAATAAATTACAAAAGGAAAGTGTCGGAACTTCCCCTAAAATAGTTTTGGTTGCTGAGTTTATTGCTCCTCCGAGAGGCCTGTGTGCTTTTGAATGAGCTCTGCTGTGATTGGCCACACTCCTTTATGTGCGCTGGTTACCGCCAGAGTTCTTGGGGTTGTCTGATCTCCTCCCACTCGTTCTCCATTGAATATCACTGCGCTTACCATCTAGTGAAACTGTCATCATCTTGATCCAGCCAGAGCTGGGGGCACTGGGTCAGTTAAATGAAGACATGATACATGTTGGGTGGAGAGAAATGGAACTGAGCACCTCAGGAGCTGGCCCCCCTGACTTTCTCCCCTGAAGTTCCCTCCTGGCTGCCCTCCGGGGCTGCTCTGAGCTCACTGTGACAGTGAGTAGCAGCCTTCACAGGGTTAAGTAACACGCCTTTCCCTAGCTGAAAGACTAGAGTCTGGATTCTTCCCCATTTGAGGGTCCCCTTAAATGTTTCTCTTCCCTACTGTTCAAGTGAAAATGCCCCCACCTCCTTCTGTCTGTCCTTCAGGACCTTAGAGCCAGACAAACGAACCCGAGACCAGCGTGCCCTTGGCTTCTGGTACATTCCCAGGACCCTGCACCTACAGTTGCAATGAGTCGTTGCATCTGCATGACAGTCACCTTGCGAAGGCTTCCTTCCTAAGGAGTCAGGGCCTGGCCCGCACAGTTGTCCGCGTGATCCCTGTGGGTCAAGCAGCCTGGCGTTTGCTGTTAGGCAAGCAGGACCCCCCAGCGGGCGGGCTCAGCATCTCCTTTCCATCGTTTAGTTCTGGGAGGAAATAGCCCCCTTTCCATTTCCTATCTCAACACACGACTTCTCAGGCCTCCGTTTGCGGCGGCGTGCCTGCCCCGGGTGCCTGCCCCGGGTGCCTGCCACGTGGAGCTCAAGTGCAGCCCTGGTTTTAAGGCGTCCTCTGCGTTCTGCTCTCTGTACTCCTGAAAAGAATGGATGCCTTCCCCACCAGAATGACTTCCAGCTTTTCTACAGTATTAAAAGTGATCCCATGTTGGTTCCTTCAGGAGTAGATCTCTTCCATTCCAGAACAGTCGGCTGGATATTTACTGACGGTGTTTTTTATGTCTCACTGCCCTCTCTGACAGCCATGGCCCTTCCTTGGAGGCGTAGCAGCGTTTCACGGGAGGCAGCACAGTGCGGAGCGGCCTGGCCCAGGCCCCATTGTCCGTCCCCTCCGCACTTGTGCCCGTTTAATTTGCAGCCGTACTCATTCCACCCCACCCGTGTACCGGTTTGGATGCACCCCCATATCTCCTCGTGTGAGGGAAGGGGGAGCCAAGAGAAGGAGCTGCCAGGTGCAGTGAGAGTAGGACCTGTGCTTCTCAGACATTAGCCTGTAAACCTGCTGTTTGCCACTTGAATCCAGAGAGTTGTTCAATGTCTTCTTTACATTTGCCAACAAAGAAAGAATTAAAATTCCGGTCTCTGCCCAAACCGGTTTGGCCCAGTGGATAGAACGTCGGCCTGTAGACTGAAAGGTCCCGGGTTCAATTCCGGTCAAGGGCATATACTTTGGTTGCGGGCACATCCGCAGTAGGGAGTTGTTTCTGACTCTATCCCTCTCCCTTCCTCTCTGTAAAAAAAAATCAATAAAATATATTTTAAAAATAAATAAAATAAAATTCCGGTCTCTAAGTCACATTTTCAGAGGAAGTCAGAAACAGCAGGGAAGTACGAAATCAGGCAGGCTCTAGAGCCTTTTCCGTAACATTGGACTCTCTCTCCTTCATGGGGGATAAAAGTGGCTAGCTGATGGTGGAGCAAGTTACTCTCAATATACAACCTCTGAGGAGGAACCTCAGGCAGAAACCCCATGCCTTAAGTAGTGCTCAGCGGTGCCCTGGTGAGGACCATTCTAGTAATTTCTTTCTGGGCACATTTCCTAGGGCAGTGGTCCGCAAACTGCGGCATGCAAGCCACATGTGGCTCTTTGGCCCCTTGAGTGTGGCTCTTCCACAAAATACCACATGTGGGCGCGCAGGTACAGTGCGATTGAAACTTCATGGCCCATGCGCAGAAGTCGGTTTTCAGCTCTCAAAAGAAATCTCAATCGTTGTACTGTTGAGATTTGGCTCTGTTGACTAATGAGTTTGCCGACCACTGGCCTAGGGAAAGGTTGAGCGATGTACAGGGTCACGACTTTGGGGCCAGATCTCCCCATAAAGGCCTTCCTCTCCCCAAGGTGGTCCGTTGGTTTGGTAGCCGTGTGCCCACGTGACTGGCGCTGCCAGCTCAGGGAGTTTATGAAATTTTGATGCAGAAATTAGGTTGTTGCTTATCTTGTACCTCCTTGCTCATAGTATTGACAGTGCCCTGGAATTGCTGGAGGCAGATAGCATCTCTGCGATCACTGTGCTATTTCAGCCTCTGCTGCTGACAACATCAGAAGTGTTTTAACAGGGTTTTAATGGGCAGCCTCTGTCGCTCCTTGGAGGGTTGCAAATAGCTGCCGTGAGAAAGCCCTGCTTCAGCCGAGGCTGACATGCCCTCTTTTCCCATCCAGCTGCTGCTTGTTTAGAGGGCTCCTTCCTGGTGACAAGCACTTCTTATTTGGGCTGAGCAGTCCTAGGACTTGAATTCCAGAGATGAGATTGTGTAATATAAAAAAGGAAAGGTCTCCCGAGGACATTTTCTTCCCATCCTGTTGGGGGCAGGAAAAAGGAGTCGTTGGGGGCGGCGGGGTGAGGGTAGGGCCAGAGAGAGGGTCTAACCAGGAATAAGTCTGCCATTCCCAGAACCTTTCCGAGAAAATTCCTGGTGTGTCGTGAAAACTGAAGTGTTCTCGTTTGGTGGAGTCACAGGAAATCTATTTGGAGAACGCCGTGCCCAGAGCCCCTGTTTGCTAGCTTTCCCACATTTCAGGGTTTTATTTAACGGCCGGCAGGCACACAGAAGAGCAAAGTGGCTTTCCACACGTGAGGGCCGTGTTTGACGGCTGTGTGATACCCTGGGGTTTTCTCTGCTCTTGTGAAATACATCTCCAGATTGAAAGTGCAGGGAATTAATGCTGATTCATGTGCTTTGGTTCTAGTACTTGAGTTTCAGTTGTAACAAAGCGATTGAATTCCCCGCCTGCGACTTAAAACCTGAAATATTAGGGTGAAAGGGGTGGATATCTGCTCTTCCTAGAATTCTCTTTACTAAGACAATGAGGTAGTGAATTGAAGTGGAAAAGAAGAAATCATATTGACCTCTCAGCTGTGGCACCGTATCTGTGTTCAAGGTCATCAGGGTACCCAAAGGGAACTGCTGGTGAAGAACGGAAGGGGAAGATGGTGGCCAACACATAAAAGTGTTTAGTGGGATACAGGGACCCCGTCCAATCCAGAGGGCTCCCCAAAAGAAACTATGTCTGCGGTCCATTTAGAAAGCGTACTTCACTACGATGTGGAAATGACCAAAGGGTCCTTGGATGGGGGATTGTATAAAGAAGATGTGGTACATGTACACAGTTGGGTACTACTCAGCCATGAGAAAGGATGAAATCCTACCATTTGCCACACCTCAGATAGATCTTGAGAATCTCATGCTAAGTGAAAGAAGTTCGACAGAAAAGAACTAAAACCATATGATTTCACTCATAGGTGGGATTCAAAGCAGAAAGCAATAAGTGAGTAGGCAAACTCATAGACATAAGCAACAGAAGGGTGGTTACCAGAGGGAAGCAGGAGGATGAAGAGGGTAAAGAGGGTAAATTCATGGTGATAAGAGGGAGACTAGACTTTGGGTGGTGAACACACAATGCAATATACTGGTGATGCATTATAGAATGATACTTCTATAATGTTAAAAAGGAAGTTGAAACTTATATAATGTTATTAACCAATAACGCCCCAATGAACTTAATAAAATAAAAAGAAAAGTGTCTAATCTCAGGGTTTGGAAGTATCAGTGTAGACATCAGCTGCTATAATTGTTTCTCTCAACATCCCTTCTCGGGAACAAAGAAACAATAGGCCACCTGGCTCTTTTTACAGGAGATCTAACAATACTTCCTTCTGAAGTCTGAGAGTGACTGCCTTCACTTAAGGTCTACCTGCTTAGAATTGGTTTTTATCATTATCACCCTCCACAGGTTTGTGGGGTTTTTTTTCAGGCTGCCTAAGAAAATCTCCTATCAGACACTTAAGGCCATTTCACAGCCTCCTCTTCCCCATCCAAACTGATAGTGCGAGGCTATCATCTGTCCTTCAGAGATTGAAGATTCTTAACTTCTTGTCACCAGCAGAGGCATGACTTTAGCTATTAAGAGATAAATCTGATTATCAGGGTTAGAGAAGAAAAAGCGCCTGTGCACCTCTGGGACATGCTCGGAGATGGATTCGCGGGAAGGTCCCAGCCCATTTCCAGTTGGCTTTCCGACAGCGGGGCCCCTTCCTAAGGCTGCTCTGCCTGCTGCTATGGGGATTGTTAACCCAACTAAGATCACTCTTAAAAAGGCTTTCTTAGATGTGCTTTTGTTTAGGGTCTTCTGCAAGGCTCTGAATAAAGAAAACTGCAGGAGTTCTACAGAATATAAAGGGGGAAACCATCAGAACGTGGACTACAGGAGAGGATAATGGTGAAATATGTGAAGCCTGCAGCTAGAAAGCTATCCACATCACTATCGAGTGGATTTACCTCCCTCTGCCTCCGCATCCTCGTTTATAAAATGAAAATTGTTATGAGAATTATCACCTACTTATAAGATTGTTGAGCATTAAATATGATATTGTATTATAGCACAGTGCCCCGCTCATAGTTATGTACGTGGTTAAAAGGGGCCAATATTACTATTTGTTATATATACACATGTCTGTTCTCTCTCCCCCTCTCTCTCTCTCACTTTCTCTCTCCCTCTCTCCCAGGTTGCCTATTTCCAAATCCAGTGGTTTAATTCTTCAATTTGAAGAAAACCAGTATGACACCGCCCTTGCCTTAATCATATCTGCAGGTGGCGGTGATTATGCGATGTATTTCCTACACACATTAATTTTGCTTTCAGCTTGTGAGAAATTCAGAGCTGTTTTTAAATAAATATTTAAAACAATTAAAAACTCAATAGAGACTCTAATCAGGTCCTGGACGGTTTGCAAGCTGCCCGGGTAGTCTTTCTCCTGTCTGCCCTGGGGCCTGTCTCTCTTTGTGTTCATGCGTTTCCTTATTTTTAGATACATGTTTGCCTGTGGGACCCGGTGTGACAAGGAGAGAACACTTGAAAAGTAAGCTAGACTAGAGAGTGGGGGGCTCTGAGTCCTTTGCAGTGTTTCCTATATTTCTGGAGTCGGCTGGTTAGTCGGGATTTGAATCTTACTTTCACCCACTTCTCACCTCTGTGACCTTCAGCATGTCCGTTCCTAGCAGCTCTGTTCTTCAGGTTCCTGGCCGATAAAAACTAACAGGTGAAATTAATTTTAATGTTGTGTTTTATTTAACCCAGTGTAGCTAAATGCCATTTTAAGTTTTAGTCCATGTAAAATTATCAATTTCATCCTTATATTCTCTTTCCCATGCTAATTCTTCAGGATGTGCTGTATATTTCATACTTCCAGCCTGCCTCAATTCAGACAAGCCATCTTTCGAATGCTCAACCACATCCTGGCTGCACAGAACTTCCTGCAGAACCCATCCTGCTGCCCTTCCTCCTGTGGCTTTATGAACCCAAAGAGAGAACCTTACAATTAAACTCAAAAGCCATCCCATGCTGATATCCATAGCTACCACTTACAGGCATGTTTTTGACATGCCAGGAGAAGTTAATCCAAATACATTTTGTGCTCAGTCAGCCACAGGAGATTAGTTAGCGATGATATAGGACAGTGGTCGGCAAACTCATTAGTCAATAGAGCCAAATATCAACAGTACAACGATCGAAATTTCTTTTGAGAGCCGAAAACCAACTTCTGCACGTGGGCCACAAAGTTTTCAATCACACTGCCTGTGTGCACGTGGTATTTTGTGGAAGAGCCACACTCAAGGGGCCAAAGAGCCGCATGTGGCTCTCAAGCCACAGTTTGCCAACCACTGATATAGGATGAAAGCCATCACTAGTAGCAAGCCCATCCTGGCGCAGATATGAGCTTTACTCTGACTTTTTTTTTTTTTTTGAGACATAAGACTCATCGCCCCTTTTATTATTTCCTGACCAAGACTGCCTTTTGTATTCAAGTCTAACAACCTTGGAAGAACGTAGATTCTGTGCTAAATATAATAGTGACCCTTTTCCACTTAATGAGTGGCTGTCTGAATTCCCAGCACTGATCTCATTCCAGTTCCTTCTGAAGTTTACCTTTTACACTTGTGTTGGTTTTAGCCTGTGGTCACGGTGTCAAAGGTCATGAACTTGTACACTTCCTCCCCCAAAATTCACTGTATCAGTAACAATTTGTGAGGATCCTTCTAGAGTAATTTACTTAATTTTGCTACCATGGGTTCACAAAAGAATAAAGCCCCACCCCCCCTTCAAATGGATGATAAAGGAGAAGGAAAAGAATAAAACGTATCAGCATCTTAATTATCTTAGTTTTATGTTCGTCTATAAGTGTGTCTTTATGGATGTAGTTTTACTAGCTTAAATCATCTACTTGAAGCCAGATCCTTACATCTTTTTGGATTAAGGAGGAATAATAAGCCCAGAACATTTTATCCCTACAATCCAGAAACACTTAGGTAGCTTGTATTATATATATATATATATATATATATATATATATATATATATATATATAATCAGTTTACTCTCGCAGCTTCTTTTGCCATCTAAGACCTTAGCATGATCTAAGATGGAGATGAAGGGAGTATTTATTCCTGTTTTAATGTGCAACCAACAAAGGAAGGTGGGAGCTCAATTTTTAGTGATTGTTTAAAGGATCTAGTTCCTTTACATATGGCATAATGGAGACGAATCATTATTTTCAGCCCCTTTATATGGGTTACGGTTACGTCGTTGTTATTCCGTTAGACAGGATGGCTAGATCTTGGCTAGACCAGTATTTCATCTCTGGATAGAGGAATTACCTGAATGAGCCCTCACAGACTGTTCTAAAGGGGTGCAAGTTCCAAACCTAAACCTAGAAAGACTACGTTAGTGGTTCCTAATATTCTGGGGTCACAGGCTGCTCTGGGAAGCTATTGAAGTTTATGACTCCTCTCCAGAATAAAAGTGCAGAGACTTCTTATATGCACACAAAGTTGCATACGCTTTCAGGGGGGCGGGGCAGGACCCCTCGGAAATCCACCCCTGGGTCCCAGATTAAGAGAATGCATTTGCCGAAGCATGTCCCTCAGACCAAAAAACCTTGCTGAGGACTGAGGAAGCCGAGGGACTGCGGCGGGGTTTGAGAAGGAAAGGGCTTTAGCCTCGGAAGGAATGCGTGGTTGCCATGGAATAAGGTGAGGCAAGCAGGGAGAGCTCAGGGCCCGGTCCTGGAGGCGGGGAGACCTGCCCTGCTCTGAGGTCCCCCGGCTGAGAGGAGGGCTGGGAGCCAAGAAGGAAATCAGGCGAAGTTCCTGGAGTTACACCAGTGCGTGAGGCTGGAGCCCGCCGGTCTCAGCTCAGGGAAGTGCTTGCTCCTCGGAGGAGAGGTTTTCAGACTCAGAAAACTGTGCTGGGAAACATCACTCTCTCTGCTGTTCACCTTCCCTGCAAGGATTTTCTTTTGCTCTCCTCGTGGTTTTGTGTAAGATTTGCCCTAAGCTCAAACACAGAAAGGGGGTGTGCGGATACAGCCTGGAGTGGGAAGAAGGTCGCCTGCGGGGATGCTAGCAGCCCCTCCTCTTCTCTGCAGGGAGCCCCCAGGGAGCTAGTGCAAAGGTGGAGGTGGGGGAGGGGTGGGCACTAGACCCCCTCCCATGGACACTGCCCTCTCAGGTGTTCTCCCTGAGGAGCTCTGCCTGTTGTTTCAGTGCTTGCCTCTGCCTCGCCCTGTGTCTGCAGTTTTGCTCTCCCCCGTCGGCCCCCCAGTAGGAAGGGCAGTAGGACCTTCTTTGTGTAGGAAAGGGCGACTCCTGTGTGCGGGACTTGGCTCTAGTCGAAGCCTTGAACCGGCTCAGAGATGGGAGAACCCCGTCTGGCCTTGCCGTGAGATTCTGTTAAGCCCCGGTGGGTGGAGTTGAGAAATCATCCCGGAGACTATAGACACATTGAAATCTTTAACCAGAGAAGCTGCCTTCACAGGGAAGCATGATTTATAGTATCTGTTCAAAAGATTTGAAAGCACTAAAGCAAAAGGTCCAATAAGTACAGTGTCTTTCCAGAGTCATTGGATGCTGTCCCAAGGAGCGAAAGCTGTCACCTTTTAAGTCACAGACCAATGTTCTGGATGGAAGTGCAGCCATCTCTTCGGTGGGCAGCCCTCGCCTGAGCGGCGAGCCACATTCCTGTGCTTCTAGAGCCCCTCCTTTTCCATGGCTTCCGCAGCAGAGAGAGACTTGTGTGCCCTCTTGCTCAGCCCCCAGTACTAGAGACACATCTTTTCTTGAAGCTGGGATTTTACCATAAAACCCGTGTTGCTACTAGATGCTCTTCCACATGTATATGTTTGTTTGGATCTGTGTCATTTGTCTATCAAATTTACTCTTTTTCCTAAAATTTTCAAGCAAAATAGCTTTATCTGGCCCAACACTACATTCCCGCAGAAATAACTGTGCTAGAGTGAACATCGGTAGAGGTCACATTTTTTTAAAAATATATTTTACTGATTTTTTTTACAGAGAGGAAGGGAGAGGGAGAGAGAGCTAGAAACATCGATGAGAGAGACATTGATCAGACGTTTCCTGCACGCCCCCTACCGGGGATGTGCCCACAACCCCAGAATCAAACCTAGGACCCTTCATTCCGCAGGCTGATGCTCTATCCACTGAGCCAAACCGGTTTCGGCAAGGTCACATTTTTTTAATCGCTCTCTCTTCTTCCCATTTTACAGATAAGAAATGGGTTTTGTCACGTTCAAGCACTTGCTCAGGGTCAGAAACTCAGGATGTGGCAAAGCAGTTCCCACCCAGGTCTTCCTTGAGTTGCAGATCTATCACACAACACCCTGTGGGCGTTAATGAGTCCGAGCTTCAAAAGAAGGAAGAAGGTGCTTTTAAAAACAGTCCACAAAGGCAGTGGTCGTGCTGTTCGTACACAGCGTGCCTAGTTTCCCAGAGAGCTTGGAAACGGATAATTTTGGATTCGCATGCAGGTCTTCCTGTCACTGTAGACACTGGGAATAGTGTTTTATTAGTAGGAACACTGGGGCAAAAAGGAGGGAGGAGGACCCTGGCTGCACAGCTCATCCTGTGCACCAGGGCTGGGGGTTGGTCCCTGGCCAGGGCACATGCAACAGTCCGTGACGGAATGAATGCATAAATAAGTGGAACAACAAATGGATGTTTCTCTCTCTCTAGCATCAATAAATAAAATAAAATAAAAAATTTTAAAGACTAAATAGGGGTCTGATTTCCCTCAAAACCATTATCTGGCAGGGACAGAAAAACAGTCTCGGTGAGGAATCCTGGTTGCGTTCACGGCAGCTTGACAGACAGATCCTTAAATGGAAATCATTTCCGGGCCCGCGTGCTGCCCTGAGAACCTTCTCGCTGGTGAAGAAAATCTTCAGAAAGCCTAAGTTCTGAGTTTCCTCCTGAGGCTTCAGGACTCATTTTTTTGTTGTTGTTTTGTTTTCTTTCTTTCTTCAAAGGAAAACAACAACCACTGCAAAATAACCAAACAAGCCAAATGGTGGCAAATTCTTTGCAAGTCCTACTGTCCTCTCAGTTTTTCTCTCCTCCATTGCTGCTTTATTTCATAGCATCTTCAGCCCTGGTGTAGTGGAAAAGATTGCTATTTCCATTATTAAAGTAATTCTTTCCTTTATGATGACTCCCCAGCCCTCCATCTCTTTAGCAGAGCTAGCAGCTTGCCTGAGTCCGAGCTGCCATTATAAGATACACGATGATGTTGCCGGCCTCACTTTGGAATTTCATGGGATTCGCTTCCTCGTTGACTATATTTCCAGATGGAAGCATGTGCTTAAGTGTTTGTTTTAGGCCCCCACCAGGTCATTCCTTTGCCATGGTCTGTAGCTAGCCTGCTCTCCCTTGGGCCCAAACTGTGTGACTAATTGGGGTGCGATAAACTTCGACACCACTTAACAAGAGGATAAAATACTTCTTTTTCTTTGTCTTTCTCCATATTATCTGGCAATACCCTTTGAGGGAGCAGGAAGAAGAGGTGATGAGGATTAGAGCTCATCGGGAAGGCTCTGAATGCCTGAGTTTCATTTAGGAAGTTTCACACCTTTGAGCCCCTGGGAGAAGTTCTGACCTTGGCTTTTATAGGTTTTGCCATATAATCCGAGCTTCCCAGAACACTCTGTAGCTAATGGCTTTCGCAGAAGTGATTTCACCGCTAAAGATGGCCATCAACCAGGCTTGTCTTAGATCCATGTCCAGATCTAAAAATGACTGTTATCTTGACTACTGTGCTAGGTAAATATTTCTAAGAAGGGTTTCTTTCTAGGTTGCAGACTTGGGATCAAAACACAGTAAAAGGAGGGATCCCCTCAAAAGTGGAGCAACAGATATGGTTTGAAGATGATGCCAAGCAGACTGGAGAGGGATTCTTGTCCTAGCCCTGCCCTCCCCTCATTGCAGGACCTCGGGCGCATCCCAGCCTCCCTGTTCCATGCTTTTCAACTTGGAAACGAAAGGATTGGACCAGCTCTTTGGTTTTGAGGCCCTCCCTCTTCAACCCTCTCTCCAACAAGACCTCGATATATAAAACAGATATAAGTGAAGAGGTTTCATTTATGGAGGCTACAGGGAAAATATTTCTCTGGCCCCACTTCTGGCCCCAGAGGCACTTCTACATTATTTGATCTTTCTTGAAGAGCTCTTCCAGCTGTGGTATTCTGTAATTCTAATTAATCTGAATTGAGTTTTATTAAAATCAACAAGGGTTGTTTTTTGTTTGCTTGTTTTTTGTTTTTTTTATCATTCAGTACCCACATCAGGGAGGGAAGAAATGGTCTTATGTTACAGTATGATTTAAATTAGTAGAAGATATAATTCATTGATGATAAAGACAAGCACAGGTCTAAACATTAGCCTGTTAGAAGTTGTAGAAATTCGGAGAGAAACCAAGATGGCGGCATAGGTGAACACCTAAACTACTGCCTCACACAACAATTTCAAAACTACAGCTAAAAGGCAGAACGGACATCATCCAGAACCACAGGAAAGTTGGCTGAGTGGAACTTCTTCAACTAGAAGGAAAGAGAGGGGCTCACAGAGACTCAGAGGAGCTGCAAAAAGCTGAGGTACGGAGACACACAGATAGAGAGGACAGGCGGTGGAGTGCCTGGCTGGCTTCCTCTGGCAAAAGGGAGACAGAAACTCCCAACTGCACTGAACCCCAGTTCCGACTTCACTAAACCCCAGTTCCAGGCAAGACTCATATGGGGGGAGTCTGGACTGTCATGAAAAGGGAGGAGTGCCCAGAAACTTAGGGGAGCCGCAAAAGGCAAAGGTCTGGAGGTGTGCTCACGTGTGCAGGCAGAGAGGAGTGACTGCTGATTATGCTGCTGGCTTTCTCTAGTAGGATGAAAACCAAACCTCCCAACCGCGCTGAACTCCAGTTCTGACTGCCCCGAACCCCAGTTTTGGGCGAGACCCTGGGGAACCAGACACATAGAAATTCAGGGGAGCCGCGAAAGGCAGAGGTCTAGAAGTGTGCATGTGTGCGTAAAGAGAGCTGCAGTGATTACCAAGGGACACAGACCCAAGAGCCTTATAGGGCAGGGCTGACAGGAAGCCAAGGCTTTCTGCTCAGCCCTGAGACTCCACCCCATCCCCATCCAAGCTGAGCACAGAGGCTTTTGCAGTTAGCAAGTCTTGTATCATAAGGCTGACTCCAGCCCAGAAGTTTTCCCAGTGTAGACACAGCTGATCCTCACAGCCAATTGGCTTGGAGGTCAATTCCCCCTGGTAATACTAACAACTCTCAAGACTTAACTACAATAAGGCTGAACACACAGTCCACAAAGGGGTGCACCAAGAGTGTCCACCTCAGGTAACTGGGGAGGTGGAGCTACTGGGCCATATAGGACAACTAGCACACAAAGCTACTCTACCAACTCAGGGAAGCAGCAAAAATGCAGAGAAAAAGGGACAGATCACAAGCAAAAAAAATGGAGGAAAACAACTGGATATAGAGTTCAAAACCACAGTTATAAGGTTTTTCAAGAATTTCATAGAAAAGGTCGATAAATTTAATGATACCCTCGAGAATATGAAAAAGGACCAACTAGAAATTAAACATATACTGACTGAAATAAAAAAATATTATACAGAGACCTAACAGCGGACTAGAGGATCACAAGAATAAAGTCAAAGATTTGAAATACAAGAAGCAAAAAACACTCAACTGAAAAAGCAAAAATGAAAAAATAATCCAAAAATGTGAAGATAGTGTAAGGAGCCTCTGGGACAACTTCAAGTGTACCAACATCAGAATTATGAGGCTGCCAGAAGAAGAGAGAGAGCAAGATACTGAAAACCTATTTGAAGAAATAATGACTGAAAACTTCCCCCACCTGGTGAAAGAAATAGACTTACAAGTCCAGGAAGTGCACAGAACCCCAAACAAAAGAAATCCAAAGAGGACCACACCAAGATACATCATAATTAAAATGCTAAGAGCAAAAAAAAGACAATGAGAGAATATTAAAAGCAGCAAGAGAAAAACAGTTTGTAACCTACAAGGGAGCACCCATACAAATGTTGGCTGATTTCTCAACAGAAACTATGCAGGCCAGATAGGAGTGGCAAGAAATATTCCAAGTGGTGAATAGCAAGAACCTACAACCAAGATTATCCAGCAAAGCTATCATTCAGAATTGAAGGTCAGAGAGCTTCACAGATAAGAAAAAGCTAAAGGAGTTCATCAACATCAAACCAGTATTAGTGAAATGCTGAAAGGTATTCTTTAAGAAGAGGAAGAAGAAGAAAACAGTAAAGATAAAAATTATAATCAACAAATACATACCTATAAACAAGTGAATCTAAAAATAAAGTGACTTAAAAATCTAATGAACAGAATAAACTGGTGAATATAGAATCAGGGGCATAGAAAGGGAGTGGACTGACAATTCTCAGGAAGAAAGGGGTGAGCAGGGTGCTGGAAGAGCCTGGACAAAAATCATACACCTATGGATGAGGACAATGGGGAGGAGGTAAGGGCAAAAGGAGAGGTGGGAACCAGGTGGAGAGGAGCTATGGGGGGAAAAGAGGAATAATTGTAGTAATCTGAACAGTAAAGATTTATTAAGATTAAAAATAGTTTTTAAAAAATAAATTTTAAAAAAAGAAGTTGTAGAAATTCACAATAGAAACTCTTCCTTTGCTCCAGCAAATATGGAGCAAGAACACAGAGGAGCACATAAATGATGAATCTGCCAGCATTAGACCTCACTTCCTAAATATTTTCCACTGAGCTCTAGTATACAGTTCCCTCTTCTTCCTCCTCCTTCTCTCTTAGATCCCAGATTACTGCAGTTTGGCGTTTTGGCCCTAAAAGTGTGCTTCTGGGTTCCCTCCATCCCCCTCTCTAACTGGAGCCAGCTCAGAAGTCCTCTCATTCCTACCTGTCATCGCTGCTAATACCTTGCAGATTCAATACCAAACTATTGCATAGGATTAAATTCTGAGCCTTCCAGGAAAAAAATTTCAGAAAGTGTTCCTTTGCTGTCGTTAATTGCAAAATAAACAGCTCTCCCTCCCAGGGAGTGGGGTTTCCTTCTCCTTTGGTGGGCTTCCCTCTAGCCATGCAGAGGCTGCTGGGGACCGATTTACACCTTCAATTCCAGACCAGTTCACAGTGCCCACTTCAGTTTCTCAGTTTGCATTATTTCACCAACCCGATGACGGACGGCTAATCATTCCAGCCTTTTCTGAGCCATGCGTGGCCTCTCCCAGCCAGAAGTGTTCCCACTGGTTGATAGAAGTGTACCTTAAAGTCAGGATTTCTCCCCGCAAAAGAATAACACCAAATTCTGCTTAGCATTTTCTGTCAACCAGGCACTGCCCTAAACACTTTAAATTTTTTATTTATTGATTGCAGAGAGAGACAGACAGACAGACAGAGACAGAGATATCAGTGTGTTGTTCCACTTATGCATTCATTGGTTGATTCTTGTATGGGCCCTGACCAGGGTGAAACCTTGGCTTATCAGGATGATTCTCTAATCAACTGAGCTAGCCGGCCAGGGCCTGTCCTAAACACTATTAGTGTGTTCACTGCTTCAGGCTCTTGAAGAATAGCCAGACAAGGCCCAGGTAACAGGGTGGGTACAGAGTTTCCAGAATCCTCCATGACTAGTTGTAGCCAAATGACTTGCAGGCAGGCTGAGGGACAAATCCCAAATGAGTGTCCTTCAAATAAAATGTACAATTTTGAGAATTTGGATTTTTTTTTTTTTAACAAACAAATGAACCACTTGAGTTGCCTGTGTATGAAATGATTGTTTGGCAGGTAGAGTTATTATTATGCTATTATGTTAGAAATGATTAACAAGGGCTTAATTTCATTCCAAACAGACTATGTCAAGGCGATTGGGCGCTGCAGAAATACAGTGAAATATGAGAATTCCAAGCCTGTAGCAGAGGCTGAGCTAGAGACCCCAGTCAGTCCTACCCCTTTCTAAACAGCCTCAGCCATGAAACTTTCCTGACCTTTTCACCTTTAAACTTTGTCTGAACTTGGAAAGAAGACTTTTGAATTATTTAAAAAAAAAAAAAGGAAAAAAAAGATAAAAAAAGAAAGACAGGAGTATGAAGGTTGGGGGAGGCTGTGGAGGAGAGGTGGAGACTGAGGGAAGGGTCTGATTATATGTTAGCGTAACAGTAATACTAGGAAAATAATCCTCCTCTTGTGTAGGAGATTCTGCTACTGGGAGCCACGGGGTAATCAGCTCACATGACATACCCAGAGGCTAATGCTAGCCTGGGCTGTTTTTGAACATATTCAAACAAAGGCTGATTATCCAAACAAGAATTTGGACTGCAGCAGTCGGACCGGTAAACTATAGTTAGTAAAACTTGGCGCCTTGTGAGCCTGGAATGTTACAATTGCAGCTGGGTCTTCGCTTGTCAGGCCGCCTCACTAAGCAGTAAAAGCAGAGATTTTTATCTCCCGGGGACTCAGTTTTAACTCCTTGGTTGCACAGAGGCAAGTGCCCACTGCCCCACGAGGGAGGCCGTGGCATTTCCCCCGTGTTCTGTGGGAGGGCGAAAGCAAGTTGCTCACTTTCTCAGATCTTATTCTAGAGAATAAATAATGGTTATTCTTTTATTCCTTTAACCAACCATTATCAAGTGCTACTGTGGACAAAGCCCCGTGCTAGGTACTCTATTTCTGTACAAATACAGAAATAATAGCTTGGCATAAAATGGTTATCAAAAAAGTTACTCCATATTGTCAGTAATTTTGCGAAGAGGGATGGGGAAGATAAATAAAGGCTCATCGGAGAAGGTGTCATTGAAATAACTCAGTAGGAAGGTAGGCTTGAATCTTCTAAGGTGGTTTTAAAAGTGACTTTATGCAGCGGGAACAGCACCAATAAAGGAACAGACGCAGGGAAGTTGGATAGTGGATGTGAAGGGAAGTACAGTAGTAGAAAAGAAGTCTGCCAGTCTTCAAGGAGTGGCCTCGATTGACAAGAAACCATTACAAGTTTTCTTTAGCTTTTACATAGCTACCTCTAATAATGCAAGTTAACGTACGTGGAAAGTTCATCATCTCTTGGGACCTCGTGATAATTCTCTGTGAAAACTGAGGTTCAGAGAAACGGAGTAACTTCCCCAGGGTCACACAGCCCGTTAAGTGGCAGTGTCAAGATTCAAACCCAGTCTGACTCTGGTTCCCCTGCTCTTTCCCACTTTTCTGGTCTACCCTCTGTGCCTTTTAAACTTGCTGATGATCATAATGCAGAATGAATTAGGCGTATTTTTATATGGCGGCAGGAAACTCGATTCTAATGGAATATCACTATTCTGGGATTAGTTACAGTGAAGAGACTTACTTTACTTGAATGGTCTTTATATTGGAGATCCATAGACGGCTACAACGAGCGCCACTCTTGAGTCGGTTGAAGCATACGGGTCCTAATAAGTTCATGGGCACAAGAGTATTTCTTCTTGACCAGTGCCATCAGAACGAGACAACCTGCTCTCCGAGTCACTTCTGACCATGATTTTACGGTAACACAGAGCTGACTCTGGCAGCTCAGGTCTGATATGCATTTATGACGTTGCCTTTTCTGAGAAACACATTTGATACCATTAGTCTATGCCTCCCCACTTCCCGTTTTCCACAGGGCATCTTCACCGTGTTCTTATCCTCTGCTGACCCCGCCACCCTCTTGTTTTCCTTCCTGTCCTCTTTGATATACTCTGTTATTGTAAGCCAGGCTTGCGGCTTCTGGGAGGGGTGATTGACAGGGTCACTCAGACATAAGCACTGGAACGTGCGTCCCAGAGGTGGAAGCCAGATTTCCTCTTCGGGCCCCGAGGCCAACTCCTGAGATAGCTCCGTGGCTAGAAATAGCAAAGATCGAAATGGATATTGCAGATAGTCCAGACAAGCAAATAAGAAATCCAAGTGCTTGAGTACTTCAGGTTTTTAAATTTACTAGTGGATATTTTGAACCATAGAAACAATATAACATGTCTGTGTGTCAGTGTTTCCAGTTCTTCGGGGGAGAAGTTTAAGTGCTGCTTTAGTGAGCTGATTTTTGAAAAAGCAAAAGCAAGAGTGAATAAAATAGCAGGCTGCCATATTACAGATCGTGGGAGTCCATTAGCACCAACATCATTATGTAGCTTGGGTTCAAACAGGTTCTCTGCTGGTGAGTTAGGAGAGGAGAAACCAGCTTAAAGGGCATTTCCACCAACGATAGTTCCTTATCCAAGCGGGAAGCCTGGGTTTGAAGTACTGACGTAGCTGTACATGTTTTCAAGGGGGTTTGTGTGTTTGCTTTGTCTTTTAATTCAGTTTGCAGGGCCTTGAGCAAATAGCTCTGAAACCTTGAGGAAAACGGTTGAAATGCTAGAGATTAGTTTCCATGACTTATGGTGCTTTTGGAGGGTGGCCTCCTGATGAGCCATTTTCCCTTTCTGATGTTAATTATTTGCGTTTTGTCAGTGGCTCTAAAATTAATATAGAAAGGGAATTCCTTTTACTTCGGGTGATCATGTTTCACTGTATTAATGTCTCAGGTGTAGCAGAGGATAACATGCTCCTGTTAAGATCTAGATCATGCTGAAAGTACTCAACGTGGCTTTTGGAGATTAGGTTTCCCTACTTAAAATTAAGAACTGAAAGATTTTAATCAAGATAATCTTAAAATGTCTTAAGGTGCTACGCATTCTGGAGGTGATACCACTTGGCATAGTAAAGACCAAAGGAGAAGTTGCGAGTTAATGTTTACTCTTTTATTACTATTTTAATCAAATGGCTTTACAACTTGACCTTTTAAATGTGAATATGTTTTTTTCAAAGAACACTCAGGTATGTGAAGCCATAACTGCTGTGCTGGAAGTTCACAAGCCGCCGTCTTCTGCCTGAGCTTTAAATATGTGCAAGAGGAAAATATCTTCATTGGTGTTGCCTGTGGGGGGACTACATGGTTGTGATGATAGGTGTTTTGGTGTAGGTAAAAGCATCTTTTGGGCCTGGCCGGCGTGGCTCTGTGGTTGAGTGTCGACCTATGAACCAGGAGGTCACAGTTCGATTTCTGGTCAGGGTACATGCTTGGGTTATGGGTTTGTTCCCCAGTGGGGGTGCCTGCAAGAGGCAGCTGATCAATGATTCTCTCTCATCATTAATGTTTCTCTCTCTCTCTCTCTCTCTCTCTGCTTTCCTCTCTGAAATCAATAAAAATATTTTTTAAATCCATTTTTTGGGTATCACCTCAAATAATAATGGTAATGATGTTGCTGAAAATAGCAGGAGCTACCATGTCCTGAATGCCTGCTCTGTGACAGGCACTCTTGTGGGCATTTTCTATGCATCATTTCTTGTCCCCACAACTAGCCTGTCAGGTAGAATACTGTCTTTATTTCACAGATAAGAGAATTCAGCCTAAGAGAAGGAGATAAGCTTTGAACCCAGTTTTGCCTGGTTCCTAAGTCCACATTCTTTCTGCTACACCACGACATTAAAAGGAATGAGTTGTAGCTGATGCTCATTTAAAACTTACCAGTTTTACCACCCAGATCTTATCTAGTAGACCAAATTCTTTTACCTATGCCATTGAGCTCTATGACTAAAGGGCTCCTTTCTCCTAAATTAACCCCAAACACACTGAAGTATATCTTAGCTAAAACTTTCCCCCAAAAGAAGCATTCTTAAAAGGCACTAAGGGTTGTTATTCTTAAAATGATTTTGATGAATTTGAGGGCAAAAATAGGTAGGGCTTGTGATTAGATTTCAATATGCCACTCTTCCTTGGGAATTTTCCTTTGTTTGGGCATGAAGGAAATTTGCCATGAGAAACCTGCTCCTCTCGTTCCACTCTTACTTCCCCTGCTCCCCTTGCACCCTTCATGAACCCAACCTGAAATTACAATCCTATTAGGATGTCTTTGGGGGACCCTCAGTACAGTTGATACACTGCATTCATAGATTTGACATTAGGGGTTTGATAGTGACTCTGAAAGTCAGTGAAGAATTGACTGTTATTACTGACTAGAGGCCCAGTGCATGAAATTCCTGCACAGGGGGTGGGATGTCCCTCAGCCCAGCCTGCAGCCTCTTCAATCTGGGACCCTCTGAGGGATGTCCAACTGACTGTTTAGGCCCAATCCTGGTGGCTCCCAACTGCTTGCGTGCCTGCTTTCCTGATTACCCCTAACCGCTTCTGCCTGCCAGCCTGATTGATGCCTAACTGCTCCCCTGCCAGCTTGTTTGTCCCTAACTTCCCTCCCCTGCAGGCTTGGTCACCCGTAACTTCCCTCCCCTGCAGGCCTAGTCCCCCCCAATGGCTCTCCCTTGCAGGCCTGGATCCTCCCCACAACTGCCCTCCCCTGCAGGTCCAGTCATCCTCAACTTCCCTTCTCTGCTTGCCTAGTCCCCCCCAACTGCTCTCCCTTGCAGGCCTGGGTCTCCCCTCAACTGCCCTCCCCTGCTGGCCTGATTGCCCACAACTGCCCTCTCTTACAGGCCTGGTCCCTTCCAACTGCCCTCCTCTGCTGGCCATCTTGTAGTGGCCATTTTGTGTCCACATGGGAAAAGTATCTTTGACCACATGGGGGCAGCCATCTTGTGTATTGGAGTGATGGTCAATCTGCATATCACTTTTTTATTAGATAGGATAGAGGCCTGGTACATGGATGGGGACCAACTGGTTTTCCCTGAAGGTTGTCCCAGATCAGGGTAGGAGTTCCCTTGGGGAGTAAGGGGCTTGGGCGAGGGGCCTGTGGTGGTTTGCAGGCCAACCATGCCCCCCCAGCTACCCAAGCAGAGGCCCTGGTATCTGGAATTTATTTATCTTCTGCTTGGCTTCCTCCATCTCCAGGGGGCAGCCCTAGCCTCCTGCTCTCTCCAACTCCGTGGCTGCCACCATTTTTGTTGGGATTTATTTATCTTCTATAATTGAAACTTTGTAGCCTTGATTGGAGGCCTGGGCCCACCAGCATGTGTGGAAAGTTTGACTTCCTCCATCGCCAGGGAAACCCAAGCCTCCCTCCTGCTCTCTCTGTGGCTGCAGCCATCTTGCTTGGAATTAATTTGCATACTCTCTCCTGATTGGCTGGTGGGCGCGATTTGTGGGTGTAGCAGAGTGATGGTTAATTTGCATATTGCTCTTTTATTAGATAGGATTAGTATATTGGTATATAGGAAGCATTGGCAAAGCTGGTAGGTCAACCTGTTTGACCATCCAGCACCTGCATCTACGTCCTAGGCCTCTACTTATTGTCTCATGGTTTGATTTCATACCCATAGACACACACAAACACACACACACCAAAAAACAACAACGGTGTAGTTGTCTCTTTATGCTAATGATAGAAGAGAAGAGAAAGTAAATAAGCCTAAGAAAAGAATAGTTCTTATGGAAAACCAGTTCAAAAATTGTACTTTCCCTCTCTACTAACAGCACTTAACATCTAGGTGTTGAAAAAAAATGTTTGTTGAATAAATGCTTAAATTTTCTAAGAAACCTAAGCACCCTCATAATAATGGAATAAGATTCAGGAGGTACATGTTTGTTAATGAAAGGGAAATGGTTTTCCAGAGATTAGTATGCCCAGGACCAGAATGGCTCTTGTTATCCAACAAGAAGTCAAGAACTTGAGAAAGACAGTACAAATATCTGAATCAGACCTAACAGAGACCCTTAGATATGGCCTGGTTAGCCCTTTCACAAATCACTATAACTTAAAACACAGAAAAATAGGGATAGTGGGGGTTTTTTAGTAACTTTCATGTCTATTTTGAATCCAATCCATATTTGAATGCTGTTGCTAGGTTTAGACCTCAGCCCTCCTCTGTTTACATTTAATGCTTTCAACATGATAAGAACATCCTCACTGACTAGCCTGTGCTGTGTGGATCCTTCTTCCAATTATAAGGATATCACTGGATGCAAATAATTGTAAAGAACTGTGGCAGAACTTACAATTACAGTTTCATGAGATGCATAGAGCCTGGAATTCAGGAAGCTGAACGGAGAATTCACATTCATATCTTCTCTTCTGTCAATCAACCTACTTTTTTTCAGAGGGACTAGTCTCCCGGTATTTTTTGTTTTGTTTTGTTTTGAACCATTGTTGAGCAGAAGGAATAACTGCCTTTACGAACTAACTCCAATTTCTTCCAAACTGATTCTTGAGAACTTCATTTATAATCCCATGTAATGGGTGCATACTATTCCATCATTGGCAATATCAGGATTTATTTTGTCAATTCTTTAGAAGGTAGTGTCTTTAAAGGACAAAAAGAGGCTTTCGATGGATTAAGGGGGGATAAAGAACCTAAGGAAAGTCAATTCAGTTTATGATAATAACATGAACAAAGGCATGAGTTTGGAAACGGCAACTAGAAGTTAGCAAAAATATGTCATTGAAGAAAACACACACACACAAAACAGTGTGGCTCAGTTGGTTGGAGCATCATCCCTGATACCGAAAGATTTCAGGTTTAATTCCCAGCCACGAGTGCTGTGGAGCCAAGGGGGCAGCTCTTTAGGGTCTAGAGACCTAACCTTTGCGGACCAACCTCATGTTAAAGCTGGGACATCCCTCGGAGGGTCCCAGATTGGAGGCTGCAGGCTGGGCTGAGGGACATCCCACCCCCTGTGCAGGAATTTCGTGACCTCTTCATTTCAGCAAAAGTGAAGCTCTGAGGGTTCAAGTGACCTGCCCAAGGTCCCACAGTGATTGGGAGGGCTGACACGGAGAAGACCCTGATTTGGGCTACCTCACATATTGATCAGGGATTCTTTTCTGTGCTGGGACAGCCCTGTACCTTTCATGACCTGATCTGTTTACAGTAGCATTCTGGACATGGTTGAATCAGGAATAGGTTTAAAATACAGGGTGGGGCAAAAGTAGGCTTATAGTTTGTGTGTATGGGAAACACAGAGTTTATTCTTGTATTATTAATTATTATTTTCTACACAAACAACTGTAAACCTACTTTTGCCATAACCTGTAGATTGCAATTAGTCCCTGGGTTTCTCCCTCTACTTCCAAAATCTTCTAAGGGTGTTTTAAGCACCCTAGTGTTCAGAGGGTGGACTGAATGTATTGGCTTAGCATATCCAATGACATCTGGGATATGGGTCACCTGGCATGGCCTATGTACCTGAATTATAGCTGTTGTTGCAAGTCCTCTCTTGTGGTTGGTAACAAAATTTCCTTTTTTACTTTTTTAAAATGAATGTGGCTAGTTTTGCCTTTGAGTGTGGGTGTGGGTGTGTGTAGAATAACCTAATTGGCAACCAATCATGAAGTTCTCTTTGAGCCTGATGCTGTCCCATCATTTGGAGATCCATTTTGGTTAATTTGTTTTTCCATATAGTTGCTAGTGGGGAAAAATGCATTGCTTTGGTACTGAAATTAACTTGATTGATGTGTCTTTGACTTTGTCATTTTCCAGTGGCTCAAAAGGTTATTTCCCAAGTGTTTAATTTTTTTAAGTACAGTGTATATTAATTTAACTGCTACTTTCTGATATTCATCACTCTGTGAAAAAAATTATTACAACTGCATGCATTGAACAGACGTTTATTAAACAGTGCAAATTCTATTCAATGTAGAGTTATTCAACTCAAAGATACCATGCAAATTTGACAAAGATGAGGTTTTTAGAAACTTGAACCACTTATTGATTTGCTAAATATAATTTTCACATTTTCTTTCTAGTATTCTATAATATATCTTTCAGAAGGAAACACTTAAAGACTAATGCAATCTACAGGAACTGTTCAATCAAATAATGAGTGAAGAGGTCATTCTTGTCTGAAATACTTACCTTAAAGGGTTTCCAGTCTTTGAGGTATAAAGTTCTTCCATGAAAAATATGGATTGTGTTGGGCTTCTGAATTCTGTACAACATGTCACAATTTTTGCTCTTGGGCTAAAGATAGAAAGTAAAATAAAATGTTCTTTGTCCATTTAGTTATCCTTGACTCCATGAAATTCTCCAAAGTAATTACTGGTGACCACAATACCACCTACCAGCAAGAGAAGCATTGACCTGGTGCCAACTGCCTTATTGCTGACCACAGCTGCTCTTGACTAGAGCAGATGTTTCTCCTTTTGCCTTGCCAGTAAAAATTTATTAAGCAGTTTTGCAAATACAGAGCAATACACTCTGCCTGATGAGCAACCAGAGATCTCAGCCCCCTTATGCAATAATACTAGATCTCTCCTCTCTACTGTGAGGCCCCCACTCCTAGGTTCCATGCCTCTTACCTCCCAGGCCTCAGAGCTTTTACACTACAGACTTCTTGGGTTTGCTTCCCTACCCACCCGTTTAATTTTCTCCAAGAAAATAATGTTGGAAGAGTAACCACACTTGTGGTTATAACTTGCTGCTTTAAAAAGCTGTCTCATTGGAACTTTGCTCCTACCAGTTGTGGGTTTGCAAAAAGGAGTGAGGGTACTTTGCTAGGATGTTTTGTTAGGATGCCTTTCTGAAATTTTCCACGTCTCTTTGGTTTGGATGTTGACTTGGAAATCTCTTTGGAATTAGCTTCCTTTTGGAGAGCTTTCAGCCTTCCTGAGTGCTTCTTGAATCCTTTCCCCATCAAAGCAGCCAAGGGAACTTCTGATCACACTGCTCAGTATCTATCATGGATAGGGCTGTGTTTGAGTCTGAGAGCTGAAGCACTTTAAAAGCTTGCTTTTGCTTTTGAGTTGGAATGAATGACTTAATACAGTTCCTCTCCATGTACCTTGTCCAAACATAAAGGAATGATTTTCTAGTTATAGCGGATACTACTTTCAAAGGGGGAAAAAAAGGTGGGGTGGGGGGAATCTAAAGGACTACTCCCTTCAGTGGTTACAGCCTATTCCCCAGGACCTTTGAAAGAAAACAACTCATGAAGATAATTCATGCCAGCCTGGCATGAATTCCCACAGAGCCTTGGGTTTAGGGAGGACAGGTTGGATATAAGATCAGAGGGCAAAGGCCACTTGGTGAGAATTTGCCTGTCTTGTGCTTCCTCAGCAGGGAGGAAGTAGCCATGACCTGCGTCCCTCAGTGGCTATTCCAGGAGTGTGTCTCTGTGGGAACTTATCTATCCGGCTTTGTGGCAGGTGACCAATTCTGATAGCCTGATGCAAAGGCTCCTGACACACATGATACCAGGACTTCATTGAATATTCTATGGAGTCCCTATTAGGATACAGAGGATAAAGTGAGTGACTACTTTAGATCTATAGATCGAGAAATTTGCAGCAGTATGTTCTCTTTTAATTCTTTAACCCACTTTGAGTAATGTAAAGTAGTAGTATAAGCTCAAATACTTGTAACTTCAAACTTTAATCTTCTTTGAGTTTTAAGAGAAGAACTTGTTCAGATTGATGTATATTTCCCGACTTTCTCTACTACTCCTGAAAAAAAGATTATTTTTAAAATAGGAACATTGGGGGAAAAAGATTATTTTTAAAATAAGAACGTTGAAAGAATTATCAGCACTATTAGACTGGGTATTTGGCTCAGGACTGGAGTGTGTTCTTTTCCCCTCCAATGTTTCCAGAGCAGAGCACTCCTTAACTAGGATGAGAAAAGTTGATTTTAATCCTCCAAAGGCTTATTTGCTAGCACAAAAGGTCACGAAACACACCCCAAAACTCTGTTGCTGAAATCTTAAGGACAGCGATCTCAGCAGCAGAAGGTCCAGGTTTAGTATCCCAACATAGGATTGTGTCTCTGGCTGAAGAAACAATTTGTTTTAGGAGCAAGTAATACAAAACTACTGAATCAAAGAGCCTTTCCTTGATCTGTCTAAAGGAAAATGCTTTGTTCATGCTGTTTCGGTTACAGTGGTACCTCGAGATACGAGTGCCCTAACTTATGAGATTTTTGAGCTACGAGCCATGGAGTGAGCGATTTTTGCTTTGAAATATGAACAACATTTGAGATAGGAGTCATCGCACGGATCGGCCGGCTGCACACGACCCACCAGTTTACCGCGACTCAAGTGTCTCATAGTTTCCCACTCCTCAAGGTTAGGGAACGAATTAAACTCATATCTCGAGGTACCACTGTACTTCAGAAGAGAATTATTGAGAAGTGGTTGGAAAAGGGGAGTAGAAGTTCTTTCCAAGGTTGTTCCCTGCCCAATCTCTATATATAAAAGCCTAAGCGATCTGACACCTGGCTGGTAGCTATGACATGCACTGACCACCAGGAGGGCAGACGCTCAACACAGGAGCTGCCCCCTGGTGGTCAGTGTGCTCCCATAGCGGGAGGACCACTCAGCTGACAGACAGGTGCCAGATGCTGGGCTCACGGCTGGTAAGTGCACCTGCGGCAGCACGAGCCTCTCCTGTGGACACTTTCCCTGAGAGCCTGAGTGGTGGGTGGCATGGCATCCTGCCTGGGCTCAGGGTCCTCTCCGACTGCCTGCCACATCATGCACTGTTTTGTGCTGTGCTGTGCTGTGCTGTGCTGTGCTGTGTGGGATCAATGAGGACACCAGCCTGGAGCCCAATGAGCTGACGGGTAAGGCTGGGCTGAGGTGGCATGGAGTCCACTGATCCCCACAGGCCAGGCGGAGGGACCCCACCGGTGCAAGAATCTGTGTACCAGGCCTCTAGCATTTTTATAATTACCACCCATTAATCTGGGATCCATCGGAAGGAAGAAAGACTTGCTGCATCAAATTGGAATGTAAAAATGTGATGACCCAATTTTTTCAAGCTGTATTTTGAGCTGATTTTTTAGGTATTAAAATGTCACCTGCCCCCGGGATTAAGAATCAGACATGGAATGAGGCAGGCTTGAAGAGGATCAAAAAATAAGTTACCAAATCATCGCAGCCATTGGAGAGCTAGGCGAATGGCCTCGCTTTTCTACGGGGTGGGTCTTTACTTTGAGTTTGGTCTTTTGCTTCCTCAGCACCTCTGTGAATTACCAGGTTGTTAAAGGGCGGGGAGGAGCGGCAACCCAACTTCAAATGTAAGTTTTGGTCACTTTAAAGGAGTAGATTTGTGTACAAGTGCTCCTTCAGACTGTGTGAATGCTGAGCCACTGGAAGAATTCTCAATATATTGTGCAAGTTTTTATGGCAAGAGGACTGACTGAGAGCAAGGCTTGTTTGCCATATAAAAATCGCCCTAGAGATGAAGGTTGTAACTGAGTACGGCTCTGTACTGTATCAAGCCATAATAATCCAGTGAGTCAAGAAGGCATTAGGGAAACACTGGAGACATCACAAGAAACATTTGAGTTAATGTTTGAGATAAGGAAGATGACTATCTCTGAAAAGAACCCGAAATTAAAGGGCTCGGGCTCCCATTTTCGGACAACTATAGGGAGTTCCTTTTAGGGGATGCTTTCTTTCCTTCCTGATGAAGAGGGGGATGAAGAGCCAGGGTAGAGAACTAGAAAGCAAGCTGCTAAGCTCACCTAGGCCAGGAGACCTTGGGCTGTTCTCGGCTCCAGTTTCCTCGCCTGAAATTAACCAATGAACCCACACCATCTCTATGGGCCCTTCTGGTCCAAAGAGTCTGTGAATCTGTTTTTTGAACATTATCTTACAATGGATAATCCTGGAACGCTTTCATCATTTATGGCTGCTGCTGTGGTGTGTCACTGGGAATACTTAATGCTTGGACCATTCAGAGACCAACGCCCAATTCTGTTTCCGCCTGGCCAGGCATTCAGAGGGCCAAACACCCTCACCCCCGGCCCTGCCCCCAAGAAACCCTTAACTCAGAAAGGACATTTCCTAGGAGGCTATGGTTCAGGCATATCTCACTGGTTGTGGAGCTGAGTACTGTTTGGCCAACTGGAAGGTGAGACAGCGGAGGCCTCAGCCCCATGAAGGTGTTGTCAAGTGACCTGGCCTTCCAGGGAACTGTCAGCTGGTGACAAGCTGGGACGAATCCAATCCCTCGGTTCACATCAGGCCTGATGCTAATGAATGTGGGATTCCTTGCAGAAGAAAAGGCGGGACCCTGGTGTGTCCAAGACTCTGCCCTCGAAACGTCTGGGTTGATGACTGATATGTTAGTCTCTGGGGACAGGGCTGTACAGTTGAGAAAAGTAGCAAGAGCATCAGATCGCAGTAGGTCATCTGGCCCCCATAAAAAAGCAATAGCAACTGGGGAAAGGCTAGACTGCGAGGTTCCCAGCTCTATTGGATTATTAGACAAAGCTACCCACTCCATCTTTGTTTATAGAACTCGTTTTCAGGGACAAGTGTTTTATAGTGAGGCGGAGGTTGTTAAGGAGCTATTTATAATGAAGATCTCAACTACATGAGCCCTCTATCAAGCTTGATCTGAAGGAACTTTGCATGGGTGGCAGTGTAGGAGAAAAAGGGAGAAAAGGATAAGGGGAAAAACTAATAAAAATAGCTGAGATCACTCAACAGTTATCAAGAAACAGATACTACAGTTTTATAACACTAAGTACTAAAAGTATATGCACTCTTAAAAGGCAATTAAAACGTATGCTCTGAAACTATAAAACATTTTCTTTTCATCTGCAACATAGAGGGCAGATTACAACACATTAATAACGTTTTGTTTAGAGTTCAGTTTCTGATGGTTTCCAAATGTAGTCTGTGTAGATTAACCAGAAGGAGTCCAGTTCCCTTTTTTAAGAGCGCTTGTAAAGGAAAGCAATGTGGTAAGATTGTTATGAAAAGAGAGTGTATTTAGGAAATAGCACTTAGCAGGGTCTCTCTGAATGGCTGCCAGGTCAGGAAGCTGAAGTGCAAGGCTTGGCCCTTGTTCAGCCCCCCCAGTTCCAGCTCCTTGACCACACAGTACGTCAGGAACATGTCACAAGCCAGCCAGGAAGGCTCAGCCCCGCCCATGGGCCAGCTTGGCACGGCTGCTTTCACATAACCCAGGGCTCCAAAGGGGCCGGAGGCAGGCATTCCAGGGCCACGGGAACATGCAATTTTTTAAAATAGAAATGAAGAACTAAAAAAAAAAGAGAGAGAGAGAGTGAAGCCTGGGAATCAAACTGTTGCTGAGTCCTTCTGAAACATGGCCCCTCATGGAGAATGTCAGAGCTGAAAAAGGCCTTCAAGGTTATCTCATCCTCTGCCCTTGGCTTATAGACCAGGGAACAGACCAGCCTACAGCAGTAGGGGCAGACTCAGTAGTGGACTCGGAATCTCTTAGCTCTCAGTCTGCTAAGCTGCTGGCTTCTGGACCTCAGTGGGCTAAGCCTTCTGTCTGAGAAGCTCTGTCCTGTCCTTATTGTCCTGCATTGCCTGGGAGCCCTCCTGGATTTTGGCTAGCCAGTGACTCATTGCCCTACTAGCTGCTCCTCCTACTTGCCTTCCTGCTCTGTGTCTGAGCCTCAGCTTCCTCATCTGCAACATGGAGCGAATGTCAGTATTTATTTAGTCCTCAGAAGTATTAGCCGAATAAATAAAGATATATAATAATTACAGTGCTTGAGCCTTAAGAAGGGCTCACTACTGTTAGCCATTATTATCGTGAATGATAGCACTTATGTGGCATTATTACTGCCATTTATGTTGTCATCATTATTACTGCTATTGTTTCTACAGTTGCTGTATCCCCAGTCTTCCTCAGGCATCTCAGCTTGGGTGACTGGGGTGTCCATTCTATCACTAGTAGACTGTCATGAAGGGCAGAATAAAAGGGATACTGAGTCATAAATACCTCTGGGCCAGTGCTCCATGAAGCCCTCCCATCAGGGTCCCGCCAGAGGGCAAAGGTTTAGAGTGTGCTGGGGCTGTTTTGGGGGGGAGGGGTTGCTTTTCTAACTTCATTATGTCATTTTGGTGGAAAGGGATTTAGAGATGATTGAGTAATTATATCTTATGGTTCAGTCTTCTCAGCTCACACGTGGGAAAACTTGAGGCTCAGAAAGATAAAGTGATTTGTTTGTCTGTGTCTGTCTTCCCTAAATTTCAGAATCGACTAGAGCTCTTGTCTTTATCTTGAGAGGGGAAACTGGAAGAGGAGGAGTATTCTTGGGATAATACCCACAAGACCTAGATCTTTTATCCTTCCTTCAACATCAGGCCCACTCCGACCCCATCTAAAACCCCAGTTGTGACCTTATTCCTTAGTCAGCATAGAGACAACCCTGAGGAAAAACTGCACGAGAGCCCGCCCCTTCCTTTGGTGTTATTAGAGAACAATCCCCTATAAAAGTTAAGTGGATGTTTGTTTTTTATTTAAAACCTTGAACAGATTTAACCCTGTAGGGCGCTACTGTGCTGCTTCATGCCCAGCAGGGTCCTTTGAGGCCTCACATAACACTGCTCAAAAGAAGACTTCCTTTCAGGTTGCTCTAAAAACTGTGTGACAAGCACGTTTCTCTGCTTCCTATAAGGCTCACTGGTTTAGAAAGTAAAATTACTTTCTTAGTTTATGCCTCAGTTGTCTTTTCCTTGAGCTCTTTATCTCTCCTTTTCCTTAGTATCACTTCAGTTTCCTGTTTTTCAAAAATGTTGGTCAAGTCGTTGGTGAGATGAGGAAATTCAGCTCCACTGCTTTAAGTAGCAGTCAGTATAGTATTTGGCTGCTGGAAAGGCCGTGTGTGCTCACCAATAACAAAACTACATCAAGCCATTATTTACCTAGAAAAATCAACCATAAATCCATTCCGACCTTCCAGGGGAATCTTTTAGCTTTTTCCCCCTTTTAAGATTTTAAGCTCTGGTATGGGCTGGCTGCATTGGAACAGCCCTATTGTGCCGTCCCACTCTCTCTTCCTTTCCTTTTACCTTCCTCTTTGGGACTCCCTTCAGCTTCATTAATCTAAATTTGTTCTGAAGGCATTAAAGTAGATTTTCAAAGAGCTATAATTGTCACAGCAAGAGCACAATGACTTATTGAAGTTTCAGATTTTGCTTGGTTTGGAGCCTACCAGAGATTGGAACAGATTCCCCATTCTCATCTCTACCACAGAGTTGGATGAAAATAAAGTTTCCCCTTCCCTGGTGCTTGTCAAAAATACCCTTTTCAACTAATCACATTCCCAATTTTCCAAAGAGTAAAACCAAAGCTCAAGAGGTAACTACTCATCTCAAGGTCACCTGACAAGGTCAAAAGAGAGCTTCCGTGAATGCACCCAAGTTTCCTTTCCTTACAGCCTCCAAAACACCTCCAGATTATGCTTTCTTTAGTTTCCACATTCCACTTTCATGTGTTTCTACTTTGTTTGACAACATTTTCAATGGGCAGAGTCTTTCGAATGTCATCAGGACTCACAAGTGCACCCGTCCTTCTCTGGAAATGTAATCCTTGAACTGGGTGATGTTTGTGACAGCTCTGACGTCAGAGTAGACTTGGCTTTGTGCCTACGTCTCAGTAGTTGGCTTAAGGGCCATGTATGTATTGAAACTTTTCTATTAGAAGCTTATTCTTTGGAAGACTTTTATAAACTTTTTTTTTTTTTTTTTGCTTGACCATACTGTGCTTGGGGATTAAAAGTTTCCTGACAGAGCTCCCCATGTGGAGAACCTTACTTACCACAGCTTTCTTTTCCTTGAGCTATTTTATAAAGTCCTGGCAATTTGTTCAGATGTTTAGTAACACCTAATAAAATAATAAGTAGATGGGGTTTGACTCTAAGGAGGTTTGAGGTCTTGATAGTTTTCTCGCCAAAGTTACTGTATGCAACTTTGCTCCTAGACTAGGGATGGGAGATGCCACGTTACCCTTTTTCCGCTGAAAAAGTAAGTCTGATCAAACTGAGAAATTATTTTCTGACACTCCGGGAATCAAATATATCATCTGTATTTTCTGACTTTGATCCTTACTTTTTACAGGTAGTAAATATTTCCCACCCACAGTCAAGCTCTACCGGTCGTCATAGGATGAATGGCTAGTGGCTCATTACACAATTGAGGCTTCCTTTTTAACATGAAAGCGGTATGTTTCAAAGTGCCTTCACAGTGACTCTGAGCTGGATTAGACTACATGGGGGCATCGAGCCTTCCTCTTAAAGCCAAGAAGTAGTTTCTTTTTGTTGATATTTAGAAATGTAATGACTTTGTTTGTGGAGTGGTATACATCCAAGGTTGTTGTCCACTTCTTACCTTTAAAACCATTGAGTCTTGGGCCAGACAGGGATGAATAAGATTTGCAGGTAAAAAGAGACAAAGCCATAGTAAAAAATGACCACTTCAAAAGGGACCTACGGGTTGTAGGATTGTTTATATCCCATGGCATAGGAACCCAAAGCAATTCCCTCAGCCTCAACCCCGACCAGTGCAGATGGCCTTTGAGCAACTTACCAGGGGTGGACCTTGTTACTACACATAAGTATGTCTCTGGGAAATTCCTAGGGGTGAACTCAGGTTCTGCTGGAGGTATTTCTCTATCAAATCAAGAAATTTGGATTTTTTTAAATTTCACATGATGCTCTCTACTTTCGGAGCATTTCTACTCACCTCATATACTTGTAAGCCTAAATCTGTGAGGTCAGATGACAAGGTCTTGTCATCACCTTTTCCCACGAAGGCTTAGAGATGGAATTGCATTGCTACTAAAGGGTGGAACTCTGTCATTCACCTATGTCCTCAGTCATTCCTTCAAGAGTACTTTTTACCTGCCTTTGAATGGAATACTTCAGTGACCCAGTAGGGTCTTTATCCCCAAATAGCAAATAGTTCGATCATGTCAAAATATTTTTCTCCTCAAAAATGATAATGATGTGTTGCCACCTTCAAATAATAGAAATCTAAATTCATTAATTTCTTGTTTAAGGTAACAGGGTAATGGGAGGAACCTAGAACTTGGGAACAATCAAATACTGTAATTCCAAATGTGACTGTTCTGCAGTCAATGTGGGGACTTGACCTGGCCTGTTTCTTCTTCTCCAAAAATGATGAGCAGATCACCTCCAGGGCGTCTAATGACTCTAAATGGAATGACACCGCACAGCGCCTGGCATGAATTATAATGAAGTCTCCCTTCCCATTTTCACTCCGGTTCAAACCAATCTTTTCTACCTTACCTCCCACCACTTCCTTAGACGAGCCCTTTGCTCATGCCAAATTTAATTATGTATCATCTCTCGAGCAATCTTCTACCTTCCCACCTTCAGATTTGTGTCCCCTTCCTCTGAAGAGCCCTCCTGTCCTCAGTGACCCTGCACACACTCCTCTTTAGTCGCCTATAGAATTTCTACCCACTTTCAAGGGTTAGACCAAGGACCAGCCCTCCGCAGAGCCTTTTGTGATCATTCGGATCAGAAATTGTCTCTCTTGGAATGTTTATATCTTTAATATGGCACTTACCATGTTTTGTCTGATGTGGTTTGTATTTATGTATCTTAATTATCGTTTTCTCAGACTTTAAATTCATGGTGGGGAGGGGCTGTGACTTCTTGCCTCTAAACAGACAATGCAATATGTAACATGGTGACTGGGAGGTGGCATGGTATGGTCAACAGAACACAAATTTGAGAGACAGGCTTATCTGGGTTTGAATCCTGGGTCTGCCATTTCCTTTCTAGCTCTTGGCCTTAGACAAGTTACTTTACCCTCTGAACCTCTGTAAAATGTAGATCATCAAATCTACTTCATGGTATTATTGTATGGATTAAGTGAAATAACATTTAGAGTGTCCGGTGCTGAGTAGGTACTTAATAAAGGTTAGAGTCTCTCCCTTGATTGTAATAAAAAATAGATGAAGTAAGAGGATACTCTCCCCCCCCCATTATGCTATGATTTTATAAACAGGGGATTTATTGATCATCATTTGAGCAGGTTCATCTAATGCAATGGGGACCTCTATAGTTTATTTGGAAAGCCAGGTGTCACTCTGTGGAAGAAGCACACACAGAACACTAGCTAAATATTGACAACTATTCCATCCCATTCCAGCATATGGATTTGTATTTGTAATTCCCCCAAGATAAGATTTCTCTGTCCCTCTTAATTTCATTAATCCGTTCTAAACTGACAGATGTTGTGGTGAGCCTTGAGCTCCTGGGGATTCTTATTCCATTCTGATTAAAAGATGAGTTTCCTTCTTAAACCCAAGGGTCTATGTATACATTGCCCTTCTCTCCTAAAGAGCTTATTTGAATGTCAGAAGTAAACTTGTTATTCTCTATTAGATACTAAACAAGTTTCCTAGTATCTGAGCCCCTTCTAAAACATTTCCTTCTAGTCGCCAGAAGAGTGGTATATGGGGATAGATGAACAGGAGTGCCTGGTACTTTGTAGCTGCTAAGTAAATAGTAGTGCAAACTTCACTTTTTATTTCCTTTTTTTTTTGTTTTGGAAGGGGATGAGGATAGTAAGCAGAACTCACAGAACTAATAATCTGTGTTGATCTCTCTTCTTCTCAAGAGCACATAGAATTTGAGAACATTGAACTTCAGCCAGATAACAACTCCGAGTTATGGACAGTGTTCCATCCTGGTGTGTGTTTAGCGTCCAGTCTAACTTTAATAGTATAGCACTTGTCAGTTTCTAGCCACAGAGGTTGAGAATGTCGGATGCTGCCTCTTGCACACCCCAAACTGGGGATGGAGCCCACAACCCGGGCATGTGCTCTGACCGGGAACCGAACGGTGACCTCCTGGATCATAGGTCGACGCTCAACCACTGAGCCACGCTGGCTGGGCTGGTCCATTCTTAGGTTGCTGGCTACTGTGTGCACTGCTATACCAGAAAGCACGTTGGTCAGCAGAAGAATTTTAATGAAGCCTTTAAGTTCTCCACCCACGGGAGCTGGTTCTCTTGTTGTTGTTGGGTGTTTTCCCCCTCTTTCAGCCTCCCACCTCCAAGAAGAGGCTCATGTTCTTTCCCAGGCCAGCAGCCTTAGAGTGGGCAGCTGTCCACTGCTGGCCTACGACAATCATTTTGGAGATCTCCCTGGACACCAGACACTTGCTATCACTTCTGCTCTCCTGCTGGCTGATCCTCCCAGTGCTTTTAGGGACACCTGAGGTCATCTTTTTCCTTAAGGAGTGTCACTGTGTGGCGTCGTGAACTGCATAGAGCTGTGGATTTGCTTTCGATCACGTTGAACTGGCGATCCCTACTATTGATTGAATGGCTCTGCGAGTTAAGCATCGTGCAGGTTGCCTGATATGGATTGTCGTTAATCCTCCCAACAACCCGTTAAGGGAGTACTCTTCTAACCTATTTTATGGAGAAGTAGTGGAGAAGTTAAGTAACTTGCCCATGTTGCCACATGACAAAGCCAAGACTTAACCTCAAAGCCCATTTTTCCACTGTTTACCACAAGCTCAAAGTGGCCCTGAAACTGAAATTACTGTGTGGAATTTCACACGGACGTTACCAGAAATTCTCAGGACATTAATGCGTGGACCGGAGTCGAGGGTGCAGGCGCATCAGCCAATTTGGAAAACAGTCGATTTCCATCGTTTTTACAGGAAAACCCAGAGAAGCCCAAGTACGTCGGACAAATTGGAATTGAAAAGCTTAAGTAAAAAAATATTTATTTTAAGGTCATCTGTTTATCCTGACACGAGGTCTCTGGAAAAGGAGGGGGAGCAGGCATCACGTTTCTGAAATATGCAATTTTACAATGGGAACGTGTTATAAAACGCCCTGCCACTGTTGTTTTCTTTGGGATTTAGGGTGAGAGACATGAAGGCTGACAACTCTCTTCCTGTTATAGGTCAGAGCTTCAAGGAACTCTGTAATCTTCCCACCAGCTTTCTCTCCCCTGGAACTCACGGGTAAAATTAGATGCTGGCTGGACTTCAGTAGTTGAGTTTGAGAGCTTTCAGAGGCCAAGTCAGACAACGGCGTTCTCACAGGGCCGCTTTGTCCGGGCTAGCACAGCTCAGTAAACCCGAGAGTGCCCGGCCGTTCTCCCTAAAACACCATTAATGACCGTGCCCACGGGAGCAGGGAGACATTATCTCTGTGCAGTTCATCTCCTTGGAAACAGGATAAGGTTTATCTTCCTTTTCACTAATATACTGCACGGACCTCCTGATCTGGCTCTACTCCACGCATACCGCTCAAGTTTGAAAAAGCACACTTCTGCCCTCGCCGGGTTGTGGAGTGGTTAGAGTGTCGGCCTGTGGACGGAGGGGGGTCCCAGATCCGACTCCAGTCAAGGGCAGGCTTGAACCCCGGCCCTGGTCGGCACGTGTGCGCGAGGCCACCGATCGAAGTGGCTCTCTCACATCGATGTTTCTCTCTGTCTCTCCCCCTCCCTTCCACTCTGTCTAAAAATCAATGGGAAAATATCCTCGCGTGAGAATCAACAAACAAAGATTAAAGAAAAGCAACACTTCCATTTGAGGGTTTAGACGCTCTTAGGTTGCAACTCCTATTATACACACTCTGATGGGCTCTCCGGGGCCGATTCGGTGGGAAGGGTGTGGGAAGAAATCATTTAGAGAATGAGAGCTCTCCCAACCGGCATTGAGCACATTTATCTAATTTGACACATTTTGCCTGGAAGTCATAGAAAGCGATGAGGTGCCCCATCAGAACATAAAGAGCCAGAGACTAAAACCAGACTAAAAAGGGCCAACCCATTAGGGAAGTACCTCCCCGGGGAGCGGGGGGGGGGGGGGCACGGAAGGCTGGAGGGGGGGGACGGGGAAAGGAGGTTAGATGGCGGTTATTAAACACTGAGTCAAGAATATGTCCAGAGAGACTGTGGCCCAGGGAAGCCCCCCTCCAGCCTCCGCCGGGCAGGGGACAGTTAAGGAAAAGGAGTTCTGCTTATTCTCTGCTGCAGGATGCTACCCCCTGACCCTTTATAAGTCAGCCTCGCTTGATGACTCCTTTTAATTCAAGACTTAAAACAGCTTGTAAAGTTTTTTTGTGTGTGTGTTTTTTTTTATCATTCCTTTCCAGATTGTGTGGGCCACACTGTAGCACGCGCGTTCCCTTGGTCCACATCTGTTTTCCAACCTCATTACTCTTCTGTTATTACGTTCATTAAAACAACAACAAAAAGAGCTGTTTATTTCTTTTCAGCATGTCCCACCACCACCCCCACCCCACCCCCGTCCCAGTTTCAAAAGCTAAAATGGTAAATTATGCAATGTTTGATGTGCCCATCTCTACTCTTCGAGCATGAGATAATGATGGTGGCTTCTACAGGGATTGGTTGGATCTTACTGAGTGAATTAGGTGTCCCCAGACCCGGCTCACAGCTCACCGGAAGATGGGCCAGTGTAGGCCACCACTGTCAAGGCTCGTCCTTTCTAGATGAGAAGGTCACATCACACTCTCTAGGGCCCAGAGGAGCAACATGACTTTTTTTCTTTTCTTTTTTTTTAATTCAAGCAACACCTGAGCACCTTGATTTGAATATTCTTATTTAAAGGCAAAGGGAAGTTGAGAGGCAGAGCTTTAGGATCTCTAGTGGTTTCACTTTGTGAAGAGAAAGCTAAGAGACATGAGATAAGGAAACTCATCCACACCACTTCTCATCAACATTGTATGGAAATGCCAGGCAATGCCATGAAGTAGGAACGAGAGATGAGAGATATATGAACAAGAAAGGAAGGGACATAGTTGACCTATTTGTACACGATATGAGTTGGTACACAGAAAACCCAGGAGAATCAACAAACTATGAGAATTAAAAAGAATTCAACAGGGTTGCCAGATACAGAAGTTGATGGCAGTTCCTACATGCCAGCAATAACCAATTAGGGAGAAGTTCCTATGTGCAATAACAACCGAAAGCACAAAGAAGCCAGGAATCATTCTTAGAAAAGCTCTGTGAACCATTTAGAGAAAAGTCATAAAAGTGCATTTGAAGGGATGAAAGAAGACCTAAATAAATAGATGGGACATGTTCATGGATAAGAAGACTCAATCTATTAAAAGTTGTCATTTGTCCTCAAATTAATTGAGAAATTAAATGAAATTTCAATCAGAATCCTAATAGGTTTTGCATCTGTCTGGCAGAACGTATTTACTGAAGACAGTTAACAAAGGGCTCTTTACAAAGGTTTGGACAAAGCTTAGGGAAACTAAGAAACCAATAGCAAGAAGCCTTTCGTGTCCCTGGGCCTAAACAGCAACAGCTGGAACAGCTGTCGGAACCTAGAGAGAGCTGTAGCTGTGCTTTAGGAGAAGCCCTCCTGACAGGGCTCTGGTAGAGGAGCAGCTGGCGAGAAAGCCGAGGGGGGACATATCTGGACTTATCTTTCCTCTGCTCTTCATTTCCCTGCCGCTGACTCACGGGCTGGATCCAGGATGAAGGGACCCTCGGTCGGTGCTGTCCATCTGGAGGACAGACCCGTGGGGACCGAGCAATGTGGAGAAGAGTGGAAAGCGGATCTGAAGGAGCAATCAGAGAATATCCAGGACAGGTTTCTTCAATAAAAATGTTCAAAGTGATCTTGAACTTCACATGGAAAGACCAAAGGGTCAAAAACAGCAAAGAACAATTTTGGAGTACAACAGGCCTATTATGCTTTTTATTAGAATCTTATTTAATTTCTGTCCTGCCAGATATTAAAACGCATTATAAACGATAATAAGACAGAATGGTATTGTTACAGAAATAGACAAACAGAGGAACGGAGTCCACATGTGTGCAGAAACTTGAAATATGCTAGAGATAGTGTTGCAAATTAGTACTGTAAGATGGACTAATCGAAAAACTGTGCTGGGACCCATGGTTACTGACATAGGGGAAAATGTAGGACTTCATATTAGGATGGCAGAACTTTAAAATGTTGACCATAGGTGTTGGCAAGGATGTGGAAACTCGCTGATGGTAGATGTATCAATTGGTGTGGACATTTTGGAAGGTAATATGCAATGTTTAGTCAAGTTGCATAGATTCTAGCACTGAATTACTTCTCATCTGAAAAAAGAACAGAACCCTCATTAGATTATTGTAAAAATTAAATGAATTGACTTGTATAAGCTACTTAAAACAGTGTTTGGCACAAAATAAGCACTATATAAGTGTCAGTTATTATCATTATTTCTGGGATCCAGCAGGTCCACCCCTAGGTAGGTAATCCTTGGAAAAGTTCTGACTTGTATAAAAGAAGACTCATACCATAATGTTCATAAGAACTGATTTTTTTAAAAAAAAGTCATGGTATCTTCATCATATAGAGTAAAAATGCAAGAATTAAAGCTACATGCAGCAGCATAAATAGTAAAGGTATTTTAGGCCCAGCCGGTGTGGCTCAGTGATTGAGCACCCATGAATCAAGAGGTGGCCAGTTCAATTCCCAGTCAGGGCACATGCCTGGGTTGCAGGCTCGATCCCCAGTGGGGCCATGCAGGAGACAGATGGTCAGTGATTATCTCTCATCATTGATGTTTCTCTCTCGCCCTCTCCCTTCCTCTCTAACATCAATAAAAAATATTTTTAAAAAATATGAAAAATAGGATAAAAAGAAACTATCTTGTAGTGGAACGGTATAATCTTTGGAGGCAGGCTGCCCTGGGTTCCATTCTTCCTTTTTAAAAAATTGTCTATATAACCTTATCTAAGTTCCTTAACATGAGTTAACCTCACTGGGATATTTTGAGGATTAAATGAGATACTGTTTATAACATAGCATAGTGCCTGATAAATAATAGATAATTGTTCCATTCTTTCCTGCTTGTATAAGGAAGAAAAAGTCTAATCAACATTTTCCTTGGAAAATATTCTAGACTAAATTTCTGCTTCTGTGGACCGGGTTTCTGCAATCTTGTCTTGGCTTCAGTTCATGTTGACTTTAAGCAAGGATTGCCAATTCATGCCTAAACTTAGTGCAACAAGCTTATTTGATAAAGAAACGAACTGCAGGATCTCACTGCACAAAATCACCGTTCTTTTTTCCCATCAAGTAGTGTATTTCCCAGTGATTGGGTGTGCAGAGCTATCTTGGGCTTTGAGTGAGAAAGAGGAAATGATCACGGTCCCTACCTTTATCCTAAAAAAAAAATGTTGACTATTCTATTTTTGTAATACCCACTTGTGAATTGAACTCGGGAATAGTTATCCTCCCGCCTTCCCCGCAAAAGATAAATGTCTTTATTTTCTGAAAACCCAGTGTCACCTTTCCTGGATCCCAAAACTGTTTCCCTTCCTCTCCTCTAATGAGTTGCTGTTTGATTATTGTTTTTATAAAGTTATGAAATCCATATGAAAGCCCTGGAGTCAGGGTCAGTTTCAACATGGGGAAAGTTGTCGTCACTTTCATTAAAATTATATCTATTTTAGGCAGACAGGCCCCTTTTGATCATTAACAAGCAATTTTATGGGTATTTTGTGTGTGTGTGTGTGTGTGTGTGTGTGTGTGTGTGTGTTTCACATGAACATTTCTCTAACAACCAAAATAGCAAATGAAGGATTGTAGTTTGGGATTTGACCTCATTTTTACTCTAATATTTAGGGAGTCAGATATGATATTCAGCGCTAAAAAGAGAAAGCATGCAATAGGTAAAGACATAAATAGTTTTCGTAGTAAAAATCGAGAGGGGGTACTGGGAGGGAGACAGAGAGAAACAAGGAAGGGTGGAAGAAGAGAGACAAAAAGTGTATGTGTGTGTGTGAGAGAGAGAGGCCCATTAGTAGACAACGAAAATGACTGGTGTGTGGGTTTTTAAGAGAGATCTTTCTTGCAGGCTTCATGCTTGTCACAGGAGCATTGCTGTGAGCCATGCCATTTAAGGGAAGGTCTGGGAAAGGAGAATTAGTTTCCACAGGAAAGTGTGAGCGGCACCTTGAGCTTGAATGATTTAACACTGAACCCAGACCTGGTATCTGAGAAGCTGTATCTGAGGGTGGAGAGGTGAAACCAGAGGCCTAGGAAAATTCCCCTCTCCAGTGTCCCTAGGGTTTACCAAGATGACCTTGCCCGTCGATACTGTTTTCAGAAACTGACATATTTAGGAAATCTGTTAAAAGATCTCATGGCTACAGCGAGTGTGACTCATCGCCCTTTGCACCTTGTGCTGCTGTGGAGCCCGTCCCATCCCGTGCCGTGCCGTGTTAGAAGCTTTCTGTAATCTAAGCCTATTTAGTCTATTTTCTCCCACTTTGTAAACACCCTTTTTCCATAGTTGCAAATGTCTCCACCATTATTTGTTTCGATTTGTAAATTGCAGAAAAGCTAGCATAAACAGTGTCCTCACACACGCACATCGTCCACTGCCAGAGATTAGCCATCTCCGGCCAGAGATACATCCAAATGGGGCCGCCTCATCTTTTCTTTCTGAAGCCAGAATTCCCAAAGCAAGGTTTTGTGTGTGTTTTTTTCCCCTCTTGTCTCCACTCTGAAGTTAATTTTTAAAATTGCCACAGTGGTTGGTAACTTAAAAGATAATAAGTCCTGATATCAAACCTTTTATTCCTTTAGCAAGTTAAACAAGAGATTAACTGATCCCTCCAAAACAGGGTCCTTACCAATAGCTATAATGGTAGGGACCTTGACTTACTTATCTTTGAATTTCCAGCATTGAGCCCTGGTTAATGAGTGAGTGAGTGAATGAATGAATGAATGAATGAATACATAAATTAATGAACGCCATGTTGCCAAATAAAAGTGTTATTCTTGGTATGACGCATGGGATGCCCACAGGCTTACAGTCTGACCCTGAACTCAAGGAGGATGGTGGCAAGGAGGGGACACGTGGAATTTTCCAGAGCATAGTTCCACTGTAGCTAAGTTGGTTCAGGAAAGGCTGTGTAAGAAAGGACGGTTTGACCTGAAACATGACCATAGAGTGAAAGACGCGGCTCCCTTAGTTTCGTTCCCTTCTTGTCCACACACCTGTCCTATATAGGCCCGCATAGGCTTGGAGCTCACTGAAAACCCAACACCCCTGGCCCCCCAAAAAACTAGGTAGTGTATCTCTTGAATATTTAATATCATGTCCTACATCTTGTGCCGGGAGAGAAACTGTCACTCACTTGTAATGTCACTCGGGCCACAGACCTTCTGTTGTTCGGTGAAGATACAGGATCCCCACTCATATTCAATCCCGGGGACAGTTCGCACCCGAACTGGTTCCGCCCCCGACCTGCATTCATTCATTCATTCATTCATCCAATACTTTCATTAACAAAAGATTCTCTTGACTCTTCAGACATGAAAGTAAGACAGAGAGTTATCTTCGAGGCATGTCCTTGTTCCAGTTGGGAAGATAAGTTATAGAGTAAATGATAGTGTCGTCTGTCTGTCTATCCCTCTCCTTCCATATCACCACCACCTCCACTGACAAATGTTTTTTAATTTTCCTTTGCTTTCCCTTTACCGATTTCAAATTATTGTTGTTGTTTTTTTTCTGGTAAAAACAGCAACAGCATAGAACGTAAAGTTTACCACCTTAACTATTTTTAAGTGCACAGCACAGTATTGTTGGCTTCATTCATATGATTGTGCAGCCGATCTCTAGATTTCCTTTTCATCTTACAAAACTGAAACTGTGTGACGAACAACTCCCCTTGCTCCCTCCCTCTCCAGCCCCCGGGAACCACATTCTACTTTCTGTTTCTGAGTTTGACTGCTTTAGATACTTCAAATAAGTGGAATCTTACAGTATTTACCCTTTTAAAAATTTGTAATTTTTGTAGACTTAATTTGTTTTAGAGAAGTTTTAGGTCCACAGAAAAATTGAAAGGGTGCTACAGAGAGCTCCCACATACCCCTCATCCTGACAAATGTTCAATCTCCCCCATCGACATCCTGCACCAGAGTGGGGTCATTCAGAAGGATATAAAAAGCATGGGTTTTGATCCCAGAGGCAGAACCACTGGTATAAAATGAGCGGTTCAATTATAGAGATTGGACCTTTATGTGACCTTCTATGGTTTGGTAGCTGTTGAAGAAGTCTTTGGCCTTTTTAAAATATATTTTTTTTTTTATTGATTTTTTTTTTATAGAGAAGGGAGGGAAAAGGATAGAAACATCGATGAGAGAAACACCGATCAGCTGTCTCCAGCACCACCTCCCACTGGGAATGTGCCTGCAACCAAGGTACCTCCCCTGGACCGGAATTGAACCTGGGACTCCCCAGTCCGCAGGCCCACACTCCATCACTGAGCCAAACCGGCTTGGGCAGTCTGTGGCCTTTGAGTATCGGGTTGTGCTGATGCTGGGAAGACAGAGGAGAAGGACAAACTCTACCCCATGAAGCAAACTGGGGTAGAGGAGAAGGACAAACTCTACTCCATGAGGTAAACTGGAACCCATGTCTGTTCCTCAGTGCCATCAGCTGGATAGCATGGGGGCCTGCAGCAGGAGCTGGCACTTCTCCCTGCAGAGCTGCCCTTGGCCCAGGATGCGGAGAATCTGAAGGATGATGTCTGGGGCAGCTGGTGGGTACACAGGCCTGGTAGGATGAGCAGCAATGGGCACAAGCTGCCACCATGGCGTGGGCCCGACACGTAAGCAGCAGAGTGATGGCTGCTGCATTTCCACCTTCTCACGTTTTTCTAATAGCCAGCCCCAACTCACAATTCTACAGGGAAGGGCCTTTTGGGAAACGTAGTTCCATGGCTAAGATGATTCAGTACCAAGCCACCACAGGACTTAATTTTTTTAAAGAGCCTTAGGAACAATTGTAAAAGGCAACTCATTCACCAAGGATGAAGAATATAAGAACAATATACAAAAATCACTTGTATTTCTATACAGTTGTCATGCGTAAATAAAAAATGGGGCTGAGGAAACAGTTCCATTTATTTTATATTAGCATCAAAAAAATAAAAACATTTAGGAATAAATTTAACAAAAGAAGTGCAAATTTCATTCTCTGAAAAATACAGAGTGTTGAGAGGAATTACAGAAGACTGAAATAAATGGAAAGGTATCTTATGGATTGGAACACAATATTGTCAAAATAACAGTACTCCCAAATTTATCTACATTATTTAATGCTATCTTTATAAAATCCTAGCCAACATCTCTGTAGAAATTGAGGAGACACTCCTAAAATTCAGATCTAGATTCAAAGTATGCAGATTAGCAAAATCAGTGTTGGAAAAAAAAAAAAAAGAACAAAGTTATAGGCTTCAATTTGCCCAATTTTAAAATTTGCTAAGTTGCAGTAATCAAGACACTGTACTGGTACAAGGATAGACATATATAGATAATGGAATAGAATTGAGAGTCCAGAAATAAACCTTCACATTCATGGTCAATTGATTTTCAACAAGGATGCCAAGATAATTCTTTGGGGAAAGAGTCTTTTCAACAAATGATGATGGGACAGTTATATGTCAACATGAAAAAAAATACCATGTACAAAACTTAATTCAAAATGGATCAAAGACTTAAATATAAGAACTAAAGCTATATCACTTTTAGAAGAAAACATAGGTATAAATACTTGTGACCTTGGATTCAGCAGTGTTTTCTTAGGTGTGATATTAAAAACACAAAATGAAAAATAAAGAAGCTGGACATCAAATCTTTTGTGCTTCTAAAGACGATCGCAAAAGTCAAAAAATAACTGACAGAATGGGAAAACATTTTTGCAAATGGTATATCTGACTTGTATCTAGACAATATAAATAACTATTACCATTCAATAATGAAATGGGAAATTTAACCCAATTTTAAAATGGGCAAAGGATCTGAATGGACAATTCTCCAAGGAAGATACACAAATAGCCAATAATCACATGAAAAGGTGCTCAGCGTTATCATCAGTCGGGGAAATACAACTCTTCGCCCATCAGGATGGCTACATTTAGAAAGATGGGTAATAATGAATATGGATGTAGAGAAACTGGAATCCTCATACACTACCTTTGGAAATATAAAATAGTGCAGCTCCTTTGGCAAACTGTCTGGCATTTCCTCAAATAGTTAAACAGAATTACAGTATGATCCAGCAACTCTACACCTAGGTATATACCCAAGAGAAATGAAAACATGTCCACACAAAAGCTTGTACACAAATGTCACGACAGCATTAATCCCAAATAATAACTAATAGCTATTAATATTCAAGAAGTTGAGATAGCTGTCTATCAATATAAACCCAAAGGTCATTGCAAGTAGGGACTCTAACAGATTCTTGAATGCCAATGTTCGTTGCAGCAGCTAAAAGATGGAAACAACCAGTAACCGTCAATAGATTAATGGACAAACAAAACGTAAAATGTCCATACAACGGGATGGTAGCCGTAGAAAGGAATGAAGTTCGTATCCATATTACAACATAGATAAACCTTGAAAACATTTGGGACTGAAAGAAGCGAGTCACAAAGGACCAGAAATTGTATGACTCCATTTATGTGAAATTGTTAAGAGTAGGCAAATCTAGAGGGACAGAAACTAGATTTGTGATGGGGATATGGGAAATTTGGGAAATGATGGCTAGGAGGTACAGGAATAATTAAAATCTTATTAGATTGTGGTGATGGTTGCATATTCTATGAATATACTAAAAACTGTTAAACTGTACCCTTTAAATGGGGGAAATGTATGCTAAGTGAAATATATCCCAAAAGAGTTGTTGTGTTTTTTGTTTTTTGTTTTGTTTTGTTTTTTTTCAAAAGGGAGGCAAAGTAGGACTGGCACACTTAACAGAATAGAAGCTTTTGCTCATTTCTTCTCTTTTCCTCGGTTAGTGATTCACTTTGTGGGGAGATCTGTGAACCCATAGGGAGTTCCATTCTTTGTCATTTGGGATCTTTTTGAATGGCAGCTTCGGCCTCGCCTATTGTTGCTAAGAGATTCTCTGGCCATTGTTAGTATTTTGCAAACTTTTCCCTGGGGCCTTGCAGAGGATATTTTGAGAAAAAAAAATTGGGGCCTGGTGTTGATGTGGTCCAATGTCTATTCCCTTATCCCCATCCCTGCCATTGGGATAAGCATATGTTACATTCTATCGCAATCCCTTGGAGGATACAGAGTTGTTCAGTCCATCTTGGTACAGACCACAAACCATGTTTAAAATAGTGGGCCAAGCCGTTGGGCCTCCATGGTGAGGTGGCACCGATCCCTCTGCCTGCGTGAAGAAAAGAAAGTCCTGCAGGTAACCACAAGCCACGCTGGGCTTGGCTGCTCCCTGCTGGCTGGGTGACTGGCCATGGGAGTCATGGGAGTCTGCTAGGCCTTCTTTGACTCATCCTTTGTCCCCCTCTCAGGCTCTCTCCACATTAACTCTTTAGGGAGCGTGGCTCCAAGCTGTGAATACTTCTTAGTTCAATGTTCGTCTCTGGGGTGGTTCTCTCCTCGCTGTCAGCAGAACTCAGGAAATCCTCTGTTTCACTGAAGAGCAGAGCTTTAGGGGATCAAATTCTTACAGTCTACGCTGCCTCCTTTACACTTGAGCGCCCTGGATATCCAGGGAAAGGTAGTGAGTTCGCGTCTGTTAGAGTTCAGGAGGCTCTCAGATGCCACTGAATCCAGGAAGTTGTATGGGGAAAATGCATACTTTATTACTCGTAACACAGCGTGGGGCCAGAGTCGTCACCAATTTATCTTTGGAAGGCCATGTGCAGTAGTTGGCGTGGTAGAAGGGAATATCTAATTTGGAATTCGGGAACCTAGGTTTGAGTCACAGCTCTGCCAATGAAGGGTGACTAACTGAAGTTTGCAAAGAACTTTCCTTGGAATCTGTTATGATTTGATGAAATGATGGATAGAAAAGCCTCTTATAACTTCAAGCAAAGGTGTTGTCACGTGAATGATTGGTGTGTGTGTGTGTGTGTGTGTGTGTGTGTGTGTATACACCCAGGACGAATTGGCTCCTGCAAATATGTTCTCATGCAGATTCGTGTTTACATGGGCAGTGCCAGTGCTGAGGGTTCTGCCAGCTCTCCTCAAACAAGCCTAGGTGAAGCCATATGGGTATATCTGAACTTTTAACAGATCAAAGACCTTTTCCAAGCAGGTCTCATCTCATCAGCCTACTTTATTTTTATTCCCAGGGCATTTCAGCTTTTTATATAGGTGTTACCATACCATGCAGTTAGAACAGAAAATCGGGCACAAAATGATAGATGGTGAGAAGTTTCCCACTCCATCTCCTAGTCTATCCCCAAAGGTAATGCTGTTGCCAGTTCCCTGTGTGTCATTCCAAGGATGTTCTGTGCACATACAAACATCCGTTTTCCTTTACATCAAAAGGACACCCTACTATGCACATTGTTTTGTACTTTAGTTTGATCGTATGTTGATATATCTTGGATATTTTTTTTCGTTTTTAGTATTTAGGGAATTTTCTTATTACGTATTTTTAGAGACAACATAGGTTTTCACTGTAGGGTTTTACCACAATTTATTTAGAATGCCTATTGTTAGACACAGGTGTTTTTCAAACTCTGGGCAGGTGCTTTTTAAACTTTTGTCATTATAAACAATGCTGAAGTAAACATCTTCCTACATCTTTGAGCATTTGTGTAATTGTAGCTGTGCAATTAGTTTTCAGCAGTAACATCCCCAAGTTATAGGGTATGTGTCTTTGTAATTTTATTATCTAACTAGAGGCCCGATGCATGAAATTCGTGCAAGAGTAGGCCTTCCTTTCCCCGACTGCTGGCACCAGCTTCCCTCTGGCACCTGGGAGCCAGGCTTCCCTCACAGCCTGGCTTCATCCAGAAGGTTGTCTGGAAGGACATCCGGTCTAATTAGCATATTACACTTATATTATTATAGATGCTAGATTTTCCATAATAATTGCTATACTAATTTATACTCCTACAATATATGAAAGAGCTTATTTCTCAATACCTTTCCAAAACATCATCTTACCAGATTTTTCAAACTTTTGCCTATTAGATAGACTCAATGTGATATTTAATCGTCATCTTAATTTGCATTTCTTAGACTGGCATTGAGCATCTTTTCTCATATTTAAATTTCACATGTTTAAATTCTCTGTTCATGTTCTTTCCTCATTTTTCTATGCTTAGTGAACTAATCAACTATTTCCATTTAGACTGTTTCAAACACTGAATTTTGATGCAGAAGACCTCATTGACCAACTCTAGCCTAGACATACCTGTTACTGTATACCTGCCTCTTAGATTTTTGTGAATATCTAATAATAGCAAATCAAATAATAGATGAGAAAGTGCTTTTTAAATTGTAAAAGAATTATTTGGTATGATTTCTTGGTGGACTCATGCGTATACACTTTCCTTGGGGGTGCATCTCAGAGTTAGAGCATTGGACTATGCATACATGCTTTTATTATTCTCCCTAATTGGTCCCAGGTTTGGAATAAAATTGGTCTCTAAAAAAAAGCTAACCTCATAAATGGGAAATTTCCTTTTTTGCTTCTTTGGGACTATCTCGCCAATGTGAAGTCTTTACTGAGCCTCCTGGTTGGGAGCTGGAAATGGGGCAGGGGAGGAACTGTACCTTTAGTGACACATTCCCTCTAAGGGTCCCAATGAGTAGCTTCGAAGAGTTGGTTGGTCGGGAAAAGTGGGAGGGCATTCAGTTAATATGCAAGAACCGAGAAGCCGGTTCATTGGGGTTGTGCTGAAAGAGTTCAAAGGCAAATTCTTTTGGGAACTAGAGTTGTTTTACTCTTAGATAGCCGTGACTTCCTGTGTTGGCAAGGGGAAATTCCCTGGCCTGACCTAGGACGGCACCAAGCAATGCTAAATGACCAAGTTATAGAAAGTTACGTTTGGTGCTTGTTAATAAAATAAAGGAGCTGGTTCAAATGAAAAGCGAGGAAGCCTGTCAACACAGACTATTGCTAACTAAGCCTTTCCAGAAGTTTCTATCCCTCAGTTTGAGAAGAATTGAACACTATTATTTTTGTTCCCATTATGGCTTAATGAGTTGGTCAAATGATATCAGTTCTTGATCTACCTAAAATGTGAATTTTTAAGCTACTTTTTAAATTGATTTCTTTTTTTTTAGAAAATGAGGAATGGGGGGGGGTGAGAGAGACAGACAGAGAGAGAAACATCGATTTGTTTTTCTACTTAGATGCATTTTTTGGTTGCTTCTTGTATGTGACCTTGGCCTATGGGGCAATGCTCTAACCAACTGAGCTACCCAGCCAGGGCCTTAAACGTTTTTTATTGAGGTAAGTTTTTCATAAGTGAAATGTAGAGATCTTGAGTGTGTCATGAAATGTATTTTAACTGTGGGAAATATATATATTTGTAATTTCCCGCCATTCAAATTCAAAATAAAGCAGCCCACGGCACTTGAGATGTAAATGACACCGTGATGTTGTAATACTAGAAGCTGTGATGTCATGTCATTTTGTTTTGCACCTTTATGTGTTGAAAATAATTGGGCTCTTTGGGCTGTTCAGCGGTGCTTCCTTGTCCTTTTGGAGATTTGTTACCATTTTATTCACTTATTTTTTAATTCAAATGGGGCCACTTGTACCATGAGAGTAAAATGAACCTCATTCGTCTTGATTTCCTACTATTGACCCCACAGATATCTGTTAACCACCCACTTCATGCCAAGTACTTCATATTGTATTTGTTTCACTCTCCCTCTCTGCCCCTACTTCGGGGGAGGCGGCGGTGACAGGGGTGGCCACGTGGGTTTGGAGGGGATGTATACCAAAGGGAAGCTTTAAAAAGCCCATTGGTTTTTCGGTGATCAGAGCGTGGGAACTGTAATTCCGGTTAGAGCCTGCCGCCCCTCACCTGGGCAGCTTTCACGTCTTTGCTGTAATGATCTGAGCCGCGCCGATCTCGGCTACGTCTGGGCTCCTTGGAACGAGCCTTGCGGTCCACGGCTGCATTTCTTCGCTCTGCTCTTTTCTTCCTCTGGCTGGGCATTGGAGGATGTTATTTAGGCTTCCTGAGACTGCTCATTTATTGGTTCCCATAAGGCCATGGTGATTGTTGTCAATGTGGAGAGGAGGAGCCTTCCTATAAGCCAGTGGTCGGCAAACTGCGGGTCGCCAGCCACATGCAGCTCTTTGGCCGCTTGAGTGTGGCTCTTCCACAAAATACCACGTGCGGACGCACACGTACAGTGCGATGGAAACTTCGTGGCCCGTGCGCAGGAGTCGGTTTTCGGCTCTCCAAAGAAATGTCAATCGTTGTGCTGTTGATACTTGGCTCTGTTGACGAATGAGTTTGCCGACCACTGAGATAAGCCATCAAGGTGTCTGCTGAGAGAGCCCTCCCCTGCTGCTCACAATGAAGCGAGGCGGCGATCTGCCCAGGCCGCATGGCCAGGCGTGGCACCGTGACCTGGGGCCTCCCCAGCAAGGGCTGCAGCAGCTTTCCCGGCGCCCAGCTGAGTGCCCGGTCCCTAGTCACTGCATGGCTGCTTGAGTGACATTCTCAAGCACTTGTCACCAAGGCCCCTCCTGGCTCTCTGGCCTGCAGACCCTGGCAGCCTGGTTGCCCTAAATCCCTCTTCTCAGTCCCCTGCCCAGTTCCGACCTGGGGGCCTCTTCTGCTCCCTCCTGACTCAAACCAGCTACCCTGAAACCGCCTTCCCCCGAGTACACCACAGATCACGTGGACCAGAGACATGAAACGTGACAGCTGGGAAGTGAATTGGGGTCCTTTGCTTTCCCACCCAGCGAGGCGGGGTTTATCTTGTTAAATTACGACAGAAAGGGAGAGAAACAAATGTGCTCTTGAGTAGGTGTAAAAGAGGGAACCCAGTGCCGCTTGTCCAGAGCCCGAGGAGCCCCCAGGTCTGAACGGTGCTTATCTCTGCTCTCTGCCGATTGCCAGCGAGTGTGCGCTACCCTTTCTCCGCCCTCGAGCGAGGAGCTCTGCGTGTTTGCTTCAGTTTACCCATGGGCTCTAGACCCGACTGGAGGATTGACTCAGTAAAAATGTTTACTCCTCTAATTAAGCAGAATTAAGGTCTGGATTCAAACTGTCTGAGGCTGCAGCTAGGCATAATTGAGATGCATGGGCTTTGTGTAAATAATGTACTTCTAATTGGCTTTGATTAAGTGCAAATTAGGATCACACTTCACTCCAGTGTGATTTACATTCCTAAACCCTTTTACTAACTGAAATAGTGTGGGTGGCCGATAAGGCTTGTTTATCAGGGGCGGAGAGAGCTGGGAGCCGGGGATGCGCCCTTGCCCAAGGTAAGGAGCGGGTTCTGACCTCTTCCTTCCCATTTCTGGACCTGGCTTTGGGGGACTCGGCTCAGTCCTCTAAATTCTACCGCTCCCCCACTTTCTTTCTGATTTTCAAGACTTGGGAAGCTTGTGTTTAAAAAAAAAAAAATCAAGGGAATACCGGAGCGTGCCTTGTGGAACCTGAGCCCTAATGCCAGCCCCAGGCTCTGGCGGTCCGAACATGGTGGCACCTTCGTTAGCCGTTGACCAGAAATGTTTCACAAAAGGAAACGACCGGTGGGCATTTTCCTCCAACGAGTTCCCAGTGTGCGGGGGGAGCCACCAGACCACTGCGAAGCGAGCGGCTTCCTCTGGGATCGCTGGGCCGTGTTGGGAGGGAAGGTCTCTGCCGCTGGCGTGGGCCCTCGGCGAGCCTGGCTGGGGGAGGTGACACGTTTCTTGCTCAGAAACCCTGTGGGTCTGCATTTGAAAGGCATCGTGATGAGGGGAAGCAGGAGTGGTGGGGCTCATGGAGGGGCCCTGACTCCTGGGCCCGGGGAGTCTGGCCGGTGGAAGGGCCGCTGGTGAGTGGGCGCCTAGCAAATGGGCCACCGGAGGAGGACGGGGACATGGCGTTTATGACCCTGAGGCCATCGACAGCATTCGGCCTGCAAGGGCTGTCTCCGGATTTTGTCACATTAGCTCGCGGCTGCTTGGTGCTGGGACCGAGAAAACGTCACCTGACAACAGAGGGATTTTCACACCAAGCGAGCAAGGCAGCGCCCACCCGGCTCTGTGGGAGAGCTGGTGGGCAGAAGCGCCGAGTGGCAAATCCTGGCTTCCCAGCCTGGGGAGAAAGGCGGGAGCATCACAGAGTCACCTTCAGGGAAGGTTGGACCGCAGATATGGTTGGTACCTGGACGCTGCGGCCCGGGGCCAGCTCAGGGAGAAGGCGGCATCGCGAGACCGGTCACAGGCTGGAGAAGGGAAGAGAGAAGGCGCTCCGGGCCCTTTAAACGTCGCCCACCCCTTTGTCCATGCAGCCACGCACCGCCTGAGCCCGCACTGGACCCGGGGAGGTGACGGGGAAGCGGCGGACTCTCCCCCAGAAGAGCCCTGTCTGGTGGCGGCCCAGACCCGCGTCGGCTAAATTACAACCAAATGTGGGCGAAACGAGGAAGCAGATGGCGGCGGCTGCCGTGGGGAGCACTGTCTGCCACCCCGCGCTGGCTCAGAGCAGCTTGGAGTCAGCTTGAGGGCCACGTGCTGTTCCAGAAACGTGTACTTGTTAGCCCTCTCCCTGGAGTGGGACCGGCACGGATTTCTGAAGAAACACAGCAATAACAACAACAACAATAATGAAGAACATTTGTTGAGCGCGCACTGCGTGCCAGGTACCGCTCGTTCCGAGGGCTTTTGATCTCTCGCCGTCGACTCGTCCCAGCGCTACGTGGGTACAGTTATTATTCCTGTTTTAAGAAGAGTGAACTGAAGCTTGGACTTCAAGTAACTCGCCAAAGACAGGAACCAGGACTCACGCTGGGGGCTGATGTCAGCTCCAGCCCAGAACCGCTGGGTCGCTCGGGCAGGGTCCCCCCGACCGATGGCCTGCGCCTCCGAAGCCCTGGGCTCCGGGGCCGACTGTCTCCCCAGCTGCCCACAGGCTCTTAGCAGGCTGCTTCCTGCCTCTGCCTCAGTTCCTCCCAAGGCCCACCATCCAACCCAGCGAGGCGCTCAGCCCGGGAAACACACGGGCCGAGGCTGGGGAGAGAGGAAGGTCCTTTGCTGTTTGCTGTTGCTGCTGTCAGTTGTGAATCCAGTGGCCTGGGCTGGCCATCCGCAGCCCCGTTGTCAGTCTTCCTGACCTGTGTGCTCATTCCAGAAAGGCTCGTCAAGCAGGGCCTGGGGTCCCCCTGTGTTAGGCGTGGCCCGGGCGGCAGGGCCCCAGGCTGTGGATTGCCGTGGCTTTGTCCCAGGGCCATCTCCATGACAGACTGTCCTCACCTTACACCAGCATGTACTTCCCACTTCAGATCCTGTCGATATTTTAAGCAATGGGCTCAGCCCAAGACCTTGACTCTGAGCTCTCCTTCTCCTGGTCAATGAGGAGGAGTCCTTCCTTGTCTGGCCTACAGAGACGAGGGACCGATGCCAAGGCACCCACAAAACATGGCCTCCCAGAAGGCCAACAAGTTCCCTGAGCCCCAGCTGGTTTAGCTCAGTGGATAGAGCATCAGCCTGCGGACTGAAGGGCCCCAGATTCAATTCTGGGCAAGGCACCTGCCCAGGGTGCTGGCTCCATCCCCAGTAGGGGGCATGCAGGAGGCAGCCAATCAATGATTCCTCTCATCATCAATGGTTCCCTCTCACTCTCCCTCTCTGAAATTAATAAAAATAAGAAATATATTAAAAAAAAAAGAAGAAGAAGTTCCCTGACAGTTTTGAGGGCAGACAGGCCAAGAAGGGCGTCGCTGCCCATCTGCCAGCCTCTCGAGAAGCGGTATGCCCAGCCAGGGGGAGGCCGCACTGAGAACCAAGGCCCGCTCAGGCCCAGGTGGTGGCTGGAGTCTCCAGGGTACCTACGTGTTCCGGGGAGCCTTGGACCAGAAGATTTGGGGTTAGAGGATAGAGGTAGAGGGTGAGGAAATATGCTCCTGGTTTTCATCTATCAACCAACAGATGGTTCAGAAGGACCAGTGTCTGCTTCATGGCATCAACCCTTCAGTCCCTGCATCCCACAAGGACCCGTCGTCTCTTCAAACGACCCGGAAAAAGACCCCTTCCTTCCCACCCCTGAGTCCCCTCGTTGGAACAACTTGTTTCAGAGTCTTGATGCTGCTGCTCCTTCTAGTCATGTTCTGGGACTCTGACTTACGTTCCTGAGCCTTACAGAGGAGAGAATACAGCCACCACGACTCCGCCGGCTCCCTCCACGTGCAAGGTGGGGGCGCTCACCCCCTAATTTCTCGTTCACTCTGGAAAAGGGGTTTCTCCCTGGACCATTTGCAAACCTCTTCACGTGAGCCCAGTTGGGCTTTTAGCTTCATTTGGCTCTTTGCTTACAGTTCCCCGATATCAGACATGATGTTTACCTCCATGTGCATTACTGCCATGGGAAAGCGCTCTGCCCTCCGAAAGCAAATAAACCGGCTTTAATGGGTGTGCTGGCGGCTGGCAGGCAGAGGGTTAACAGCTTCAGCAGGCAGACTGGCTAGCAGGAGTTAGTGGTGTGGAGTAAGAGGGACGCCAGGCTGTCTCTAAACTTTTTGGCCCTCCCCAAGTACAGAGATGAAGGAAGAGCCTCTATAAATCACTGGAGATTAGAGACCCTGCTCTTGCCGACTCCGCAGGGTTGCACTGCTTAATGTCAAAGCCTCACGTATTACTTTAACAGCACTCCTTTTCTTTATTAAATCCACTTTGAAATAAAATAAAAAAAAAGAAAAGAAATGATGATCTTTCCAGTAAGGGGGAGAAGGCTAAAAGGATTTAGAAAGTATCTGCTGTGTTACATTACAGAGACTAATAACCGTTTAGGGAGCAAGTAACATTTTTGCACCATCTTCGGCCATAAAAATGCAAAGATGTGTAAAGGTCTGTTCTTTAAAACCAATTTGTTAGAACGTGGGTTCTGCCCCGGCTCCTTTGTCTTCGGGCTTCTTCAAAGAGGGGGCGCCGAACCTGGGAACAGGAGGTGTGAGGGCCAGTGAGCAAAAGGTCTGGGAACCGCTCTTCACGGAATTGTGCAGCGATGAGGGTGTTTACTGTGTGAGTGTGTGTGTGTGAGAGAGAGAGAGAGAGAGAGGGGAGCAGGGGGGGACTGGGGTTCCACCTTTCTACTTAAAGGGAAAAATGCGAGTGCGGTGTCCATCGGAGGCCGAGACCGAGCTTATCTCCCTCATCTGACTTTAATGAAGACATATTTTCAGCAGCTGCACCCGTGGCCAATGTCATGTGTTGGCTCAAGACTTCTACCTTCCGAGTGGGAGGTTTCTCAAGACTAAAAAGTTGCTAGTAATGATCAACTAATTGGGGAGCTCCAGGCAAAAGTCCGTTTGTCACAAATCTCACGTGCAAACCTAATTTACGCCGACGAAATAAAAGGGCCTGGAAATTGATCACCGTTACAGCTGGTGATGGGTCGATGAGGTTCTTTATTTTCTCCGCTCTTTAAATATTTTTCACAACAAAAAATAAACACATCGGTTTAAATAAAATGCTTAGCACTCGCCGAAACAACACACACACACACACACACACACACAGAGAACACAGTGAGCTCAGATATTAAATCGCCGACGAGAGCCTTTTTTATTTATCCTTGCAGAGAGATCTCAAGATAGAGAAAAGCTGCCCGGAGACTCGGGGTGTCTCTGATTGGTTTGCCATCCATTAGAGCCTGAAGCTTCTTTCTGTGTGTGTGTTATTTTATTAGCAGTATTTATTGTCAAATGGCCATGACTTAACTAGAATTATTTTAAGAAGGTAGGATTCTCTCATTAAAAGCCCAGCAAAAGCTTTCAAAATCTTGGGAACACATGTGCTCAAGGGGGCACTTTTTTCTTCTTCTTCCAGTTTGCCCGTGTTGGCCAGCCTCCCCCGCACCCCCACCCCAGCCAAGTCCATTTTGTTTTCAGGGTTTCATTTGTTTGTTCAGCAAACATTTCCTGAACGGCTACTACATTCCAGGCGTGTTACTAGCTGCCGGTGACAGAAAGCCGAGTAACCTGGGCCGCCACTCTCGGGACGCTTACCATCTTAAGTGGAAACATAAAAATGCTGATTACATGTAACGGAGGCACGAAACCCTAAAAAGCAGCGTCCACGTTTCAGCGCCGCTGTCCTGGCCGTCGCCTGGAGAAGGACGGCCACCCCCAGCTGAGATGAGCAGGGGACGCCTTGCAGCCGATCCCATAGGCCGGGTGGCGGTGTTTCGCTCGGCCTTCTGAAGCTGGGAAGGAGTTCACACCTTTAAACTACGGTTCAGATTTGCCAGGGGCGGGGAAACCACACACACCAAACACCCTGCCGCACGTCCCCTCCGAGCGCCGCCAGCCGCAGCTTTGGTTCTGACAGCCAGCTTGAAGGTGTCGCCGCGGCCGGCCCCTGACACCGCGCGCTGCGGCTCCTCCTCTGCGGCAGCCTGTGCGCCGTGCAGGCTTTCATGTGTTCAGGACGCTTGCCCAGATTTAAAGTAGCAGCTCTTAAAATAGCTGGGAATGGACGTGCAGTTCAGGTTTGGTGGGAGTGGGGTTGGTGGTGCGTGTGCGTGTGTGTGTGTGTGTCTGTGTGTGTGCGTGTCTCGCAGTCTCCAGCCAGGGTGCCTGCTTGGGCCGCAGTAAGTCACTGTTCCGCACTTACACAGGGGTCCATTGTGACCAGAAAAGAAAAGGCATGTCGGGTGAGGAGGAAGAGGGAGGGAGGATTGCATCCAGTGATCCGGGAACAGTTGCTGGGACCAGCATTTAGTGTTTTATTAGGAGAGAACAACTCTATAAAAGGAACAAGAGGTTCAATCATTATACAGCGGGGCGACAGGAGGCAGCTGCCAGCACGACTTTGAAAACCCTTTCAGATCCTGAAAGAGTTGCCACATATAACGTGCTGCAGCTGCTGGGATCATTTAGGAGAAAGGCAGGACTTGGCACCCACTCGCCCCTCAGGGGGCTAGGATTCTAGGACCCCCTGTTTTCTTTAGTTGAGTTCCAACCCCACCCACCCACCCCCCACTTTCCCACTTTCCTTATTTGCCACTGAACCTTCTCACAGCAGTTCTTATTTCCCTCTCTATTTCTCTCTTTCTCTCTCTTTCTCTCTCTCTCTCTCTCTCTCTCTCTCTCTCTCTCTCTCTCTCTCTCTCTC